>CM076851.1:118735343-119368686 GCA_039519185.1 Astragalus membranaceus
ACTCAAAAAGCTTTGAAAAATTCAATCAAGTCCTTGGTTGTGTTTAAAACTCCCCAATACTTGAGGATTTTGTGAGTCTAACCTTTCTTTTAAAAAAAAAAAATATTTTGGTGTGACCAAAGATAAACCAATCTTTTCAAAGGCTAGGAGGAAGTTTTCACTTAGTCTTGGAACCAATCTCAACTTAGTGGGTTCACACACACACACACAAAGAGTGTAAATAATTCTGGAAGTTTGAAAAGAAATAAAAGCAAAAGAAAAATTGCTGAGCAAAGAAGTTCATAGAGAGCACCTCATGAAAATCCAAATATGAAGCTGATTTATCTTCTAGAAACTACAGTATTAGTTAGTTTGTCTTTGTCATTACTTGAGGACAAACAATGGTTTAAGTTTGGGGGTGTGATAACTCTATTTTATATAGAGTTATTCATATGTTTAAACTTAGTAAATTGCTATCTTTCAAGCAAAGATAGAGTTTATATAGTATTTTATGTAATATTGGATTTGAGTGTTTAACATGGTTATAGTTGTTAGTAGGCCATTTTGTATACATTGTGGTATGTTTGATAAAGTTTGTTCAGCGCAGTCTAGATGCTCACTGCATCAAATGCTCTTGCATTGATTCTGCACTTACAACTGCGCTGGCTCAGCACAATGCTACTGCATTGCAACTGCATTACTCCAAGAATGAAGCCAGCCACTTGCACATCCACTTGCACATGATGACCTCATGCTTGGTCTCCTAAAACAAGAACACCTCATATTTCGGCGCCTACTATTCCCACATAGCTTTGAAGAGTCATCTACATAGGGACACATGTTCATATCTCATTGGACCTCCCTACTCACTAGATTGAAGACCTCAACTTGGGAGACAACTTCTGAATACTAACCATGATCCAACTTCTAGTTTACTTCAACATGAAGGAAGGACGCACCTCTCTTGAAGACTATATAAAGACCTCACTCCTTCACTTGAAAATACATCACAATGCATAAGTTAGATTAAAATTTCACTCCACATAGATAAGTTCTATTTTGTAAGAAGAAAAGGAAGGAAGTGACAAATCCTCCTTACCTCGATTTCATAGTTTTACTTAAGTGCTAAGGAGCTAATGCAATTGCATTGCTAGGAGAATTCATGTTAAGAGCTACAACTTGTGTAATCTCTATCTTGTTGTTTCTCTTTTGTGATTTCAATTATATAAACATGTTCTATTCAGTTTATATTTGCCTTGCAATGTCTATGTTGAGCTAAACCTCTCTTAGTTGGAATGTTCTAACCATTTAATGAGCTTTTAAGTAAGTTTAATACAAGTATATGATGTGCGCACTTTAGTTCTTGCTTGATAATACTTTCAACACGTATTTTGAGATTGATCACTTATAATAAGTAGATTTGTAAAAGCAGACATGGTTTACAATTAAGAACTCAAGAACTAATGTGGGTGAGTGTTTTACATAAAGGAAACTTTGTGAAAACCATACTAAGTCCTAGACATAGGATAGTATAGTCCATAGGGTGATACTGTGGGTACTTTAAAAGACAAGAGTGAACTTATTTAGCTAAGCCTAGACATAGGAAGCTTGTAATGAAACTCTGAAGAAAGTGACTGAAAGGCACACAACTAATGCAACAGCATTCAGTGCAACTGCATCATAACTGCACTAAACACTTATAAGTAAGTTACTTGGGGAAGACATTCTAACTAGCTTTTCTCTATTGCATTTCAACTACTTACACCTTGCTTTATTCTAAATTATTTGTGAAACTCACAATCATCAACTATCTTGTTAAATTGGTTACTTTCCTCTAAATTACATAATATTGACTTTTGAAAGAGTTCATCAATCTCGGTGGGTTCGACCTGTTCTAAACACTATATTACTTGTTATGGACTTTGTATACTTGCACATGTTTTCCACACACACACTCCATCTTCCTCATATGCTCTGTATCTGCAGGAGTAGAAGCTGGTCGACTGCGTCTTCTGCTGCTCCCGGCCCCAGACTGGCCCACATGGAGCCAAGGGCCCCGTACCATACAGGCGACCCTTAGACCAACCAACTGTCTTCTCCCAATGTTGGTTTGCCAGATCTATCATCTCAGGAGTAAGTTGGCCAAGTGATTCAGGGTCCCAGCTCCCCTGAGTTAGCTGAGTCATGAATTCATTTACTTGCTCCTATTTTGAATAACCACAAATTAGCGCTCCATTCTGACAAAACAACAATATATAATACAAATCAATTTTATATTTACCTGAGTCATCTTGGAGCGCTCATCAACATACTCGCCAGTGTCTTTCCTCACATGGGTGGCTCTATGCAGCTCAGGAGCAGTGATAGGGCGTCCTGCCTTTTTACTCTGTAAAATGAAACACATTTTCAAAAATTGCTAACTAATTAAATAATGTAAAAAAAACACACAGATTTGTAAAATAATTTACCAATCTAGCAGCATGCTGAGCCTGGTTGATGGACCCGCCGCAGTGAAGCGAGCCACCCTTTTTGAGTTTCTATTATTTTTGGCGCTTGCAGCATTTTTCTTGAAAGTCTCGGTAGCCCAATGGCTCTTGAAGGCATTCCAAATATCATCACCCATGTAGTCAGGCTTTTTATCTTTACAGCGGAGCTTATAAAGCAAATCTGAAATTGAGCGCCCATCCTTTTGAAAAAAAGTCTCCGCACATTGTCATCTTCTTCTATGTCCCAAGTTACCTTGGTCTGTATTAAGTAAAATGAAAATATCTATTAGTAATTATATTAAACGTTATTAAACATAAAATTTAAACAAACAATATAAGTAATGACAAAATAATTGACACTTACCCTAAAGAAGTCAAGCAGATCCTTCCTGTCATCTTCTTCGACTTTGCTCCACTTTTTATGGAACTTTTGAAAATATTTTTTCCGGATGACAGGTGATGCTTGATGAAGCTACCTTTGCAGGAAGAAGCCTGCATAATGAAAGATATATCGAACAATCAAATATATATAAGTCGTTGCATAATTAACTTTAAAAAAACAAACAATATAATACTTACGCGTTACCACGGCTATAAATGACTTTGAGTCTAATACCATTAATAACAACCACCTCCACTCTCTCGTCATCGGTGGATGAATCACCTTCAACATTACCACCACCAAATCATGCTGAATATCATCCTGGGGCTCTGGTGTAGGCATAGATAACCCAGCTGATGGGCCCATATGTATAGATGATGAGCCTATATGCCCAGCTGGTGTGTCATACCCAGCTGATGTGCCATACCCAGCTGATGGGCCCATATGTCCAGATGATGAGCCTATATGCCCAGCTGGTTGCCATACCCAGGTGCCATACCCAACTGGTGGGCCATACCCAGCTGGTGGGCCATACCCTGCATACGCATCTGCTGGGCCCATATAATGCCCATGTGATGGTAAATGATACCATCCGGGGCCAGATGGAGGCGGAGGTTGTGGGGCGGTAGCTGGTGGGCCCACATACATATGACCCCTCATATTCCCAATATTAAGTTCCACCTCACGATTACGCCTCCTCCTAGGAGGTTCATCGGTCATAGTCTTCTTCCCTTTATGAGGACGTCTCGGTGGGTCAGAACCTCCTCCTGGATCCATATCTATGAAAAAATAGAAACGAAATGTGATACTAACAACATTAATTATATATATTTATAAATAATTTAAATAAAGTAAATTAACAAGAACAATATTGATATATTAATGATTCTAATAAATTTAAAGACAACATAAGGAGTCAACATAAGTAGACAATATATAAGATTAATCAAATACAACATAAGATTAATCAAATTATTCATCTTCATTCTCTTCTTCATCTTCATTCTGTTCTTCATCTTCATTCTCTTCTTCATCTTCATTGTGTTCTTCATCTTCATCAACTTCTTCAACTAGGAGTCGATCATCACATAATGAGTCAATCGGTTCAAATTCAATTACCTCATCTACATCCTGATAAGGAACCTCATCCTCCGCATCAGTGGCTTCAATGCGACCCCGTGGTTTTGTCTTAATTGCAACACACCATCCTCTCTGAGTTGATGGATATGGAACATAATACACCTGCCTCACATTTTCTGCCATGATAAACGGATCATAAAGTTTATACCTTCCATTCATTCGAATGTCCACGGTATTACATTTTGGATTCAATTTCATTCCTCTAACCGATGGATCAAACCATCTACAAAAAAACAAAACTATTCTCTTTTCATAGTCTAACGGTGGGTATTCAAGTTCATATATGTGTTCGATCACACCGTAGTAGTCATTTTCACCTCCTCCTGTTTCACCTTTAACATATACCCCACTATTAATTGTTTTTTTCCCTCACTCCATGATTGGGTGTCAAATTTGTAACCGTTAACTAGGTACGTGTGCCACTCGGTCACCTCAAGAAAAGGACCATCGGCTAAGTTCCTCAAGTGTCGGATTTGGGGAGTTGGTTCTGCTTCATAAACCTAAGTAAACCACATATGGAAAAATAAGTCATGTCTCATATCTACTTTAAAGAATTATTCAGCGCCTTGGGGATTTGGTTACTTACTCTAGCCTTAAACCAGGATGGAAAACTTTCATGTATACGAATAGAAGATTCTTCAGCGCCTATACCCTCAATTCGTAAGAATGCACTGAAAAAGAATTATTACTCTTTAGATTGAAAGTTGATCAAAATCTGATTTAACATCATACAGTATAGATTAACAACTGAATTGGAGCATACTTACTCAAGATATGGTTTAACTTCAGTGCAATTGATCAAGACATGAACATGTGCTGATTTATGCTCTTTATCTGATAAGTAGTTGGTTGACTTCTTTCCCGAAGGGCGACCAGGTTTGATAAACACAGATAAAGTGAGCGGGTGTCTTTCTTCTTCAATCTCCATTTCATTTCTATTATTTGTTGACAACATAAAGTTGTTGAAATAATGTGAACAAAAATAAATTGTTTCACGGTGTAGATAAGCTGTGCAGATCGATCCTTCAACTCTAGCTTTATTCTTCACCGATCGTTTATAATCACCCATTAATCTATTTGTTGAACGAAAAATACTTCATTAAACTAATAATCATACTAATTAAGATAATTTTAATAAAATGTTGAAATAGATAATTACCTCTCAAATGGATACATCCACCTATAATGAACTGGTCCACCAAGCCTTGCTTCATACGCAAGGTGAACCGGTAGATGCTCCATGGAATCAAAGAAACCGGGAGGAAATATTCTCTCCAACTTACAAATAATGAAAGGAATATTCTGCTCCATCTTAATAAGATCATCCCTTCTCAATGTTGAAGAGCACATATTTTTAAAATATTGACTCACTTCAATAAGTGGTTCCAAAACACACTTTGGTAATGAATTAAAAGCAATTGGAAGCAAACACTCCATGAATACATGACAATCATGACTTTTCATCGCATACATCTTCCCGGTGTTCACATCGGCACATCTTGCAAGGTTAGAAGAATAACCATCTGGCATCCTCAATTCTTTCAACCATCGACAAACATCTTTCGCTTCATCTGGTGTTAGGCAGTATTTGGCTTTGGGTTTTAACATCTTCCCATTAGGCATTTCCACCAAATTCAAATCAGATCGATGTTTGCTACAATCAATCCTTATTATTGTCTTTGGTTTTATCTTTCACATTCATCACAGTGAAAAATATGTTGTCAAAGAAATTCTTCTCGATGTGCATAACATCAAGATTGTGCCTCAACAAATTATCTTTCCAATATGGGAGATTCCAAAATATGCTTTTTTTTGTCCAATTGTGCACCTGTCCATAACCATCCAGCCGGGTGAGCTCCCCTACCTCTGTGGCTTGTGGCAAATCCATAACTCTGCTCCAGATTTCACCTGATGTCAACAAAGGCGGTGGTCCATCTGTTTCAACTGCCCCTTTCTTGAAGGCCTTCTTGTTCTTTCTAAATTTATGATCTTGCGGTAAGAATCTACGATGCGAGTCAAACCAAGAACTCTTGCCCCCGTACTTTAGCGTAAACGCCTTTGTGTGTTCCATGCAGTGGGGACATGCCAATTTACCGTGAGTCCCCCAACTAGACAACATACCATAAGCAGGAAAGTCGTTAATTGTCCACATCAATGCGGCTCTCATCATAAAAATTTTCTTTCGTGCTGCATCATATGTCAAAACACCCCCCCAATCTCTTAAGATCATCAATCAGAGGTTCCAAAAAGATATCAATGTTAGCTTTTGGATTGGATGGACCAGGTATCAGACAAGTCAAAAACATATACGGTTTAGTCATGCACATCTCAGGAGGAAGATTGTAAGGGGTAACAATGACTGGCCAACAAGAGTAGGGTGACGCCGATGCTTGGATATATGGAGTAAACCCATCAGAGCACAAGCCAAGCCGAACATTCGTGGGTCTGAGGCAAAATCTGAATGCACTTGATCAAAGTGCTTCCACGCTTCACCGTCGGATGGGTGGCGTAAAATGTCGTCTGAGGTACGCCTATTGTCATAATGCCAAGTCATTTTCTGCGCAATTTCGGTCGATGCAAACATTCTTTGCAACCTTGGAACTATAGGCAAATAGAACATCGACTTTACAGGGATAGGTTTATAATTACGTTTTGCCCCTTTACGATCATGATACCTTGGCTTTCCACAGAATTTGCATTCAAGTAGCTCACCATCATTTTTACCAAATTCGTTGTTGTAAAACAACATGTGCCCTTTCTCACAACAATCAATCTTCTTAAATTTCAATCCCAGCTTCGAAACTAACATCTTTGCTTCATAATAACTTTTTGGCAAATTATCCTTATTAGGTGTCGCTTCCAACATCATTTCAGTCACATAGTCTAAACCCACCTCAGAAATATTACTCATGGACTTGAGAGCTAAAAGTTTCACACACATAGATAATTTTGACTGTGGCGAGCCTTCAAACAACGGTTTGTTTGAATCTCTTAACAAATTATAAAATTTTTGCTTCTTCATTTGGAAGTTCATCATGATCGTCATATTGAGGCTCATCAAATGGCACATTCACCCTGAGACCATCACAAATCATGTTTTCCATCGACTCAAAAATTTCATTACGTGGAACACCAACACCAGAACTGCTTGAAGCCCCTACCTCAAAATTTTGACGTCGTTGTTCTCCATGGTCCACCCAAATCCAATAATTAGGCCTAAACCCCCAATGATACAAGTGCTCCCTGATTTCATTATCGGTCCTAATAGGTACACCGTCGCATTTTAAGCATGGACATCTAACCCCCTTTTCCCGTTTAGCCAATTCATGTCGCCACGCTACCACAAGAAACTGTTCAACCCCAATTACAAAAGATTCCTTCAAACCCGCTCTTCTCGGATATAACCGATCATACACCCATTCACGATTAAATTCATACAAATTCATCTACACGCATTTAAGAAAACGTGTTAGATTCCCTTAACATTCCCAATAATCTATCAAGTTAGTGGCATCGATATGATCTCAGTGGAGATGATTTCGAGCCGAATATGGGGGTTAAGGACAGATCAGACAAAACCCTTTTCCATATAAGTAGTGAAGGATCGAAGTTATTTCTAACTCCCAACCTTAAAATTGTTAGTATCGCCTCGCAATTATCTCAATGGAGATGATTTCGAGCAAAATATGGGGTGAGGGACGACATCACCTCACCCTTTTCCATCAACAACACACAGTCATCTAACCTAGGGTTCATGAAAACAACAATTAAACACTTTTCAACTAACCGTTATGAGATTGAGGCTGGTGCGGTGGTTCGGTGACGATGCGCACTCCGGTGCGGTGGTTCGGTGACGGTGCGCACTCCGGTGCGGTTGTGAGACTTCAAACACCAACAATTTCAATCCTAAACCAATTCAACTTCAATTTCAATAACTAACTTCAATTTCAACAAACAACTTTAATTTCAACTTCCAAAATTGTCTATTCTACACAATTTCTACAAATCCTAATCCTATTTTGTTATTCTAATCATAATCCTACACAATATCTACAGATCCTAAATATCTAAGTATTTGTTCTCCTACAGGATTTCTCTATATCTAAAAAGGAAAAATGAAAGAGGAAGACAAACCTCCGGTGGTGGTGGTTCGTGGTGGTGCTGGTGGTGGTTGTCAAGCTGTGTTGGTGGTGCTGGTTCGGTTTTGGGTTCGGAGAGAGAGAGGGAGACGGAGAGAGAGGGCGACGGAGAGAGAGAGAGAGAGGGCGATGGAGAGAGAGGGCGACAGAGAGAGAGAGGGCGACGCAACGGAGAGAGAGAGAGAGAGAGAGAGAGAGAGAGAGAGAGAGAGAGAGAGCAGATGAGAGAGGGCGACGGAGATGAGAGGTTCGTGGTGGTGCTGGTGGTGCTCGTGGTGGTGCTGTGTGGTGGTGGAGAGGGAGCAGAAGGGTTCGGTTCGGTGGAGAGGGGAGAAGAGTGAGGGAAGTGAACTGAAACAGAGAAGGGTGGGTAGCTGAGTGGTTTAATTGGGGTTTGCGACGGATTTAGCGACGGAAGTTCCGTCGCTAATCCTGCACATTTCCCAAGCGCACTGCAACGGTCAGAAACAGTTTGCGAGGGACTATAAGATCCGTCGCTAATTGTCTTGGTTTTCGTGCTGCGTAGATTTCAATTTGGCGCCTAGCATTTAGCGACGGAATGTCCGTCGCTAATGCTCAATGTTCCGTCGCTAATAATTAACTACATGAGGGACCCTGAATCCGTTGCAACTTTCCTCGCTAATGAAAGTTTTTGCGACAGACACCTATTCCGTTGCTAATGTCTGTCGGAAATAGACATATTTTTTGTAGTGTGTCATCCTAGTCGTAGGGCTGTGATAGGAGAAAACAAAAAGGTAAAAGAAGGATAGGAAAGTATTCGCACCGAATCAAGATAAAGCATAGATATAACTTGCACATGCGGCCGGCCATGCCATAGCCCATAGACATATAGGAAGTGAGTACGTTGACGAGTAGGGTCGTGGTGATATGTAATTACAATGACTGATCAGAAATTAATAATTTACATTTATAGATGAAACAAACGTTAATGTCTTTCTAATAATCTTAACCACCTGAATACGTAAGGTGGGATTATCATTTCGTCCATATTTATTATTTTTTGTATATTTTATGCCGCTTTCTTTTACCTTTTTTTCAAGGGATTAAGATGGGTGAATATTTTATGCCGCTTTCTTTTACTTTAGATAGTGGTCACGTGGAATATTTGGCTCGCTAGGAATAGAGTATTATTCAAAGGCGAGATTGCAAATGTAAACAATATTATTATGTCTATAAAATATACATTTTGGGGCTGGTTTATATCTAGGAGGGGGAAACATAGCGGGCTAATATAATGTTTTCGGATTGGTTTAGTGGTCATTTGGGTTGTATATCCTCTTTGTAATGTAACTGTCCTCGAGGCACTCTTTTTCCTCTGAGTCTTTTTCCCAAAAGGGTTTTGGCTCACTGAGGTTTTAACGAGGCCTCCGTCCGGATGCAAGGGTTGGTGCACCCCTAGTGCTCCCCGTATAGTATTGCTTATAAAAAAAAAGATGGGTGAATATTTTGTATGAACTTTTGTTTTTAAATGAAATTTATGTCTTCCTTTTATGTTAGTTAACTTGATCCTTAAGCGACATTGTTGGGTATAATATCTAACTATGTCTGTATTTTATCTGCTTTAGATATATATTTCTAATGATCCGTACGTGGAGTGGACACAATCACACAAAAAGAAAAGAAAAATCTAGGTTCAGATACACTAATCTGCATATAATAATAGGAAATAACTGAGACGGGAGCTGGATCAAAATTGCAAATGAAACATTTGCACTAAACACCAATTAGAGAATAAGTTTGACGACAGCAAAGATATGTATGGTGGTGATATAAATTGACATTAACTTACTTTTGGAGGCAAGTAATATCACAGAGAATTGCACCTTTGGCAGTTGTATTATCAAATACTAATTAATTTCACTGCCAAGGTTTAGGAAAAAGGAATTTAGTTGCATGTGTTATAATTTCTAATACTCCTTGCCTAGTACTTTCCTTTAACTTGTATATGATGTTTTTCCTTTGTCTTTGTTTGTATATGATGTTGGAAGTTATACTCTTTGGCTATATTGATGAATGGAGATTGATTATAAATGTCGTGTATAAAATTTTATGTTGTTTCATTTGTTGACTTACTATCTATCTTAATGGAATTGGTGGTTACCTAATAAGTATTTTTTTACTAAACTTACCTAATAAGTACTCCATCCGGTCCTTGTTATAAGAAGAAAATACAAAAATCATTACTAACAAGGAGCTCATTTAATTCTTGTCTTTTTTAAGTTAAGTCTCCAAAATACCCTCCACTCAACTCCACATATGAAATAACTCCCCTCAAGTTAGATTTATGTGCACTACTCCCACTCACCTTGAAAACTGAAAAAACAAAACATTCAATGAGGGTAAAATTGGTACTTAAGCAATAAATATACACTAAAAGCTGGAATAGTTTCTTATATTTGGGACCAAAATTAACTCCAAAAATCTTCTTATAATAGGGATCAGAGGGAGTATTTTTTTATAAGCAAAAATTTATATTAAGGGGAGTACAGCTGTACAAGGGGTACTCAAACTCTTTCAATACCTTGAGGCCTCGTTGAAACCTCCCTGAGCCAAAATCATATGGGAGAAAGACCCATGGAGGAAAAAGAGAACTCCAAGGAAAATGAAGTGATAAAGGCAAAAGCACTTTACAACACAATTCAAACAGCATACAAAACAAAGCAAACATCAGTGTTATCAAGATCGCGATCAGTTAGCTGGCAAGCTCGTAGGATCGTACGAGTCATTGAGGGGTCACCCTGCCTAATGTCGAACAGGATTAGAGCATGCAGGATATGAGGTTGCGCAGTGGGATCGTACAAGATCGCGCGCCGGATCTTTGTTGTCGTTTTTGCAATTTGCTGGAAAAAAAACCCTAAACGAAGATGATCTGAAACTGGGCCGGGTCGAAATTTAAAAAGCCCAAACCCCAAACATAAATAAAAAAACAAACACGTGTTATGTGAAACTGGATCAGCTGTCAACCAAAAAAGCCCAAACAAATAAAAAACCCTAATATTTTAATTGACCTGATATTTAATTAGAATTGAAATACAAGATAGAAACCAAACGTGTTGACCAGGTGACTTCAAACACAAGCGGGTGAATTGTAAGTTTGAGTATAAAGAAAAATAAGGGTTTTAAAAAAATTAAATAGATCAAAGTGCTATAATTATAATTTTAAATTGAAGGACAAACAAAGGTGCTGAAAATAAATAAACAATAATAACTTCCAAGGATAATAAGAGATAAAGGGAAGGGAAAAAGGCACGCGGAGTTTTATCCTAGTTCAGCCACTCTTGAGGCGTACGTGTAGTCCCCAAGGAAAAATACCAAGAGATTTTAATCAATCAAGCACTATTTTTTAGAACAGGTTCGACTACAAACTTTTACAAATAATAATAACTTCCAATAGGGTCTTCTTTATTCAAGAGATATAAAATCTCTATGAATATTATAGGATCATACTCAATAACAATTACAACTGAAAGAAAATAAATAAAGAAAAATATTACACCCAAGTGTAGATGAGACAAACTGAAGCAGGCGTTCTACAATTCAAACTATGTAGAGTATAAAGCTCTCAAATAAAATATTAGCAAGTGCAAAAAGAATGAATGTGATGAAAAGATGATTTTGATAGAGTTTGATATGCAGGAATAAGTTGTGTGAAAATGCTACACCACAAGTCTCCTATTTATAGGGAAAAAACAATCAATTGGATTTTTTTAAATTCAAACTTAATTTAAAAAACAATGCATTGGTTTATGCAAATGTCCGTTCCCTATACCATATCAATAATGCATATGGTTTTTAAATTCAAAAATTATGTCTGTTGAAAATATGAAATTCAACTTTGATGCATAGCCAATCTTTTTCCTTTCAAATTCAAACACGTGGATGTTAATTAACAATATAATTGACTATACCATTGCCTGTGCGATGCACGTGAAAAAAGTTGTGGACAGTAAAATTATTTTTTTTTCAAAAAACTGTACGATGTTTGCTAAAAGAATTAGTTTTGGTACTTTCAGGAAATTGTTTACATGATTCCTTAGCAAAATATGATAGGAGAGTTATACAACAATGTCATAGGGAACCATGGTACATGACTGATACATTAAATTACGTAAATGAGAGCATGAATCTATAATAATACAAATTCGTATGCTTCTCAAAGCCTTTTTGCTGAGTTGTCCTATCGGCCACGATTCATGGGGACGGGATTAATTGTCCAATCTACATGGCATTTCACAAAAAAATAATCAATTGTTTTTTGAAACGTTTCGGACGTCTATCAATGCCGTATTTGAATTGCCTCATTTCATATCTCCATTTTCTGCATTATATTCAAATTATATATTAACCTTCATCCACCAATTTTTAGTTTTACAATATGCATCAGTTTTTTTATATGATATTTTATAGAACCACTATATCGCCATTTTAAATTGATATATTATATAACCTTCATACATCAGTTTTTTTTACATAAACTATATATATCTAAACCATTTTATAGATCCACGATGTATCATTTTAAATTGCATCGTACACAAACTGCAAACCCATAACATAAAACTAAACCATTTCTAAATTATTTAACGTTTTAATTTTAAAATGATACATTATAGAACCTTCATGCATCCGTTTTTTTTTCCAATATGCATCAGTAGATTAATATGAAGCATTTATTGAGACAACTATTGGGTGATTAATATATATGAGGCATTTATTCTTAATAATAATCCTGCCCATTATAAATAAAATATGAACAATAATCGATGAAATGCTGCCTATAATCACGTAGGAATTTTTGATTCACGTATTTGTATACACTTTTTTGAATTTTTTTACAGTTGACCAAATGCAACAAGGTATTCAATATCACGCAATCATTTTGGAATCAAAAATTAATCCAATTTACTGCATTTCAATAATTTCAATAATATTACGAATAGACAACAACCGGCGGTTGTCTAAAACTAAGCCAGAACAAAAAATTTGAAAAACAGATTAAATCTACCTTACTAAATTCAATTAATATATCAAAAAAACATATATTTTATGATTTTCAAAAGATAACTATATTTTTAGTAAGACAGCATCGTACAAAAAATGCAGCCATGTAATTTGTGCATACTAATCCTTCTTTGAATTATTTAATGTATTAATTTTAAAATGATATCTTATAGAACCTTCATACATCAGTTTTTTTTTGACAATATGAATCAGTAGATTAATATGAGGCATTTATTGAGACAACTATATTGGGTGATTAATATATATTATGAGACATTTATTGTTAATAATAATCCTGTCTATTACAAATAAAACAACAACAACAATCTATTAAATGGCTGCCTATAATCACGTAGGAATTTTTAATTGAAATATTTGAATACACGTTTTTGAATTTTTTTTCCAGTTGACCAAATGCAATAACGTCATCAATATCACGCTCTCATTTTGGAACGCTGATGAATCCAATTTACTGCATTTAAATGCAATTCCAAATATGAGTGTGTGACTTCTTTCTATATTAATTGGCCACCTATAAACACATAGGAATTTTTAATATGCATTAAGTGGCCACCTATAATCACGTACAAAATTACTGTCCTTCACACCAATTAACCCGCCCAATCCACCAAAATGGCCGCAACCCTTATTTCTTGAATTCAAAAAACCTTAAACCTAACGCAACATTTGTTCCATATATAAGACAGCCACCAACAATCGAATAGTCATTAGCAGTCCTATTCACGCTTTTCACTAAAAAAGCCTTTTCTAAAAAAAATTCACGACCGTATTGCTGTTCCTTTTTCAAAGAGTTCAAATATGAATACCAACCACGTCCTCCTTTCTGATATCATTACTGGGCACCAACCTAGTCTCATTGTCGTACGATTGATTCGGATGTGGCATGTCCAAGATCTAAACCGAGGACGGACTCCATACACAAAGGAGATGGTTTTAATGGATTTTGCTGTTAGTATCATGTCAAATTTTGCTTAGTATGTATATATATATATATGAGAAAACGTAATATTAACTGTTGTGGTTCTTTGTGTAGGGGAATCGCATTCAAGCAACAGGCCGTAGGGAGTTGATTTATAAGTTTCATAGCATATTGCAGGAGGACTCGGTCTACAGAATTTCTCTGTTTGATGTTCGTGCTAACACAGGTGGTTTTCGTGCGTCTTCACACCAGTACAAGCTTAATTTTCAATTCAACACCACCGTCAGACGTGATCACCAGTCTGTTGTGCCTGCTATGATATATCACTTCATCAATCCTGCTTCGATATTCGAACCTGGGTTTAATACAAATTATTTAATTGGTAATTGTTATATATTGAAAAATTGTTTGTTAGTGATGAATGATCAATATTTGTGATATTTAACAACTTTAATGTGTGTTTCCGATTAACCACAACTGCCAGATATGTCAAAAAACAAGAATTTCAAAAAAAATCACATAGGGGATGTCACGGATAGTTACGAAGGATATTTTAATTTATCTAACTTAGAACAAAGCAAATAAAGCAGATCATTCAGTTACTTCTAATCGGATGCACTTCTCATTGACCCATTTATTACAAACGATATTTTATTTTATCTATACTATAGAACATTGCTCCCCGTGCATCGCACGGGTTGCATACTAGTAATATTTAAAACTATGTTAGATGTATTAAAAATAATGGATGATACCTTAATGAGCAACGTGGTAGAATAAATATTTGAACCCAAATACATGTAAATGAAACCTTGTAAAAGAATGTGATTTCCCATCTTTCTTTTGATTTCCGGCTATCTCCATTTGACATCTACACATACCAAAATCAGTTAACATTATAACAAAGTAAAAGAATAAAATATTTCAAAAGACTACAAAAATATATAATTGTTGCTTGTTTTACTTTTATATAAAATAAATAACAATTGATATAGCTAACAATGATTGTAACATTGTTATACGTCAAAAAGTGGATTCACATATATTAAGGGCGAGGAGTACTCCCCTGCTCTCCGTCCCCATCCTGGTCCCAAATCTCTGTCATATATGGAGTTTTACTGCCCACCCCTGTCCCCACAAGGGCATGGTCCTTATCCCCGTCCTACAAACTTTTTTGTGTCCTCGCTACCGATTCCCACTATGGTAAATTTTCCTCCCCGCCTCTGTCCCCTCAGAGGGATGGTAGGTCTCGTCCCCATTCCCCAAATTTTTCTCAGCTGCCACGATCCCCACCATCAGAAGTTTTCCTTCGCTACTTTTGTCCGCATAGGGACATGGTCCTCGTCCCCGTAATGACTGCGAGGGATATACTTATGGGGAAATTTTTCCTGCCTATTGGGACCTTAAGAAATATATCAAGTTAGAAATGCACGAACTTTGTATTTTATCTAATTGAGTGATCAAGAAACAACCAAATTGTTATTAAACTTTTTATAAATTAAAAACATACACTTTGAAATAGTTAATTTGTTTATTTCAATTTCATTAATGTTACTAACATTGTCCAATAGAAGGTGATAAAACAACGAGAACATGTATTCACTTCCTTCCTCCCATTTTTATACTCTGGCATTTTATACTAAAGATTCAAAATCTACATTCAACAAACTCATCAAACTCATTTTTAACGGGCAATATCCTTTTCACTAGCCGTGGAAATTGAAAAACTTTTTGCATTCTCAGATAGTCTACAAAGAAAATATGAAACTTTTTTATTACTCAACAACATAGACCACTCCACAACATAAACCAAGATTCTGGTTGCATTGGAAATATAATAATAGTTAATATGACCCATCATTTCTCATGTATTGGTGCACCAAATATTAATTCAAAAACTTACCCTTAGAAATAAATACATAATGCAATTTACGATGTTGGGTTAAAAGGGACATACTATAAATATTTGTCGAAGGCTAAAGGATAGCGTAAAAAAGTGCAACAGGCAAATGCAATTTTCGAGTCATAGTTAATTAAAGTCTGCAATTTATTGCATCATCAGCTATCACTTTTAATAGTCATTTCTACACTATCACTTGGACCGGCCCGTGTGGTTCTCATCTCCCAACTCGAGACCTTATGATGGGATCCAAGCTCAGTTATCTCTTGGACCAACCCTTGTTGGTATCCAAATTATGTCTATCCAAATTATGTCTTCGGGATAAGATAGTTCAAATGAAAAAAGAATAATAAAAATCAACTGATTATTAACAATATAATTGATTATGAAGAAAAAAATATATTGGAACACATGGATTATGAATAATAGTTCAAACACATATAATTGATTATTAACATTATAACTGATTATTAACAATATAATTGATTATGAATAATAGTTCAATTTCGATGTGCATAGCCAAAAAAAATTTCTTTCAAATTCAAACACATGGATGTTAATTAACAACATAATTGATTATGACGAAAAAAATATAACTGATTATGTGATCAAAAATAATTATGAAAAAAATAATCCTTCCCCATAATTGATTAATTATAATCTATTATTAATTGTTAAAAAACAATAATAAATAAATTCATGCAAACCATATTTTTATGAAAAAAAATGTGAGTGTGTGATTTATTTTATTTTAGAGAGTCTTATTTCCACAATACAATAAATAAAACTATAAACAACTCATGACTTGAAGGCTTGTTCTGCTTTTCTGCTTTTTGCAACTTCGACCTTTACAACTCCTTTTGTCAATCATCAAAACAAAATTATCCCTCTCAAAGGCATATATTCACATTCTCCCCATTTTTTATGATGACAAATATCATTAGAGGGGATTTTTGCTCAATGAAGGGGTTAGGATAAAAATATTTCATTACAAAATATATGTGAGAGATAAGCGCAAATTATACTTCCTCTTTCAATATGCAAACATTAAAGAAATACTCCTCCCTGAAACATGCAAATCACATAATTCTCCCCCCTTTTGGCATTATCAAAAAGCGAAAAGAAAGAATCACAAAAGAGGAAGAACGGTTTCTTCTTGCTTGTGCAAAAAGACTACCACTACGTTGTCTAGTACACATGCATAATACGGAACCAAGAAACCAAACGGTTTCTATTTGCAGCCACGTTCATCAATCATCATATCTGTCGTGACTGGGGTCCTGACGTAGACGGCCCAAAAGTCGATTACTTTAGGAGTCGCCACCCAATTTATTTAATAGGAAAAATTGAGAAAAACCTAACTAGAAATTATTGGTCTGCGTAAACTAGATTGGATTCGGGAGTCGGTTATGTATAGGGAAGGGCGAAAACTAAATTCCACAGCACCCCTAAAACATCTGTCCTAAGATAGTTACCCTAAATCTGATTGTGCAAATTATAATAAATTACGAGTTATTTGTTTTACCCCAAAATTAAGTAAAAAAGAATTATTTAGAAAAATAGGGACCGATTTAAGAAAATTTAATTTTGACTTGACGGGGAAGCCCCGCTCCTACGTATCCTCCGGTGCAATGAGGAACTCAACAGTCACGTAGTTCTTCCTGAAAAAGTTTGTTGGTTAGTTGATTTTATTTTTTGAAGGGGGTTTAAGATCAAAGCTGTACAGCTAAAGTCCCTTAAACCGGGATCGACAAGACATACATCTCAGTCAGACCCATTTTTTTAGTTTTTTAGGAAAATAGGTGTTAAATAAAAAAAATGATTATTTATTGAAAAAAAAATTAATTTAGCTTGACGGGGAAGCCCCGCTCCTACGTATCTCCGAAGCGGAGAATCAAAGGCCACGTAGTTCTTCTGAAGAAGCTTGTTTGTTGGTGTTTTTTATTCAGGGGATTTAGAACTTCTGATCCGTACGGTTCATTCGTCCTAAAACGATGACTAAACCGGCCGTACGGCCGATTTAATCCCTGTTTTTGAAAATAAGATTTTTTGATTTTTTGGAAGAAAATTATTTGTGTCGGGAGTGATTTGATTTTATTTGAGTAGGTATTTTAGGACTCTTGAGCCGTACGGCCCATTCATCCTAAAACGATGACTAACTCGGCCGTACGGCCAACTTAGTCCCCTCAAAAAATGAGATAACGAGGTGGGTTGTAGTAAAGGAAATCAGGGGAACAATTAGCAAGGAAGGGCTGCATCATTAAAACTGGGGGGTAGGTGTAATAGTAAAAGAATGGCGTAAATAAAAAGGGGGGAAACAAATAAATAAGGGTGTAAATAAAAAGGGGGTGAAATAAATAAATAAGACTGTAAATAAAAGGGGTTGTATTATTAAAACTGGGGTGCTGACAGCAAGCCCATTTCCTCTTAGTGGTGAGCAGGCTCGCGAAATTATGGGCTTTTGTAGGGGGCGCTATGATTAAAATGATGAGGTGTGGTTAGTAAAACTAATAAAAAAAAATAAGAAAACAAAAGAATTGAACAAACAGGATGTATGTGGCAAATCTAGAAAACCTAACTCTCCTCTATCTTCAATATCAGCGCCGCACAACTCTCTCTTTAGGAGAGAGAAATTTTTTGGATCAAAGAGGAGAGAACAAGAGAGAAAACGTGAAAGAGAAAGGGGAAGAAGAGAAAGGAAAGGGGAGAGAGGGAGGGGTAAGAGGGTGCCACGGCCAGAGGAAGGAGACCAACACCGTACCGGCTTCGGCGTCGTGCGACGGCAGCGTGACGGAGGAGCACACGGAGGAGAGAGAGTGTGGTGGTTGTTGGGTGGTGCGACGGTGGAGAGTGAGAAACCGAAGGGGCAAAGCGATGGTGGTGAGAGAGGGAAATACGGTGGAGAGAGAGAGACACCGAAGGGGCAAAGCGATGGTGGTGAGAGAGGGAAATACGGTGGTGGAGGTGGTTCGGCCGTGAGGCGTGGTGGCTGACGGCGGCCGGAGGGTTGGCCATGGTGGTGGTGGTGCTCTCCTATTTTTTTTATCCTCCTCTCCTCTGTGGGTTGTTGATGTGTTGTTGATTTTTTCTCTTTTCTTTTGTTGTTCACAGTGCCTCCCCCCCCCCCTTTTATTTTGATTCTCTCTTTGTTTTTGTTTCTTCTTTTTATCGTAGCCCTCTCTCCCCCTTTGCTTGCTGTCTTTTTTTTCTTTTTCTCCTCCTTTCCCCTCAATTCTGAGTTGTATTTATAGATGAACTTGTATAGGGTTATGCACTGTGAAGTCAATTTTTTTCTGAAACTCTGATTTGTATTTTCTCAAAATGTTTCATGTTTTGGTGCTCTAAACTTTTTCTCACACAATTCCTTATTTTAAGCATCTGTAGTATTCACGAAAATAGCTTTATTTGACCCACCTGCCTAACCTCTTTTCCTTTTGTGTATCTCTACAGAGGAAAATAAATACAAAGGAAAAAGGACCACCTATTTGGAGCTTTGGAATAGCTAGGAAGCTTGGTTTCTGAAGCCTAGATGCTGCCACAAGCTTGTCTTCTACCTCATGTTGCTGCTACACACTTGTCTTCTAGCCCTTGTCTCTAATGTCACGTTAGGTTGCCCCTTTTTTTTAGTTGTTTTCTTTCAACTGGAACCTTGTACAGCTTGTGTACATATGTATTTTCTTTTTAATTTTTTTTTTTGTAATTTTCGTTTTTCTATTTTTTTATTTATTTTTAATGTGCAAAAAAAAAAGATTAATAATAATAATAATATTTAACAGATTTTTTTTATAAAGTTTTTTTTTCTTAAAAACAAGTTCTACTAATGATAATAATATTGATAAACAGCAAAAATCAACAATAAGCCCAAAATGACACGCGAAATCACAAAAAATGCATAAAAGCGATATCTTTGGAATTTTCACGAAAAAGAAGAAAGTGGCCGGTAAAAATTGGGTGTTCATAGTTGCCCCTCTGTGCTTATTCTGTTATTCTCTTATGATATAATACAGAAAACAAAGTTTTTTTGTATTATCTAAGTAAGAAATAAGTACAGATATGAACTTCAATTTTTACCGGTTACATATATGAATGCGGATGTGATGAAAAGGTTGAATTAACACTAATAAACAATGAAAGGTGAACTGCGAGGGCCGGACCAGTAGCGTGAGAGAAAGAAGATAAGCAATGCCAGAGCAGGATCGATAGCATGTGTTCCGGAGTGGGCTCAAGGCCCAGTACAGTCCAATAGGCCCAACACGGCCCAACTTGGCGTGCTCCACAAGATATGGCCAGAGCGCCTGTGCCACTATAAAACCAGCACAAATCCCGAGAATCAGGTCCTCGATATCATCTTTGAGGGCCATACAATCGTTCGTATCGTGCCCCTTACTACAATGGTATTGGCAGTACTTCTTGGTCGGTCGATGCCTTTCCTCAGTCGCTCGAAGGTCGGGCGTTAGAATGGTTATTGATCGTACCTTGACCAATAGAAGGACCTGGGTCGTTGAGGACCTGGGTCGTAGAGGACCTGGCTGGAACCTGGGGTCTTGGCCGCACGCGGTGGTACCTGCAATGACACTCCGACGCTCTAGTCAGTGTGACGCTCGGGCAGGATTCACAAGGTGAGATAACGTACCTGATTCTCGGGATTTGTGCTGGTTTTATAGTGGCACAGGCGCTCTGGCCATATCTTGTGGAGCACGCCAAGTTGGGCCGTGTTGGGCCTATTGGACTGTACTGGGCCTTGAGCCCACTCCGGAACAGTTGCCCCCCAAGCCTAGGTCGCCAGCGGGCGGGCTGAGGCTTGAGTCGTTGACCCCGAGTAATGCCGTAAGCGGCCGGGTTGCATTGCGCACTCGGTCTCCATCTCTTGAGGTGTGTGGTCGCCGCCACACCAAGTCACGGTCTGGCTTGAAGTCTAGGCACTGGGTCGCTCGGGACCAAAACCTATCCAGGGGTCACTGCCCCCGTGGAGTCATGCACGGCCGACCTACCGGGAGCGATTTAGCGCAGCCTATTCGAGGCTTGACTCGTTGCCCCCCCTGTCTAGCCTCGCTCGGCCGACCTACAGGGAGCGACGTAACGTAAACCGTTGGGGGTGTGGTCGCTGCCACTCGTATGGGAACGTGGTCGTTGCCACTCCTATTGGAACGTGGTCGCGGCCACTCACTTTGATTGGGCCATTAGATGGCGCTCGCTTTGGGCCATTCGATGGCACTCTTAGTAGGCCGCTCGGGACCTTGGGGCCATTCGATGACACTCGTTGTAGGTCGCTCGGGATCATGGGGCCATTCGATGACACTCGTTGTAGGTCGCTCGGGATCCTACGTTCGATTTGATCAACACGGTGATCTATTTTGGGCCAACTCGGTGGCACTCGCTTGTGTCAATGCGGTGACAACCGATGTAGGTCGCTCGGCGGCCTACGTTTGATTGTGGGTCATTCTGACCCTTGGGCCACTTCGATGGCGGTCGATGTAGGTCGCTCGGCGACCTACGCTTTGTGGGTTATTCAAACCCTTGGGCCACTTCGATGGCGCTTGATTGTGCCAACTCGGTGACACTCGTTTGGGCCAACTCGGTGGCACTCGTTGTAGGTCGGGCGCCCCACTTGAACGACCAGAAAGGGGTGTAGAACGCCCGAATCTGATTTTGACTTCAACACGAAAGCTGTAGCTCTGCTTCTCAGCTTTCCAACGCATGCTCACACGCCCCCATCGGGTGAACGTGGACGAAATTATGGTCTCCGAGCTAGGCAGACCTTCTGGGTCGCTCACGGGCGACCAGCTTTTGTGCGTCCCACTTTGGGCGACCATAAACGGGTGGAAGACGCCCGAATTGGATCTTGACTCCAACATGAAAGCTGTAGCTCTGCTTCTCAGCTTTCCAACGCATGCTCACACGCCCCCATCGGGTGAACGTGGACGAAATTATGGTCTCCGAGCTAGGCAGACCTTCTAGGTCGCCCACGGGCGACCAGCTTTTGTGCGTCCCACTTTGGGCGACCATAAACGGGTGGAATACGCCCGAATTGGATCTTGACTCCAACATGAAAGCTGTAGATCTGCTTCTCAGGTTTCCAACGCAGGCTCACACGCCCCCATCGGGTGAACGTGGACGAAATTATGGTCTCCGAGCTAGGCAGACCTTCTGGGTCGCTCACGGGCGACCAGCTTTTTGCGTCCCACTTTGGGCGACCATAAACGGGTGGAAGACGCACGAATTGGATCTTGACTCCAACATGAAAGCTTTAGCTCTGCTTCTCAGCTTTCCAACGCATATTCGCATGTTTCAATCGGGTCAACACGGCCTACGTTAAGCGTCTTTGGATCGTCCCTGCTCTTTAGGTCGTCCAACATCTTAGGTCGCTGAACCAGCATGGTCGATGCCCGCGTCTGGGGCGGTCTTCCGTGTGGAGCCATAGTCGAAGTAGGACAGCGCTCGGGCCTCCCACTGTGGTCGCCAATTGATCGTACCTTGACCAATAGAAGGACCTGGGTCGTTGAGGACCTGGGTCGTAGAGGACCTGGCTGGAACCTGGGGTCTTGGCCGCACGCGGGTGGTACCTGCAATGACACTCCGACGCTCTAGTCAGTGTGACACTCGGGCAGGATTCACAAGGTGAGATAACGTACCTGATTCTCGGGATTTGTGCTGGTTTTATAGTGGCACAGGCGCTCTGGCCATATCTTGTGGAGCACGCCAAATTGGGCCGTGTTGGGCCTATTGGACTGTACTGGGCCTTGAGCCCACTCCGGAACAGCATGCGTATAGAAGAGAATGCCAGGGCGGGGCCGTTAGCATGAAAGATTAAAGATGCGATGCCAGGGCGTAACCGATAGCATGCAGTGCTAGGGCGTAGCACAAAATTAAAAAATGCGATGCCAGGCCGAGACCGATAGCATGAAAAACTAGTGCCAGAGAGCTGAATCGGTAGCACTGAGTTTAAAATATGATGCCAGCGAGATCGATAGCATGAAAAACTAGTGCCAGAGCTGAATTGTTAGCACTGAGTTTTTAAAGCATGAAAAACTAGTGCCAGAGCTGAATCGGTAGCACTGAGTTTTTAATATGATGCCAGGGCGAGACCGATAGCATGAAAAACTAGTGCCAGAGCTGAATCGGTAGCACTGAGTTTAAAATATGATGCCAGGGCGAGACCGATAGCATGAAAAACTAGTGCCAGAGCTGAATCGGTAGCACTGAGTTTAAAATATGATGCCAGGGCGAGACTGATAGCATGAAAAACTAGTGCCAGAGCTGAATCGGTAGCACTGAGTTTAAAATATGATGCCAGGGCAAGACCGATAGCATGAAAAACTAGGGCCAGAGCTGAATCGGTAGCACTGAGTTTAAAATATGATGTCAGGGCGAGACCGATAGCATAATATTAAAGATGCGATGCCAGGGCGTAACCGATAGCATGCAGTTCCAGGGCGTAACCGATAGCACAAGATTAAAGATGCGATGCCAGGGCGTAACCGATAGCATGCAGTTCCAGTGCGTAACCGATAGCACAAAACTAAAAATGCGATGCCAGGGCGTAACCGATAGCACGCAATGCCAGGGCGTAACCGATAGTAGAAAACAAAAAATGCAATGTCAGGGCGTAACCGTAGCATGGAAGGGAAATTAAATGCAATGCATGCCTTGCTTTGAATGACTCTATTTTTTATTATTATTATTGCTTTATTCACAAAGAGACTGGAAAAACACATGCTTCTTGTCATGAAGCGGAATGCATGGTTTGAGATGAATCGTATGCAGGTTATGACATGCAATGTAAGAGTTATGCATGCGCATGGAGTTGTTCTAAAGGTTATATTTGCTGAGAATATGTTTTCGTGTATTTTTTATTTGAAACCAATCAAGCTTGTCCTCGGTTGAAAACTTATCATTATCTTTGCCTTGCCAGATCTCGTTTCTTTAACGACCCTCATCCTCCAAAGCATATCACATTCCAGTTTGACCCTTTCTCACAGATTGTCGTTAGTGCTCTAAATCATATCAATGATTCCTAGTTGACTATTTTTGAAGCATTACCTAATGAGTATGCATAGATTCACGGGCATTAACAAGCTGGGCTTTTTTTTGTGTTTCTGGATTGTTTGTTTTGGGTTTTTGAAGGTTTGGAAGTGAATGCTGTTTACAAAGTGAAAGAAATGGGAAGACGAAGAGAAACTGAGATGGTTGGGAAAAGGGATTAGGCTTGCCTCGAGGTTAATCTTTTTGAGCATTTCTATTTACTTGAGACAACTTACTTGGTAGAAATTGGTAAGATGTTTTACACAACAGGAATGACTACTTGGTGTAAGCAACCAAAGTTGGACTTATGACGGGTTTTGTAAAAGATTTTCCCTTATGTGGCAAATGATATTCTCAAAGAGGAAATAACACTGATGTTAGAAAGTAGAGTTTGACTCACAAAGGGTTATTGCAAAAATTTTGCCCCGGTATTGGTAAAAACATTGCCCTAAGAAGAGACCACACAGGTGTGGCAAACATAGTTTGAATGGTGTAAGATCTTGCAACATTTCTGCCCCAGTTTACTGAAAAGACATTGCCCCAGGAGAAGATTACGCTGGTGTAACAAGCGAAGTTGGACTCAGTAAAGGGTTATACAAAATTTTTACCCCAAAATTGGTGCACGGTATTACCCCTGGGATGATACTATAATAGCATAGCACGCAAAGTTTGATCCATGAATGTCCTGCCAAATGCTTGCCCCAGTGTTGGTGAAAGGCATCGCCCTGGGGGAAGACTGAACTGGTATAGCAAGAAAAGTTTGACTCTTGAAGGATTGTGCAAAAATCTTGTTGCCTAGGAGTGGGATTTCTTGAGACTCCCAAGGTTACCTCAAACCACAAAAATTGCCCCGATGTGTCATTCTGTAAGACTCGAAAGGAAGAGATTACGCTAGTGAACAAACATATCAAACATAAACTTCTCAAATGTAGTCTGATTCCCTTTTTGTGCCCTAATTTTTGCCTAGACTGCCCTTGCAGGTTTTCAGTCTAGCGGGCTTTGATTCAAATTTTTTAAGACCCTAATTTTTGCCTAGACCGCCTTCCGGGTTTTCGATCTTGCGGGCTTTGATTGACCCTAACTTTTGCCTAGACCGCCCTTTCGGGTTTTCGATCTAGCGGGTCTCATTCTTTATTTCACTTTCTTATTGCTCATTTTTTTAGAGCAAAGAATAGTTAAAAGAAAATAAATGATTTATCTCAAAATTAACATTATGAAAATGAAAGCAATCATTCATCGATTAGAGTGGACTTTTAGAGGCTTGTAATGTGGCTATGGGTTATATGGTTAAGAAAAATGGGGTTAGAAGGCTCAAGAAATTGTTTTATGGATTATGGGTTAGGACGAAAAGGGTTAGAAGGCTCAAGAACCTCTTTCCTGGGTTATGGGTTAAGAAAAAAAAGGATTTGGAGACTCAAAAAATGATTTACGGGTTAAAAGGATCAATGATCTTTAGTGCATTCAATTTCCAACGGGGCTCCGAAACATCACATTTTTTTTCAAACCCATCCGTTCTCCTTCTTACATGATTTTGATTTTTTTTTTACTTCTCTACTTTTTCACTTTTTCTTTCTTCATTTTTCACTTCTTTCTAATTTGGCATAGTTGATTTCATCCTTCACCTCTTCGACTCTCATTCTCTTTCTTTTGTGCCCTAATTTTTGCCAAGACTGCCTATATAAGTTTTCAATCTTGCGGGCTTCATTTTTACTTTTCTCATTGTACCTTTGGAAATCTAAATGCACTAAATTTCACTGAGGGTCGATTCTTGTCCAGGAAATTACAGGCTCAAAGGGGACAGCAAGGGTTCGTTTTTGGGATAGAGAAAAATGACCACTCTTCATTTCAAGTCATGATTCCACATTTTCAAAAATTTAATTTCGAAATAACATTAACTCCTTTACACATTCTTTTCTCTTTATTTCCTTTTCTTCTTTTTTGTCTCTTTTTTTTTCTTGCTTTTTTTTTGGGAAATGGACCTTCAAAATCCGATATTCGTTCACCGGTTCATCCTCGAATGACACACACAAAAGGGCTTCGAGAATTATCACCTGAGGCAATCATTGGATTGGGGACCAAATCTTAAGGGATAATAGGGTGTAAAGAATGGGAAAGATCTTTTAAGTCCCTGCAAATTCATTAGTATAAAACTTCAACAAAGCCAACTTGACTTTACACAACATGATTACAAAGTGCTAATGACAATCATATTCTTTTGCTTTGAGCTTTTAGTTCAAGAACTAATTGCCAACCTTATGTCTCCCTTCCCATTTGAAGGCCCCCTGAAATCTTCATACTCAGTACACTTCCTTACTCTCTTTCCAACAAGTCTCAAAAGAATGATCTGATTCCACGAGTCAACGCTTGATTGATATCCACATTGATGCAAGCACACAAAATTCAACTTTCTCTTGGAAAAAAAATGTGGATGGACACTCAATGACTTTTAAAATTCTTTATTTCAAGAAAAATTATGACAAATGAAAATATGTCCAGAAAAAAATGATGCTATGAAGTGCATGGGTATATTTTATGTATGCAGACACGTCCTAAGATGCAATATGAATTTGTTTTGTAATGTTTTTTCTTTTCTTCATGTAGGAAATGAAATGCAATTTTTGTACTTATCTAAAGGAGACATGCTATGAATATTGGGGAATGACAATGTGATTTGTTTTATTTACGCATGGAAGTATGCACAACAGACAACAATGATTTTATGTATATGCAAAGAAAAAATATGAGAATGTTTTATGATGTTATGCTATGAAAGTGCATGAACTATGATGAATGATGGATAACGATACAAGTTTTTTTATTCATGAAAATGCACCCAATATGTAGACAATATTTTTCCGGGATGCAACACAATTTTTAATGCCTTTTATACATGAAATGCACCTACTATTTTTTACTTTATTTTAGAAAACCTATTATAAAGATTTACGAATGACAATACACGTTGATGCGTCTACTTCTAAGATACTGACAACATGCTATAATGAGATATGGAGAAATTTTGTGATACTTTTCCATGAAAGTGCACGGGTTTAATGCTATGCATGTAAATTTTCAAAGAGAAAAAATATGATCCATGATGAATGACAATGTTTTTTGTCAACAAAAAAAAAGATGAATGACAATGCTAGTTTTTATTTGTTCAAATTTTTTTTTTTGTAGTTTTTTAAAAGTTGCAATGAAACTTTTTTTGAAACAAACAGACTATAAATGAATGACAATGGGAGTTTTATTTGCTCATGAAAGTATGCACAATTTTTAGAATACAACATGGTCTTGAATGCAATTCTATTTACTAATGTAGTATGTTCAATATGCAGCAACAATTTTTATGTATAGACAAAGAAAAATGAAATATTGAGAACGATGCAACATTCAATAAGCCCAAAAGGACCACCTATTTGGAGCTTTGGAATAGCTAGGAAGCTTGGTTTCTGAAGCCTAGATGCTGCCACAAGCTTGCTTCTACTACATGTTGCTGCTATACACACTTGTCTTCTAGCCCTTGTCTCTAATGTCACGTTAGTTGCCCCTTTTTTTTAGTTGTTTTCTTTCAACTGGAACCTTGTACAGCTTGTGTACATATGTATTTTCTTTTTAATTTTTAATGTGCAAAAAAAAAGATTAATAATAATAATAATATTTAACAGATTTTTTATTTATAAAGTTTTTTTTTCTTAAAAAACAAGTTCTACTAATGATAATAATATTGATAAACAGCAAAAATCAACAATAAGCCCAAAATGACACGCGAAATCACAAAAAATGCATAAAAGCGATATCTTTGGAATTTTCACGAAAAAGAAGAAAGTGGCCGGTAAAAATTGGGTGTTCACAATATCGTTTTAGGACCCTGTTCACGCTACTTGGAACCTGTTCTTTCTTCCTCACAACAACTAATTTTTTTTCTTATATTCATCCACTATGTACCTCTTGTTTTTAATGGCTTCCGGCAATAACCCACTGTTGGTGGCAACCAAAGAGTGCCTAAAAATTCTGCAGGACAAAAAACAGACATAGGACGGAAGCACTGTGTTTTGGTTTTTGCAAAGACTAGAAGGGTGAGGTGCAAATACTGTGAGAAGTCGTTTACCGGAGGAGTGTATCGGCTTAAACATCATTTGGTCGGAACTAATAAGATTAAGGATGCGGCTTCTTGCAGAGCTGTCTGGGAAGATGTTAAGAAATTAATTCTCGAAATTTGTTAAGAACTATCATATCATATCATATCATATACTATCTATTCCTAATTCTTCTTCTACATTTTGCGAGGAGAACTATTTGAATTCGATTTGTAATTCTTTTTCCTGATGGTCGTGGTTTTCCCAACTTTGTCCCTAGTCATTAATTGTAATTTGTGTCCGAATTTCTGATGAATGGCTTGAGAGTGTCTCTCTTGTCCACCGGTATTTTTTTTCTTGTCCACGGGTACTCTTACTAGGGACTTATGGTACTTTTTCTTGCCCAACTAAGAGACTTATGGTACTAGAGAAGTTTGACCTTCCCTTCAAAATTTGCCACGACTGTTTTTCTTGCATTGTAAGACTCATGGAAACTCCCGTGAGAGAAGAAATTTCAGTAAAGTCTTATCTATACCAATGAGTTAGGCAACTCATTTTTACATCTTGGAAATTATTCCTGTTCGATGAATATTCATGATCCCAGTGGCGGACCTACTTATAGTTGAGGGGTTCAAATGAACCCCTCCAGAACAAGTAAAATTAGTACCGGTAGCTTAGGAAAAAATATTTTTGCACACTCTGAAAAATAACTTTTGAACTCAAGTCCCAAGTTTTATGCCAAAGTATTTAGTTTTGCATCACTCTAATGCACCGAAGTCACACAATCACTCACACTTTCACATATTTTATTTTAAAAAAGTTTTCTCTCTCTTGAATCAATTCTTGTTATTATTATCCTAATATTGATTATGTCAATACTATTTAATTAGTACTTTGTGTTAGTGCTATTTAATTAATTTATATTTTGTGATAGTGCTATTCAATTTATTTTGATTATATTAGC
The DNA here is from genome assembly GCA_039519185.1 of Astragalus membranaceus. Taxonomy (NCBI): domain Eukaryota; kingdom Viridiplantae; phylum Streptophyta; class Magnoliopsida; order Fabales; family Fabaceae; genus Astragalus; species Astragalus membranaceus. The sequence continues at coordinate 118,764,397 of CM076851.1, forward strand.
TTATTAAATTTGAATCTATTATGTATTTTGTGAATATGTTGATTCTTTTAGTGCTATTTAATTTGTATTTAGGAACTTGTTAGTTTCACTTATTTTGTGTTGGTCTAATGCAAAACAAGTTGTGAACCTATTCAAATCTTATTTATATTACATTTTGATTGATGTGTGTGTTTGAAAGAATTTGCACCCCCTGGCCCAGGGTCCTGGGCCGCCATTGCATGATCCTTTTGTTTACGAAACACATCATCAATAGTGCAAAAACAGGAAAAGAATAGGTATTTTTAAGTCGGATGCCCAAATATCCGACTTAAAAAAGGGCGCGGTGGCAATTTTGTAATAAACGTAGAGGAAAAATTCTGGCGCTCACCTTTTTAAGTCGGATATCTACTACGTCCGACTTGAAATGTGTAATCTATTTTTGCAACGCGCGTTCGTTGTTTTTTTTTACTTTCGTTCCTACTCTCAAAAAAAAACTTAAAACAATTTTTTTTTACAAAAAACCAACAGTTCCATCGTTCACTCACGCTAACATCGCTCTCCCTGAAGTCTTTCCATCGTTCCACTACAGAACCCTAAATCTTTCCATCGTTCCACCATGCTCTCAACATCACTCTCCATGTCCGTCACCTTCGCTCTCTCCGCCAAAGGTCCCTCTCTAACCGTTCGACGCTCTCAACAGAAAACTCTAACCGTTCCATCTCTACCCATCGCTCTCTCCGCCAAAGCTCCATCGCTCTCTTCCTCCCCGCCGCTGTCGCTCTCTCCGCCGTTGCTCTCTCCGCCGTCACTCTTTCCTCTGTCGCTCTCTCATCCCTGCCGTCGTCTCCATCTATTTCGTCGTCACCCTCTCTCCCTGTCACCGTCACCTTCGATCGTTGATTTACTTTCTTCTGGTTTTTCTTAAAGGTAATCCACAATTCTTATTCTGCTATTGCTATGTTTGATTTTACATTCTTAGGGTTTTGTTATATGCCTTGTTGTTTTGTGAAATTTGTTAGGGTTTGTTGTTTTTTGACCAATTGGTGGTGTTTGTAATTTGGATTGTCCATAATCCAGTTTCTAATTCAAGTTCTGGATGATTAGAGTTTTAGTAATTTGTTAGGGTTTGTAATTTGTACTCCATGCCCTTTAGATTGGATTTAGATTGGGCAGCTTTGTGTTGGCAGTGACTTTGCAAAGGATTATTACATGGCTTTGAATTACTTATGTACTTTTGAAGTTTGGCCCCTTTTCATGTACTGATCTTTTCAATGTTTCGATGATTTATGTTTTTGGCTTTTAGCCTCTATTTGATTTGTATAGTAAATGACAATAGCATATAGTAAAGATAGTGGTGGGATATTAGTATCAGTTTCTGTGTTGTTATATGTTCAAATAGAAAACCAAGCTTCAGAGGTATGTGTGTGAATTTATTAAAAACATGTCATTTACTATTTGCAAATTTGGCTAAAGTGATAATCATATTTGGCTAAACCAAGCTTCTATATTCTAAATTTTATATCTTCCATTTGTTTTCATCTATCAGTTGATGTTTCATATACTAAGAGAGGTTATGTGTATATTGTGTAGATTGGTACAGGCTATGAAGTGTATGCTCTGGGCAGGATTTTTGAACGAGACACTGAATCATAAGGAGTTTAATAGGGAGAGGAACTAAAATCCCTTAACTAGGAACCTAGATATACCAGTGGTGTCATACTTCACAGCAGGTCCTTATCTCCAATATGAGCTTTTTTTCATCTATAGACCATCTAAAACCATGATATGATTTTCTATTACTAATTTACTTGCTGCAAAACCCCACACTAGATTCGAACAAAATAAGGAAAAAACAAAACCCCAGCGCCCAACATTATAACAAATGGTCTTCTCCTATTTGCATCTTCTATCAATTTTTGGCAATTTACTTTGTTTTCTGAACATTTTTAGAACCTACGGGAATGTATTTTCATGTATTGTCATTTGCTTCTACAGGTCAAGCTTTGCGCGAGTCAAGCTTTTCGGAAGCTCTACCAAACCTTCTTTGGAATCTCAGAATTGGGGTATCATGCACGTTCCTTCTTCTACTTTTGAATTTTTCTTGCTTACTCTATTGCATCCCTTCATGTTCTGATATTTTTTATGAGAACTCATAATGTTTTCATATTTCAGCCTTAGAAGTTAAAACTCATTTCATCATTATTGGTAATTGATGTAATTTTTGGCTGTTCGAATTTATCCTGAAATCAACTTTGTTGTTTTTATTTTTCTTATAGCTTTTAATTTTACTAATGTGAAGCTAAGGTTTAATGTTGTTGTCTTTTAAGTTCAAAGTCTAAGAATAGCTTTTTTTCCCTTTGTTCCTATTCTTTTTTGTTGTTGCAAGAGTTGTTATGTCGTATATTTTTTTCTTTATTCTGCTAATTCTCATAGTCTAATAATACTACATTCCTTATAGAATTTCTAGTTGGTGAGTTTCTAGTTGCATGAATTCTATGGATTGCTTTGAGCCGATGTTGATGTGTATAAATGTTTAATTATTATGTGATGATTAGTAGAAGCCTCCCAGTTAGAATTTCCAGTTATGCTCACACATTGTTGCTCCAATCAACTGAAAAATGCAGGGAGCTTGTTGGCGAGAAGGCGTCGTCTAAAAGTGGCAAGTTTACATTCTTAAATAGCTTTGATATGGGTACTGGAACTTTAGCATCTCGTGTGGAGGAAGGTGTGAAGCTCTATTTTTACAATATTAGAACTTCTGATGTTGAAAGGCAAGATATGATGCAATTCAAGCTGCCCTTGTTGATGCTGCATCACAGGGTATGTCACTAATTGATTCACATAAACATGGTCAGACACAAGGTGCAAAAGCATAGGTTTGGATTTCCAAAATTGGCTACCCCCAAGGTGCAAAAGCATAGGTTTGGAATTCCAAAATTTCTTGTACATTTTAGTTCCCTCATCTAGAGCCAAATCTGTAGTATTTTGATGCTTATAGAAAGAAATGCACTTGTGTTCAATTGCCTAGCCCTGTGTTCAGTTACCCTAGATATATTAGCATTCAATTTCCTAGCCCTGTGTTCTTTTACATTCTTTCCAAATATGTCATTCAATACTTATGTATCTACCTTGTGCAGATTCAACAGTTCTTGAAAGAGTTAGAGGGTCAACTTCTGAAGGTAACAACTTATTTCTTGTCTTTCATGTTCACAATTTATTGGAAAATCAAGATCAATGATGTAAATATCCTTCCTAGAAGAAACACTTTGATATGACTTTGTGTCTGACATTTGAAACAATTACAGGTTCTAGTTCCAGGTTCCAGATTCTAAAAAATATGGGAGAGATCTTAAAATCAGGGGCGCTAGCTACTCATCAGTTGTTAAAACAACAATTTTGTATGAATTATTTCTGCTTCTTTAGTTTGGATTGTATTTGAGTGTTGGCAAGATTACTAGCTTAAGATCATTAATTATTTCAGGTTGCCTGACTTGAAGGATTTCAAAAAAGTTAATAAGATCTATGCTAAATGTGAGTTTTTAGTAGTGGTTTTGATGTTTCCTTGACATTGTTTACATTCGCTTAAAGCATGCAACAGGATGTTTAGGTGTAATGATAATCATTATTGTTCTGAACTAATTGCACTTTTTTGTTAACTCTTTTGGGTAGTTGGGTCTGGTTGGGTAGTTAATAAGACTGTTGCGGTTAAAGTTCTTGCAACCGATTCTAAACAAGGGGAAAAAGAATTTCACACTGAGGTGAACACAGTTTACCAATAATTATTTCTCATTACCTTGGCAAGCATATTGACAGAATCAGTCTTCTGTTTCAAGACATTTTATATTTCAACTTTTGTTGTTCTTTTAATTTTTCTCAGGTTATGTTATTGGGAAGGTTACATCATAGAAACCTGGTAAATTTGGTCGGATATTGCGCAGAAAAGGGACAACATATGCTTATATATGTCTACATGAGTAAAGGCAACTTGGCTTCCCATTTGTATAGTAAGTCAACTATCTATCTTTTTTGGAAATTTCTTTCAAATTCAAGTTGCATAAGCAATAATAAATGAAAGCATGTATACTTGTGTCTATATTTAGGCGAAGAGAACAGGACGCTGGACTGGGATATGAGGGTTCATATAGCTTTAGAAGTAGCAAGAGGCTTGGAGTATCTTCATGATGGGGTAAGTTACCATATGATCTGCATTGATATAGTTCTGCTTTGTATACTTAGTTATAACTGTATGAATTGTCATTTCAGGCAGTTCCTCCGGTAATTCATCGAGATATCAAATCGAACAATATACTCTTAGACCAGTCTATGCGAGCCAGGGTATGTTCTTTGATTGTACTAAAGTTCTTTATGCTTAATTATAATATAAATAAAAGACAATATCTGCCTCTGATTCTTGTTTCTCTTTATTCTTTTTACCTTTTGATGACAACTTTCTTTGTATGCAGTTCCTCTCCTTTAGTGCAAGTGCTGGCGAACACCCTTGGCTATAATCATATTCAATATCTTGCAAAGATTCTTTGGCCTTTTGTACAGGAAAATTAAGCACAACATTATTGCTTCTCATGGAAAATGCAGCTTGGTCATAAGCTAAAGCAGCATCCTCTGCAGTATCAAAGGTTCCAAGCCATACCCTTTTACCATTCCTTGTTGTATCTCTTATCTCTGCTGCAAATTTTCCCCATGGCCTTTTCCTCACACCAATATATGACTTTTGCTTCTTATTAGCTTCAGAGTTTGGTTTTCTTTCAGTGGAGAAGTCAACCATGTGGAAGGAAAGAGAATCGTCATAAGTAGTAGGGTCAACAGAGTTTGAAGATGATTCGAACGGAATTTGTGAATGCATTTCCAAATCTGGGTTGTAGAAAAAAGTGCTACTCATCATATTAGGAAATTAACTCTTCTCTCTCACTTTGCTTCTTCTCTGTCTTAGTCCTCTCTTTCTTCTAGGCTTTCCTAGATAATGCCTTTCTTTTATGTTATTTTGTATTCAATGTCAGGTTTTTGCTGATGCTTTCTACTAGATTTGAATTGGGGACCCTTGAGGTGACTTTTATGATTTCTACCCGATGATCCGTATGCTATTGGAACCATTGATGAACTGAAAGATGTGGTGAAAGTGTTTCATAAAGTTGGAATGAAAGTGCTGGGAGATGCTGTTTTGAATCACCGTTGTGCCCAATTTCAGAATCAGAATGGTATTTGGAATATATTTGGAGGTCGTCTCAACTGGGACGATCGTGCTGTTGTAGCTGATGATCCACATTTTCAGGTCTGTTATTGATGGTTTAGGATATGTACTCTGCTCTTTGTTCTTTACACCCTATTAATATCATAAAAGGAATCAGATGGAGTTTTTTTTTTTTTTTAATATTCTCAGCATGTCTAGTTTCTTTATGTGGTTGACAATTGATGCCTTTCGGTTGAGAACCATTGATAATTTATGTCAAAACGCATTGATAATTAATATTGTTTCTGCCATACAGGGGAGGGGAAACAAGAGTAGTGGAGATAATTTCCATGCTGCTCCAAACATTATTCATTCACAGGACTGTGTGAGAAAGGATATTAAAGAATGGTTATGCTGGTTAAGGTTTATATTCCAAATCCTAATTTTCATCTATTTACTATTAGCCCAAAATGTCATCAAAGGAAATTATATACATTCAACTTATTAGTAGTACATACATTAAAATGATATTGCATTCTTTGTCATGATTTCATTGCCAAATTGGCTATGCTGGAGAACTAAGACAAGCTGTCATTCAAAATGATTAATGATGTTAGAATCATCATCTCAATCGTTAATTTCATTGGGATGATGATTCTCAGTAGATACCAGAATGCTTGGCTTGATTTTGGATAACTCATGCTTGAGACCTACTTAATAGGCTATATTTAGAGAATTAAGTATTATTGTATTTTATGAAAAATAGAAATGCATTGCAATTTCAATGATTGTAGGTTACTACTCTTTGATTCTTTGATGCAAACTTCATTTCTGGATTGCCACTTTCAGGCCAATCCTCCAAGGCACCAAAAGAATCATCACAAAAAATCCCTTTCAGCTACAACAGATGAAGTTGCAATTGATGTTGATCAGCTAGAAACTAAGACTTCTTTTAGTGAACACAGAAGAGAAGAATCTATAGATAGTGCAACTGACATGCATGATTTGTAGAAAATGGTTTTACATTTAGATTTTGTTTTTGTTGTTATTTTTTCATTTTTGGTTTTTGCCCTGGGATATGATATGGCCTTAACACACATTAGGCTTGTGATTTAATGATGCTTGGCAATCTGGCATCATTTTTTTTCATTGTTGTTTCCTTTTCTTTCCTCACTTCTGTTGTCTTGCAGAACAGTCAATCAATTCAGGGGAAGCTATAAAAAAGTTTTTTTTTATAAAAAAGAAACATTTAAAGTCGGGCGCAACCAACGTCCGACTTTAAAGGTTTTTCCACAGGCCATAATTTAAGTCGGACGCACTAATAATCCGACTTTAAAAGTTTTTCCACAGGCCATAATTGAAGTCGGATGCACTAATAATCCGACTTAAAAACGAACTTTTTAAGTCGGACCTTAATCCGACTTTAAAAAAACATACTTTCTAAGTCGCTTTGATAGAAGTCGGGTGAATGTCCGACTTTAAATGTCCGAAAGGTCCGACTTTGAATCCCATTTTTCCACTAGTGCATTGTACTTTCTTGTGAGAATAAAGCCTAGCGGATTTCAGTTATAAACATTGATCATTTCCATTTAAGGCATCTGTTGTTTGTGTATACCTTACTCGAGCTTGGGCTAGCCCTGGATGAGGAGTTGGTAGGTCGTCTGTTGATCTCATCCACTTCTGTCTCAAGTCGGTGGATGTGACACCCCAATTTTCAAATTAGTACATTTTTGTTTATGCCTGAATATAATAGTATTTTTTTTGTAATATATTGTGCATCTTTTACCTTAGTAATTATATATTTTAGTAATGTTTATTATTTTAGATGATTCAAGCCTTATGTGTATTTGAATTATTAAAATATGTTCAAATTATATTAACTCATTTTTACCGTATATTAATAGTATATTGTTGTTATATTTAATTAATTGACTTATAGAATATTTGTATTTGAAATATCATTGTTTTAATTGACTATTTTATTTTTCGAAATAATAGTAATTTAAGTATAGTTTATTTAGAGTAAATGTTTTGGGTTAAGGAATTGTATATTGAGTGTTTTGGATTAAAAAGGGCCTTAGAAAATGAATTAGGATCAATTTCGGTCATTTTAATAACGTAGTCCATGTCTTTTGGAAGCCCACCTCGCCACACCCCCCTGCTTTCACGCGTAAACCTCCCTGATCCAGCCCAATTCACACAGCAAACACCCAAACCCAACTCAGAACCACGCGACCCGAACCACACTCAGAACCTGACCCGCCCGCATTTCTCTTCCCCTTCGCCCAAACCTAGCAGCGCCGCCGCTGCTCTCCTCTTTCCCCCATCTTCGCGATTTCCTTCCCATTTTCGGAACAATCCTGAAATCCATCATTCAATCCATGATTCTTGATTTTTTCATCAATTAGGAATTTATATTCGGAATCCTCACATTCTCTCATCCCTCTCCTTCGATTCCCTTCGGTTTTCTCTCTCTCTCTCTCTCTCTCTCTCTCTCTCTCTCTCTCTCTCTCTCTCTCTCCCCTCATTCACCATTTTGCAGTCATGACCACCACGAAATAACCCCCATATCCGACCAGAACACTGCCATGCCCTTCTTCCTACTCGCTGTTACCCTCACGAAACAAGAACAAGAACCAAGTGTGATGATTCGTGAACCTATCTTAGCATAAATCGGCTGTGCAAACACCCACAATCCCGATATTACCAAGCGAAGCATCGACTGTGCAAACCCCACAATCCCGATGATTTGTGAACCTATCTTAGCATAAATCAGCTGTGCAAACACCCACAATCCCGATATTACCAAGCGAAGCATCGACTGTGCAAACACCCACAATCCCGATGATTCGTGAACCTATCTTAGCATAAATCGGCTGTGCAAACACCCACAATTCCGATAACCCACTTTAGACCACGCCATAACGTTTCAGGGCCTAGGGTGAGGGCTCATGACTTCCCTTCCTAGTCGCTATTTCGTCGGGTCGTCACCCAACTCAATATAATCTATATATCGCACCCGCATTGGGCCGTCACTTAAGTTCTAGATATTCTATATCTATTGTTGACCTATAACCCGTTTTGATGAATTCAAAGTTAGACATCCGATATTATAGTACGGTACCAAATTGGACGAATTATTCGTTTTGTTATTCAAAAACATATGCTCACACGCGGTCTACAATTCGGTTTTGAAAACAGCTTTGAATTTAAAATACAATGTGTTTTCCAATTCAAGTTACATATATATAGTTAGGTCTTTTAATAAGCTTTCCAACGCATTTTAGAACACCTCAATCGGACTCCCGGATCAAAAGTTATTGCGAAAACAAAATCAGTGTGTTTTGCTGAAAAACTGCAAAGCGTCGCGACACGAACTGGTTCCGTCGCGACGCGAAAAGTGACAGAATGTTTTGCGTTGCAAAAATAAGGGAGGTCGCGACGCGATGGCCACGGGTCGCGACGCGATGGGAGCCAGAATTGGTTGAAAACAGCATTTCGAAAACCCGTTTTGTACCGTTTCACTTTCTATTCGACCCCGAGATATTTTCCTAACCATCGAGACTTAACAATAGATATTATAACCAACATTTCAGTCCATATTCCAGCGAAAGCATTAAAATCAACGAATTGATAAAAATATATATTTCACCGAAAAACCGTAAAAACGCTATTTTCCGGAAAACGGTTTTTGACTCGATAATTCTTTCGAAAATGAGTTAGCTTCAGAAACTGAATTTCAAATCATTCAAGGTTATAAAAATGAAACCCTAATCGCGAGTAAAACTCACCGGTTTGACGAGTCCCCAAGAAGTCGCGTCCTCGCTCGAACAATCGAACCGTAACCGCTCGAACAGTCCCCGTAATCACGAACACGCCCCGAATGCCTCCGTGACTGAACTCAGCAACCCACGTTCCTCTCGCTACTGACTCCTATCCGGTATTTGGAATTGACTTCTCTCGTCACCTTGACGACTCGAGTCCCAAATCCGACGAATTACATTTCCAGCTCTCATCCTGATTTCCAGCAACAGCACACAGATTTGCAATTGGCATAGCTAGGTCAATACGTGACCAAAATCCTTCAAATCAGTGCCCATTGTGAAGAGAATTTTGTCTACTATCTGATGGAGAAAGATTCACATGCATGCAACCAGTAGTTTGGAAGATATCACCGAAACAAGGTGATTGGTCCAGAACAGTGCTTGATTCTTTACCGAATATTGTGAACACGATAACTCTCTGATTTCCAGATGAAACCCGATGGTTCTTGTGCCCAAAATGAAGAACTTTGTGTCTAGTTTCCAGAGAAACAAGAATCACATTCATAGGGGTCGTATACAGAGAGATGCGATGAAAACACTGAAGGTAGGTAAAACGCTTTTACCCAGAATTTCTGATTAACTTGGATCATCAACCCAAATCAATTGCAACCACGAATTTGGGCTTCAATCTTCTGTACCATCAACATTACAACCTTCAACACTTTTCCAGTCCACAATGTATGTTCAGTTTTACCTTTCATCTAGCTCCACATGGACATGCATGACTTCACATCGATTAAAGCTTCTTGGTTCCTCACTTGGAGCTCCTTCTATTTCGAAAATGGTATCAAGAATAGGAGGATGGTTCAGGTTGTGATATAGGGACCAGAAGGAAGAGGAAGAGAAATGAAGTTTAATGGTGCAAAGATCACCTACATGCAAGAGGAGATGAGTGAGAGCTCAAGTCTCCTTCTTCCTCTTCTCCTTCGCCCCCCCTCTCCGTTTCTCCCTTATTCTTTTCTGTTTTCCTTTTGTTCTTAATTCTGGAAACTGAAGTGTGTCAAGTGGATCAGCTGGGTGAGAGTGTAAGGGGCTGAGGGTTGAGTGGTTGTGAAAGGACCAAAATGCCCTTGGCCCATTTAAGTCATGGTTTGGAGGCTAAAACCCCAATAATTCCACGATTATCCCTTAGGTATAGTTTTTTGGGCTACCCTTCGTTCGAGTTGCGACTTATTATTTCACTCAATTGATACATCTTCGATGTGAGGTGAGATGACGATTTTACCCTTTTTCTCGATTTCCCAAAACGATGCACACAATCCGAACGAATTGCGTTTACGTCATATGCTTGAGCGATTAAACATTGTTTAACGAATCATCATATTCATTTTCCGGTTTATCGTCTAATCGAATAATAACTCCTTAGTTAATTTCATATACCAAAATTAACAAAACTAGGGATGTTACAGTGGGGGGTGACGAAAATCAATGAAACAAACCCACAATCGACGAAACCAAGGATGGAATTGGAATTAGGGGCAAATTTCAAGTCAGTATGTGGAATTTGGGGGCTTGCCGTGGTGAGATGAGGGAGAACGCTGGTGAAGGAGTGGAACTTTTTAGGTTTTCATGGAAGTTTTTTGCGCAGCAGAGGGTGGGGAAGAAGAAGAGCATTTTTTGTAAAAAAAAAAGAGAACAAATTTAATAAAACATAAAAGTTTGGTTAAAAAAAAGGCCATTTAGATAAAAATATGACACCTAATTTAATTGTGGCTTGTAGATAAAAAAAAGCCACATGTAAACGTTAACCTAGTCAGCATCATTTAACGTCAATGACTAATAATGGAAACAGAAAAATAAGCGGGGGACCAAAACGCCTATTTTCATAAAGTAGGGACTAAACTTAGAAGGCCGCAATTTTGTAGGAACCAAAAATACATTTAACCCTTTATTTATTCAATCTATTCAATTTGGATAACTGTAATTACTATGAGTGACTGTAAATATAATTCAATTTGGATGAGTCTAATTATTCAGGATGACTGTAATGATTTAAATGGTCTGTAAATTATTTGATTATTTGATTTGGATGATTGTAACCAAATGATCTGGATGACTGTAACTAAATTATTTGGATGACTGTAATTTTATTATTTGGATGGTTGTAGTCAATAGGTCGAGTTTATTGGATGATTCTCATATGAGTAGATTGGTAAATCACTTAGTTATAAAAGTGGTAGGATGAGCTAGTGTCTAATGTGTTAATAGACTAAAATGACAGGTAATTCTAAATAATAAGAAGTTCTTGTTGTTTGAGACTTAAACAAAAATCTTAGCATAGATTGATGTAGCCAGGACCAACTTGGAATCGCTAAGGTTATTAAATGACTTGACGTTAGTTTTCGTGGTGATTGCTGGTTGGCTTTATGGGTATTGTTATCGGATACTTGTCGCACAAAGGGCAAGTTATCATTCGTCGATGATTAGCAAGCTGGTTCGTGTTGAAGAATCCTTTCGCAGTATGGGAAAGAACTCGTTGCAGTATGGACGAGCTATATCTACGTGATCAAGATTTGTTAAAGGCACCTTGTCGCAGCATGGGCAAGGACTCGTCGCAGCATGGGCGAGCCGTTCCTTAAAAGTTGATGATTATAAGAGGAACTTTGTCGCAGTATGGGCAAGGACTCGTCGCAGTATGGGCGAGCCGTACCTCAAAGAATGTTGCTGATGATAGGTATTGTTGTTGTTGCTGTTGTTGTTGTTGTTGTTGTTGTTGTTGTTGTTGTTGTTGTTGTTGTTGTTGTTGTTGTTGTTGTTGTTGTTGTTGTTGTTGTTGTTGTTGTTGTTGTTGTTGTTGTTGTTGTTGTTGTTGTTGTTGTTGTTGTTGTTGTTGTTGTTGTTGTTGTTGTTGTTGTTGTTGTTGTTGTTGTTGTTGTTGTTGTTGTTGTTGTTGTTGTTGTTGTTGTTGTTGTTGTTGTTGTTGTTGTTGTTGTTGTTGTTGTTGTTGTTGTTGTTGTTGTTGTTGTTGTTGTTGTTGTTGTTGTTGTTGTTGTTGTTGTTGTTGTTGTTGTTGTTGTTGTTGTTGTTGTTGTTGTTGTTGTTGTTGTTGTTGTTGTTGTTGTTGTTGTTGTTGTTGTTGTTGTTGTTGTTGTTGTTGTTGTTGTTGTTGTTGTTGTTGTTGTTGTTGTTGTTGTTGTTGTTGTTGTTGTTGTTGTTGTTGTTGTTGTTGTTGTTGTTGTTGTTGTTGTTGTTGTTGTTGTTGTTGTTGTTGTTGTTGTTGTTGTTGTTGTTGTTGTTGTTGTTGTTGTTGTTGTTGTTGTTGTTGTTGTTGTTGCTGCTGCTGCTTGTAGTCCTAGGACCGTACGTGAGGTCGCGACACTAGGATTAGCTGAAGATTAGTTAAGGATTGTTTGTGCATTCGTGTTATGAAAGTTGTATCCACTAGTGTTGATTGTTTCCTTGTTTTGTGGTAGTCTTGCTGTTTTAGTTTCGGTCTTATATTCCTTATATGGTTTGGACGCTCTTTCTCACCCGTGCACCGTTTTTTTTAGATTGAATTCCAGGTGTCGTTGGAGTGACCTTCTACGATCGTGCAGCAGTGGGGATGTGATCACTACGGATCACCCAGCAACTTGCAAAATGATACTACACGTTGATGTCACCTTCTTCTTATTTAAGTGATTAAAGGTTTATTGTTCTGATCATGTGACATCGGGATTTGGGTTGTATTTTCAATGTTATATTTAAAATCAATCTTATTACCGTATTGAAAGAAATGCTTCAACGTTTTAGTCTTTAATATTATTATGATCGTTTATATATGATTTAAAGAGTTGGACGACATCTTTTACTCGCGAAAACCATTTCAAAAAATGAATTGTTAGTTTTATTTGAAAAACAAATTTACTCGTTTTCGTACTTTTTAACTTATAAATACTTTCAGGGTAAAGGGTGTCATAGTGGAGGGTTGGTACTTGTAGACACTCTTATGGAAACGTCTGCAATCAAAAGTCAGTAAGTGGTCCAAACGAGGAATGCTTATAGACGCCAGGTGGGATGCCTTAGTTGCTCCAGCATGTGGATGAGGGGGAGCATTGTGCGTCGTTCGATCTGTGTCGACCAATCTCGACCGTTAACTAGCCGCAAAATAGGGTCCGACTAAGATGCGTTTGATGCATGATGAGGTATTGCGCTTGCCTCTCATTCTCGCTGGTGTTTAGGATTAAATTTTGCACTAGGCAACACCGAGTTTGTCCATCACGGAAATCGAATGTGTCCCAGAGTAGATTAAACCAGTGAACCAATGGTGTTGGTTGACATTCTTTTTTTTGTAACAACGATGAGGTTTTATTCATATGTCTATGCTTCTCAACTTTCTATAGAATTCTCCTTAGCCATATTGCTTGACAAGCTTTTCTAGATAGCTTCGAACCTGGAACAATTGGACTCTGGACAGGCTTGCTGCTGCTCATTCTAAATCTGTCCAAAATCGCTTTTGCATATCTGGTCTGAGTTATAGAAATTCCAGCATTAGTTTGCTTTACTTCAACTCCTAGGAAGTGATTCATTCTTCCTAGGTCAGTCATGTCAAAATTTCTCTTCATAGAGGACTTGAACTCTGTAAATAACTGTTCACTGTTGCCTGTAAAGATCAAGTCATCTACGTATAGACTCACAATAAACAAGTTCTCTTTGCTTCTCTTAACATAAAGAGTGTGCTCGGAAGGCACTTCAAAAATCCTTCCTTAGTAAAGTATGAATCAATTTAGCTATACAAAGCCCTTGGGGCTTGTTTCAACCCACATAGGTCTTTGTGAAGCCTATAAACTTTTTGTTCTTCTCGCTTTCTGATATAACCGAGTGGCTGTTCAATGAAGACTGTCTCCTTCAATTCACCATGTAGGAAGGCACTTTTTACTTCTAGTTGATAGACACACCACCCTTTCTGAGCAGCCACTGCTAGTACAGTCCTTAGAGTGTCCCAACGAGTTACTGGTGCAAAGACCTCTATAGAATCAATCCCATGCTGCTGTGAGAATCCCTTTGCCACCAATCTTGCTTGTGTTTCTCAATTTCCCCTTTCTCATTGAGCTTTGTTTTGAACACCGATTTCACTCCAATCTTCTTAGCTCCATTAGATAGATTTGTAAGCTTCCAGGTACCATTCTTCTCAATTGATTCTATTTCAAGATCCATAGCTTTCCTCCATTTATCACTTCTCATGGAATCCTCAAATGTAAGAGAGTCTTCAGCAATTACTGCAAGCCTGAAGTCTTCTGTGTATTGGAGCTCATCCAATTCAACAATATCAGTAATATTAGTATGCAGGTTTTCTCTTAGTCCTCCCTTCATTCTGACCATTCTCCTCTAATGTTTCACTAGTTTCAGCAGAGGAAAGATTTTGTTCATCAGCAACATTCTGTTCAGTAGTAACAGCTTGTTCCTTAGTGGCAGCACTATCATTCTGATCGCCTGTACCATTCTCAGTGATACTGTCCTCCTCTTATTCTTCAAGCTCAACCTCTTGAGTGCTACTGCTTGAGCTCTCTTCTCTCCATTTCCATGATTCACTCTCAACAAACTTCACATCTCTACTGGTTAAAATTCTTTTGGCAATAGGATCATAGAGTTGATACGCTTTTGATTCTTCACTTACACCTAGAAGAATACACTTTACACTTCTATCATCTAGTTTCTTTCTTAGTGCTTCAGGCACATGAACATGAGCAACACAACCAAATATTCTAAAGTAGTGGACTGCAGGTTTCAACCCAGACCAGGCTTCTTCAGGTGTTATGTCCTCCAAGGCTGTAGTTGGACTTCTGTTTTGCACAAACACAGACCATTTCACAGCATAAGCCCAAAATTCCTTAGGTAAATGCTTTTCAGAGAGCATGCACCTGACCATATTCAATATAGTTCTATTTTTCCTTTCAGCCACCCCATTTTGTTGGGGTGTATAGGCAGCTGTCAGCTGCTTCTTAATTCCATTTGAGCTACAAAACTCATTAAATTCATTAGAGGTGAATTCTCCACCTCTATTAGTTATCAAGCAGTTAGTGTGACAGCCAGATTCCTTTTCTACAAGGGCTTTACATTGTTTAAAACATTCAAATGCAGCAGATTTTTCAACTTGTAGAAATCCCCAGGTTTTTCTACTGAAATCATCTATAAATGTGATGAAGTACCTTATTTTACTGTGAGATTCTGGCTTAATTGGTCCGCATATGTCAGCATGTATGAGCTTAAGATTTTGTGTTGCCCTCCATGAACTTTACTTAGGGAATGAGTCTCTAGCTTGCTTTCCCTTTTGGCAATCATCACACACCTTGGATGAATGACTCAATTTTGGAAGACCCCTCACCATATTCTTTTGTACAAGAGTCTGTAAGCTTCTATATCCCAAGTGGCCAAATCTGCAGTGCCAGAGGTGACCAGTCTCTTCCGTTGAAGGTTCAGAGCATGAGAGCATTATCACAGTGGCAGTGATAGCAAACATGCGATTTGAGGACATTCTGGACTTGAGAATCAGACCCTTCTTGTTGTGAAAAACCTTGCAAAGATTATCCTCAAAGACCACCTTCCTTTTTCTTGCAATTACCCAATACTGAGAAGATTGCTTCATAATTCTGGAATGCAATAGACCTCTGTCACCACCTGAGTAATTCCATAAATCTCCAATTTTATGCTTCCCTTCCCTGTAGTAATCAATCTCTTGTTGTTACCCAACCTCACTGAGACTTTGATTTGTTCATCTAATTCAAAGAACCAGACTTTATTTCCACGCATATGGTTGTTGCATCCAAAATCGAGGAACCACACCATTTCACCATTGATGTCTTCTTTGTAAGCCATAAGCAGACTTTTTTCCTCCTCATCATATTCAACGTAATTGGCCTTTTCCTCCCAATTAGGGCATTCATACTGATAATGCCCTAATTTGCGGCAGTGATAGCATTCTATTGATTCTTTACTGAAAGAGCCCCTTCCTCTGCCACAATTTCCTCTTCCACCGGCGCGACCCCTACCCCTGCCTCTGAATCCTCTTCCTGCGTTGCTGACCTTTAATGCTTGTTCCTCCTCCTTTTCACCTGACATCATGCTTTCGTGCACAATCAAACTGCTCTGAAGTGAATCGACAGATAAGGTTGTGCCGTCATTGGATTCCATGATAGAACAAACCACGTAGAGGAACTTCTTGTTCAACGATATCATGATCTTTTTGACAATCGTCACTTGCTCGATCTTTTTCCCCATACATTTGCATCCGATTAACGATCTGCATTGTTCTTGCAAAGTACTCGTTAATCGATTCTCCCTCTTTCATCCCTAGGAGCTCGAATTCCCTTTTTGCCACTTGTAGTTGAGCCCTCTTGACCTTCGTTGAGCCCTTATACTTCTGCTTCATTGACTCCCATATGTCTTTTGCTGTATCTTTGACAAGGATTGTCTCGATGATGCTCCGATCTATGGCTTGAAACAAATAGTTTTTGGCCTTCAAGTCCTTCAACTTGCTTTCTTCACCATTCTTTATCTGTTCTTGTGTTCCTCCTGCAGGTGGAACATAAACTCCATTTTCGATCAAACCCCAGTACTCTCTTGATCGGAGTAAGTTTTCCATCAACATCGACCAATGGTCGTAGTGCCCGTCGAATTTTGGAATTGTCGGTTGCAAGAAATTGCTCTCTTTATCCGCCATCGCACTTCGTCTCTCTCAGATGGTGATATCTCTCGTCTCTGTTTCTTGATCATTCGTTTGTAAGAAATCAGTCCCCAAAGCAGGCTTTGATGCCAGCTGTTGGTGATACAAGCAAACTGATTTTGGTAAAAACTAACTTCCCTATTCATTCATCTGTAACCTATACTTCTTTATCGTTGCAACTGCATAACAACACTATGTAACTATCAGCTAGAGCTGTAACCTATACTTCTTCTATTGGGCCACAGTAAGCTTCTAAAGCCCAATTACCTTGACAAATCACACTTCATTTTTATTTAGAAACATTTTATAGTCTCTTCAATTTAGATATGAAAATGAATGCTTCCTCTCCTCTCCCCTCCTAAACCCTCAATCCAAACATACCCTATGTGAATTTTATAGCTTTCAATTCTGAGTTTATTGAAGATGGGGATTTTGTTGAGGATGGGGATTTTGGCATTCTGAGTTTGTTGAAGATGAGTTTGTTTCTAAGGAGAAGTTGATGATGATCTTCGTGGTAGGGTTCGAAGATTTTGGGTTCGAAGTTTCTGTGCTCTGAAGTTCGGTGTAGGGTTCGAAGTTACTGTGCTCTGAATTTTAATTTTGTAGTTGATGAAGTTCGAAGTTTCATCAATTGAATTTGTTTTGTTTTTGTTTCTAATTCAATGTTTTAATATTTTATCCATAATATAATTTATTTAATTTATTTAAATGATTTTAATTTTTATAAATATTATAATCTGAAGTGGCAATGTACATGTGGCATCATTAAATAATGTGTGCAAGCTGCATTAGCTGTCACATCATTTAATGAGTTCCATGTCAGCACTTTGTTTGAAAGAATTTCAACTCAACAAAAAAATTGAAAAACCCCTCTTTGGACTAAAAGTCTGTATTTTTTAAAATAGAGGACTAAATGTCTGAGTTTTAAAATAAAGGGACCAAATATCTGAATTTTTGTAAATAAGGAGACTAAAACTATAATTTAGCCGTACTTAATTCATATGTTGCTTGCATCTCTACATTAGTGTAACTTGTTTGCAAAACTAGGGAGGCATAAATGTTAGAGAAAAGGAATAATCTATACTCTAGTGCAAAATCAGGAAAAGAATTATACTTTTAAAGTCGGGCGCTCAAAAATCCGACTTAAAAGGTGGACGCGGTGGCAATTTTGTAGTTGATGGGAAAAATAGTTTCTGTCGCACGCCTTTGCAAGTCAGGCGGAACCTTACCCGACTTAAACTGTTAACTTTTTTATCTTTAAAGAACTTTAAAGGTTTAACCTTTTTCAAATGTTTTAGCGCATGACGATACCCTATCCTCAATCCCTCTTCCTGGCTTCGCTCTCAGTATCGATCTCTCTCACTCTCATTCTCGTTCTCGCTCTAATCACTGGCTCTCACTCTCTCACTGTCATTCCGATCTCTCTCCTTGCATCCATGTGGTGGTTATCGGTTTCTCATCACCATCAGCTGCTTATCGTTAATCTCGATCTCAATCTCGCTTTTGCTCATTTAGCAAAGTACCTATTAGGTGAACCCTAATCTCTCTGTAATGTGAATCTCAATTTTTATATGGTGATTTCATTTTTGAATAATTTCCTCCATTCTTGTGTTTGATTGATTTAGGTTTGGTTTAATTTAGCAGAAGCAAAAACATATCATACTTCTTTTCTTTTCCATCTTGTCATGATGAAACAAAAGAAGCGATATTCGTAGAATTTATTTGCGCTATGGTGGATGAATCTAAGATGTTTGTTCTTTTGCCGCAGAGATTTGGCTGAACATTCTTGATTTGTGCTCCCGTACTCAATTTAAAAATTAAAGATACCAAGTTGTGACTCCTGTTGATTTGTGCAAAGGATTTTTCAAACCAGGCATTGGGTTACTACAAAACTGATTCCGATAAGAGTGTGGTAAATGATGCAAAGACGTCGCGTCCACAACAATGGCTCGGCCGCCACAGGAATGAGCGCCTCTGTTGCTGCAACGTTGGAACAGAGATGAGGCCATTGGGCGCCGCCACTGTAGGAAGTGCCATTGTCGCTGATTCATGGTATGTTGCAGATTCAAATTGTGCTGCATTTCTAGTTTCTAGTTCGCTTAGTACTGTTAAAAGCACCTACAAATGTGACTGAATCAGAAATTGTGTAAAAAGTAGGTTCACTAACGTAGCATCAGAAATTGGTTTAGTAAATAGTTTCCAAATAAAATGGGATTTGCAAGCTCTTAAATTTTGAAACTTCATCTTCTTGCAGAAGTTGAAGATCAAGATTAATGCTGCTAGTGAATCAAACATGGTTGTATCTGCACTTGGAATTGTCAAGGCAAGACTCCTTCTATTTTGTGGCTTTTGGCCCTTTTTACATTTGGTGATATATGCTATTAAATCTCCCTACCCTATCCAGCTTCTTGTTTTGGTTCATGCTTTATTAATCATCGTGAAGAAAAGCTTTAAATACAGACTCTTTAGGAAAGATACTTATGTCTATTTTTTTCCTTAGGATGTTGCTGCCTCTTTAACATTGTCATAAAAGCATCAGAAACAAGTTGTGGTAAGATAGATGGACAACATATCCTGGCGTTCCCTCTTGACCCTCAATTCTGACCCCAGAATCTTAAACAAACATACCTACAGCAAAATTACAAACATCTTAGATTCATACTCCCTAATTGGGTAGAATCTAAGATGTGCTTTCATTGGATTGGAATCTAAAAGATATGAAAAGAACAAACATGAGATTGCATCTGGATCAGTCAGTGATTTGTGAGTATTATCATTTCATATTCTTGATATCTTTGTGAGTCAATACATGTTGAGTTATAGCTTGATTGACATAGGTACAAAGGCACTTATCTTAATCAAGATGTGGCTATCAAAGTTTTGAAGAATGGTAATCTGAATGACAATACACAAAGGGAGTGCTCTCAGGAAGTTTATATCTTGAGGTTAGTTCTATCACAAAATCCGTTTATTAACCCCATTTCCCCATCGAAGCTTGGTCATTTTCCTTGAACTAATTAATTATTTAGAAAAACATGAACTGATATTTGGCTGGATATAAAGAATAGATCTTTCACTCTATTCGCTAAATATATAATAAAAAATTAAATAAGGTATGATTACCTTTTTGTAGAAAAATGCAATATAATTCAGTTGGACCGAGTGATAAAAGGTTCTAGGAAGCTAATTGTCATTCCATATAAGTTATGGATATATATGAGTGCTTCTATATTGTTCTTTGTTCTTCCATAAAATGAAAGATGTTTACCTAGTTTCTAATGAATTTGAAAGGCTAAAGATCACTTCGTTTAAGTTTCTTAGACATGGGAATTGGGAACAGTGTGCCTGGTCCATGAGGACTCAAACTAAGTGATTCAACAAAATGTAAACTAATGATTCAACAAAATGTAAGTTGAACTGATTCTGATGAAGATTTGGGATCAGAACATGTTGATTTTCTAATATTTGAAGAACTGTGTTCACTATATAACTTTTGAATTAGAAAATATCCAAGGTTGCTCTTAACTATATTCCTATCTTGAGGAACTAATATACTTATGTGTCATGTTCGTCGATTCCTTAGCAACATCTTCTGATATGTAGTAATGTTTCAGATCCTAGTATCTATTTCCATATTATATGCTGTTTGTGACTCTTTTTTGTATGATGTCAGATAATGACAAATGTATCATCCAAAGAATGTTCCTAGTTTCAATTATCTTGACTTAGTTTTGATTGCACCAGAAGTTTGTTGCTTTAACAATAGTTAGTTTTACTATCGTTTTAGGTATTCAATACGACTCCTCCGTTCACATTGGAAGAATTGAAGCACATTAGACAAGTTTGGGCGGAGTTCTTTCTAAGGTTGTATGCGGAGCGTAAGCCAATTGGAAAGGAGAAAGAAGAAAAAAACTTAAGTGAAATTGTAGTACATTAACGTACAGTACATTTTGGTATATTATTAGAATATCAAGAAGTTGTGTACCTTGTTTTTTTGCATAGATAAAAGTGTAGTACATTAACATACATTTTGGTATGAAATTGAAGAGTTTAACTCTATATTTAAGTGTAGAATTTTAGTTGCGCGTGTATCTATGTGTTCCTCTTGGCTAGCTGGTGAAACAGTGCTGAAAATATTTGTATCTATAAGGAGAATCAAAAAATTGAAACAAACCCAAAAAAAAAACACTTTTAAAGTCGGACGTTTCTGTCATCCGACTTTGAAATAACACTTTTAAAGTCGGAGTTCAGAAAAACCCGACTTTAAAGGTATTCCACAAAGGTCAGCGCCGCAGGAAACAGGCCATAATTAAAGTCGGACTTACCAATACTCCGACTTAAAAACGTACTTTTTAAGTCGGACCACTATCCGACTTTAAAAAAAATTACTTTCTAAGTCGCTTTGATAGAAGTCGGGTGAAGATCCGACTTTAAAAGTCCTAAATATCCGACTTTGAATCCCATTTTTCCACTAGTGATCGCATAAGATTTGTATTATGACGTGAGTTAAGAGGTAGCGACTAATAAGTCAAAGAAATTTCATCTATACATTTACATCCCGTGGTACTCTCCACGCGGATCTCCGACTAATTTTGGCGCCAAATTTTCCGCATTCCCGCCGCCAAGCTCCGGCCAGTAGAACACCCCCATGTGGTCCACGTAGGCTGCCATCCATGTGTCTCTATCAACTAAGCTTCAATCAAGGAAGGAAATGGAGGGGGTATGGTTGTTGTCAGCCGCGGTATAGCGTTGTTAGGGAAGGAAATGAGGTGAAGATGTTGGTTCTTGTCAGTAAAGAAATGGAAACAGTGTCAAAGATTTGGTTTCAGTTTTATGTAGCTGATAGGAACCAACTAGTATATTGAACGAAAAGGATGATTACAATGTATCCCTAGAGTATTCGAGAGACTCTAGAACTCTTCATAGTTCCATAATGCCCAATTCTTTACAAATGATTACATGCTTTCCTCCCTACTCCCTCTTCTCTATATATAGGCTATATGCCTTAGTGATATACACTAACTAACCATTCAACCAATTAACTAACTAACTCAACCTAATTAACAAATTGTAACTAACTAGCTAATTAAGTCCTAAGCCCCATAACAACCATACGGCGTAGTCCTATCAATACTCCCCCCCGGACATTCGCCTTGTCCTCAAGGTGACTAAGAAAGAGAAAAAAAATATACAACAACAATAATTCTAAAACAAAATTCTGGTTGATATGCTACTTTAATTGCTCCTCCTCGTGTGGTATCAGAGCCAGGTTGACGAATACGATGACATTATTCCAATAAGCCCCAATAGAAATCATGAGTGGCTTTGTAGAATCTCCCTCAACAGCCAATTCATGCTTTTCTTGCAATTGAGGAACTCTAGGATTCACAGAAAGACAGTTTTCTTCCTTGGGCAGCTTTTGCTTCAAAACATGAGGAACCACTCCACCCATAGATAGTTCCACATCCCTCTCGTTGAGAATTTTAAGAGAAGTGGTGAGAATATGTCTCAAACCACCACAATATCCCGTGATGAAAATCCCCGGGTCAAACATCATCCCAATTAAAATGTTTCCCTTATTTGGAAACCTATGCCTCGGCTCGCTTAGCCCAAACTGTCGCACCTTGTGATAGGCACTTGTACGTGCGAAACCTTGTTTGTGAACAGATCATGATGATCTTGCAACCAATACTTGGCTAAGGGAAGGGCTAAAGGGTCTTGCAAGCAGAACCAAGCACGTACCTGAGGCAACCAAAATCTGAGATACCACCCGAACCGAGCAAGGAGCGCGACTCAGTAACGGAGACAACAGCAACGACGATGTGCATACCAAGAACGGCGGAGACGAAGTGCTTCCTCCTTGCGCGTTTTGATCTTTCTCGCACCGTTTTCGGGTCGGGTTCAATAAGACCCATTGTCTGTTTTCCTTCTCCCACTTATCAAAAACATTCTGGGCTTGACCCACCGGGTTTAGAATAAGGCTCAAGTCCCAATTATCCACATTTCCTTGGATCTGACCCATTACGTGTAATTCCTGTTTTACCCTTCTGGCTTCATCTTGCAAATCGTGTGTTTCCCCCTTCGTGAACGACAACGCACTCATGCCCAACCAGCCCCTTTTAGTTGCGACGGCGGCCGACCACTGTGGCGGTGGTTGTAGTTGAACCAACGACCCTTCTTCCTTCCCACAATTTTCTTTATTCACGTTCATGTCTCGCTTTCCTCCGCCTTCGCATCTACCATCTCGTACCAGCGACAACGATTGCCGTTTTGGCCACTCCCCGGTGGTCGCGACAGCATCTGGTGACCTGGACGTGGACAGCGGCGCCCAAGACACTTTAACCTTCCATCTTTTCTTGTGGTCTGCATCTCTGTTCCCTTCTCCGGCCACACTCTGGTCTGGTGGTTCTGATGGCGGTGGTGGCTCGTTCCCCACTCCTTGCCTTCTTTCTCTATGCTTCGTTCTTGATCTTGATCGAGCAGTTTCGCTCACACGAGCACTGGTCACCGACAACGCACCAAGAGGTACTGGTGGTGACGATTCAGCCTTGGTTCGTTCTGGTATGACAAGCTGTTTCGACTTCGATAGTACTAACAATGGTCCAAGACCTGTTGAAACACTCATGGACTCCGAACTAGCCATTTTGTCACCGCAATTCTGCATTCCCTTCTGCTGTGTTGTTTTCTTGGAAGCGATTCTTGAACCTTTGGTTGCTCAACTTTTTCTCCACGTTGCCGTGATGCCTCTCATCTTAAGTGCCAAACTAACATTCTGCTTGGACCATATTTGGACCTTGCAATATTCAGTTTCCACCTCTAATTTCTTTCTTCCCATTGAAGATGTAGATGCGTCGTGTTTCTTGGAATTCTGACTTAAAGACTCTTCTTTTTCAAGAACAGTTTCTTCAATTCTGTCCTCCACGCGATCAGACTCATCAAGACTCTGTTTGGTGTCACCACAACACCCTGGATTATGATTTCCATCGCTGTTGTTAGGAAGCACCATTCGGTTCGGTGTCACGTGGCTCACGTACCTACTTTCCCGATATTTTCTACCTTGATTTCATCACAGATTTGCTGCAGCTGAGCCATAATTAGTTCTTGCCATCGCCTTGAATCCATTGTGGTTGAAACGGATTTCTTGCACACAACGAATTTCCTCTCGGATCGGAACTCACTTTGATACCAATTGATAGGAACCAACTAGTATATTGAACGAAAAGGATGATTACAATGTATCCCTAGAGTATTCGAGAGACTCTAGAACTCTCCATAGTGCCATAAGGCCCAATTCTTTACAAATGATTACATGCTTTCCTCCTCCATCTATTTCTTCCCTCCATTTGAATCGATCTTCCCTTCTCTCCTCTAGCAGAGAGTGTGTGAGAATATGGACATTGAATCAATCAGTTATGGGAAGAAAGGTAAAAATGGTTCAGCAATTTCTCTTTCATTTTTGTGTTTTTGCCCTCTGATTTTCATGACTCCAACATTTTGTTTCTTTCTCTTTTCTTTTTCATTTTGGCGGTCTTTAATTATATATAGATTTGGATCCATTTCAGTTTATTGAAAAGAGGGAATGGTTGAGGAGCAAAAAAATGTCTATCAAATGTTTGTTTTTATTCCCCACTCAAAACCACAAGAGTATAACAAGCAAAGATTAGTGTTATTATTTGTAGACAACCTAAATGCTTGCAAACAGCTTATAATTAAATTTTACCTTATATTTCTTTTCATTTTTCTTTTTAATATAGTAAAACAGCTTACTAAAGTCAAAAATGTCTACCCATGTGATTTATGATGATTTGCTGTTAAAGTATTTTGAGTTTATGATTGATTAGCCACTGCAGTGACTATAGAACCATTCTCATCAGATATGATTATAAACCAGAAATGCCTGTTTTGTGTCAAGAAATGTCCTATGCTCAAAGTGCAGCAAGTGGATATACGAGTTTTGGTTTTGATTAGTTTTCACACGACAATTGTTTTTTGTGAGCTTTTGGTTATATTTTGTTTAAACCACAAAAAAGCTAATTCAACCATAAGCTAGATTTTTTTGTGATCTAATTCTTTATTGGGATGCAAACATGTGGATACCTGTAGATTCCCTGGCAGTTACTTTTATGCAGCGATAGAGCAACCTCTCCTCCCCCACCCCACTTATTGGATAAGTTGTATTCTGTAATGGGCATGCCACGTCATATGGACACCTCAGCTAGGGAGAGTGATGTCACACCAAGGGAAGCGCGTGAGAGCCTTAGAAGAGGTGCACGCGTTAGAGCACCAAGTGCCAAGCTGAGAGAATCCGTTGAGGGATAAAGAAGCATGGAAAGCGTGAGCTAGGCAAGAAATGATTCAGTTGTATTTCCTCTTTCTCTCTCTACAGTCATAGTAGCTTATGGGAAGGTTCTGAATCCGAATTCTCAATTATCATATACTGCATTGTATCTCCATTGTACTGAATTGATTGTATCTATTACTTGAAGTAATCAATAGAACAGTACATTCTGCCATTTACTCACTGTGTTCTAGTTTCCATAGTTAGCTACATCACATTGGTGCTTTCATCCCTGCGATAATGGCAGAAAACACGAGGTTTAAAGAACTGAATGCCGAGTTGCGACACGTTGCTGAGCAAGGAGAGAAGAATTATGCTGAGTTGCAGACTCAAATCAAGCAAGCAGAGGTTGATAATGTGCAACGTTTTGAACGAATTGAACATTCTCTCAAGTCCACAGAGGCAAATGTTGCTCGTATCATTGCAGTGCTGGAGAAACAACCTGTTGGGTCACCGAGTTCATTCAGTGGAGATCTCAACGGGTCACCGACTCCGCAGCCTAATCAGCAGAGACAACCATTTCAGGTAAGATCAATTAAGCTTGATTTTCCCAGATTTGATGGAAAGAATGTAGTAGGGTGGATTTTCAAAGCTCAACAGTTCTTTGATTATTATAACACCCCTGATGCTGAGAGATTGACCATAGCCTCGGTGCACTTGGATCATGACATTGTGCCATGGTTCCAAATGATGCAAAGGGTCAATCCTTTCCAATCATGGAAGCAGTTCACTCGAGCTTTAGAGTTGGATTTTGGTCCTTCTTTGTATGATTCACCTAGGGAAAATCTGTTTAAGCTTAAACAAGCTGGTACGGTGTCTGAATACTACATGGAATTTACTAGCCTGGCTAACCGTTGTGATGGTTTAACAAATGAAGCATTGATTGATTGTTTTATTAGTGGTTTAAATGAAGATATCAAGAGAGATGTCAAAGCTATGACCCCTCATTCTATGTTGAAGGCCGTGTCTCTTGCAAAACTGTTTGAAGAGAAATATACCAGTATATACAAACCAAAACAGCAAAATGCACATACCAAATCCACTCAAAACAATACACAAAACACATACCAAAAATACCAAAATACACCAGAAAACTTGTCAAATACCACAAAGAACACTCAACCAGCTATATTACCTACACCACAAACCAAGTCATTCACCAATACAGCTAGGAACTTAGCTATTAAGAACATGTCAGCAGCTGAAATACAATTGCGAAGAGACAACGGTTTGTGCTATTTTTGTGATGAAAAATTTTCTTACTCTCACAAATGTCCAAATAAACAGTTAATGATGTTGAATTTAGTGGAGGAGGAACAAGAAGAGGAGGCCACAGAGCCACCTGATATACAGCAGAAGGTGGAGGATATTAATAACAAAGAGCACCACTTATCTCTCAATGCAATGAGAGGAGGTTGTGGCATTGGAACAATCAGATTCTCTGGTAGAGTGGGACATATTCCCATACAAATTTTACTCGATGGTGGCAGCTCTAAGAATTTTTTGCAGCCTAGAATTGCACAATTTCTGAAACTAGCTGTTCATCCTGAGCCAAGTTTTCGTGTGTTGATTGGCAATAGGCATACAATGCAAACCGAGGGGTGGATTGAGCAATTGAATGTGCAGGTACAGAACCAGGAATTACAAATGCCAGTTTATCTATTACCTATTGTGGGTGCAGATCTGATTTTAGGATCGGCTTGGCTAGCTACATTGGGGTTGCACTTGGCTGATTATGCTACTTCCACGATTAAATTCATGCATCAAGGCAGATTCATTACTCTGCAGGGTGACTCTGAGATGCAACCGAGTCAAGCTCACTTGCACCAGTTGCTTAGAATGCAATCAACTAATGCCATACATGAATTATTTGCAATACAAATGTTACCTCAGGATGTGCCTGAAGATGAATTGCTTGACTTACCTACTGATACGGAACCCGAGCTTGTATCACTACTATATACTTACAGGTTGGTATTCAGTACACCTAAGGGGTTACCTTCTAGTAGGGCTCATAATCATGCAATTTCATTGCAAGATGGGTCCAAACCAGTGAAAGTAAGGCCCTATCGCTATCCTCACAGTCAAAAAGAACAGATTGAGCTCATGGTTCAAGAGATGTTAGACCAAGGGCTGATACAACCTAGTACTAGTCCTTTCTCTTCACCTATTGTTTTAGTGAAGAAGAAGGATGGGAAATGGCGCTTCTGTACTGATTACAGGGCATTAAATGCCATTACCATCAAGGATAGTTTTCCTATACCCACAGTGGATGAATTGTTAGATGAGTTATTTGGTGCGACAGTCTTTTCCAAGTTGGATCTTCGCTCGGGATACCACCAGATTTTGTTGCAGCCAGAAGACCGTTATAAGTCAGCTTTTAGAACGCACCATGGACACTATGAATGGCTAGTGATGCCATTTGGACTTACCAACGCACCAGCCACTTTTCAAAGTTTGATGAATAGTGTATTTCACAAAGAATTGAGGAAATTTGTACTCATATTCTTTTATGACATTTTGGTATATAGTGTTACATGGAAAGATCACTTGAGACACCTTGAAGTAGTCTTGCAGAGACTTCAAGAGCAGAAATTGTATGCTAGGCTATCCAAATGTTCTTTTGGACTATCTGAAGTAATGTATCTTGGTCACAAAGTTTCAGGGGAGGGTGTATCCATGGACACCGAGAAGATACAGGTGGTGAAGGAATGGCCCAAGCCTAGCAATGTGAAGCAAGTTAGAGCTTTTCTGGGTCTTACAGGATACTACAGAAGGTTCATTAAGAATTATGCATCTATTGCGGGGCCCTTGACAGATTTATTGAAGAAAGATGGGTTTGTTTGGACTGAGGTAGCTGACTTAGCATTCCAGAAATTGAAGGATGCCATCACTAGTGCTCCTGTACTTGGTTTACCAGATTTTTCACAACCATTCCAGTTAGAAACAGATGCCTCAGGGACTGGTGTAGGAGCTGTTCTGAGTCAGATGGGTCATCCAGTTGCTTTTTTCTCTAAGAAGATGGTCCCTAGGATGCAGAAGCAATCTGCTTACACTAGAGAGCTTTTTGCTATCACGGAGGCCTTGGCTAAATTCAGACATTACCTTTTGGGGCACAAATTTATTATTAAGACTGACCAGAAGAGTTTGAGGAGCCTTCTTGATCAATCTTTTCAAACACCAGAACAACAGGCGTGGCTGCACAAATTCTTGGGATATGACTTCAAGATTGAGTACAAACCAGGTGTAGAGAATGTGGCAGCTGATGCTCTTTCGAGGGTACTATTTATGGCATGGTCTGAGCCAAAAACAGAATTTCTGCAGGTCTTGAAAGAACAGCTATCGCAGGACACATGGGCGCAAAATGTTATGCTCCAATGCGCCCAGTCACCGGGCGCCAGCAAAGATTATTACATCAAGGAGGGATTGTTGTTCTGGAATGGTAGACTAGTGATACCCACTAACTCTTCTTTGATTAATGAAATTTTACAGGAATATCATTCATCACCAGTGGGAGGGCATGCTGGAATATCACGAACTCTTGCACGAGTATCTGCACAGTTTTTTTGGAGCAAAATGAAGGATGACATTAGCAAATTTGTTAAGAACTTTGCCATTTGCCAGCAAGCCAAGACACCCAATACTGCTCCTACAGGTCTATTGCAGCCATTACCGATCCCTAATCAAGTGTGGGAAGACGTGGCTATGGACTTTATAACAGGCTTGCCAAATTCATTTGGATACACTGTCATTATGGTTGTCATTGACAGGTTATCCAAGTATGCTCACCTGGTGGCAATGAAGGCTGATTATAATAGCAAGAGTGTGGCTGAGAAATTCATGGATCATGTGGTGAAATTGCATGGAGTACCGAAGTCTATTGTCTCGGACAGAGACAAAGTCTTTACTAGTTCTTTTTGGAAAGATTTATTTAAACTACTAGGCACAACCTTGGCCATGAGTTCAGCCTATCACCCCCAATCAGATGGTCAATCTGAAATCTTAAACAAATGTGTGGAAATGTACCTTAGGTGCTTCACATTTGAGAATCCAAAGTTATGGTACAAGTTGTTGACACTAGCTGAGTTTTGGTACAATACGGCTTTCCACTCAAGCTTGGGAATGACTCCATTTCAAGCTTTATATGGTAGACAACCTCCTGCTCTAATTAGACCAGTTGCAGACTCTACAGAACCAGAGGCGGTGATAGCTTTGCTGGCTCACAGAGACATGGCTTTACAGCAATTGAAAGATAATCTGCATAAGGCTCAACAGCGTATGAAATCCCAGGCAGACAAGAAACGTGTTGACTTGCAGTTTGAGGTAGGGGATAGGGTGCTTGTGAGGTTGCAACCTTATAGACAGCATTCCTTGAGTTTGAGGAAGAATCAGAAGTTGTCTATGCGATATTTTGGGCCTTTTGAAATCATTGCAAGAGTAGGTGCTGTGGCTTACAAGTTAGCATTACCACCAACTGCTAAGATACACAATGTGTTCCACATTTCTCAGCTTAAGTTGTTCAAAGGTGAAAACAATGATCCTTATCTGCCTTTCCCATTGTCTTCTACTGAAAATGGACCTATTTTGGGCCCTAAAACAGCTCTGAAACATCGGGTGATCATAAGAGATGGGAACCAAGTGAGCCAAGTGCTTGTGCTGTGGGAAGATAATGATATGACAGTAGCAACTTGGGAGGACTCTGCTGATATGAGTAAGAATTATCCTTCTTTCAATCTTGAGGACAAGATTGTAGTTGATGGGGAGGGTAATGTAATGGGCATGCCACGTCATATGGACACCTCAGCTAGGGAGAGTGATGTCACACCAAGGGAAGCGCGTGAGAGCCTTAGAAGAGGTGCACGCGTTAGAGCACCAAGTGCCAAGCTGAGAGAATCCGTTGAGGGATAAAGAAGCATGGAAAGCGTGAGCTAGGCAAGAAATGATTCAGTTGTATTTCCTCTTTCTCTCTCTATAGTCATAGTAGCTTATGGGAAGGTTCTGAATCCGAATTCCCAATTATCATATACTGCATTGTATCTCCATTGTACTGAATTGATTGTATCTATTACTTGAAGTAATCAATAGAACAGTACATTCTGCCATTTACTCACTGTGTTCTAGTTTCCATAGTTAGCTACATCACATATTCCTCCATACCATGAGAAGATGAATTCTTTTAAAATGTTTACTTATTTTTTTTTGGCAGAAATGTTCCCTGGCATCCTAAATTGTTCTAATTTTGTCTCTAAAGTAATTAAGTTAGAATTGCTTGAAGATTGAATATGTCCAAAAAGCATGGCATGGGTGCAAATTTGAAAATCCAAGAAATGGCAGAAAATCCGTCCTTAATTTATAAGGTTCTTACTTTTATATTCAGCTCCAATATGTATTCAGCTCAGATATATTCGAGGCCTAGCTACTATCTAAATTGGCAAACACAAAACTTTGGAGAAAATAGTTAAAGTCAATGGATGATAAAGGAACTACAAATAGTATATGGCATCATCTATTCCTACTGCAAATCTTGGCCTTTGTCATGCAGATGTTCCACAAATAATTTACAGGTTTGCTCATGATTTTTTTTGGTGGGGGAGGGGGATTATTTGCAAATTAATTCATTACATAGATCAGTATCTAGCCAGACTTGCTTGATGTTATTAAAAGCAATATTCCTTATGAATTAAAAGTGATTCCAGTGGTGTTTTTTTGAGCACTTGGGTTGGGTCACCTACAACATCACCTAGGGGATATACATTTAAGTTATGATAGTTTTAGGTTCTAACTTCTAATTGCTCAGGGTGGGTTCTGCTCCTTGTGGCTATAAGCCTAAAAGTGTACAAAAATATCCATGTTGAGATAAAGTGATTGTGATCCTTCACATCAACGTTTCTATCATACTGAACTTGAAAACTTGAAGTCATTTTTAAGGTCGTTTTACTAGGCAGCATCCAATGCGTTGGAATTACATGTTGACTTTGTTGCTCTGTAACAGATTTAAGCTTGCTGCTTGAGTTTATAGAGTTTATTACTATTATATATAGACATGGTGTTTTGAACATTGTTATGATAATGTTCAACATTGTTATGTTCTAGGATGATATTGTCAAGAGGATTGAAGAAAGACTTTCAGTTTGGACTTTCCTTCCCAAAGGTATCTATTTGGTCAGTCTAGACCAGTATTAATTTACACAGCCTCCAAGATGTTATTTGCAAATTAATTCATTACACAGTCTGAAGACAGAGTCCTGGAGTCTCTGCGGCGAGGCCAACGCCTCAACCGTTGCCCTCCGCAGTGACTTGTGGTGGAGCACGTCAGCACCATCATGTATGTTGCTTGCTCCGACATCCAAATGGCTGGCCGCTCGGATTCAGGTTGGAGAACTCTGGTGTCGTTGGACAGCATCGGTTTCGTGCCACTGTTTTCGTCACTTCAAAAAAAAGAAGCCGAAGGAGCCAGTGATCGTTCATGCCTGAAAGCTGAATCTCTTTTCTTCCCTTTTCAGTTCATTCCAAAATCAGGTTTATTTTCCCTTCTCAATTCATGTTTAATTGTTTACACATATTAAAAGAAAAAATAATATTACTTCTTATTCAAATTGAATAAGACTCCCATTATTTGCAGAGAAATTGATGAAGCGCTGTGGTCTGATGTCTGCTTCTATAGTGCTTACCCAGTTGATGTAGGTCGATATCTTTTTATTGTTTTGGAAGGTAATTATGTAGTAGACATTTTTGGGTTCATCTCACCATTATTAATGGGCGTTTTGTTTCTAGATTGTCATTCTATATAAGGTTTTTGCAGCCTCATTTTCCAAGTAGGTGTTGTCTATTTTTTGCCTAACATATTTTAACTACAATTTTTTTTACCAAAGTATTTTAACTACAATTAAAAGTGTAGAAAAAAGGAATTAAGATTTTGAATGAATCTTGCTTCAAAAAAAAAAAGATTTTAAATGAATCTATGTTTGAACTTGCATCACTCAACTTATTCTCATTCCCTAATTTTTCAGGTGTTAAATTGTACAAGGATGTCATGCTCATGTTTACGACGATAACACCGAATCTTCTACTTTTTTGGGATATTCTACTAGGATTTGAAAGCTTCACTCATGGTATTGTGTCTTCTTGAGTTCAAGTAGAATTGGAATGTTTTAAATATATGGCTTCTACATGAAGTTTAGTGATCTGTTTGCATAGGCACTGTAAGTCTGCTCATGTTATTAATTTGTCTCCTAATAATTTTGTGTTAAACCATAAAACCTTGACAATTATGTGTGTGTTATGAATTAAACTCAAACAGAGCAATAACAAGAATAGAAGATGAGAGAATAATAGAGCTATTGTATTGTACTCTTCAAAGGTCTCTTTTACAATGTCATATGAGTCCTATTTATAGGTTCAAGTATTGTAACCTATGATTTGCATTTAACATATTCTTAATGAATAATAATAAGGAATAATCCCTATGAGTTACAATTGCATTAGACATCCACTTTATTCACAATACTCTCCCTTGGATGTCTATTTAGGATATGCCTTATTAAAACCTTATTAAGAAAAAAAAACAATGGGAAAAAATCTCAGTGAAGGAAAAAGAGTACAACATCATTTGCTTGAGGGCTACCTCGTTAAAAACCTTACCAGGAAAACCCATTGGGACAAAACCGCGGTGAAGGAAAAATGAGTGCAGAACATATTTATTTCTCCCCCTCATGCATGTAATAATCTCTAAGACGACGAAGACCAATCTTCCTTGTTAATTGTTCAAAAGTTTTGCTTGGCAATAACTTTGTCAGAAGATCCGCTAAATTTTCACAGGAGCGAATTTGTTGGATGTTAATAGCACCGCTCTTTTGAAGATCATGAGTGAAGAAGAACTTTGGTGAAATATGTTTTGTCCTATCTCCTTTAATATACCCTTCTTTCAATTGAGCAATGCATGCAGTGTTATCTTCATACATAGTTGTTGCAATCATTTCCTCAGAAGGCAAACCACAGGTTTCTTGTATATGTTGACTTACTGACCTTAACCAAACGCATTCTCGACTTGCCTCATGTAGTGCTAAAATTTCTGTATGGTTGGATGATGTGGCTGTTATGGTTTGTTTTACAGACCTCCATGAAATGACTGTATCACCACATGTAAACAGATAGCCTGTTTGTGATCTACCATTATGAGGGTCAGATAAATAACCTACATCTGCATAACCAGTTAAATCTGATTTTGATTCATTTGAATAAAACAAACCCATATCCATTGTACCTCTAAGGTAACGAAGTACATGCTTGACTCCATTCCAAAGTCTTCGTGTAGATGAAGAACTATATCTTGCTAATAAATTGACAGCAAATGATATATCAGGACGTGTATAATTAGCAAGGTACATTAGTGCGTCAATTGCACTAAGATACGGTACTTCAGGACCAAGTAGTTCCTCATCCTTTTCTCGAGGTCTAAATGGATCTTTATTCACATCTAGTGATCTTACAACCATTGGTGTACACAGTGGATGTGATTTTTCCATGTAAAACTGTTTTAGCACTTTTGCTATATAAGTTTCTTGATGTGCAAGAATTCCATTTCTTAAATATTCAATTTGTAATCCCAAACAAAATTTTGTCCTTCCTAAGTCCTTCATCTGGAACTCTTTCTTTAAGCAATTTATAGCTTTTGGAAGCTCTTCAGGAGTTCCAATAATATTTAAGTCATCCACATAAACAGCAATTATAACAAATTCTTTTCCAGATCTTTTCATAAAAATGCATGGACATAGGGGTCATTTTTATATCCCTCCTTTAACAAATATTCACTGAGATGATTATACCACATGTGTCCAAATTTTTTAAGTCCATAGAGAGACTTATTCAACTTGATCGAATAATCTTCTCGAGAGCCTGGATTGTTTGTCTTAGGAAAATGAAATCCTTCAGCGAGTTTCATATAAATTTCCCTATCAAGTGAACCATATAAATATGTTGTAACAACATCCATCATATGTAAATATATCCTCTCACGTGCTCCTAGCCTAATTAAGTATCGAAAAGTACTTGCATCCACTACAGGTGAATAAGTTTCTTCAAAATCGATGCCAGGTCTTTGTTAAAATCCTTGAGAAACAAGTCGAGCTTTGTATCTCACAATATCACCATTTTCATTTCGTTTTCGTACAAAAACCCACTTATATCCAATTGGCTTCACACCTTCAGGTTTTCGGACTACAGGTCCAAAAACATTTCTCTTACAAAGTGAGTTTAATTCCGCTTCAATTGCATATTTCCACTTTGTCCAGTCATTTCTTTGTCGACAATCTTTGATGGACTTTGGTTCATGATCCTCATTATCACGCATCAGATTTAGCGCTATATTATATATCAAAATATCGTCAACGTTGACTTTACTTCGGTTCAATCTTTCTCCATTCATGACATAATTTATTGAGATCTCATTTCCACAAATTTCAGAATTTTTCAGGTACCTGATTAGTTCTTCTGGAACTTAAAAAATCAATTATGTCAAATTACTCTTTTAGAGCTTCCATATCCTCCTTTGAGCCATCTTACTTTTAAGCTCCTTTCTTTGTTTGAGGATTATTTCTTTTTCTTTGGAACCGACCATGCTACACGCTTCATGTGTGGTTAAGATTCATTTGCAATGTTTGAGTGTCCAACAAGGACATCAATTTTAATAGGAGCACTGCAGCTGTGATTAATTTGCTAAATTTTGCAAATGAGTTATCCTTTGAACTTATGGTTCTCATTGGTTTGTAAGAGGATCAAGATGGGATAATAATAATTTATTTCAAATAATATTCATTTTCAGCTGCTCGTCTCTCCCCCTAATATTGGGAAAACTAATTCATTAAAATTTTAATCAACTAACTT
Organism: Astragalus membranaceus; assembly: GCA_039519185.1. NCBI lineage: Eukaryota > Viridiplantae > Streptophyta > Magnoliopsida > Fabales > Fabaceae > Astragalus > Astragalus membranaceus. Next base: position 118,799,247 of record CM076851.1, read on the forward strand.
AGCTATAAATACATCTCTAGTTGTTGGCTCAACATACTTTATCATGGATGGAGATTCATATACTCATGCATTCCCAACATTCTTTAAGCATACTTCTTATTGTATAGTAGTGTAGTAATTTGAACATACACAACACATTCAAAAAATTTAAGATGGGAGATATTGGATTATTGACTAAAAATCAATCACAAAAGGGAGAACTTACATATGATACCTTATTGGCTTGATGCGTATCAATGTCTTTGCTTGCAATATTGCATGCTCCCATGTAGAAATTGAAGTTTTGATCTCATAAGAATTGATCATATTATTAACTTTAGACGCCTAATGAATGGTTCTTCAAGACCATTTTATGGATAAACATAGCTATGTGATGTCCAATATCAATTCTAATATACATACAATACTTACCAAATGATTCCAAGATAATTCACATAATGACCTCTTACTCAAATTAGTTGAGCAAACCATCTCACAAACTTCAAGTTGTGAGTTGGCGACAAATATATGTAGTATATATGTGGTCATCTAATTGATGCATCAATTAAAATAATAAAATATCACGTGATTGATGTATTTGTTTACAAATATCACGTTATACACATTTTAGAAATGTGAGGGACTTATTCTTTCAAATTCTAAACTTGCTTTGGGGACTAGTAATACACAAAAGTTAATGGATTGAAGAATCCACGGGCTCTTCAATACGTATTCACTAAAATTCTTAACTATTTTTTCGCATCATAATAGACCCGGGATGGCCCAACCGCTCTTGCCAACGATAAAATTATTATAATCCATAAACTTCTGGTATAAGGTAGCATGTGTGTACTAATATACATTTAGTACAAACTCAAAGAAAATTTATTTTTCCACATGATCTCCTCTTAGATTGATATCGTTGAAACTTTATTAGTTTCCATAAGACTTGAGAGAATAAATGTGGTATCAATCTGTGAAAACTTGTTGTTCCTCAAGCTTGTAACAATACATTAGCTCTTCTTGAGCCTTCAATTATACATGCAAACTTCTGGTTGCAAGTTCATAAAAAAAAACACACACACTACCATATGACTTTCTGATAGTTTATATGCATTAAAACATATGACATAGAAAAACTTATTATATTGAAGAATCTTCTGGCCCTTCAAAAATATTAATACGTCTCGTCATCTTTATATTAGAAAAATATAATTGAACACATACTAAATAGTAAAATAATGTAGACTATTAAACTTCGGGTTTAAAACAACATTTTATATTTTTAAAAGTGCATAGCAAACTTCTGGTTTTCCATAGTATAATTTTAATTGCACTCATATGCTTTACAATATTAAGTTAACATGAACTCAAAACAAGATAGAAAAAAATAAAAACATAAAAAGATCTAATTCTTTAAGAAATACCTGACCGTATCACATATTTTTTTCTATTGTTTCTACTCATGAAATTAAATACTAGAATTCCAGGAGTAAGTAGGAAGAGAAGTTACATTTCGAAAAGTTAAACTTTGTCATAATGTATATGAGTTAATACATCATTATTTTCATAAAAAGAAAAAAACTAGTAAAGAATATAACCATAAATCATTAATTGTGATGCCTCTTATCTTAAAGTTCAATTGCTACGTGACCTTTCACATTTTAATCAACAATCAATCTGTTGTTCAATCAAATTATGTCTAAACTTTCAAAATATTTTTGAAAGTACTTTCTCAATTTTGCTACTTCAAGAGCATAATTGTGATATAAAAAATAATTTATTTTTCTCTCACTTTTCCTTGTTTCAAAGTATACTAAGATCAAATAGATCTTATAGATTTCAATCACGGTCTAAAGGTCTAGTTCTGCAGGAACTCGACCTCAAATCTTTCATATTTTTGTGGTCAAATAAATCTTTCATAAACGATAACGGTAACCTTTACTACATCAATGATCATAACCACAACTTTTGTTGTACTCAATGTTTTAATTTGATTCATTCTCTTCTAGGAATAAAATTCAATTCATTGAGTGGTTTGTGATGATTTTTTCCATTACGGCAACACATCATCTTGATTCAAAATATTCTTGAAAATATTTTCTCATTTGTGCTGCTCTAGGAGCATATTCAAGTAAAATTTCCCTTATATTCCTTTGATTCAATTATACTAAGATCAAATAGATCATTTAGACTACAATCATGGTCTAAAGGTTTAGTTCTTCAAGAACTTGACCACAAATCTTTCACTAGTAATGATCAAGAAAAATCATAATTTCTAACAATTTGCTCTTCAAGAACTATACAACGAATTTATATGTTTACCATCATTATTTGAACAATCCTCAAAGGATGGTTGAATGTTAATAATTTTTTTTTATTTTGTATTTTTTTATTTTTTTTATTTTTTAAGTTCTTCAAGAACTATATCACAATTTTTTTTAAAGATCTTCAAGAACTATATTAAAAACGTTCACACTGAGCAATCCTACAAGATGCTTCAATATTAAGTTATTTGTGCAATCCTTCTAGGATGTTTGACTAGGGAATTCTTCTAGAATTCGTCATGAATATGGGACAAACACGATATGCTTCAAGTTCTTTGTGCAATTCTTCTAGGATGCTTGAATGATGAATTCTTCTGGAATTCATCAAGAATAGACAAATAGTTGTCGTTCTGCAATCCAATAGGGATGCTTGAATGCTGAATTCTTCAGGAATTCATCAAAAATGGAAAACATGATAACCATGGTAGCTAAATAAAATTCTCAATAAAATTTTATACAAGAAATATAACATATTCACATGATAAAATAAAAACTACAAGAAAAATAAACATGATAATATGAGTTAGATTAACTATAAGCTAGTAGAAGAAAACATATCTTTGCCAAATAGCCTCCAAGCTTATTAAGCCGTCATTTTGGTAGAGCTTCGTGCTGATAACGTGTTATGAAATAAACTCAAATAGAGCAAGAACAAGAATAGAAGATGAGAGAATAATAGATCTATTGTATTTTACTCTTCAAAGGTCTCTTCTACGATGTCATATGAGTCTTATTTATGGGCTCAAGTATTGTAACCTATGATTTTCATTTAACATATTTTTGATGAATAATAATAAGGAATAATGCCTAGGAGTTACAATTGCATTAGACATCCATTTTATTCACAATAGTGTGTTATTTTTTTTTCGGTTGAAAAGTGTTATTTGCTTGAGTGTTTGAATTGATATCATCCTCACTTAGTTTCATGGACTTATGTATAGGAATGAGGATGTTTTATTAATGATTTGGAAGTTATCAGATGGATATTTAATTACTAGAGTTTTTTCTCCTTTATTTGGCTATGAACTAGGTTCTTAAAAACTTCTATACCTTGGTCGCCAATTTTGAGGGCAAATCTATTCATTTTACAAAAAAGATCCATTTAATACCTTTTCAGCTAAATTTTACCTTGTGTGGTCTTGAGAGAAGATCCATAGCTGAGTGGTGTCGCGTGTGTTCGTCAAGAACACCATCACAGTTCATGCAATCAACAAACAACAACAATTAAAAGTTGAAATAGAAACGAAAGAAAGCGAACAAAATCACAAGTGGTGAATCTGTACCTTTCGTTTTGTGTTCACTGAAGAGTTAGTTCAACAATCACTCTTCGGTTGTGCCTTCATTCAGAACTTCATCATCATCTTGGTACATACAAGGTAGGAAACCAGAAGAAGAACAAACAGCCAGATTCACAGTTAGGGTTTTGATAGAGGAAATCAACACCAAACAACAAATACACAAAGGGCCTAAGGAAAGTATACCTGCGCGTGTACGAGTTTGTGTGAATCGTTCATCGTGTTGTAAGTTTCGTACATACAACATCAAAGAAGAACACTGAATCAGTGTCCGAGAAGAAAAAAAGGAAACTAAAGAAATCAAGGTACAAGAACAAGGGGTTTTCGTACTTACCAGTTTCTGAAGTGAAGAGAAGCAAGATTGAAGGTATTCGAAGCCTGAAATCATCATCTGGATCGAAACCCTAGCAGAAGGGTTGAAGAAGAAGAAAGGGAACGGCAGAGAACCAAGAAAGCAAGCCTGAGTTCTTGAAACAGTGTCACAAAAATTAGGGTTTGTGCTTTTATACTGTGGCTGAATCCGGGTCCGTGTTGACCCACACAAAGGGTCCGAAGAGCTCCGCAGATCCATTTTTGTTTTTGCTGGCATTTTGTTATTTGCACCCCTGCTGCTTGATTTTGGCAACCTGCATGACAAATCAGTTTAAATGGTTAATAAATCCAACGGTGGCCACCCTGTCCATAATAAGATGGCATTTCAAGTGTTGATCATAAAATGTACATTTTCCTTAATCATATAATTGGAATGAGGATTGACAGTTTCATTTCATTGTCTGATATGCAGTTCTATAAGATTGGATCCAAATCTAAATATTTTCTACGACTATAAAATTTCCATGACTATTAATTTATTTTGTTTTTGCGGTAGCGAGCATTCTCATTTGTACCTAAACATTTTGCTCTTTCGCATTTTACCCATTTTTGCATTCACATTTTACTAGCTTTAATATTAATATTTTATTTACTTTTGCATTTTACCAACTTACACATTGCATTTTTATGCTTTTTCATTTAACCACCTTTCACATTGCATTTTATGTGCTTTCACACACTTTAATTGTATGCACATTGCATTTTATAGCCTTTCGTATTTTACCTACTTTTTCATTGATCTCTCACTCTCACATTTCACCCCAATCGTTTGTCTATCTTTCTGAACTTTCCTTTACTCAATTTTGTGCAGTTCTAGAAATTAGTGTCCATTGTTTACTTATCTCTTTTTTAACAAAAATGTTATTGTCAAAAAAACAAAAATGTCAAAATCATTTTTATTTTGTTTGGAACCGGAGCAGTAGAATTAAATGGAACTAAAGCCATGTAGTCCCACCACCTCTTTGCTAAAGGCCTCACTTCCATTGTTGAAAAAGATGGCTCAAAGGGATGAAATGTGCAGATTTTGTGAGTCTATACACTATACCATGACAATGTCTCTTCCCTTTGGGAGCCCGCCAATAAAATACATAGACACATCTTCCCATACATGAGAATAGTGAGAGGTTGAAACAAACCTTTAGGTTTGAGAGCTTGGTATATTTTTTTTGTTCACAAGTCACACATTCTTGCACAAATTTCTCCACGTCCTTTCTCACACCCTTCTAATAGAATACAATTGCTACTCTTTTAAAAGTTCTTACAATTCCTGAATGTCTTGCAACACTATTTTTAGTTTTGTATCAGCACCTATATCTGCCATATTCTTCTCCCATTCTTCATTTACCACCACAGAAATAGCATTTCAATGCGGACAACACAACGCATCTGCTGGCCTATTTTCCTTACTGGGCTTGTACTACACTTCAAAAGTCATAGCCCAATAACTTGGACACCCATTTCTATTGATCACCACCCAATTGCTACTCTATATTGTCACCACTTTTGTACCACCAACACTATATTACCATTAACTCACTTTTATCAACACTCACGACATGAATAAAGACCATATGGCGTAATTTCGACCATTGTGACGTGACTGTAGTATGAAGCGTTTTAAAAGTAAGATTATCAATCTTACTTTAAACATATAGGGCTCGATTGAACTTTCATACTTTCATCCGCTGCTGTGGCGAAGAGGGCCCGATTGAACTTTCATACTTCATTCACTGTTGTGGTGAAGGCGAGAGTGAGAGATGACAACACGTAGCAGCGATGGCCGTAAGGAAGCGGTTTGGTCTCGTCACAGACGGATGAAACGACTTTCGACGTTGGAACCCTACCATTAGATCTGGTGGAAGATATTCCATGTAGGCTCTGTTGCGTTAAAAACACACTTAGAACAAGTGTACTCTTTCGCAGAAGTAGTATAAAAGATTATTGTATCCACAGGGACTAATTAACAAGTATCAAACTAGTCGAGATTATTTATTGTTTAGACGAACCAATAGTTTGATGATTATAGAGACAAAATAAAAATAACTACATAACTAGAATTAAAATACTAGATTTAATCGATAGAGAGAGGCTTAGGGTCACGGTTTCACTTCCAAGATTCGATTCCCCTATGTCTAATTCTACCCGAATTCCTTTATTTTATTTAATTCCCCTGCATTTCTTATTCTGAATCTCCAGTCTCATTTTCCTCCTCCAAAGCTCTCTCACAGTGTCAAGAACGGGTACCCAAAACCCCCCTCCTCTCCTTGCCGGCACTACTGTTGGTGCGTGGCTTTTGTTGCGTATGTACGGTGTGTGTGTGTGTGTGTGTGTTTCTTGCGTAAAAGTTTGTCTTCCTCCATGCCATTCACCTCCCTCTCCCTTTTATTGTTGCTTCCTTTTAATATTGTTTACCTAGGGTAAGGCGCAAGTTGTTTCTTGACCATGAAGTGGGCTTCCATCTTAAATTGGGTTGGGCTCTTTCACCTTGTGTGATTGTCCAACTAAATTGGGCTTATGCATCTTTTTGGATTTGTCCACATCCAGTTCTTGAGATAGAGGACCAGGCTTTATTTTCTTTATTTCTGTCCAAATATGGAGCAAAGTAGGTATTAAAATGGACTTTTGTTCTTTTTATCTTTTTCTAGTATCGCTGCAAAATAAAGAGGAAAGTAAGTCATTCATTTATTTGGATCAAAATAATTGCTTTAAACATAGACCAAAAAATATCTCTAAATATGAACTAAATTAGAGTTTATCAACTCCCTCACACTTAACTGTTGCTTGTCCTCAAGCAAATTTCTGGCTCAACAAAATTTTCAAATAAATGATAGAGACAGCCAAATAAGAGACCCAAAATTAGAAATACAATGACAGACAGTATAGCACATATGAGGTGTCAAAAGGTTGCCCAATTAGAGGTTCATGTCCCTGAAGAATAGATTTTTGTGAACAATGGCACTCGCTCACAATCTCTCTAAGTGTTTAGGGACTAGGGAAAATATACACTCAAGTTTCAACAAAATGCACATTATCATATGTTTGTAATTTGATCAAATCTTCACTAAAAAGTTCACATGCATGCAAAAATGGGGTGTTAAGGGTTGTAATGGGGCCAAGGTTAATTCAAGTAGGGTAGGAAATAAGAAGAAATGGATAATCAAAGGGCTAAATGTAACACCCATTTCTACCCGGTAAAATATAGTAAAATCAGAGTTTTCACAAACAAACGGACGCTACATTTTTCGACTTAAAACCATAAACAAACATAATAAGGTCATTTCTGAAAAGTGGATACATAACACCCTAACTTGGATGAACCGACACGCAATATTTTCATTTTTCAAAACAAGTCAAATTTCATTTACTACGCAGCGGAAATTCAAAAGGTTCAACTTAATTAACCGTGGCATCTAAGCAAGATTCATAACAACAATAAACTCGAAATCCAACAAGTAAAATGGCATAAGTAATAGAAAAATAATCGGTCATCCCCCCGAGTGCTACGTATCAGAGCGACAACACCGACTCGAATCAAACGAAGGTAAGCAGCCTTCATTCGTGATTACCTGCACGTTACCAACAGGAGGGTAACATTCAAACAGAAGGGGTGAGATATCAAACCATATAATAGAACATATGAAAAGCAGTATGTTAGAATCAGAAGACAGAAGTTCACCACTTCACCGTCATCAAACAATTTCAATCAATCCCAAGTCATCAACATACCACTTCACCGTCATCAACAACTTCAATCAATCACAAGTCATTAACATAGCCACTCAAGTATGCAGTATGAATGCGACTCAATACTATGCACATGCATGTGGTACCATTGGAACAGAACTCCCGTCGTCGTCGTAAAAATCTGCCAGTAAATAGTGGCATCAACAAGGCATAAGCCTTCAACATAATTTGCCAGTCCAGGCCAACGTGTTTTGAGCATAGCTCCAACATAAAAATGCTATGTATGCGACGCGATGTGAATGCACAAACAATCATCAATGATTACATAGCAACACACACCAACAACGGAATTCAACATTGGCCATAGGCCTACAACATAATATCTTGCCAATAAATAGAGGCAATCCAACCAGATACACGCCGCCAACTTCACACACTGGTAATCACAACTAGGTGCAACATCATCAACAAATCAACAACTGAGCCAACAATTTAGCAACTTAACAAGTTAACAGTTTCGCAACTCAACCAACAGTTAACAACTCAACAAATTAACGATTAACAATTTAACGAGTTAACCAACAATTAGCGAACCGTGGGCCTAATGCGCCTAAGGTACCCAACAACCCACAAGACGGCGCCCAAATGCGCCCAGCAACAATCAGACAACAGGCAACAGGCAGCCAGACTTGGCGCTCTTGGCGCCCATTGCGCCCAACAACATCAGCAACACAAGCAACGGGCAGCCAGACATGGCGCCCATGGCGCCCAGCAACATCAGCAACATAAGCAACGAGCAGCCAGGCATGGCGCCCTTGGCGCCATGGGAACGGGCAGCCAGGCATGGCGCCCAGCAACATCAGCAACACAAGCAACAGGCATCCAGACATGGCGCCCTTAGCGCCCATGGCGCCCAGCAACATCAGCAACACAAGCAACGGGCAGCCAGACATGGCGCCCAGCAACATCAGCAACATAAGCAACGAGCAGCCAGGCATGGCGCCCTTGGCGCCATGGGAACGGGCAGCCAGGCATGGCGCCGTTGGCGCCCATGGCGCCCAGCAACATCAGCAACACAAGCAACAGGCAGCCAGACATGGCGCCCTTGGCGCCCATGGCGCCCAGCAACATCAGCAACACAAGCAACGGGCAGCCAGACATGGCGCCCAGCAACATCAGCAACATAAGCAACGGGCAGCCAGACTTGGCGCCCAGGGCGCCCAGCAACAACAGGGGCAGCCACACTTGGCGCCCAGCAACAACAGGCAAATTTCCATCAAACATACCTCTACTTCGGTGAATTAATTAACCTATCAAACGGTATCGAAACTTAGCAAAGGACCCCTCTATGGAAAGCTAAGAATGTCTATTTCCTGACTATAATTGTTATTTTGCAAAATAATGGTCCATTTCGTACAGTTTCAGTAAATAAGCAACAAGGTTAAGAAAACAGGACAGCCACCATGACCTAGCTTGTGACACCTCTAAAATTATCAAAACTCAGTCAAATGACATGGGACTTGAGCCTAACCCAAAACAAATTGAGTGTAGTTTTCAATGAATCAAGAATCCATCAAAAAGGAGTTCAAACGAAAACGCTATACACGAAATACCGAACCTATATCCAGATTGTTTCCAGAATTTTAACCTAACTTGTGACACCTATAACTCGAGCTATACAACTCCAAATGCAACCAAACTAGTGCCAAATTAACAAGAATTAAGTCTAGTTTCTGAAAAGGTAAACCACATAATTTTTGAACCACTAGATTGTTCGCAGTTACTGTATAACCGAACCTATACCCAGATCACCCCAACAATGAGTTTAGCAACAAAATTGGCATCAAACATTCATCAATTTCAATAATCAAACACATCGTCAATCCAATTCAGAGATACACATGTTTTTAAACTAAAAACAGAAGCAAATTCGTAGAACCCACATAAAGCCCTTCATGTACCCTATTATAGAGTTAGAACCCAACCCTTACCTGGGTTTTGAAGATTTTGCAGTCACCTCCCTTCTTGGATGAAGAATGCGCAGCCCCCTCTCTATTTCTCACCAAGAATGCGCAGCCTCCTTCCCTCCTTGCTTCTAGGTTTTCTCTAATCCTTATTTTTCTTTCAGCTTATGACAACTCAACCTAATTCTAATCCATTTATACTTCTCTTCGTTTTTTTCTAATTAGTCTCATGGGTCACTCTTCACACCCCCTTATATTACTTATTCTAACATAAAAATAAGCCCATACAACATAATAATATTATTACTACTCTAATATTATTTTCCACACTTAATTAACCTATTAATTAAATAAAAGTCAACGTAGTAACTACACTAATAATTCTCAACTTCAACAATTCTCACACTTAATTATTGAATAAATTACTTAAATAATTAAATAAATATTTGGGGCGTTACACTAAAAACAAGAAATAAATAGTAACATTTGAAACCAAATATGAAGCTCCTATCTATTTTACAATTTTTGTCCAAATTCCACATTAATGTCACTTCCATTCTTCAATCTTTTTCTATTGAGTCGACTCTTTTTGATTTGCTTTATGCTCTTGAGTAGACTCTTTTTTTTTTTGATTTGCCCTTTGGCTCTTTCATTATTTTGATGTGCCTTTTCCTCCTTCTTGCTTTTTTTTCATTTCATTTTTCTATATTTCACTCGGGAGGAAAAGGAACTTGTAACCATATGAGCCACTCTTATTTTGTTTTTATGTCCTGATGATATAAACAATTAAAATACAAGACAAAATTCTAACTTTCAATAGTTGCTCCAAATTTAATTTAAAATGGTTACCACAAAAAAAAGAAAAAATGATATCTGGGTACCAAAGAAAAAATATAACAAATAGGCTCAAAGGGGGCAACTAATGGATAAATTCAACAAACAACTCTGAGGCCAGAAAAATACCCGAATTCCCCAAATCTTTTTACATGATGCAAATCAATTTTCGCCTTGAAATGGTCAAAAAACAAATTCTAGAATGTAGCAAATTCGGAAACACACTCATAGAAAGAAAAGGAGTAAATTTTTTTGATTTAGTATCAATCCCCTTATGAAGGCTCAAATCTCACCTTTAGAAGCTAGTTCACAAAAAGTACTCAAGAGGGAAAAATGCTAATTATCAGCTTCCTAAGGACAACCTCACAGTTACAATTAAGCACAAGTCTGTCAAGTAAATTAATTATGGGATCCCCTAAAGGAAAAATCTCTATATTTTTTTTTCTTTAAGCATAATTCATTCAGAACAAGCCAGAAAAAATGCTATCAAGTGAGAAGATATAAACACATGTAGTGGGTATGTGCATTAATAGAGATCAAGTGAGAAGATATACTATCCTCCCCCACACTAGCATGAAGCATGGTCCTCAATGCAAAATATTCAAATATGAGCACAAATAAATAAATGAGAGAGAGTAAGAGTGACTTTCCTGAGAGAGCTTGCAGTCTGAGTTTATTCCTAAAAACAAAATGAAACAAAACAAAAAGAAAATGAAAATAACTGAAAATAAAACACATGTTGCCTCCTGCGAAGCGCTTGTTTAACGTCGTGAGCCTGACTATAGTTGTGCTTAATCATGGGGCTCTCCGAGAGCAAATTTAACATCTAATGATGTGCATCTTCTTAGCTTTCTAACAATGTGGTTCACATTATTCTTTCTTTTTCCACGTGGTGAATGAACTTCAAAGAATGGTGAAATTTTTCTTTTATCTCCATCCACCATTATGCTAGGATCCTACAAAATAAGATTTTTTTTCAAAAGGTCCTGAATCTTTAATTCACTAAAAATGTTAGTTTCAACCACATCATCAAAATAAGAAGTTAAAGAAGAGAAAATTTCATTGGAATTTAAAGCTTTAATAACATCATCTTCTTTACCACTCCTTAAAGTTACATTTCCCCGGTGAACCTCAATCACAGCATCACCAATGGTTAAAACAATGTGCCCAAAAATTTGGGCTTTCTCCTCTTTCTTCAATTCAAGAACCAATGGATCTTTCTCATTCTCCTCAAAACCGCTCTCATTAGTAGGATCTTTTGTTTCAATATGACTCCCTTCAGTAGGAGCTACTATTTTGATTTGACTCTCTTCAGTAAGAGTCTCCTCATCTTTCTTGGGAGCTTCTTCCTCCAAATTATATTTCATGGAGACAACTTCATCTCTCGTAGGAATACTTTCTTTGTATTGCTCAGCTTCTTCATTTTGGGTAGACTTAGTTTGTGAAGGAGTTTCTTGGGCCTCCTGAGATAATAAAGCAATGATACTTGATAGTTGCTCACTCATGGCTCCAATTTGATAGTTGGTCGCCTCCAGTTTTTTCTCCAATGATTCAAATTTTTCAAGTGCCCTCTCCATAAACTTTGCCAATACATCATTGGTATCTTGTATCTCCTCCTCTTGCATATGAAGATGTAGTGGCTCATAATTATCCCAGTTGTAGGAATAAGGAGGTGGCTCATAGTCATCCCAATAGTTTGAATAAGGCTCATAAGGAGGAGGAGGAGGAGGAAATGGGATCTGACATTGAGGCATATACCAAGACGACTTCTCCAAATTCCTTTGTGCCTCTGCCTGTCCAATATAATCTCCAATTATCTTAACCATGATTTAAACTTTTTTCTGCAAAAAAAAAAAGTGAACTGCAGCGGTCTCTTGAGAAAATGTTAGCAGTTTTTTTTATTATTTTTTTAGTAGGATAAAAAAAACAAAATTAAAACAAAAGCATAAAATAAAGTCTAAAGCAATAAAAATCTTTTTCGTTTAATATTGCTAAATTAATCCCTGGCAACGGCGCCAAAAACTTGTTGCGTTAAAAACACACTTAAAGCAAGTGTACTCTTTCGCAAAAGTAGTATAAAAGATTATCGTATCCACAGGGACTAATTAACAAGTACCAAACTAGTCGAGATTATTTATTGTTTAGACGAACCAATAGTTTGATGATTATAGAGACAAAATAAAAATAACTAGAATTAAAATACTAGATTTATTCGATAGAGAGAGGCCTAGGGTCACGGTTTCACTTGCAAGATTCGATTCCCCTATGTCTAATTCTACCCGAATTCCTTTATTTTATTTGATTACCAATCCATTTACTAAATCTATTAATCCTTTTGGTCATTCGCGATTAATATTCTTTTTCCTAAACTAACCCTTGTTTGGTCTTGCAAGAATTTAAGTTGAGGAAAAGCACAAAGAACAGAAAGGTTGAATGATTGGAAAACTAAATTAAAGTTTAGTCATGCATTAATTATAGCCCCAATTATCCTATAGGTCCACCAACTAATTGCAGTACGGTCGCTGATCAACTAATTGATTATGAACATGAAAAGGGTAGCTAATCCTAATTCTGTGATAAAAATAATAGGACAATATTAATTGAAATAAAAACCGGAATTCAGATATGAAATTAGAACATAAAAAGGTCTCTAAACAAGCAAGATCCACCTAAGACCCTAGAAGAGGATTTAGCTATCCAAAGTCATAAAAAACAATAAAATAGGAATTAGAGTCAAGAATTACAGAGATAAAAATAACTCGGAAGTTAGAGAAATTCTTTTTCTGAATCTCCAGTCTCCTTTTCCTGCTCCAAAGCTCTCTCACGGTGTCAAGAACGGCTACCCAAAACCCCGCTCCTCTCCTTGCCGGCGCTACTGTTGGTGCATGGCTTTTGTTGCGTATGTACGGTCTGTGTGTGTTTCTTGCGTAAAAGTTTGTCTTCCTCCATGCCATTCACGTCCCTCTCCCTTTTATTGTTGCTTCCTTTTAATATTGTTTACCTAGGGTAAGGCGCAAGTTGTTTCTTGACCATGAAAGGGGCTTCCATCTTAAATTGGGTTGGGCTCTTTCACCTTGTGTGATTGTCCAACTAAATTGGGCTTATGCATCTTTTTGGATTTGTCCACATCCAGTTCTTGAGATAGAGGACCAGGCTTTATTTTCTTTATTTCTGCCCAAATATGGAGCAAAGTAGGTATTAAAATGGACTTTTGTTCTTTTTATCTTTTTCTAGCCTCGCTGCAAAATAAAGAGGAAAGTAAGTCATTTATTTATTTGGATCAAAATAATTGCTCTAAAAATAGACCAAAAAATATCCCTAAATATGAACTAAATTAGAGTTTATCAAGCTCCTTGTGAAGTTATTGATGCAACTAACTACAATGTGTCTGGAAGTGCTGGAATCCCTTATTCGCCAAGAAACACCTCTTGTCACTGACACTATTCAACCGAGTATCACTTATGGTACTAAAGTAGTAGTTTAGTAATACTTACTAAAGGCTATAGAGGTAAATTAGTATAATAATTAAAAAATGCCTAAAAAAAATCAGATAAAATTTTAAGTAATTATATAGCAAAAATCCTGGAACAAATCAAGGAGCAAAAATCGTGGAACAAATCAAGGAGCAAAAATCGTGGAACAAATTATATAGCAAAAATTCTGAAACAAATTTTCACTTCTCTCTCGTATCCGTATTCACACCTTTTTTGACGTCTCTCTCGTATTCACACAGATAGTCCGTTATCCCCGAATTCACACAATTTCTTGAAACAATTTTCCTGAAACAATTCTGGAACAGCTGTGTGACGCTGCCACCGTTACCGTCACACAAATTGGTCGTCACTGAAAAGAGGCCATCGCACAAGGATCTGTTACCGTCACCGAAACTGCTCGCCATCAGTGAAAATTCTGTTACTGTCACTGTCGCACAAAGATTCGCTTCGTCGCCGTCGCACAAAGATTCTGTTACCGTCGCCGAAACTTCTCGCCATCACTGAAAAGAGGCCTTTGTAGTATAGAAGCGGTGCGTTCCACATTCTGACTCCTTCTTGATACGCTCTAATTTCTAATTTTTATTCGTTTTGTGTCGTAAATGTTGGAAATTGTATGTAACAGAACCTAACCAAAATACTGTATTTTTAAGGTTATTATTTCACTAACCAAAAATTTCATTGGTTTGGTTAGTGCAATTATAACCGATGGTTATTATTATACGAACCAAACTTTTTAATAGTTTGGTTAAAGGAAGAAGCATCTCTTATTATTGTGTATCTTTAAACACAAATTTACTTAGTATAGGTTATTTGCTATTAACATGTACAATTTAGTAAATAGTACAATTTTGGTTCCATCATGTAAGATAGAGAGAAATAAGTAATTACCTTGTTTTTTGTGGTTAGAATCAACTAACCTATATTCAGTGCATCTGTGGTTAGAGTTAGCATATCCAGTGTTGTGTGATAATGAGGTTAAAAAACAACTAACCAATGTTCTGTAATTTTTTGGTTAATATTGCTTGCTCTTGATGAAAACCATTAAATCTTCACGCCAATTTTTAACATTTATGCTTGTTTCTTTAAACCGACACAACTCCTGTTTTAATTGATGATTTTGATTACTTTTTTTCAGCGATGATGGCAAAAAGAAACAAAAAGGAAGCTACGGGTGCTAACGAACCAAAACCTCCTTCAAGATACCGACATAAATGTAAACCACTGATGGTTCACACCTTGTTGAATAAAATTGAAGGATCTCGGAAAGAATTGTTGCAGTCAACCGGGTTTGGATCCCTTATGCTCATATGCAAATGGAGCAGGATTCCCGGGGAGTTCGTGAAATGGGTATTTGAGAACTTTGAACCTGATCAAAGTCAATTACGGCTAAGCTAATATGAAGCCCTACCTATTATGTTGGAAGATGTGCAATGAGTTTACTGTTTGCCCAACGAGGGAAAATCGGTAAAACCGTTAGAATGCAAATGCAAAGATGGCTCGATTTTGAGGTTGCGAAAAGAGCTTGGCCTAAAAGTTAATGTCCCATATATCGACCGTGTGACCGAGAAAGAACTAGTTACGGTCATATTAAAAGTGGAAAGCGATGAAGCTTGGAGCAAAGCTGTACTGATATACCTGTTAGGGTGTCTTTTGTGTCCTGATCACATTGAGGGCGTGTCTCTGAAGTATGCAGATATAGTCAAAGACCTTAAAACGGTATCACAATACCAATGGTCTAACTATATTCTAGACCATCTAAGGGAAGGCACAAAGGGATATAAATATCCAAAATCGGACCTCCACTTCTTCATGGTTATTGACTTTAACTATGTTTATTTCTTGTCTCTTAATTCTTATTTCTAATTGGTTGTTGACATATATGCTTATTACGTATTGGTTATTGACATTGTTTCAGATTCACTACTTAGAGAAATTGGGACCAAACAGTCTTCTGTGCAGGGGATCGTGCACAACCCCCACGCTTAAAAACTGGGACACAACCAAGGAGTTAAAGAAATTGGAAGCAGTGCACAAACTTTGTGGCTTCGGAAGGGGGATAGAAGCTGGATATGCACTAAGGCCAATTATGAATCCAAGCACTCCGATTTCACTTATTCCATTTGATCCCAAAGAGTGCCCAGATTCAAGGGTTTGCTTTTAACACACACTAGCCACTATCTACATTTTTTAGTCGGTCACTAACCACAAACATATTAGAACTTGGGTTAGACGTAGCTAACCTCCGATATGAGTAAATGTTGTTAGCGTCCACTAATTACATATATGCATACCCGTGGTTAGCTGTGAATATAAAGAAAAATTACGGCATCACAAACTGTGGACATTGTTTCCCTTTTAGAGGGTTAGCCACATAATGCTAAAAATGTACTTGTATATTTGATGTCACAGGTCCCTTTGTATTTGAAATTCTGTGAATACCAGCTTGAGGAATTCAGGGAATGCATTAATATTTTTAAGAATAGAGCGAAAGAAAATAAAAATAAAGACAGGGAAGATGTTGAGTGGGTGGATGCAACTGATGAAAGCAGCGATGAAACAGATTGGGGTGATGATGATTCTGTTAAATCGGTTGATGAAGAGGGTGATGATAAAACTCTAGAGGGAGGAAAAAGAAAAAAGAGTTCAGCAGAAGACAGTGATGAAAGCATTGATGAAAGGCTTGAAAATCGGACAAAACACATAAATGATGCTCACAATATTGGTGTTAAGGTGTCGACACCTGATGTGCCACACACAGATAACAGAGGCTCACAACTAACCATTTATGTTGGTCCAGTGGCTGCCACATGCGTGCCTGTCAACAAAGCTAGGTATAGATTTAATTTCGAAAGCCAACGTAAAGTAGTATAATACACATACCTGATTGCCATTTTATTATTTAATGACACTAGGGAGGGTAAAGAACAGGAAGTTACGGTGAACAAGCATGTCAATATATCATACAGCCCGCCAAGTTTTAATCAGTAAGTGTGAACATTTGAATTTTTAATTTCCTTTTACTACGATGTAAAGTGGACCTCATAATTCAATAACGACATTATTATCAGAGTTGGCATTGTGTTTTTTTTGCCAAACTACACATGTAATTTTGTTATTATCTACTGTCCTCTAAAATTACAGCCTCGCTCAAACTCCTCCGAATGTTAGAAGGAAGCTAGCCGACAATTTCGATCATGAAGTTACCACTGCGGTTAACTTTTGTAATGTTCATTTTTTTGAGGTTTTTGCTGATGTCGATTTGCCTGGCGATACATTACAGTAATTATAAATACTCATATAGTATTAACTTGTACATTGTTTTAATAGTCACTATTTCAAGAAACTAACAATCTAACTTGTGAATTTAAGTGCAACACCATTAAGGACGCAACAAATGGAGGTTCATGCATGTAGCAACAATGTAAGCAGCCCGGAAAATTACATTCGCAAGAGGAAGAGAATTCAGAAGCCCTCAAAATTCTTGCAAAGCCCATTCGATAGTCATGTTGCTCGATCCACAGCGTTGGAGTTTGAAAAGAACCTTGTCACATATATTTTGTCACCGGACCAGCCATAGTAAGTGCCCACTACATTAACAATGCCATTAAAGTATGTGTACAATTGCCATTGCATTTTCACAATATGAGCAAATAAATACCAACTGTTGTGCATCTCTGAAATCCACCACTAGTTAAGTTGATTTATGGTTAGAAGTCATTTAACCAAAGTATGTCATTATGTGGTTAGGAGTCAATTGACCAAAGTTGTGTATTTCAGTGGCTATATTCATTTAACCAATGTTTTGTATATATATGGTTAGACTTACATTTTATTTTATGCATAACCGTCACTGCAAATATTTACGAATTTAACATTCACCATATTGATTGTTTCATCATTTTCATTTACAAGTTCAAAATTTTTGATTGCAGTGACAAGCTTATGTACCAGTGCCGAATGGACGAAAGGTTCAACCTCACAAGAAAGGAATTATGGACGTTGCAAGACGATGAATATGTAGAAAGCCTTGTTATAGATAGCTGGGCAAACCAGTTGAATTTCGGGCAACGGGTGGATAAGATGAAAAGGCCGGTCTTGACAGCAGGAAGATCGGTAAAAAAAGAATTTGCTATTTACTCACTATGTTAACAACTTATAAAATTGTAGCTACTACATACTAATAGGAAGTATAGCTATTGTGAAATTATTATGAACTTCTTTGCTGGTTAATAACTTGTTATGTGCTTATTATGAAATAAGCTATAGTATAGATACAATATAATTATTAACCTTTTGGTGCGTGAGAATAAATTTTTTACTGGTTTTTGAAACACAGATATGTACATTAGCCGAAGTGTCACGGGGAAATCGTGTTGACCAAAGAGACCGGGAAATGGCGGCTAACACATTCATTAACAAGCTGGATATATTCGACAGCTATATGAAATTCAGGCAACTGAATATTACAAGACTTGAATATGTTAGTTTTCTTTTGAAATTTTTTAATTATTTAAGAACTTGAATTGTAAATCTAGCTTTATGAGTGTCTTGGTTTGTTTTCCCTTTTTTTAATTTAAGCTACTAACAATTTGTTGTCTCACTTATATCGCAGATCCTCATACCTGCTATTGCTAGATCCCACTTCGTGACTTTCAAGCAAAATTTAAAGATGGGCCGATATGAATTTCTTACAAGCCATGACAATTTCACAAAAAAGAACAGAAGTGAAACATTTTCGGAATTTGAAGCTCTGGGGGATAGGTTGATGAACGAAGCGCGTAGCTTCATTGCGGAACGATACAAAATCATGAAAAAGCCTTACCCATATCAATGGGAGAAGTTTGAGTGGAATGATCCAAAAATGCCACACCAGCCAGATGGCACAATCTGTGGTGGCTTCACCATGATGTTTCTCAAAGAATGGAATGGCAACGAAATGGAACTTGACTCGTTTC
The DNA here is from genome assembly GCA_039519185.1 of Astragalus membranaceus. Classification (NCBI taxonomy): domain Eukaryota; kingdom Viridiplantae; phylum Streptophyta; class Magnoliopsida; order Fabales; family Fabaceae; genus Astragalus; species Astragalus membranaceus. Next base: position 118,818,151 of record CM076851.1, read on the forward strand.
GCATGTGGGATACATGTGCCCAAAAACAAAGAAAGCTTGCAACAGAAAGATTCAGAATAGATCTATGTTGTGGAATGATGAACCACCGCACCAACTTACTGAAGGGAACAATACAGCACAAGGCAAACAATTTTTGTCAGTAATTGCAAGTTGAGCTCTTGAAAAATGGGTGTGGAGAACAGGCTGCTAGGAAAAGGCGTAAAAATAGGCAAAGTAATAAAGTTTCTCCCACATAAATATGGTTATTTATTGTTTATTTTGACTTTTCTTTCCACAAGTCTACAATTACTTCCACGTGTTTTTTTTAGCATTCTTGAATATGTCTCTACTGCCGTGTTAGTAGCTAGATGCCGGTTACTACTAAATTGCACACCTATGGATTCGTTATAACAATATTAAATATAAGTATTTGCTATCCATTATACAACAAATGAATTTCAAGATTAATATGAATTTTAAATATGTGTTGTCCATTGTTATGCATAACTGTGCATACATGCGGTTAGATGCCACTAACCACATATGTGTGTATCTGTGGTTAGTCCAAGATTATTACATAGATCAAATTGGTCTTGTTGTCAATGATAATAGGCCTTCAGCTGTTTATAGACACAAATGTGCATAACATCAGTTAGATGCGCTTACTACTAAAACGCCTTATAATAAAAAAGAACGCCTCCAAAAATTTGCGGTTAGGTAACCACGATTGTGCATACATGCAGTTAGATGCCACCAACCATATATGTGTGTATCAGTGGTTTGTCGAAGATTATTACATAGATCAAATTGGTCTTGTTGTCAATGATAATAGGCCTTCAGCTGTTTATAGACACAAATGTGCACAACATCGGTTAGATAAACTACCTTATAATCACAAAAAACACCTCTAAAAATCTGTAGTTTAGTAACTTGTTTATGAAAACATTTTATTTTTATGCTCGTCTCTCTCTTATAATATAAATTATAGCAATTTTTGATTACTTGAAAAGAAAAACACGGAGTAACATAAAATTCAGTAATAAAAAATAGTACATAAAATTCAGTCTGCATTGGTTAGTACATATTATATTACATAAAATTCAGTCTGCATTTCGACTAACCAATTTTTGATTACTGGATTTTTGATTATAGCACTTTTTTAAGAATAGCAAATAAAATTCAGACTGCGTTGACTATAGCGCGTTTTTGAAAGATTAATAGTATACATTTTCAATGGATTAAGCCAACAATTTTCATCAAAATATCTAAAATCGACAACAAAATTTGAACCATCTGTTTAAATGTCGATAAACTTGTCTCAAATAAATGTATCATCCAGATTTGTAATAACGAAATAACACAACACAAAAAACCAATTTTTTCCAACATTGTCATTCACGGCCTAACTTGTAGTCAGCTTCTGAAGTTCAATTGCATGTTTGCGTTGCTGTTTCCAAATCAAATGTCTTTTCTCAGAATCAGACATCAACCTGATCTTGCTCTTGCATGGGTTTTGGCGTTGCCTTATCTTTATAGTTGGAAAATCTCCTTGCTGATATTCTACAGCTACAAAACACCCACAACATACATAAAAATGGCAAAATTCTGCACTTAAAAGAGGAACGAGCACCAGATAAAAAATACCTGGCAAAGTTGAACATGATGCACGCGAAGGTTCAATGGTATCAGACACCGACTACAGCAACTGCTCAGCCTCTTTAACTCCATTAAGAACATAACGGACAAATACATTATATGCAGCTTCATTATAGCATATACGTGAACCAGCTCCACAAACTATATCAGAAAGATGCTGATATCTCTCACCAAAATTCGAAAGAGACTTGGTTTCAAGATGTAGCTCATCGGCAATACAACCAAAAGACTTCTTATAATCTCTACACCATCTTTTTTTAATATACATTGGAGGGATGCAATGAAAAAATGGAAGACGCCACGCATCATGAGCATCCAAAACTCTCAGCGTGTGTCGGTAAATTAACCCCCAGTTCTCAAAAAATCGACAACTACAAGTAACATAACCATTGACTGAATCTAACTTTACAATCTCGGTGTCTACCAGTTCTTCGTTCTCGGTAAACTGGTTACTCCATCTTTCGACGTGTATAACATCTGTCGTGTCCCGATTTAGCTCCTCAACCGGCTGCAAAAGGAAATATATTAATATGACAAGTAACAATAACATTTAACAAAACATAAAGATTAGTAATTACCGAAATTGTGTAAGCTTTGGACGCGTCAAACTCCTTCTGAATTAGCTCAAACATGGCAGGAGTGAACAACTTAGCTGCATGACACATCAAACCACTGTTGGAATGTCTATTCTCAACAATAGTGTGTTGCATACTAAAATCAGACATCAATTCATTATGACGCAAATCATCGAGGAGATCCTGAAACCTAGACAACAATTAAGATATGGAGTGTTCGGTCTTCAGATAAAAGCGAGCAAAGGCACTAAATTGTTCACTGAGCTGCGTGGTCTTCTTCCCAGCCGTGAATGTATTCTTTACCCAAGCAGAAGACCATTGCTTCTTGCTAGTGTAAATAAAGTTTAACCAATTCACGTTAGAACGGTGACCATTATCGAAACATTGGGCAATCATATGGTTCCATGAGTATTCAAACTGTTCCTCGTTATCAACATGCTTTACAAGATGCTTGAATTCATCAAAAATTTAGCAGTGGCCCTAGCCCCAAGTTTCTTAGTGGCATTTTGCTTAATGTGCCAAGAACATAAAGCATGGAACACATCTGGGAAAACCTCACGAACACCGGCAGCAATTGCAGGTGCTTGGTCTGTCATAAAGGTCTCTGGTTTCTTGCCATTCATACATTTCATAAAAGTCTCGAACAACCACTTGAATGTTGCGGCGGTTTCATCATAAAGCAACGCGCCACCAAACACGCAAGTACCTTTATGGTGATTAAATCCAACAAAAATACCTAAAATACGTGGAAATAACAAATTGTCCAAAACCAATAGTTATGTTAGAATAACGACAAATAACCAAACGGACGGTTATTGTTAAATAACCACAACAAAATACATTAAAGGTTAGTCTAGTGATTAAACAAACTAAGCAACAAAATGTTACTCCCTCCATTTCACAATACATGTCACTTTTAAGGAAATATTTTGTTTCATTTTAGTTGTCACTTTGATAGTTTAAGTATATGTTATGACTACTATACCCTAATTTTCATTTATTGTATTGCACAGATTCCATGAATCTACTAATAAATACTTCAGAATTTTAAAATGCTATTAAAGGCAAAAAGAAGAATGGAACGTCAGGTGGGCATAAAAATGTTATTCTTTCATAGGTTCTTTTATCGTAAATTAACAAGAGGCCAATAAGAAGTTAGTTACATGCAACCTTGTTTATAAAAAAAAGAACAATAGCATCCTATTATAACATCACTGTACCGAAAAGCTAAATGTTTAGCATCATGACACTTTCTTCCAGATTGTTAAATATAGAGAGAGGTTAAATTATTATAGTAAAAACTAAACATTATTACTAGTTAATAAACAACATACCGAGGGGCCGATAGTCTTTGTTGGTTCTGTATGTTGTGTCAAAGCTGACAAAATCACCAAAAAGAGCATAATCAGCACGCATAACAGAATCAGTCCAGAATATTGAACAGATTGCCTCGTCTTCATCGACTTGAATGTCGTAGTAAAAACCAGGCCTTCCCAATGTTTGATGCCTGAACCACGCTTGCAACACAGTAGCCTCTCCAGGTTGCAATGCCTTCGCCTTGGTAACAAACAAGTGATTCTTCAAATCATTGCGCAGAAAACCAAGTTTCTTAACACCACCAGCAGCCCGGGACATAGAGCCGTATGTAGCCCTTTGTGATATCCCAGATGCCAAATGGTTTTGTATAACAAGTTTCTGCTGTTCCGTGATAATTTTATTTTATGGTAGGAAGTGTGTCTTGTTAGCATCTGTCAATGGATGATTGTGAACATCGTTCCACATGGTAATAACATACCCGCCCTTATCAACATGCATCTTAAGCTTCATTGTCGCACAACAACCTGTCCTAGTATCTTTACGTTTATGCAAAGCAGTCGTTGGAACCTCCTTTTGAACCATCTTGAAACCTTGTTTATAACACATCATATTCAAATAAATAGGGAGCTCAGTCTTTTTATTTTTGCTATCACGCCACACATTCGCTTTCTTGATTGTGAAACCCGAGGACTTGGCATAAGAGCTATAAAAATCATATGCTTCTGGCTCTGTGCGGAAAACAAGACCTTTCCAAGATTTAACATTCGAAGAATGATGATTAACTCCTGTCAAACAAATTAATAAATATCAATATCTAACAAACAAAAACATAAAAAAAATTATATAATAAAAAATCATCGTGCAACCTGCATCCACATCATCATCGAATTCGTCGTCGCCACATCCCACATTTGTATCTGGATGCAACATAACACTAGAAAGCTCATCGATACCAAGCACATTCGAATCTGAAAAAATATAGTGATTTTACACATATGAGTATCCCACACAAAACCATGTCCATCTCACAATACAAATAAATTATAAAGTATTCAAATTATAGAAAATGCAATTAGTAATACTTTGTGCATCTTAGACAATCATGTCGGTTTGATTTTCATCCTGACCCTGACAACCCTGAACTGCAACAACAAAAACAAAAACCACCACGTAAGCACAGAACATTGGTTAGTTTTGTCAAGTCGTAGAAAATAGAAAGTTGGTCGTTATACATGTTACTAAATTATTCAAATTAAATAAAATGCAATCAATACTACGTTAAGCACCTAAAACAATCATGTCGGTTTGATTTTCATCCTTACCCTGACAACCCTGAACTGTAACAACAAAATCAAAAACCACCACATAAGTACGGAACATTGGTTAGTCGTGTCTAACCACAGAGTAACATAACTTCGGATAGTCGACTAGTAGCCACTGAATCTAAGAATTTTGGATAGTTGGTTCTAACCACCTAATTGCAGAACCTTGGTTATTCATCGAAAATATGAAATTGGTCGTTATAAATGTTACTACAAAATTTTGAATCACAAAAAGAAATGATGACAGTGCTCTGCCATATTAAGAGTACAGACAGATTACCAATGAAAAAGAAAGGATTTACGAGCAAGTAACCGTGAAAAACTGAGCTTAGTCTCATGTTCATCAACTGCATAATGAGACATCAATGGCGTAAAGGAATAGCGTGCGTCCATGGCGTGATGTAATGGCGTGCGAAGAAGAAGAAGAAGAAGAAGAAGAAGAAGAAATCATGGAAGAGATAGAAGAAGAAGAAATCATGGAAGAGAGCGTAAAAGACGAGCGTAAAAGAAAGAGGAAATGTGGAAGAGAAAATCGTAGAAGAGAAAATCGTGGAAAAAAAATCTGATTTGTTATTGTAACTGTCCCTAAAAAAATGCATGATTTAATGGTTCATTTAATTTAATTATTTAATTTAATTAAAACAAAAAAATTACCGTGACAAAAATGCCGTTATTCAATACTACCCATTAGATTAAATTTCATTGAAATTTTGAGAATCCAATGGCTAGTATTTATTTAGTATAAATTACTAAGCAAACGGTTTAGTATCATAAGCCATAGCCGAGAAGTCATTATATATGGAACAGTTTTGAGGATTTGGTTGGAAGTAAATTGAAATATTGGGTGTTAGGATTGGAACAATTGCACTTTCAAGTATGAATAATTTGGAGAAGTAGGATTGTTGAAAATACAACCCAAAAGTTGTAATCTCAGTGTGATGGGTGTGATGGTCTCATTATGTGTTTAATTCACTCTTTTTTTTGTTAAAAAAAATATAGGGTGTGGTTATGGTTTTTTTTTTGATAAGTCAAAATATATATTAGATTGGGGGCACTAGGGGTGCTTCAACCCGTTTACAATTGTTGTAACCGGTTAATACAATTAATCGGCCTATTTTTCCATTCTTCAAATTCTATAGAAACTTGTTGACCCACTCTAAATGCAATCCATCCCCAAGTGAGTCCTTTTACATTTTGTAACATAGGGTGTGGTTATGGTGACCGTTCTCTGAACATGATCGATTTTTACTTAAGTCTTCCTCAATCATTAATGACCACCATGATAATGGTGGACATCTAAACATCTTTTTGCTTGATCTTAGAAAGTGGATGAAAACAAACCCATCACTCGTGCACATTTTGGGGATGAGAAGTTTGTGCATCAAATAGGATTAAACGATTGTAATCTCCTCATTCCATGTCCAAGCAACTGATGCTCACTGCGGTGTTGCAACCTTACTATGGAAGCGCTCTTCGATTCTCAAAGGGAGTATTAGAGTGGAACTATCCTCTTGACGGTCAATCTAACTCTTGAAATATATTTCTCAACAGCTAGGGCCACATAAGAGAAACATAGAGGATTGGGCTCTGTCACGCCTCAAACAGTGGAAGATATTGATATTACTTTAGGGTACATGACTAAGAAACATATATATATATATATATATATATATATATATATATATATATATATATATATATATATATATATATATATATATAGCTTTTTTACTTCTATTAGTGTACAATACGCAACAAAGAGGAACAAGCTCTCGCTTAAAGTTTTCTTTTAAACATATAGTGTATATTTTGAGGTAAATCTTTGTGTCAAATTGGTCAATATGCTTAAAAAGAATGAAACATTGGACCTAAAAAAAGAATAAGACCTTTCATAGCTACCTCTTATCTTCTATGTTCACTCCAAGAAATTTGTTCATTATGGACGGAAAAAATCCGTCGAAAATGCACCAAATCTGTAGGAAATGTCACTTTTCCGGAGCATTTTGGCCCCCGAAAATCTGACAGTAAAACGCACGTAGGTAATGTTTTTTGACGGATTTTCCACCGAAAACAATTGTGGGAAAAGCCACAAATTCCGCCAGAAAAACCTTTGAAAAAAACGCCAGTACTATCAATAAATCTGCCGGAAAAGCGTATTCTTTTTGTTTTTTAATTTCGCCGGTATTGTCCCTAAATCAGCCGGAAAATCTGCAGTTTTTTTTAATTTCCATTAATTTTAATTATAATAATTAAATAAAAACTAATATTTATTATTTAATTTTTTATTAATAATAGTTAAATATACCTAACGAAAATAATTACAATAATCAAAATGATAAACATTCATACACAATCCAACAAAGTACAAATTAGAATATCCATTCAACAATATAAATTTAAATAACCTAAATTTATGCCCTCGCGGTGAATTCTCTATGGCTAGCACCTATGCCTTACTCGAGGGAAGTGGTGATTAGAGCCATCCTTCTCTCTAGAAACAAATATGGAAGATTGTAGCCCCTGAGAGGATCCGTTCATTTATCTGGCTTGTTTCTTATCATTGCAGTTTTTTGACTGAAGACATCACTCATGTGCTTAGTGATTGTCCTTTGGCCACTAGCACGTGGTTGGGTTTGGTTCGACATGAGCGGCGTAGCGATTTTTTTAGTGGAGACTTGGATCATTGGCTAATTAAGCAATAACATCAACTTTTCTGCTTGCCTTGTAAATGCTGATCTTAACTGGTGTAGTTTGTGGGATACTGCATGTCACCTACTTTGGACTTGGAAGAACAAAGAGCAAAATGATCCTCTTTTTGTTAGACCTTTGAGTCCTTGGGCACAAACGTTTTACTCTTGTGCGTGAGTATTCCTCTATGATGCATCATAAAAAGATTGGTGATATTTCAGGCTCCATGTTAGTGGATGTTCCGGTGGACTCCTCCATCTGTGGATTGGGTGTGGAGGTCTCACTAGTGCAAAATTGACTTTAGAAAGCACCATTTAGCATCGATTGTTTGAACAGCCGATGCTAAATGTAGACGTGGTGGCAATTTTGTAGTTAAATGGAAGTTTTCAATTTTCGCGCCTACATTTAGCATCGGTTGTTTAAACAACTGATGTTAAAAGTGCTTGCGTCAGACATTTAGCATCAGTTGTTTATACAACCGATGCTAAATGTGTATGGCTAACACATTTAGCATCGGTTGTATAAACAACTGATGCTAAAGGTCCCTTTTATTTCTAAAGTCACGCGTTCTTTGAACTCTCACTCTCTGAACACTCGTTCTCTCACTCTCGTCACTCTCTGAACAAATCCACGCCATCAACACTCGTCGCCTTCCTCGCCATCGCCGTCATCGCCATCGCCGTTCTCAGCTCTCGTCTCTCGTCTCTGAACTCTCAACTCTCGTTCTCGCTCTCAACTCTCAACTCTCGTTCTCAGCTCTTCTTTCTCCATTTACGGTAAGCTCTCTTCTCGCTCTCTCTGCCCTCACTTCAGAATTAAAACAAAATTCTGACCGGTTTGCTATATTGAACCGATTTACCCTAACATTGAGCGCTTCAGAATTAAACCCCAAAATCCCTAAACCCCCAAATCGTGTGCACGTGAAATCCTTTTTATTCTCTCACTTGTTTTACAATATTTTCGCAATTATTAGTTCTCTTCTTCCAGAAACTGAAAACTCTGTTGTGGTAGAATCACATTCCACTGAAAGCTCCATGGAGGAACGCCAAAGGGAACCCTAACGAAGGTGAACGCTCCACTGAACGCTCTCTTCCACTCCTTCGTTTCGTCTTCATCACATTCTTCTCGCCGCTGCTCAGTATCTTGCTCTGGTATATCTCGCTCAAATCCTCTCTTTAAATTTCTATTTTCTTCTTAACATTGTTTTCTCCTTTCATTCCATGGCTTTACTGTGCGTTTTAGCTTGTCAATTGTTGTAGAAATTAGGATTAGTGAGTTAGCTTTTGTAGAAATTAGGGTTAGTGAGTAAGCTGTTGTAGAATTTAGGGTTAGTGATTTGCTTGCTTGAAACAGTATTCTTATCAAGCTATATTGGATGTTGCTTTGAGAAGAAGAATAAAGGGAGAAAAAGGGAGAACTTTTTTGGATGCTGTAGTAGAATTGAAGAAATTTGAGCTATCTAGTATAGTAGATTTTGCTACATGAACATGACTGTAACAGTATATGTGTAGCTTTTCATGATTTCCTGATCTATATGCTATTCCTAGTGCTGATACCTCAATTTTTAACTACCACCGGCTATAGGTAGCACATTTGGAATCATAGTATGTTTTCTGGTATCATTGGTTTGTGTCTTCTCTTGTAATTATTTTATGAATCATTCAGAGTTGATACAGTATTACGTACAAAGGTTGAAAAATTGAGGCCTTATTTGTGTCTTCTCATTTTCATCAATATGATAAAATACTAAGGTAGGAAGCATCACTAGCTTCTAAGCATGGTCTTCAAGTTTCATTTCAATCTCTACTTATCTTTTCTCTCTTGCATTCTTGGCTCTTGATATATTTTGTACGTACTGTAATCAGAGAAGATATGGGTTTCACCTTAGAAAAGGCTAACACAGATATGCTGGGTTCTGCTACCAAGGTTGTAATAACAAAGAAATCTACCTTAATAGTCACTGATGGTAGTACTCAAGCAGAGCTGTTGAGAAAAGAGTTCAGCAACTCAAGAGGCTTGTTGAGGTGCAAAAAGAACTTAACCATTTAAAAATTATCACATTTCACACTTCATCAAAGTCTAGTAAATTAGAAGTAACATTACACATGATGTTACATATTTTGCAGAATACTGAAAAAAATTTCCAAAAGAATATATTGAATGAAAGGATAGCAAGATTATCAGGGGGAATTGCCATTCTTCAGGTAATATGAATTTGATTCATTCTATTTTGTCTCATGATAATTTAAAATTTAAAAATTCTGTTTCTATTTAAAATAGTTCATTGGCATTTCAGCACTTTTATTAATATAAAATCATAGGTAGGAGCACTAACACAAGTAGAGTTGAAGGATAAACAATTAAGAATAGAAGATGCCTTAAATGCTACCAAACTGTTATGAGGATCTCATGAAAGCTAGGATCATGGATCCAACAAAGGTATAAATAACCATTTGAATGACTTTCACTGAATAGAATAGTGGATACTGGATAGATATCTAAAGTTGGCCTGAATCTCATCTTTTATTTGTAGATTTTGTACATATACTGGAGCCATTCTTGAAAATCATCACATAAGGATTCTAAACCTTTCTCTTCACTTCTCCAATTAAGTCTTTGATGTGTCTTTTAATCCCATCTTTTTGAAGTTGATGAATAATTTAAGAATTTCTTATCCTCTATATTCCTTGTAATTCTCTTCTATTTGTTTTAATGAATTTCTCTTTTTATCAGAAGATAATTCAATGGCTTCTGATGATAAAGAAAATGAGATTCAACTCACTGAAAATGATGGACTGGTTATATGCAAAATGTGAGTTTGAATGAATGATTACTTGACTAAGTTTATGAATTTCATGTTCAATTTTAGTTGTTTGATGTTAGTTTTGGAGTATAACTGAATACTACGATGTCAATGAGGTGGAAATCTGGTTCTCAGTTCACATCTTACCACACACTACAATATACATCTTACCACACAATAATATATATAGTAGTGTGTGGTAAGATGTGAACTGAGAACCATTTTTTTTAAAAAAATAGACATTTAACATCGGGTGTTTGAAACAACTGATACTAAATGTCTTGAAAATTGACATTTAGCATCGGGTGTTTAAAACAACCGATGCTAAACGTCATTTTCAGGACGTTTAGCATCAGTTTTTTAAACAACCGATGCTAAATGTTAAACAACCGATGCTAAATGTCATTTTTCAGGACATTTAGCATCGGGTGTTTAAACACCCGATGCTAAATGTCATATTTCATACAGCAAAAACAGTGATGAAAATGACATTTAGCATCGGTTATTTGAGCACCCGATGTTAAAAGTGACATTTAGCGTCGGTTATTTAACCGATGCTAAATGTCCCACTTTTAGCATCGGGGGATTTAGCATCGTCGGATAACCGATGCTAAATGTCCAAAACAACTGATGGTAAATGTCTTTTCTGCACTAGTGTCTTGTGCGGCTTCACCAAGGTAGGTTGGGTGGTTTCACGAAGTGTATTGGTATATGCTACGAGATCGAAGCGGAGTTATTATATAAAAATTAGAAATTGAATTGAGTGATTATTTCAAATCTATTTATACAAGAATCCAAATCAGTAAATAGTTACCAACTTGTAATTAAAAATGAGCTCTCTTTACCACTCTTCTCCGACACTTGCTCTATAATTGGGTGAAATTCATGCGGACTCACCACTTTCGAAATGAAATCCACTAATCAGTGGGACACACACAAACATTCCACCCAATTGTTGAAAAAGTGTTGGGCAGAAAGTGTTGCTAGCACTCATCATAATTAAATACATATTTCTTTTGTAACAAAATATAAACAAAAAAGTACGTATATGTTTTAACTTGAATCTGTTGAACATCTTTTTACAACTTGTCCAGTTTCTTTCAGTGTATAGTGTAAGGGTTTAGAATGGCTGGGGCTAGTCACAACACTGCATTGTTGCCGAGTCACTCATTTTATGCACTTCGATGTACTACTTGAAGGTATTCGAGTAAAAGCAGTAAGACATTTGGATAGCAGCTATATATGTGTGTGATTACACCAAATGAAATATACTTATCAAAAAAAAAAACACCAAATGAAATATATTTCATAGGGTTGGTTCTTAGCTAGGAGGGGTAGGAAAACCGAATACTCTTTCTTGAATTGGTGTAATAGTCATGTAGATTGTCTTTAATCAATATAACTAAGATATTACAAGTTGGAGTAACTTTATTAAGGGTGTTCAAAATCAAATCAAATCAAGAAAATCACATACTAAACCAATTCAAACCGAAAATCGCAAAAAACCAATATTTATCGGTTCGGTTTGGCCCACAGTTTTTATTCTACTACCCGAACCAAATCAAACCGATTCGCAACTATCTTAATTTTATACTATTTCAAGAGTTATAAATAAAAGTGATGTAGTATGTTATTTTTAAAAATGGATTGTTAAATAAAATGGATTGCTAAACTAAAATCAATGCGATTCTGTCGTGGATCATTTTATGTGTTGAATGTTGACTTTTCACAATTAGAATAACAAAATGAGTGTTAGATAAGACAAGTCTATAGTATCCTATCCGACTTGGTTCACTCATCATGAGTTATATAGCATAGACATTGCCTCTTTCTCATTCGTACGTAGCTTCTAAAGCACAGGGAAGAAAAGTATTAGAAAGGAATAATTCCACCTTTCTAGCAAAAAATTAATTATTTTAAAAAAGTCCAAAATCGTAACTTTGAAAGTCAGTCAATCATTCACCAAAACCATGGCTGCACAAGTCAAACCACATGACTTGACCAGCATCAAAATTTCCCCCTTACCCTTCGTCTCTCTTCACGTTATAATAATGGATAGAAGCTTCTCCCTTTTATTGAAATAGTTCCACGACTTTTTTATCTCTCTCATTTTATCTTTGAAGAAAAGCAAAGACACTCACACACAAACCTAGAGAAAAGAGAGAGAAAGATGGGTGTTAACGAGGATTTCAACAAAGATACTGATGAAAATATGGAGGATGATGATGATGTTGCACTTCCAGGATTTCGATTCCATCCAACAGATGAAGAACTTGTTACTTTTTATCTTCGTAGGAAACTTGATAATAAACCTATCTCTATTGAGCTCATCAAACAGATTGATATCTACAAATACGATCCTTGGGATCTTCCAAGTAGGTGATCTTCACTCTAATTAATTAATTAATAACTATAATCTTTCCCTCTTCTCAATTTCTTCATTCCGTAGTTCCAATTTAATTTACATGAATTTAATCGAAAACATAATATAGCTAGGTTTCTTACAACAAAAAGCTACGAAGAAAAATTATCAAAAAAGAAATACTAATATAAACTAATATATTAAGATTTGTTCATAAATAAAAACTATGATCCACGTTTTTTTTATCGTGTATAGCATAAATAGATTTTTGTATGCAGTTATATAGAAACATGCAAGAAACGCACACGTGTATAAATTCAATATGTGAAATTCTATGTGTCACAATTACACTTCAAATATTATTCTAATTACCTATAATCCAACTTTGATTCATTCTTCTTTTCTTATTTTTCATGATATTAATTATTGGGAACTACATTATTTACATTTTGCAACCATTTTATACAGAAACAAGTGCACCTGGAGCAGAAAAGGAGGGTTACTTCTATTGCAAAAGAGGGAGGAAATATAGGAATAGCATTAGGCCTAATAGAGTAACAGGCTCAGGGTTCTGGAAAGCAACTGGGATAGACAAGCCAGTGTACTCAAATGGTGGAGAAGGCAATGACTGTGTTGGACTCAAGAAAACCCTAGTTTACTACCGTGGTAGCGCCGGCAAAGGCACCAAAACTGAATGGATGATGCATGAGTTTCGCCTTCCTTCCAACATTGATACCGCCACAAACCTTCCCTATGGCAAGACTTATGTCGATATTCCTCAAGAAGCGGTATGGTTTTCTTTTAAGCAATAAATGGTATGCAAAAGCATCACGATAATTATAATAATCAACTAATTAGTTGATACCGCAAACATTACCATCATATATATTCTATATATGCATGCAGCATACTATACTATGAATATATTAAAAAAAAATACAAGAAAATTAGATTAGAATGAATTTTAAATTTTTTCCACATTCTATTTTTTCACACACTTTATATTTCTTTATCTACCTGTCTTCCTTTCTAAATGATATACATCCGTATAAAAGTGAGCACGCCATTTTTGCATTGACAATACTTTATTTCTCATGCATTCAACCTTAACATAAACAAATTATAACCAAAGAGCGCTCGGATGAGATGGTGTGGGTCTCTTCCAGCTTAACCAATGTCAGTTGCGCGTAGAGGATATCCGGTTCACACCAAAAAAGGAAACATAAACAAATTATATATATCATTTTCGATATTCAAATTCTTAAAAAATTTTTTTGATACAACCTGATTGTGAGAGAAAACTACTTTGTTGTTTGTGATAAAACAACTTCAAATTTTTTTAGTGCAAGTAATAAAAATATTAAAAGAAAATAAATGTATGGATGATTTTAAATTACATATATGTTTTTAAGATTAAACAAACAAGTCTTATTATTTTTTACTATGACATGCAGGAAATTTGGACATTGTGTAGAATTTTCAAAAGAAATATCTCACAAAGAAAGCATACACCAGAGTTAAAACAAGTAGCTGCTAAGCGTCAAGCAGTTCAAGACAAGAGCACCAGAATGAACATTTATGAGTTTAACACTAATCAACAAACATATATCAATTTTGGTGCAAATCTTGATTATACTAACTACAATAGCAGTGATCAAAGGAATCAGTTTCATGTGGGGCAATTGAACTTTCCAATATCACAGCAACCTCAACTAACTGCACCACCATCTTCAAATTTATGGACTAAACCGGCTGCAAATGACGTTTTATCATATGATAATTGGGATGAGCTTGGATCAGTTATAAAGTTTGCTGGTGATTCACCTAACTTGTAAATAATTATTGGGTTGTGTGGCTAGGAATTAGAATGGAGGCGGAATATATATATATATATATATATATATATATATATATATATATATATATATATATATATATATATATTCATGTATGTAATGTGTGCTTGTATTAGAGCTATGTTATTGATATTGTTGTAACATATGTAACTTGTAGCAGACAGCCTATTGACATGATGTGATATTTGTTTCTTAGATCTTGATTGATACTTTCTCTTGTCTTAGTTAAGAGATTTTATTGGAGAATATACTACTGTTATTTATAAGAAAAAGTTTCAATTTTTAACGTATATTTATTGTTTAAATTACTTTTTACACTTATATTTTGGTATAAATCAGGTCTCCTCTGCGCGCAACTATAGAGACTGATCCCTCGAGCCGGGTAGGACCACAATGGGCGGTAAAGCTCTCCTTCAAAAAGTTTAACACTACTGCATGCCCAAGACTGGATTCGAACCTAAAACATTGGTTAAATTGAAAGAAACCCCTGCTATCTCATCCAAATAGTCTTGAATTTCTACACTTATTTAATATGTCGCAATTTTCAATAAGGTTATATATGCAAAAACATTTAAAATTTTAAAACAATAAATGTTCAGATTATTAGTTTTGATGTTTTACTTTTTCTCTTATAATCTCTATATATAAATCTGGTTTCATATTCAAACCATTTTGGCTGCCACCCAATGCGAACACAAACATGGCTCAATTGTAGCTTGCTCTATGACAAATTCTTCTTGCAAACCTACTGCAAAGACTTTGTCATAGAGCAAGCTATAGTGTGAACACAATCAACTTTATCGGACAACAGTTACACAATTGCAATGCCACCTCCTCCTAAATTGGTTTCCATTTTTAATAACAACAGTGTGAACACTTCCAATTATCAATTCTCATACAACATCAGATTCAAAAAAAATTGAATCTATCTCTCATCTTCTTTCTTTCTCTCTTCATATACCATCTTCCTTTCACTACCCCTTCTCCCTAAAAATGTTTACTCTCCCTTCCCTCTTTCATCAATCTAACTTCCATTCACTGCTACTTTCTTCATTTTTTCCTCCAATTTACACACCGAAGGCAGAAGACAAATTGTGCAGGAAAGAGACATTTGGATCTCTCATTCCCAGCAACCACACCTTCTTTGTTAGACATTTCGAAGGTAAATCTAAAAGTTGCAGAAGCTTCTATCTCGTTTTCATCTCGTCCCTCTCTAAAACTACCATTGCTGCCTGCCTCTTTCTCCGCAGCCTCCGCCCACATGTAGAAGTGATAAGTAACATGTAGAAGAGGAAATATAGACTTCATCTTCTCCAAATTATTCACTACCAAAGTCACCCAACAACATCCTTAATCCTTGAACTTGTTGAAAATAACAGAAACAAAAAACTAGGATAGAAAGGATACCTCATCCACAACTGAGAACCTCCAGCCACCACCAGCTCCGGCGACCACCGCGAGCCACAACACCGGCTTCACCTCACTCTTCCCCTCTCGGTCCCCCTCTCCTCTGTCATCTCGCCTTCGGCCTTCCTCTCTCCGGCGAAACCTCCGCCATACCACCACCATCGTCAGCGCACCACTGTCGTGGCAACTGTGAGCTTCTTCCCCTTCTCTATCGCAGAACCACTCTCAGTTCAGCATCTCTCCTCACCGATCACCATCTCTCTCTTTCGTTGAAGTTCTCTTCTCCCATAACTCCCTCTCGCTCCTTTCTTTTTCACGTTGATATGGCCATTTTAGCCAGGCTGCTGCAAGTAGCATTTTGATTTGGTATTTTAGGTTTCCAGTTGGAACCTATGTTTGGCTCATAAAGCCCATTTTCTTTTTATTATTATTTTTTCATTCATTCATTATTTCAGTTTATTATTATTCTTTCTTTATAACCATTTTCACTAACAAATATAGTACCCACGACCCCATTCCCCTGTTATTATCTCGGATTCCTTTTTTAGTTTGTTACTTCTTTTATTTATTTTAGTTACCATTATTATATTTTGTTTTTAATAAATAAAATCTCTTCTTATTAATTCTGGTTTCATTTTCAGTAAATGTTTCAAGCCATCAATGTGAACAAAAAAAAGGTTTCAGCAAAATGTTTCCGACCATCAATGTGAACACAAACGGGTTTCAGCAAAATAGGCTTGCATATGCACCTATAGAATTTCTTCCATTTTTCTCCATTTCCATTCCTATTTTACTGTTTCTAGCACATGATAGTAGTTCACACTTAATAAAATGCGTGTGTAAGTTACAAGCCACTCAAATCAGCTTTTTGCTGCCCCTCCCATACACCTATGTCAGCTTTCCTTCCAAACCATCATTTCACTAACCATCGGACTATATATCTATATATTTTTAAATATATATTTTGAAGTACGAGTGTATTTGTTTATTTATATCCAAATCCTCTATTATAAGCAGAGCTAGTCATGGCGCCAAGACTAGCGCGCTTTCCTCCCCACTCCCTTTTTTTTTTCTTTGGCTCCCTCCCCCTCCTCTTTAGGCTTTTTTTTTGCACCCTCACTCTTCTCTTTTATACTCCCATAATCCATTTAATCTCAAAAATACCCCTCAAAAAATTAAAAGAAAAATTATTTTTTTAAAACTTTTCGGAATTACCTCAAAAGAGGATAACTCTGGAAATAGTAAAGATCCACCAGTACTTAAATTGTGATGCTAAGTAGTGTGTTTTTAGGTGCTTTAAAGTTCGGACAAAATTTTAGATGTTTAAATACGTGGAGTTCGTTTCTCAATAATCGGTTTGATAGAAGAAAAAAAATTAGTTTTATGATAAAGTATGTAAAGTGTGATTTTAAGTTGTGTGTTTTGAAGTACTTTAGAGCCCCAAAAAAATTTATATGTTCTAATAGGTAAAGTTCGTTCCTCGATAACCGATTTGGTGAAAAAATTTATATGTTCAAATACCTGGAATTCGTTCCTCAATAACCGATTTGGTGAAGAAAATTAATTTCGTGAAAAAATACGTAAAGTGTGATGCTAAGCAGTATGTTTTGGGGTATTTTAAAGTTTAGAAAAATTTATAACCGGTTCATTCTTCAATAACCGTTCAAATACGCAAAGTTACGAAATTTGGCGAAAAAACCTTCTTTTACCATTTTTAGTAAAGGAAGAATTTTAAGAAAATAAAAAATCGAATATAAATATAATATTTTATTAAAATTTACTATAAATAGTAAAGAATGCTAAGTAGTGTGTTTTGAGGTGCTTTAGAGTTCAGACAAAATTTTAGATGTTCAAATTATATAGGGTCCTCCTAATATCGTCCTTTTTAAAAAAGTAACCTTAACCATTTTTAGTAAAAGAAGAATTTAAAAAAAATAAAAAATAGAATATAAAAATAATATTTTATTAAAACTTACTATAAATAGTAAAGATCCTTCAGTACTTAAATTGTGATGCTAACTAGTATGTTTTGAGATGCTTTAGAGTTCGGACACCTAGGGTTTGGTTAACAATACTAGCGCTCCCCGTGCATCGCCCTACAGCATGCTTTTGGCGGCAAAATTGCATCAAGTTGTTGTTGATGCTGCCTATAACTTTTTAGAATGCTTTTTACTTATCTAGCTAAGGAAATACTATATCTAATATTTTATTCCATGAATTCCTTTTTACTTCATAGTATCTCCAATGTTATTATTGACTCTATCTTATTTAAACTATTGGTATAATTGCTTCTAAAGCTTCACCAATAGCCTATCTTCTTCATTTACTTGCAGATTTTTTTTAAGTGTTGCATCGATGTTGTTGTCTTGCGAGAATGATAATCAATGCAGCTTCTATCTACTTTGTCCCTTTTGCTTCTAAACCAAACACGCTATTGTTTTATCGTAATTGTTTGAGTCGTTACTAGCGCTCCCCGTGCATCGCACGGGTGCTAAGGCTAGTATCTAAAATTTTAAATTAAATTTATTGATGTAATTTTTACTAAATGTTCTTCTAATTTTGTTGACAAAAAAATAGTTCAACGACAAATTTCATTAGCATACGATTAGTCCTAATAACGAGTCATATTAGATTAATTCCAATCATTAATGTCTTAATTTTTTAAATTTGTAGACTTTAAGGAGGAAGGTAAAAAAATACAAATTTCCAGGTCTGTAACATTCATCTTGCTTTAGTAAACTAAATCGTACCATAAATTCCGTTACAAATTTCAAAAACCATTTCATGATGAAATGTAACTCGATCAAGTACATTATTTTTAATTCATCTTATTAGCCCATGAATACAATTTTCTAATTACACATACGATGCTTAACCATGTATTCCAAAATATTTCATATCAATGTCATACAAACATCCCTTCGGCATACTTTGTTTCATTCAACCAAAATGTTTAACCACGATTCACTTGAGTATTGGCTACCCCATAATCCATACCACCATTGATGGATTACATTGTGCATACCATTTGTTGGTATTACATGTTTGCACCATATTATCGGCCACCCCGCCACGTGCATCGCACGCGATGGGTCGAAACAATTATTTCCTACCACACATCCGCCCGCAATGAATCCCTACCACACCCCGGATGATTGTCCTAGTTGAGACTAAAAGGGAGTAATTTGTGTATCATGTAGCATTCAGAGTTACTCACAAACATAAGACGTGAACAAAGACAAAAGTCTCATCAATTAAATCTTGACTAGATACTATAGTAGAGCTAATAAGACAAGAATACAAGTATGTAGTGAGCAATGAAGTTGTGGTCAACAAGTCAACTGTGGGAACGCGGGACACGCTGGCGCCTAGTGGCAGGGCGTGAAATGCTGAAGTGGCGGGAGTTAGCAGCAAGGCGCGTGAGATGAGCACACGCCTTAAGGGTTTTGTACTTAAGTAGTGGTGTGAGTGAATTGATGATTCTGTTGAGATTTTATTATCTCTCTCTCCCTCCAACTGTACTCACTCTCTTCTGTCGGAGCATTATTCTTGCTTCCTCATTGTACTGAACTTGAGTTTATCTTTGAAATTCAATAAAATCAGTACTTGAATTCCATTGTGTTACTTAATTTGTGCGTGACTAAGTTGATTCATTACATTGGTGCTTTCATCAACCTCCTGCAATGGCGAAAAACACTCGCTTCAAGGAACGGAACAACGAACTGAACCACGTTGAGCTGCAAACGACTATGAAACACCAGGAGATAGCAAATCAACAGAAATTCGAACGAATGGAGCTCGTGATTCTCTCAATTCTGAGACGAACTTTGCTAAGATCATGACACTATTCGAGGATATGAAGAAGGATCCAGCAATGAGCTCCGCGATGACCAGTGGTTCTTCACTGAAGCTGAAATCACCACAAATGCATCCACCTCAGAATTCGAAACCAGCATTTCAAGTAAGATCTATCAAATTGGATTTCCCTCTCTTTGATGGTAGTAGTGTTGTTGGGAGGATATTTAAGGCTGAACAATTTTTCGATTATTATGCTACTCCGGATGCAGAACGAATTACCATCGCATCAGTGCACTTGGATCAGGACATTGTTCCTTGGTTCCAAATGATGCAGAAGGTTAATGCGTTCCAGTCTTGGAATGAGTTTATGAAAGCTTTAGAAACGGAATTTGGTCCATCACCATTTGATTGTCCTCGTTCTAAGTTGTTTAAATTGATTCAATCTAGTACTGTGGCTGAATATTATCTGGAATTTACTGCTCTGGCTAATAGATCTGAGGGTGTTACTAGTGAAGCATTACTTGATTGTTTTTTTGGCGGTCTAACTGATGACATTCGTAGGGATGTAAAATCACTGTCACCACCATCGTTAGTGAAGCTTGTGGTACTTGCTAAGCTCTTTAACCCTAAACAGAACCTTACCTCACCAATATCCCCAAACCAGTCCAAATTCACTAACCAAAACACCAAACCAGATATAGCTACCCAAACAATCAAGCCAAACACATTACCTTCCTTACTACCAAAACCTAATACCAAGCCATTCAACAACAATCAGAGAACCCAACAACTAAGGAGAGATAAGGGGTTATGCTACTTTTGTGATGAGAAATTTTCCTATACACATAATGTGCCAACAAACATCAGATTTTTTGATCATGATGTTACAAATGTAGTTATTATAAATAATTAGGCTAGCCTATTGTTGATAGTGCAAAAATATACAAAAATAATTGGAAGCATAATGAACTCTTGGAGCCCAATAGTCAAAAAGTCTTATTATATAAATCAAGTTTTCACACATGTGAAAATATACAAAAATACAAAAATAATTGAAAGCATAATGAACTCTTGGTGCAAAAATATACAAAAATACAAAAAGCAAAAATTGCAAAATCAAAAAAAGAGAGGGGCGCAGCAAGCTTGCTGTTTTGCCCTAGAGCTGTCCTTTGGATCCCCTTTTCTTGCCATTGTCCTTCCTTTGACTGTCCTTGGCACCCTAAAATTGCTCCAGCTGTTGTCCTTTTTATTCCCTCAAAGATGCTGTCTTTTTGATGCCATCTTTTTGCCCTAATTGTTGACTGCCCTCAGCACCCCATCCACCTATAAAAACAGCAACAGTAGCACAATCAAGGGGCGAAAACAATCAACGAAATTGACACCAAAATATACAGAAGAAATACGCACACAGAGGCACACAGACAGAGTCACTGAAATTCACACACAACACAGAGAAACCGATAAAAATTCACACAACATTTCAGAGCCACATTTAGGGTTTCACAACTGAAGCCCTAATCTCAGAGTATCAAAATCTTTTTCTGAAATAAGTTGGAAGAGCAATTAGAAGCAGTACCGAGAACACCATTTCAGAAAGTATTAGGAACTGAGGTGGTCATCTATACTCCCTAATTTCCTTCTCAGATTCGTTATTAACTGTTTATTGTGCTAACCGTTTATTGAACACTTTTCTTTACAAATGTATGGCTGGCTGTTTATTGTGCTAACTCTATATTGTGATGTGTTTTTGCTGTTGTTCTATTAACTGAGAAAAAGAGAGAATGTCAAAAACTTAGAGAAAGAGTATTAAAGAAGGAAGAGGCAAAAAAAAGGTGTGAAAAATATCAGAGAAAAGAAAGAGTAAAAAAAGAGCACTGTGAGAGGAGATAGTGAGAAAAGGGAAATTTTTTTTACCTCCGGCCACCGTTCACGGTGGCCTCCGCCGCAGCCTCGCCATGAACCACTGCCAGTGAACAACACAGAACCTGCGCCACACCGCGTAGCCAACCATCTCCTCCCCTTCGCAACCACCACGTCCTAAAGCCACCCTCTCACCGTCACCACCAGCGTAATACACAAGCCCTATTGTCGTACTCCCCCCGTACGTCAGCTCTGTCGTGACCTCCAGCGAGCTCGCCCTCCGCTTCTCCCCCTCCCTGAAACCAGCACCACCGTGTCTCTCTCATCCCTCGCGTCCCTCTCTCTCACCGTCACAAGATCGCGAAAAAACTCACCTCCTCCGTCGTCCACCCCCCTCTCACCATCATCACCAACTCGCACCACCGCCTTTCGCCTTCGCTTTCACTCTGTCTCTCCACTCTCTCCACCGTCCCCCTCGTCCTCTCCTCTCTCCATCACCTCCTTCGTTCTTCCTCTACTCACCGTCCCTGTCGTTCACACTCTCTCACAGATCCTCCATCTCTCACTCTCTCAGTCGCACTCACTCTTTCTCTCTCACCAAAGTATCTCACTCCCTCTACAATTCAGCAACTATCCAAATGAACTAGGTCTTAGGCAAGGCATTATTCAAAACAGCAACAACCCTTTTTCCTTTCCTATTGTGTTGGTCAAAAAGAAAGATGGCAATTGGTGATTTTGTACAGATTATAGGGCTTTGAATTCAATCACTATCAATGATTCATTCCCTATGCCTACAATGGATGAATTGTTAGATGAATTATATGGAGTTTCATATTTCTCTAAACTGGATCTAAGGGCAGGCTACCACCAGATCTTACTGCAACCTGAGGACAGACACAAGACTTCTTTTAGGACTCATCATGGGCACTATGAATGGCTTGTGATGCCATATGGGCTCACCAATGCCCCAGCCACCTTCCAGAGTCTAATGAACCAAATATTTCAAAAGGAACTTAGGAAATTTGTCCTAGTTTTTTTGATGATATTTTGGTCTATATCCCTTCATGGAAGACTCATTTGATTCATCTTGAATTGGTCTTGAAGACACTACAACAACATCAGTTGTATGCTCGTTTGTCCAAGTGTTCATTTGGACTGGTGGAAAAGATTATTTGGGCCACAAAGTCAGTGGTGCAGGGGTGGCAATGGATACTAGTAAAATACAGGCTGTGAAGGATTGGCCAAGACCAACAAATGTGAAACAAGTGAGGGGATTCCTTGGCCTCACTGGATATTATAGAAGGTTCAATAAAAATTATGCTTCCCTTGCTATCCCTCTAACTGATCTTTCGAAGAAGGAAGCTTTCAAGTGGCCTGATATGGCTGAGAATGCATTTCAGCAATTGAAAATGGCTATCACTTCAGCTCCAGTGTTAGCTCTCCCTAATTTTGCTCAACCCTTTACACTTGAGACTGATGCTTCAGGTACTGGGGTGGGTGCTTGTTAAGCATTCAGCAAGTGTACTGAAAACGTTGCAAGTAATAAATTTACGGTAAGTACCGGTCGATTCCACAGGGATTGTGTGTTGTAACAATAGCAAATTTTATTAATTCTAGATTGTGAAAATTGGTTTGATTTGTAATTGAGTAACGCGAAAGTAAAAACTGTTGTTGAAATAATGAGAGAAAGCGATTAGGGGTCGAATCCTTTCCCATCACCTAACTTATGAACCTTCAGCTAATTACAGATTGATTGTTTGAACTACCAGATTCAATTCACTATAGTAGGTTAAGGACAATTCCTTGCCTCAGAACCCCTTTTACCTAATTGAGTTACCCTAATTCCCTAGGTGAATCATGCCAACCGGTAAAGCAATAAACTTAAGAAATAGAGAATTCATGCATCCAACCCCATATTCCTATGGTGATCACAAGTACATGATCTAATACCCCATATCCAGCATGCAATCCATATTCCTATGCGATCACATAACCTAGATCGTTATAATTATCATATGTAACTATAAAGCATTACAATCAGAGGCATAGACTTATGATAATTCAAACAACTAATTGTATTAACCATATCCATAACATAGGTTCGGGGAGAATCATCTCTCCCTAATCTTAGAAAATTAGTTACTCATGGTGAATAGAGACATAACTAGAGTAGAGAAAGTCATACAAGTAAAGATAGACATAGGAACCTTCAACCCTCGTTCCCAAGTGGTGAAAAGCTCCGAAATCACACTTCCTTGCTGCTCCAAGACGTCTGGCTGCGCTCCAATGACCAAGCTCCCTTGAAAAAACGCAAAACTGAATTAAAACCCTAACTTTCAGCAAGCCATCGCGTCGCGACACGAGCCCGTCGCGACGCGAAATTGGACAGAACCCAATTTCCTCCTGCTTCATGCTTCCTTCGCAACGCGAACCCTCCTGGTCGCGACGCGAAATCACACAGAAACTTAAATCTTCCCAATTGTGCTGCATCTCCGGGCAAGTGTCTGGTTCGCTGAATGATAACACGCAAATTTGAGGTCTTCAAGTACAAAATAACTCCAAAAATGCAGGCATGGCTTACAAAAGGATTTCCTACTACAAATTTCTAATACTAAGCTAAATCCTTAGATAATGACTATAATACAATCAAAACCCTGCACAATTTGGTCCTAAAATTGGACAACTTACATTATATGACAGTGAGTCAACAGTGCTGTCCTCAGTCAACAAGGACAACCCATTGTATTTTTCTCTAAGAAGATGGTTCCAAGAATGCAAAAACAGTCAGCATATACATGGGAGTTGTTTTCTATTACAGAGACATTGGCTAAATTTCGCCACTACCTAGTAGGGCATCAGTTTGTGATTAAAACTGATCAAAGAAGTTTGAGATCTCTGTTGGATCAATCTCTACAGACCCCAGAGCAGCAAGTTTGGCTGCACAAGTTTATGGCTTACGATTTTAAGATTGAATACAAACCAGGAAAAGAAAACATAGTTGTTGATGCTTTAAGTAGAGTGTTGTTCATGGCCTGGTCAGAACCTCAATCCAAATTCCTACAGGATTTGAGAGATGCTGTCAGCAAGGATGAGGAGCTACAGAGTATTGTAAAGAAATGTGCAGACACTGTTACTGGTGTACATGACTATGTGAGGGATGGACTATTGTATTGGAAAAACAGGCTGGTTGTTCCTAACCAAGAATCATTAATTCAGCAAATTTTACTTGAGTATCACACATCACCAATTGGAGGGCATGCTGGAATCACTAGATCAATGGCCAGAATTAGTGCTTAATTTTATTGGCCTAGACTCAGAGAACAAGTGAAGGAGTTTATTAAGAATTGAGCTATCTGTCAGCAAGCAAAGTCATCAAACATGCTGCCTACAGAATTGCTAAATCCTCTACCAATACCAGCTCAGGTTTGGGAGGATGTGGCTATGGACTTTATTACT
Organism: Astragalus membranaceus; assembly: GCA_039519185.1. Lineage (NCBI taxonomy): Eukaryota > Viridiplantae > Streptophyta > Magnoliopsida > Fabales > Fabaceae > Astragalus > Astragalus membranaceus. Next base: position 118,843,230 of record CM076851.1, read on the forward strand.
GGGCTACCGATGTCTCAAGGTGTTAATATGATTAAGGTAGTGGTTGATAGATTGTCTAAATATGCACACTTCATCGCAATGAAAGCAGATTATACAAGTAAGAGTGTGGCTGAAGCTTTCATGAACTGTATTGTCAAGTTACACGGGATGGCTAAATCCATTGTCTCAGATAGAGACAAGGTTTTTACCAGTGCATTCTGGCAGCATTTATTCAAGCTACAGGGGACTACTTTAGCCATATCTTCTGCATACCATCCACAGTCAGATGGGCAACCAGAGATTCTGAACAAGTGCCTGGAGATGTACTTACGATGCTTCACTTTTGAGAATCCTAAGTACTGTTTTAAAGCCTTAGCTTGGGCTGAATACTCGTATAACTCTGCATTTCATACCAACTTAGGAATGCCTTCGTTTGAAGCTTTGTATGGGCGAGAACCCCCTACATTAACTAGACTTGTTTTCAGTGCTGGTGAACCAGCAGAGCTGATTGCTCAGTTAACTGACAGAGAAGTTTTACTACAGCAACTAAAGAACAACTTGCATAAGGCACAACAGAGGATGAAGTTGCAAGCTGATAAGATGAGGCAAGACAAGGAATTGACTATGGGGGATTTGGTGTTGGTTAAACTCTGTAGCGACCGAAAAATCCAGAGGAGGGATTCTTCGATGTTCTTGAAATGAAGCCGCCACCAAAGTTTAGTTTAAGGGCAAACATTGGAAAATCCCTATTGAGTGGATAAGGGGATTTTGCGGACCAGGTTTAGGCTCAGGAGTCGTTTATGCGTAGGGAAGGTATTAGCACCCTACGACATCCTTCCTAAGGAATGTTACCTTTTAACTAAATGTGCAAACATTTGTTAATTCAAAAATAATGATTTTACCCTAATAACAATAATAAAAAGACTCGATAAACGGTTAGTTATTTTTGTTTGTTTTTTGAAAAAAATAAGAAATAAGAAATTTACAAAAGGACTAAAAAAGGGGTTTTTATTAATGCAATTGACAGAGGTCGGCCGCCCTCTGCTCCTACGTATCTCTTGGTAGAGAATCAAATCACACGTAGTTCTTGGGTAGAAAATATTTGTGTGTTGGTGTTTCTTATTGTTAAACGTTTTGAAATTTGGATGGGTATTCGTAATGACCAAACAGGTAAACTCAGAGTGGTCACCAATAATAGCCAAATTAAAAACTATAGTTGTTATTAACGATCAAACAAGTTAAACTCAGAGTGACCATTAATAATAACCTATTTTGTGTGAGTTTGATTGTTTGAAAGAAAGAAAAATTAGTTTGAAAGCAATATGGTGTAATAAAAACAAAATAGGTTGTAATAAAACTACAAGGGGTGTAACTAGCAACAAGGGCATTGCTTTGTCAAAAACAGGGGTGCGTTCAGATACAAACCAAGTTTCATTTTCAAAGGCTTTAGGCTAGGGTTGTTGTAAAAAGAATGGATGGTGTGAAATAAAAATTTGGTGTTTGAAAACTAGGAGTTTTTTAACAAAAATGGTTTTTGATGCAATAAAAGATAGATGAGGAAAAACATTCACAATAACAGCGTAGGTTGCAAATCCATAATAAGGGAGATGCGGTTAACAGTAGGGGTGTTATACTATTAACGAAAGGGGGTGCAGAAATGAATCAGATGTTTTTTGGCTTTTAGAATCATGGCCGGCAAATGGCCTTATGAGCAGAGTGCTGCATCAGTAAAAACTGATGGTGCGAATAGTAATCCAATCTTTATAAACAAAGGAGGGGTGTATTATTAGAAACAAAGGGGTGTAATTAGTATAGAAAAAAATATATTTGAAGTGAGCAAACATTATTTAAACAGGAAAATATTATTATTAGTGAATGGAATAAGAGAAAAATTAGATGAGTAAAAAAAGGATAAGCTATGGGCATAAAATGAAACTAGCAGTACCTATGTACATTTAGCATTCAAAATGGGCCGAGCCCACGTTGTTATTAAGAAAACATAATAAAAACATTAAAATAAAGAAACAGAATAAAACATAAATCAAATGGGATCTAAAATCCTTAGCTGCTCAAAACGATAGAGAAAACAGCGTGAGCGACGGAGCAGCAAGGAGGAGAGAAACTGAAGGAGAAGAAACCGCGTGAGGTGGGTGCTGATGACTGGTTTCTGGTTTGCGATGAGGGAGAGAGAACGACACTCAGCCGTATATGGAGACTGCATCGATAGTTTGAGTCGGAGCGGAGCTCGCTGTCCAACGGCGGAGGGGCTGGTGGCTTGCTGGAGTTCTGAGTTGTATATGAGGTATCTTTTCTGTCTATTTTGCTTCTGTTATTTCAACAATGATCAAAGGTGTTGATGGGTGGCTCCTTGGTGATGATTATGTGGGGTTTCTGGTGGCGGCGATGTGTGGTTTTCGGTGGTGGTTCACGGTGATCTATGGGGTTTTCGGTGGTGGTTACGGTGCGAGTTCCTTGATGGTGAGAGAGAGGGATGCGACGGCGGCGGTCATGGTGACGCGAGCAGCGGTGACGGTCGTGCTCGCAGTGGGCGTACGATGTTTGTTCGCGGTGGCGGTGATGCGGTAGTGCGGCAGTGGTGTTTAGCTTTTGTTTATTGATGGTGGTGAGGAGATGCTTGTGAACGACTATGGTGAGTTCTTTTATGTTATTTTGCTTCTATTTTGACAGGGTACTGTGTAGGTGGTGTTGTCGTTGTTGGTTTGGTGTGGAGGTAAGAATGGATTTGTGGATGTGGAGGAGAAAATGGCTTATTTTGGAACTGAAACCTCTCCCCTCTCTACATCGATGGCTCCTTTCTCTTGCTCTTGTTTTTTACAGTTTTGTATATCTCCCTTCCTTTCTGTTTTTTTCCCCTATGTGACTGTGCGTCTGTTTTGTATTTATAGGCAGCTTGGTGAGGTGCTGATGAATCAAAAGGACAGCAATTAGGGCAAATTTAGGGTGCTGTGGTGAGGAGAGAAAGGACAGTCAAGGGCGCAAAGGACAGCACCATTTGAGTCAGCAAAAGGACAGTAGCTGGCAAAGGAGGAAGGATAGCATCCAAGGAGAAAAACCCTAGCTAGGGCAGCCACCAGCAGCTGCGCCTCCTTTTCTTTTTTTTGCATTTTGTATTTTTAAATTTGGTACTATTTCCTTTTGCTGTTTTGGTCTATGTATGAAAAAAAACTTGACTATGCAATAAAACTGTTGACTATTCAGCTTCTTCACTTATTTTTGCACCAACTATAATAAATAATCTAATAACTACGATATCAACAATAAAAACAAGCATCAAAATAAACGTTGTATGACGAGCGCTAAGGACACACACGTGTTTAAAACGATACGTCACGACGAGGATAAAAACTATTTTTTGGGATTTTTTGATAAATTAGACGGACAAAATTAGGGTATGACAAGGGTTTCTAGCCGGCTAAAAGTGTGTTCTGCAGAATGAAAACCTACTATTTATAGAGTCCAGCGCAGCAGACACTGCTCACTTTCACTCATAGAACCACGTGGGTCGCTCATAGAACCATGTGGATCATAGAACCACGTGGGTCTATAGCGCTCATAGAACCATGTGGATCGTAGCGCTCATTGAACCAGGTGGGTCTAAAGAGCTCATAGAACCATGTGGATCGTAGCGCTCATAGAACCACGTGGGTCTATAGCACTCATAGAACCATGTGGATCGTAGCACTCATAGGTGGGTCTATAGCGCTCATAGAACCACATGGGTCTATAGAGCTCATAGAACCACATGGGTCTATAGTTATTCCTTTTAACAGATCAAATAGCCCTCTTTGCTGCATTATTCCCTTTCTTAAGTCGCTCCAAACTTCACCCCTCGCCTTCTTTAGAATAAAACCTTTTTTTTATTAGTCGGACAAAATTAGGGTATGACAATGTCCAACCATATAGACAACATTCTCTTGCATTGAAGAAGAATCAGAAATTAGCTATGAGGTATTTTGGACCATTTGAGGCGGTTCAAAGAGTTGGCAAGGTGGCCTATAAGTTGTTGTTACCAAGTCATGCTAAGATTCATTTGGTATACCACATCTCTCAACTGAGGTTGTTTCATGGCAGCAATTCAGAGCCTTATGTTCCTCTACCACTCACTACCATTGAGTTGGGACCAGTATTACAACCAAAGATAATTCTGAAGGCTCGAGTTATTCTGAGAGGAGATAACCAGGTGAAGCAAGTGCTGGTGCTTTGGGATGATGATGACCAAGATGCTGCTACTTGGGAGGGATTGAGGAATTTAAGAACCATTACCCACGGTTCAATCTTGAGGACAAGATTGTTTTTAAAGGGGATGGTAATGTAGTGAGCAATGAAGTTGTGGTCAACAAGTCAATTGTGGGAACGCAGGACACCCTGGCGCCTGGTGGCAGGGTGCGAAATGTTGAAGTGGCGCAAGTTAGCAGCAGGGCACATGAGATGAGCACACGCCTTAAGGGTTTTGTACTTAAGTAGTGGTGTGAGCGAAAAGTGGCGTCATTGATGATTCTGTTGAGATTTTATTCTCTCTCTCCAACTGTACTCACTCTCTTCTGTCTGAGCATTATTCTTGCTTCCTCATTGTAATGTACTTGAGTTTATCTTTGAAATTCCATAAAATCAGTACTTGCATTCCATTGTGTTACTTAATTTGTGTGTGAATTAGTTGATTCATTACAAAGTACTGCATAAATATTTTTAGGATCCAACTCTAAGTCAAATGCTATCAAGTTTCTCAAGTTGAGAAGAGTATATACAGTAAACGGTGTTGGTTCATGATTTAACCGGTTGACAATATCTTCTATATACTCTTCTCAACTTGAGAAACTTGATAGCATTTGACTTAGGGTTGGATCCTAAAAATATTTATGCAGTACTTTGTAATGAATCAACTAATTCACACACAAATTAAGTAACACAATGGAATGCAAGTACTGATTTTATGGAATTTCAAAGATAAACTCAAGTTCATTACAATGAGGAAGCAAGAATAATGCTCAGACAGAAGAGAGTGAGTACAGTTGGAGAGAGAGAATAAAATCTCAACAGAATCATCAATGACGCCACTTTTCGCTCACACCACTACTTAAGTACAAAACCCTTAAGGTGTGTGCTCATCTCACGTGCCCTGCTGCTAACTTGCGCCACTTCAACATTTCCCACCCTGCCACTAGGTGCCAGCGTGTCCTGCGTTCCCACAATTGACTTGTTGACCACAACTTCATTGCTCACTACATTACCATCCCCTTTAAAAACAATCTTGTCCTCAAGATTGAACAGTGGGTAATGGTTCTTAAATTCCTCAATGCCCTCTCAGGTAGCAGCGTCTTGGTCATCATCATCCCAAAGCACCAGCACTTGCTTCACCTGGTTGTCTCCTCTCAGAATAACTCGAGCCTTCAGAATTATCTTTGGTTGTAATACTGGTCCCAACTCAATGGTAGTGAGTGGTAGAGGAACATAAGGCTCTGAATTGCTGCCATGAAACAACCTCAGTTGAGAGATGTGGTATACCAAATGAATCTTAGCATGACTTGGTAACAACAACTTATAGGCCACCTTGCCAACTCTTTGAACCGCCTCAAATGGTCCAAAATACCTCAGCTAATTTCTGATTCTTCTTCAATGCAAGAGAATGTTGTCTATATGGTTGGACTTTGTCATACCCTAATTTTGTCCGCCTAATAAAAGAAAGGTTTTATTCTAAAGAAGGCGAGGGGTGAAGTTTGGAGCGACTAAAGAAAGGGAATAATGCAGCAAAGAGGGCTATTTGATCTGTTAAAAGGAATAACTATAGACCCATGTGGTTCTATGAGCTCTATAGACCCATGTGGTTCTATGAGCGCTATAGACCCACCTATGAGTGCTACGATCCACATGGTTCTATGAGTGCTATAGACCCACGTGGTTCTATGAGCGCTACGTTCCACATGGTTCTATGAGCTCTTTTGACCCACTTGGTTGTATGAGCGCTACGATCCACATGGTTCTATGAGCGACCCACGTGGTTTTATGAGCGAAAGTGAGCAGTGTCTGCTGCGCTGGACTCTATAATAGTGGGTTTTCATTCTGCAGAACACACTTTTAGCCGGCTAGAAACCCTTGTCATACCCTAATTTTGTCCGTCTAATTTATCAAAAAATCCCAAAAAAAAGTTTTTATCCTCGTCGTGACGTATCGTTTTAAACACGTGTGTGTCTTTAGCGCTCGTCATACAACGTTTATTTTGATGCTTGTTTTTATTGTTGATATCGTAGTTATTAGATTATTTATTATAGTTGGTGCAAAAATAAGTGAATAAGCTGAATAGTCAACAGTTTTATTGCATAGTCAAGTTTTTTTTTCATACATAGACCAAAACAGCAAAAGGAAATAGTACCAAATTTAAAAATACAAAATGCAAAAAAAAGACAATGAGGCGCAGCTGCTGGTGGCTGCCCTAGCTAGGGTTTTTCTCCTTGGATGCTATCCTTCCTCCTTTGCCAGCTACTGTACTTTTGCTGACTCAAATGGTGCTGTCCTTTGCGCCCTTGACTGTCCTTTCTCTCCTCACCACAGCACCCTAAATTTTCCCTAATTGCTGTCCTTTTGATTCCTCAGCACCTCACCAAGCTTCCTATAAATACAAAACAGACGCACAGTCACATAGGGGAAAAAACATAAAGGAGGGGAGATATACAAAACTGTAAATAAATCAAGAGCGAGAGAAAGGAGCCATCGATGAAGAGAGGGGAGAGGTTTCAGTTCCAAAATAAGCCATTTTCTCCTCCACATCCACAAATCCATTCTTACATCCACACCAAACCAACAACGACAACACCACCTACACAGTACCCTGTCAAATTAGAAGCAAAATAACATAAAAGAACTCACCATAGTCGTTCACAAGCATCTCCTCACCACCATCAATAAACAAAAGCTAAACACCACTGCCGCACCACCGCATCACCGCCACCGCGAACAAACATCGTACGCCCACTGCGAGCACCACCGTCACCGCTGCTCGCGTCACCATGACCACCGTCGTCGCATCCCTCTCCCACACCATCAAGGAACTCGCACCGTAACCACCACCGAAAACCCCATAGACCACCGTGAACCACCACCGAAAACCACACATCACCGCCACCAGAAACCCCACATAATCATCACCAAGGAGCCACCCATCAACACCTTTGATCATTGTTGAAATAACAGAAGCAAAATAGACAGAAAAGATACCTCATATACAACTCAGAACTCCAGCAAGCCACCAGCCCCTCTGCCGTTGGACAGCGAGCTCCACTCCGACTCAAACTATCGATGCAGTCTCCATATACGCGTGAGTGTCGTTCTCTCTCCCTCATCGCAAACCAGAAACCAGTCATCAGCACCCACCTCACGCGGTTTCTTTTCCTTCAGTTTCTCTCCTCCTTGCTGCTCCGTCGCTCACGCTGTTTTCTCTATCGTTTTGTGCAGCCAGGGAGTTTAGATCCCATTTGATTTATGTTTTATTCTGTTTCTTTATTTTAATGTTTTTATTATGTTTTCTTAATAACTACGTGGGCTCGGCCCATTTTGAATGCTAAATGTACATAGGTACTGCTAGTTTCCTTTTATGCCCATAGCTTATCCTTTTTTTACTCATCTAATTTTTCTCTTATTCCATTCACTAATAATAATCTTTTCCTGTTTAAATAATGTTTGCTCACTTCAAATATATTTTTGTCTATACTAATTACACCCCTTTGTTTCTAATGATACACCCCTCCTTCGTTTATAAAGATTGGATTACTATTCGCACCATCGGTTTTTACTGATGCAGCACTCGGCTCATAAGGCCATTTGCAGGCCATGATTCTAAAAGCCAAAAAACATCTGATTCATTTCTGCACCCCCTTTCGTTAATAGTATAACACCCCTACTGTTAACCGCATCCCCCTTATTACGGATTTGCAACCTACTCTGTTATTGTGAATGTTTTTCCTCATCTATCTTTTATTGCATCAAAAACCATTTTTGTTAAAAAACTCCTAGTTTTCAAACACCAAATTTTTATTTCACACCATCCATTCTTTTTACAACAACCCTAGCCTAAAGCCTTTGAAAATGAAACTTGGTTTGTATCTGAACGCACCCCTGTTTTTGACAAAGCAATGCCCCTGTTGCTAGTTACACCCCTTGTAGTTTTATTACAACCTATTTTGTTTTTATTACACCATATTGCTTTCAAACTAATTTTTCTTTCTTTCAAACAATCAAACTCACACAAAATAGGTTATTATTAATGGTCACTCTGAGTTTAACTTGTTTGATCGTTAATAACAACTATAGTTTTCAAACAATCTTACCATTTTCCCAACTAAGCAATTTTAGGACATTTATGTAAATTCACTTTTTCAAACTTTTTCACTTTTTCACTTTTTCACTCTCTCTCTCTCTCTCTCTCACTCACACACACACACACACACACACACACACACACACACACACACACATTGTATAAGTTTAAATCTCATTGGGCCTGATCAGCCTGCTTACATACATCATATAAGTTTAAATCTCAGATTCCGCATTTGATTTAAACAAGCATTGCAAAAGTTTTTGAAAACCGAAAAAGAATTAAAGTTTTGCACATAACCTTATTCACCCCCCTTCTAAGGTTATCAGATAGTCCAACATGGAGGGCCTATTCCAAGAACTTAGAACGCGATGAACTTGAGAAGATACTTCATATAATTCGAAGCAATGAAAGAATGTTGCAATGAAAGAATATTACATTGAGAAACGAGTCATGTAAACCGACCAAAACGATCTTAATCATGGTCATAAATAAAACGAGGCATTTCTCTATTTTGTATGTTGAAATACATTTTCCCGCCCTAGGTTCGATAAAACCTAAATCGATTTGGGCCGACTACAACAGTGACTTACGTGGCAAGATAAAACTAAACCGAACTTTGGTAAATTGCTCGTTCGTAATAATGTACTTGGTCGAACCAAGCTACAAACGAAGCGGCCTAAAAAGATGCACCTCCAGGGGCCGAGTTCAACCCGGATAGAAATCCGGTAAGACCACCCAGGGGCGACTACTCGATGATAAAGAAAACCAAAAGAACGATCGTAAATCGATGATAAAATAAAGATAAAGCAAACGAGGATCAAATAGAAGTACTTATTACAACAAAAAGAATGACCTCAAGGTCGCCCAAATACAGAAAAAGTAAACCAAGATTACAAAAATTACAAGGGTCGTTCATACACCACAGACTCCTCCCTTATGATCTTCCCCTGCTCGTCCCTCTCCGTGGGATATACTATGCGACCATCGATGAGAGAGTGGGCATGACTGATTATATTGGGGTTGATCTCGAGGTCAGGATGGACGTACTGCACTTGGGCCAAAGCTTCATCAAATCGCTCTTTGCAGATGGCCAGTGTAGACTCAACCACCCGGTCACATTCCTCCAAAGCCTCATCCCGCTCTTTCTCTAGAACATTAATGTTCTTCTTCAGGCCGGCTACTTCATTCCCCAGCTCCTTGACCTGGTTCGACAACCCGTTCACCTGGTTCGACAACCCGTTCAACTGGTTCGACAACCCGTCCACCTGGTTCGACAACTCGTCAACCTTGGTCGTCTCCAACTGCGCCTTCCGCTCTGCGTCAGCTTGGGCGGCCAGGGCCTCGTCCCGCTTTTTGGTCATGGTGGAGAGCGACCTCTTCGTCTCCGTAAGAGCATCAACAGTAGGCTTGAGAGCGGCCTCAGATTCTTGATACTTTTTCTTTGGGGATTCCAACTCCCCCCGCAACTCTGAGATATAGTCATAAGCACGATTTAGCTTGTCGGTTTTATCTAAATTATCACCCTCCAACCACAAATTTTGAGCAGAAGACGTTTACCTGTGGTCCGATCCGCTTCTCCTTGTTTGAGTTTTGCGATCAGGCGTGAACCAGCCTTGGCCACCTCAGTCATGAAGAGAAGAAGGTCTTGACGAAAGCGGTCGAAATCCGCCTCAGAGATCTCGTCCAAATCTAAGTTAGAGGTCGACCTCCTCTGAACCTCCTTCGCCCCCCTTGGTCTTCTTATGCGGGGGGTCGATCTCAGCGTCCTATCCACTGGTCCCAGCTGCTGCTGATGGCGATCCCTCTTCTTCCCACCTCCTCGATCTGCAACTGTGGCCATTTCCCCGTCGCCCGGGGAAGGAACGTCAACAGTCGCTGGAGGGGCGGGTGGGGGTTTCTTTCTCCTCCTGGCTTTCGACATATCCCATACCTGCCATTTCACCTACGAGCAAAAAGAAGAACGGTCAGAAACAATTCGAATTTGTCCCCGCCAAGAGCGTAAAGGTAAAAATAAGAAAAAATGAGAACGGCTCGCACCAAGAACGACTTTTATTTCGTCTTCGCCCCGAGCCCGAGTCAACTGGTAGCACTTAATCAATTCCTCATCCATCCAGGAGGCCATGTTCTCAAGCAATCTTAGGGTTTCCAAATCGACCTCACCAAGTCGACATTTGGTCCTGTAAGTAATTGGGGTACGGCGATAATGCGCTTACGTCCATGCAATAGGGAATTTATGACCGGTCACTCGACCATGGGCTTCAAGAGACCCGGCCGTTTTACGAGCATTTTCACAAACAGGCACGACCCACATAAAAGAATGCTTTCAGGGCTTTAAGGAGTTGGAGTAGGGCTTGAAGATTTTGAAGTTTTGCTGACCTTTAATGCTTAGATTCTCCCACCAATTCCTGTTACTCCCAGGTTCGGGCCGTTTGCTCATCTCGAAGATCGTAAAGAAAAGTGAGTGAGAGCAATCACGCCCCATTACGCCCATGAGTTGCTCAAACACTTTGATGAACGCCCAGGTATTTGGATGCAACTGGGACGGGGCGACCCTAAGATAGCGAAGAACGGAGCGTTGAAAAGGGGTGAATGGTGGATGAACCCTCTTGTCTCATAGGGCGTTCGAATACGTGATAAATTTTAAAGTCGACGGAACAACCGCTACATGCTCGTCTGCGGAAGGACCTTCGATCGCCCATATCTGGCCCGGGTCGCCTACCATTTCTGCATAGTACTGCAGCAACTCATCCCCAGGACGGAGAATCGAAGGCACTTTGTCAATCACAGCCAGCGAAACCCAAGAGCGATCTTCACCAATCACGCCACCCCAATCCGGTTTCTCAACTTCGTCAACTTGATCATTTCCCCGCCCATTCTGGGCGGCCTCTTCGTCAACTTGATCGTTTCCCCGCCCAGAATGGGCGGCCTCGTCGCTAGAAGGCTCAATGTTGTTTTTCGTTAATCGAGAGGGCGGCTGCTCGGCGAAAGTGGCAGACTCAGACACCCTCATAAGGGAAGGATGAATAGAAGTATCGATAGAAGAAGTACTCTCGGAAGATGTACTCGAGCTAGACATGTCTGTAGAAGATGTAGGCGGACGATCTTCAGATTGAGAATCAAGAGAATCACTCATAACTCCACTCTCGACTGGACGATCACGATATCCGTACCAAAATAAAGTTACCCTGTAAGGAAGGGGAAAGGGAGTCACGGCCGTTGTTGCGCCCGAAAAAGTCCCCGAGGGAGAACCTTCCTCGTTCACAACTTTTCTTAAGACAATGAAGCCGCCACCAATATTTATTAAGGGAAATATTAGGAAAACCTTTTATTGGAAAGCAAGTGGTCTTGCGAAACTAGAGAAGAGGGTTTGGGGGTCGGTTACGCGCGGGGAAGGTATTAGCACCTCACACGTCCTCTCTACTGAGAGGAAACCTTTAATTAAACGTGTGGTTTTAAGTGTTGATTTGAAAAATATCTAATTTGCCTCTTTATGTCTCATTGAAAATGAATTAAAAATTTTTTATTTTTGGAGAGAAAAGGAAAAAAAAAGGTTTTTAGAAAGAAGTGCTTGACGAGACATGGCCCGCTCCTACGTATCTCCCGGTGCGATGGAGAATTCAAAGCTACGTAGTTCTTGTTTGTTTGGAAAACGGTTTTTGTTTTTTATCTTGTTTAATTGTGAGAATTGAGCTTTCATGATGATCAATTGAGTAAAGGCTCCAAGTGACCACCATTAGCACTCCATTGTTAATAATCATGCAAGCAAAGGCTTCGCAAGACTACTAACAAAGTTTTTGATTTAGTGAAAATCTTTAGGAAAATTAGGCGTTCATGATGATCAATTGAGCAAAGGCTCCAAGTGATCGCCACTGGTACCTCATTGTTAATAATCATGCAAGCAAAGGCTTCGCAAGACTACTTAACAAAGTTTGATTTTGAAGAGTTTTCGCAATTGGATTGATTCTCGTTTAGGGAAAAGAAAATCTGTTATTTTGAAAAAAAGGTTGGTGAGAAAAAGGTTTACCTAGGGGAAAGAAGTATGTTTGTATTTATTTTAATTTAGAAATTGTTTGTTTTAAATAGGGATTTTAGGACATGATCCGTAACAGTTCATTTGTAGTCCTAAAAAGCTGACTAATCCGACTGTACAGTCGACTTAATCCCCTATTTATATTTTTGAAATTTTTATAAAATAATTTGTGTATTTAAAAAAAATTAATGACGATACTAACAATTAATAAAGCGTAAAGTTAATAAATAAATAACTATACATATAAATAAATAAATGAATAAATAATAAATAATTATTTACATAGATAAATAAACAATATAAATAATAAATAAGTATGTACATAAATAAACAGTATACATAATAAATAAATATATACAAAAATAAATAAATAAATTAAATAAATAAATGCAAAACTAACCTCCAGCTGATCAATGCGATCAACGCCGAAACGGACCGAGCAATCTGACCATATCAACCGCGAACCGGACTCCTATCTGGTCCGTTTTCACCCGAAAACCACCAAGTAAAGGACCTCAACGGCCATCCCAAAAATAACTAAAGACGGGCTTTTAATCTAACGGACTGCAAAAGCTAGTCCAAAAGAATTAAAGACAGGCTTTTAATCTAATGGACTGCAAATGCTAGCCCAAAAGATCACTTACCCCATCAATCACCCATGTCCATAGCCTTTGCATCTCCATCTCTTTTATAGCCAAAGGCTAGGTAGTTCTTGTTTCTCCCAAGCAATGTGGGACTAAAACAACATAGAAAAGCAATTTTCGTTTTTCTCAAACCAGCCATATTGACAATGCGATTTCGGATTTGTTAACCGTTGGATCATCGTTGTTTTTTGACACCAGGTTCATGAGACATCCATCTTCACTTCTACCGTTCGGATCGTCGAAACGAGGTCTGAGGAGAGAGAAATTGCCTTCGCAAAAGTAGAAAAAACAACTCCCGTTTTTCTCAAACCAGCCACCGTACAAGTGCGATTCTGGATTCGTTAACCGTTGGATCATCGTTGTTTTTTGACACCAAGTTCATGAGACATCCATCTTCACTTTCACCGGTCGGATCATCGAAATGATGTCCAAAGAGAGAGAAATCACCTTTGCAAAGTAGCTGCAGTTTTGGGTACTTGGTTTATTTTTTGTATTTTTGTAACTTTGACATTCTTGGGCCAAGTCATGTACATGGACATTCTCCTTCTTTTTTTTGTAATAATAATCTTTTATTGCACCTCCCCTTTTTTATTTTCTTTTGTAATTTGTATTATTTCTTATCTATTTTATTTTTTATTTTCGTTTTTTTAATTAAAGATATTGTAACAAGAAAAATAAATTAAATCTACTATGTAATTTTTGTGTTGAAAGTTAGGGTTTGGACCTAAGCCGGACGAAATTGGGGTATGACAGCTGCCCCTCTTTATTTGGATTTTACCAAGAAATATGAATTGCGCGAGACATATTTCGAAGGTAAAATAGAAATAAAGAATTCAGAAATTATACCAATTTTGTCCATTTGGAGAAATCCGAATTTTCTTTCTTCTTTTTTTTTTTTGGAAAGATAGACACTTTCGTGTTGGTGCGAAAATAGTAAATGAACATTGACGTGCGGACTGAAAGGTAAAATGGGCACTTGGCGTGCAGACAGAAAAGTAAAATGGGCACTTGGCGTGCAGACAGAAAAGTAAAATGGGCACTTGGCGTGCAGACAGAAAAGTAAAATGGGAACTTGGCGTGCAAACAGAAAAGTAAAATGGGCACTTGGCGTGCAGACAGAAAAGTAAAATGGGCACTTGGCGTGCAGAAAAGCGGTAAATGGGCACTTGGCGTGCAGAAAAGCGGTAAATTGCCCAGGCTGCCTAAAACCTGTAATCCTTAAACGGACTCTTGATGAATCCGAGTTTGCACGTGGCTTTGGGGAGCACGCTTCCTGTTGGCCTTTTCGAGCGACCGGGGGATCGTTATCAGCTCCGGAACTGATATACCGATCAATGCACGGCGTCCACTGTATCTTAGGCTGATACAACTATTCCGTTGAACCTCGCATGGGGCTGCGGTCCATCGCGTTGCTCGTACGCGACGTGAGACCTGGGCAGAAGGGAGCGATGATCTCTGTGCTCCAATCCGCAATGCGCGCTTGAGCGCTCTCTTTCCTTTTCTCTCTTTCTTTTCTATTTCTCTCTTTTCTTTTCTCTTTCTGAACTCCCAACTTGGGGAACATTTTCTGGAATCTGGGGGCGAGGGCTAACACCGAAGTGCTCGTCCTCTTTTGTACCTGTAGCTAAAAATGAACAAATGCATGCAATGCAAATGCCATGATTGCTGTTTTCTTTTTTCTTATGATGAATGATGAGTTTCTTATTTCCTTTGTCTATGTCGGATGGATGCATGATCTTCTACTGTTCCTATATGCTTGATGGATGCAATGATTTTCCTTTTCTTCTCTTGTCTGTACGCAATGCATGATTTTTCTTTTTCTTTCACTTATGAATGCATGATTTTCTACTGTCCTTATATGCTTTTTCTCTTTCTTTAGCTTCTCTTCTTTCTTTTTCTTTCTTTTCTTTTCTTTTTGTTGCTCTCTTGGCTCTTTTCTTTTCTCTCTTTTGGCTTCTCTTTTTGCTCTCTTAAGAATGCGAATGCAAAGCTCATGTATTTTAATGCAAAAGAAACTTTCTCTTCCCCCTTTTTTTTGGGAAAAATGATGAATAACATGAAATGATGAATGACATGGGATGTTCTAGCTTTCTTTTCTTCTATGAGATGCAAGTATTAATGTGATGCAACTGTATTGCTTTGATGTTTGATGCAAATGTATGCAGTGATTGATGCTTTGATGAATGAAATGCTCCTGTTCTAACTTCTGTTTATTTCTTTTTGCTTCTTCTATGAAATGCAAACTTTAATATGATGCAATGCTCTGATGTTTGATGCAATGATTCTTGTTCTTTTTTCTTTTATGGAAATGCTAACGTTAATATGATGCGTATGCACTGCTTTAATGTTTGATGATTGAATGACAAAGGAATGCTTGTGAAATGATGAATGATATGGAATGCTGGATGACAGGGAATGTTTTTGTGTTGCTTTTGTGGTTTCTTTTCTTTGTTTTCTTTTTGCTTTCTTTGTAATGCTCTAATGATGCAATGATTTTGTTCTTTTCCTTTTTTATGAAGTGCGAATATGATGGCAATGCAATGAAAAGATTTCTGCTTTTTCTTCTTTACTATTTTCTTCTATGAAATGCAAGTATTAATATGGTGCGACTGATGTGGAACGTTTTTTTTTCTTTTTACTATGTGATGAATGCACAAAATGTGAAGATGCAAATGTAATGCTTTGATGCACATGCTATAATGCCTAGATGCATGAGATAAACATTTTTGTGATGATGAGATGCGAGATTTTGAATGCAAGGACTTGAGATGATTATTGACCATTCTGTTGAAAAATTGAATTTGATTCAAACTCTGGTGTTCTCAAGGTTTTTATTTACAAACAAACTCACTTGTTTTCTCTTTCTTTCCATGATGACTGAATTTTAGATATCACGTAAACAACTTGTGTTCTCTCCTTTGAAGCATTATCTAGTAAGCATGCATAGGAGTGCAAATGTGAATGAATGAGTCAGTTAACTTGGAATTGGTTTAGGGCATGGACATTTATGACAAGTGAAGGAATGACAGACATGGTTATTGCCGAAGCTTATGAGGGACCAAGAGATACAAGATTGCCCCAATTCAGGTCTTTGACGAGTGAATAATTTGCCTCTGTCTAGTGGTGACAACAACCAGGGGTGTAGAAGATGATGAATTGGGAACGCTTCGGCTCTTGGGATGAAAGCTGGAATGAAAGGGGTTTTGCTTCAACCCACAGAATTTGATGTTGCCCCAGTCATAACGACGACAAAGCTGCCCCAATCAGAATGACAAGGTCTTGTTTAGGATAGTGAGTTGAGAGATTGCCCCGGTGAGGTTTTTATGGAAACGAATGAGGTGAAGGAATGGGAATGCACTCGCCCCACTTTGGAATGACATTGACAACTGGAGTGACATGGGATGGGCATTGAACAGACTTTCCCAAGACTAGGGTGTGTGGGTGGTGAAGAGAATGCCACAACTTTTGGGTCTGAGTGGTATTCTCAGTGCAAATCTTTGGTTCTCTACTGATGTCTTGACTTTTGGTGCGAAAGAATCCTTACCTGGTGATCACTAAACCTTGTTTTAATGCGTCTTCAATGTGTTTTGGAGTGCAAGTCCCTCTTTTTTATTTTGTCAGCTTTCTTTTTTCTGACTGTTCGTTTTTATTTCCTCAGTTCTCTTTTTTTTCTGAGGGTTTATTCTTTCTTGATCAGCTTTCTTTTTTCTGATCGTTTGTTTTTCTTTTGAGCAAACACATTGTACATAGATAAGCTTCTTCGTCCTAAGATTAGAATTTGAGTGAACAAAAGCAACCGGTCATTGATCGGAATGGACTTTTCGGGATTGTGGTGTTTTATGGAGGAAGGAGGGTTAGGCTTAATGAAGTGTTTGAGGCTAATGGGAGGATGAGTTTTGTTCGGCGTTGATTGACGGTTAATGGTCTATGAGGAAGATGGTTATTGGGTTTGTTTGGGCTCTGTTAAAGCAAATGGTAGAATGACTAAGGGGTTTAATGTTGAGGCCAAAGGAAGTGTTTGAAGGTTTATGGAATCAGGTGTTGGAATGATGAAGTGTTTGAAGGTTTATTTAGACAAGGATCTCTTGTATTTTGTGGTAACATGTACCAGCTCACCACTTACATTTCTTTTGTATTTTCTTTTGTTTTGGGATTTTCATTTTTGAATCCCTTTTTTTTTTGATTTTCTCTTTTTCCCCTTTTTTTTTATGATTCTTTTCCTTCTTCGACTCGGGTGAGCTGATAAAAAGCGATGCACTGTTTTTCTTTATTTATTTATTTTTATTTGGGGTGATCCTTGTCTAGGGTGATTTTTGGATTTTGGTTTTCCTTGGCTCAAGGTGGGTAGGAAAGGGACTTTCTGGGATGTTGGGGTTTTTTTTTTGAGGAGATGGCCAAACTTCATTTCAAATCCCGATTGCTTATTTCTATAAGACTTAACTTTAGAACAATAATTTATCTATCTTCATGTGTTTGCTCTTTTTCCCTTTTTGTGCCCTAATTTTTGCCTGGACCGCTCTTTGCGAGTTTTCAGTCCACAAGGCGCTCCTTTTTGCCTAGGCCACCCTTTGCGGGTTTCCAACCTAGCGAGCTCGTTTTCTTGTTTATTATTTTTTTTTTGAGAGACTTGCACTGAAGGAATATGATATTGATAAGGAAAATTAGTGATCACAGAGTTGCCCCAGCATGGAGGACTTAAAGTCTTAGTGAGAATGAACCAAAAAGTCAAGTATGCACTGATGGGAGAGAATATGCTTTATGGGTGGACGGGGCGGGATTAGACTTGGATAAGGAATGAAGGAAATTGACTGACTCAAACAAGAGAAACTGCACCTGGCATGCACGCTCATTAGAAGAATGCTTCACAGAGAGTTAACATCAGTTAAAAAATTTGTTTTTTTTTTGATACACTATTTCAGTCTTTTGATGCAGTGCTTTTGAAAGAAATGCAAATGAGCTATTGATTTGAAAAACTGAGTGCCTTGGAACACCTTGAGTTTGCAACCAAGTAAGGATAAACTTTTTCAAAAAGGATGATTGTTTCGCAAGAACGTCTCGCTTCTCATCACAACTCTTATTTTATGCAATGAATGAATGAACAAATTATGATATGCAAGTATGATGCAAATGCGTGGAGAATGACCACTCGAAGAGTGTGGCTTATTCTAAATAATTTTGTTATTTTTAATGCAAGACAAAATGCCAATGCGAATGATGCAAGAATGATGCCCCTTTTTTTCAAAATGATTTTTGACTTTGATTTTTTTTTATTTTTTAGAGGCGAGACAAGGTACGAAATACCAATGCCCCCTTTTTCTTTTGAATGATGAAAGATGCAGGAATGATGCTTTTCTCTAAATGATTTTTTTTTTTAGAGGCAAGGCAAAGTATGAAATGCCAATGCCCCTTCCTTTTTGAAAGATGCATGTATGGAGGAATGATGTATTTGAACCAAAGTGATGAGGTTAATGAAATGGTGCATGAATGCTACATTTTGAATAAATTTGATGATGATTTTTATTCATGATTATGAATGAGATGCTTTCTTGTTTTCATTTTTTTTTTGTGCAATGAAATGCATGATACTCACAATGATTTTCTTTCTTTGTTTTTTAGTTTTGGAACATGATTTTGAAAATTATTTGGAGATGCAAATGATTTATTGAAAAAAGGGTTTTAGAAAAATGTGCCTGACGGGGTATGACCCGCTCCTACGTATCCCCATTGTAATGAGAAATCAAAGCTTACGTAGTTCTACTGTGTCTCTTTTTTTGAAATAATGCTTATGCATGAACGCCTCGTCTTGGGTGAACTCGACGAGGATTTTTTGCATGATTATAAATGAAATGCTTATGCTATGCAGATGATAATTATTTTTTGTTTTATCTTTATGTAATGAAAGGGAATGCAAGATGAATGTTTTTTTTTTTAACTTTTGTTAGATGCAAATGCAATGGTGCGAAACGATGTGAATGCGAAATGATGTGGATGCGAAATGATGTGGATGCGAAATGATGTGTCATTTACATAAAAAGAGGGTAAGAAAATAAGGATATTATTTTCTACGATTTTGAAATAGAGTTTAAGAAAAAGGAATGCCTAAACTAATGCAACAAACAAAGGCGTGCCCCCGTGTCCTACAAAGGGTGGGAATCCTAGGGTCTAAAGTCGACGAAAGGGGTAATCCTCCCATGTAGGTTCTAATCATTTCCTTACAATGGCAACCAAGAGCTAAAGTCTCTCTCATGATGGCACCCACAATCGTAGAAAGCTACCGAGCGTGAGGCATCATGACAAAGCGCACTCTTGGGCGGAACTTTCATGAGAGCCATACAGACAAAGGTCTACGAATGGCAGTCACTAATCGTTCCCACTCTCCTAGGTTTTTGTTCAGACCTTGGGTTTTAGGCCCCACTCAATGCTCACAAGTATAGGATGTGAAGTGTGTGTCGAGGGCACAACACCTAGGAATAACTACCCTTCCCCACCTGCAAATGAAAATCCAGAG
This sequence comes from Astragalus membranaceus, assembly GCA_039519185.1. Classification (NCBI taxonomy): domain Eukaryota; kingdom Viridiplantae; phylum Streptophyta; class Magnoliopsida; order Fabales; family Fabaceae; genus Astragalus; species Astragalus membranaceus. The sequence goes on from CM076851.1 coordinate 118,862,723, forward strand.
CAGTCCAGACAAATAGCATGTTGTTTATCCTAGGGTTCAATATCGATCCAATATAAACTAATCTAGGGTGCCAATAACAATACACTACTTACCTCAAGAAAGGGAGCAAAGAAGAAGGGGACATGACAATATGGGGGGAAAATGCATGAGAGCACTAAACATATAAGCAAAGAAGTAACTATCTATTACTTTAAACAAAATCAAACATAGAAGAAGAATGCACATGGATGTAATATGCTTATGAAAAAGGAAGAAGAAGAGAGGAAAAGCAAGATATTCAAATCAATCATATAAACCACACACTTAATTAATTAGGCTTGACCCACTTTAAAAAAAAATGTTTTTTTTTAGTGTCCCCAGTGGAGTCGCCAGCTGTTGCGCCCGAAAAAGTCCCCGAGGGAGAACCTTCCTCGCTCACAACTTTTCTTAAGACAATGAAGCCGCCACCAATATTTATTAAGGGAAATATTAGGAAAACCTTTTATTGGAAAGCAAGTGGTCTTGCGAAACTAGAGAAGAGGGTTCGGGGGTCGGTTACGCGCGGGGAAGGTATTAGCACCTCACACGTCCTCTCTACTGAGAGGGAACCTTTAATTAAACGTGTGGTTTTAAGTGTTGATTTGAAAAATATCTAATTTGCCTCTTTATGTCTCATTGAAAATGAATTAAATTTTTTTTATTTTTGGAGAGAAAAGGAAAAAAAAAGGTTTTTAGAAAGAAGTGCTTGACGAGACATGGCCCGCTCCTACGTATCTCCCGGTGCGATGGAGAATTCAAAGCTACGTAGTTCTTGTTTGTTTGGAAAATGGTTTTTGTTTTTTATCTTGTTTAATTGTGAGAATTGAGCTTTCATGATGATCAATTGAGTAAAGGCTCCAAGTGACCATCATTAGCACTCCATTGTTAATAATCATGCAAGCAAAGGCTTCGCAAGACTACTAACAAAGTTTTTGATTTAGTGAAAATCTTTAGGAAAATTAGGCGTTCATGATGATCAATTGAGCAAAGGCTCCAAGTGATCGCCACTGGTACCTCATTGTTAATAATCATGCAAGCAAAGGCTTCGCAAGACTACTTAACAAAGTTTGATTTTGAAGAGTTTTCGCAATTGGATTGATTCTCGTTTAGGGAAAAGAAAATCTGTTATTTTGAAAAAAAGGTTGGTGAGAAAAAGGTTTACCTAGGGGAAAGAAGTATGTTTGTATTTATTTTAATTTAGAAATTGTTTGTTTTAAATAGGGATTTTAGGACATGATCCGTAACGGTTCATTTGTAGTCCTAAAAAGCTGACTAATCCGACTGTACAGTCGACTTAATCCCCTATTTACATTTTTGAAATTTTTATAAAATAATTTGTGTATTTAAAAAAAAATAATGACGATACTAACAATTAATAAAGCGTAAAGTTAATAAATAAATAACTATACATATAAATAAATAAATGAATAAATAATAAATAATTATTTACATAGATAAATAAACAATATAAATAATAAATAAGTATGTACATAAATAAACAGTATACATAATAAATAAATATATACAAAAATAAATAAATAAATTAAATAAATAAATGCAAAACTAACCTCCAGCTGATCAATGCGATCAACGCCGAAACGGACCGAGCAATCTGACCATATCAACCGCGAACCGGACTCCTATCTGGTCCGTTTTCACCCGAAAACCACCAAGTAAAGGACCTCAACGGCCATCCCAAAAATAACTAAAGACGGGCTTTTAATCTAACGGACTGCAAAAGCTAGTCCAAAAGAATTAAAGACAGGCTTTTAATCTAATGGACTGCAAATGCTAGCCCAAAAGATCACTTACCCCATCAATCACCCATGTCCATAGCCTTTGCATCTCCATCTCTTTTATAGCCAAAGGCTAGGTAGTTCTTGTTTCTCCCAAGCAATGTGGGACTAAAACAACATAGAAAAGCAATTTTCGTTTTTCTCAAACCAGCCATATTGACAATGCGATTTCGGATTTGTTAACCGTTGGATCATCGTTGTTTTTTGACACCAGGTTCATGAGACATCCATCTTCACTTCTACCGTTCGGATCGTCGAAACGAGGTCTGAGGAGACAGAAATTGCCTTCGCAAAAGTAGAAAAAACAACTCCCGTTTTTCTCAAACCAGCCACCGTACAAGTGCGATTCTGGATTCGTTAACCGTTGGATCATCGTTGTTTTTTGACACCAAGTTCATGAGACATCCATCTTCACTTTCACCGGTCGGATCATCGAAATGATGTCCGAAGAGAGAGAAATCACCTTTGCAAAGTAGCTGCAGTTTTGGGTACTTGGTTTATTTTTGTATTTTTGTAACTTTGACATTCTTGGGCCAAGTCATGTACATGGACATTCTCCTTCTTTTTTTTTGTAATAATAATCTTTTATTGCACCTCCCCTTTTTTATTTTCTTTTGTAATTTGTATTATTTCTTATCTATTTTATTTTTTATTTTCGTTTTTTTAATTAAAGATATTGTAACAAGAAAAATAAATTAAATCTACTATGTAATTTTTGTGTTGAAAGTTAGGGTTTGGACCTAAGCCGGACGAAATTGGGGTATGACAGCCGTCTAGAATTTGCAGAATGGGGCGACAAGGTCGACCCAGGGCCTGACACCCCCCTCCTCACAAAAGTAAAGATAATGATTAAACTAAAGAATAGTGAAGAGCTGATTACCTGGAGTGGGAGATAGGTTGGTCGACCCAGCAATCACGAGGACGAGACGGTCCTGAGTATAGTCGCGCTGGAGTATTAAGTCGCTCACCGGGGAGCACCTCGCCAGAATATCCCTGAAGTAGTGGTCGCTCACCGGAGAATACGAGCCGTTCTCGGAGCAAATGCAAGTCGTTCTCAGAGCAACTGATACGAAGGTAAAGCACGAAATGAGAGAATGAGAGCCCTATATATAAGGGGACCAGCCAGAAAAAATCGAAGCGACACGACCCTCCTTCTTCAGCATTAATTGTGTTTTTTGGAAATTGAACCAGCATCACTATCCCCCCCCCGCTTTGGAAAACGCGAAACATTTTGTCCATCACATCAAAAGCAAAACGTCATATCCATCAAAGCTTGACTGCCACGTCATTACATGGGCGACTCTGGCTTGATTCCAGCATAAAAAATATAAGCGGGTTACCTCGGCATAGGTGACCGCCCAGAAAATAGGCCACAGCACCGGGGGGAATCGATCTCAAGCCTAAACCCGTCCCGCGGACGACTTCGGCTTGGGGAGCAACTGTTCTGGACTGGACCTTGGGCCCAAACCGATCCAGGGCAGGCCAAAGACCCGCCCATTATCAAAATGGAGGAATCATGACCCGAATCCACTGAGATCAACGGTTCAGATTTACCCTCGTGGAGGCTCACTTGATCAAACGGTCGAGATCGACCATACTGATCCGATGACCAGCACTGCCCCTCTTTTACTATATAAAGAGTGATTGCTCTCACTAAACAGGTAGACACAATCTCAACCCATACTGTTACTCTGCTTAAATTGTTACTCCACTGACTTGGGTAGGACTGGACAATCGGTCGGGTATACCGGTTTCGGTTTGAAAACTGGCCATCCAAAGAAAACCGAGCAACATTAAAACAAGTCCATTTCCGACCGTTTGAAGTGGCGGTTCCGGCAGGTGCGGTTTCGGTGGGTGACGGTTTTGGCGGTTGGGTAGGTTCGGTTAAGCTTATTAATGCAGTGATCGAACTTCTTTTCTTTTTCTTCTTCGTTCATCTCTCTTCCTTGCTTCTGCATGTTCTTAAGTTTCTCCCTTCTGCATTTTTTACCGTCACGGTGGTGGAATTGGACATAGTGTTGGAAATAATGAAAGAGAAAGTTTGGAAATTTGGAAGGATGTGTTTACGTGTCCAATATTTGAAGGCTTGTTTCTTCTCTCTCATCATGATGCCATATGCCACTTGAGAGAAATATTAATTAAATAAACACATACACACATTGAGCAATGGTGAAACTAAATGAGAGAGAAATAGAATTGTGAACTGCGAGGCTACAAAATGGAGAGAGGATTGAAAAAGTGGTGTAAAATAAAAGAATTGAAAAGCTAGTAAAAGAAAAGAAGGAAAAGGCAGTACAGTAAAGCTGTACGTGTTCCCAATAAAGCTGATATGCATTCATTATTTTGCTGAGGCAATACAGTACTACTACTCGGTTTGGGCTGGATTTCGATGGTTTCTGGCTTTTAAAACCGAAACCGCCCATTACAAGCCATATGAAACTGCTTTATATGACCCGTCACCCGTGAACCGATTTCAACCCACCCGTTCTCCCTTTTTCATTTCGGATTTAACGGGTTGCGGGTCGGTCAAACATTTTTGTCCACCCCTAGACTTGGGCGTCAGAGTGTCATTGCAGGTACAACCCGGGCAGAACTCTGCGTGTGACCATTACTCCGGACTCGACTACTCATACCCGCTTCAGGTCGAGCACCTCAGTTCACATTTGTCGATTTTTCACAGTATATCTACTTTAATTTCATTTACATGTCTTCTTCATTTTTAATATTCCATATATTTTTTATCAATAAGTTTTATTTAGTCTTTACGAGAAATATTACAATTTGAAAAATTTGAAACTTTAATACAATTTAGTTTTTTAATTTCTACAGGTAATGTTCGGATTAATTAAAATATGTCTAAGTCTAATAATAAAAATAACACGACAACACCCGTGCGTATGCACGGGTATTTCAACCTTAAAACACTAACAAACTGTATATATAATTTTCAATGTTCAAAGCTCCCTCCTATCAGGGTAACATTTCTTTTGGTTATTTACTTACCACTTGACCTTAGAAAAACAAATTTAGACTGCATTTATTAAATTAAATATTTAAAATATTTTTTTTGACAATTTAAAATATTTTTTTTCATAAAGACTGATTGTGACAGAAAAGTACTTTGTTGTTTGTGTTCGTAATCTAACGTAAAATATTTTTGTTGTAAGTATATATAATAAAAATATTAAAAGAAAACATATGTATATGTGTATGTTACTTTGGTAATAGATGTAGGTTTGATTTAAAATTACATATATGTTGTAAGATTAAAAAACACATCCATAATAAATTCTTCAAAAACGTGCAGGAAATTTGGACAATGTGTAGAATTTTCAAAAGAAATATATCACAAAGAAAGCATACTCCAGAGTTGAAACAACATATAGAAAAAAAATAAGCACAATGAGAAAAACCACAAACCGTTGCCTAACACTATGTGAAAATTATTACAATACATAGACTTCTCTCAAACGCCCAATGACCTTAGGACACCCACACTCTCCAAAGTAAATATTTAGTTACACCCTGAACACTCTAAGACAAGAGTATGGTCTGTTTGATTCGCAAACAAGTAAGTATTGGAGTAGAAGGAATAATACTGGACAACTTTTTGTCTCGTACACTGTTGGGTGAACAATGGACAGCACAAACAAAAAAAACATAAAATTTACTATAATTCCCTTTCTCATATTATAATGATTTTACATAGACAGAAAGTTGTACTGACTTACTGGATGGCAGTTTTGGAAACAAGGTTTAGGAGTATTGCTCTCATCAAGGATTCAGTTCGTACAGCACTAGTGATGGATCTTCTATTTTTTGTGTGTTTGCATATGCGTATTAGGCAAATTGTTTTTAGCTTTTCCTTTGCTCTGTAGAGTTTATCTTTGGTGTTCCCTTTTTTGTGGTGTAGCTCTACAAGAACTATAAAAATCTTGTAACTTGAGACTTGGTGTACCTCTTTTCATTTAATGAAATTCTTTAATTTACAGGGAAAAAAGTTGTACAGTCCTTTGTCCCAACTTTTGTCCAGTACCATGAATAATTTCCAAATCAAACAGGTACAACAATAGTTGTCTAGTCCAATCCCCTGTTTTTTAGCAAACTAAACGCATAAGAGATGGCATTTAGGAGAAACAAGAGATGCATCATTTCATGGGAAGCATTCATGTTTAAATTTTGGGTAGATGTGAATCAATTTCACACTACTACAACTGTGATTCACATTGCGACAAGTGCAATGGCTACAATCATAGCGACCATGATCACAGTCATAATTTAGAATCATGAGTAAGTGCTTTAATCCACTTCTGATGAAAAGAAATGACTAAAGTTTGCAGTATCTCTAATCTCAGTTTCCAAAAGCAAACATTTGTTACTTCTCGGTGAATATACTGGATAGATAGGAATAGGAGGAGGGACCAAAAAGAACTTTTCTTTCAGCACAAACTATATCTTTAGTAAAAGGATTCAGGCCAGAGGCCCTCTGATGAATAAACTTTCCTTTAATTTGATTCTAGCTCTCAATTCTCTTGAATAAACTTTGCGTGCTCAAACCTCTAATTAATCTCAAAAAACTAGCGTCCCAATTGCTCAATTGCGGATTGCATTGGCAATTTCAGCGACAAGAGAATACCAGCTCTCGGGTGTGACCAAGTGATAGTGTGTGTTGTTTATTTATCATTTCGTCGAAGTTCGCAAAGAATATCTCAAATAACTAAGACTACTATGTTGTTATCCAAATGGATACATTTTCAAAGAAAGCACATATAGCTAGCTTTTCAACTCATGAGTAAACATTGCAAATTCCAAATGGATACATTTTCAAAGAATTAGAAACAAACCACAGCCCAAGATTTGATGTAACTTACAACTTGAAAGGTGATAGTCCAGAAGTTCCAAGGCCATTTACAAAATAATGTGTCAAGAACTCCTTCAAAGAACTTTTTTTTGTATATTGGTGGACTATCTTCAGATAAAAGCTCCTTGATTGGACCAATCGTTTTTGCCATACCCTCAGGTGATTGACCATGTGATCTAAAAAAGGATGCAACTGAAATTCTTGGACCCACATGCTTTGCTAAAACTCTGTGTTGAACACTAATGAATTTATCATTACTCATAAGCTGTCGAAAGAAACAGTAAAACTTATCAGAACTAATGGCCAATTCTTATTTGACATGTCTATAACCTTTGATACAATTGGTGGCAGAGTTTGACTAAAATGTTCGGGTGGGCTTTAATGAAGCTCCGCCCCTGGCTACAATTTTTGACATAGAAAGAGTGAGGGATATGGAAGAAAATTATCTTTGATAAGAATTAATTAGGTGATGAGTGTGGCTCCTATTCAGCTGCAGGACTTGTGTAAAGTAAAATTATTGCAAATATGCCCTCTAACACTTTTTTCAACACACTCTATTCCTGAAAATCACGTGTATCCAAAAAATTTATGTTCAGAAGACTTTTTATATTTCCTAGTTTGTTTTCTTATTTGATTTGGGTTATTAGCGTATATAGTGGACTTGAACATGTGCTAGTCTTCATTCTTTCTTATCTATTTTGTTAGTATTTTGTATGATATCAATGTAAATCATATTAGTCTAATAAATCTATATCATGGATTTACCAATTTAAACTAGAACACAAAATACATAATTTTTCATACTCTTAAATCGTCTATAGTTGACTACTATACTGCTATATGAAGCATCAACAGAGACACCGGACACAATAAGACACAGACTCATAGACCACTAGTGGAAAAAATACATTATTAAGCATCATTTAGCATCGGTTGTTTGAACAGTCGAGGCTAAATGTTGAACCGGTGGCATTTTTGCAATTAAATGGAATACTTCATATTTTGCACCTACTTTTAGCGTCGGGTGTTTCAACACCCGATGCTAAATGTATTTGCGATAGACATTTAGTATCGGGTGTTTAAACACCCGACGCTAAATGTCTAAAAGCAAATACATTTAGCATCGGTTGTTTAAACACCCGACGCTAAATGTATTTGCTTTAGACATTTAGCATCGGTTGTTTAAACACCCGACGCTACAGGTCATGTTTTATTTTTTTTCACTGCTTCCATCGCATACACACTAGTCTTCGCATTCTCACTCTCACTCTCTGAACTGTCTCATTCTCTCAAGGCTCTCTTGCTCTCTCTCTGAATCTCCATCTTCCTCGTTGTCACCGTTGCTCTCGTCATCACCGTTGCTCTCGTCGTCATCGTTGCTCTCATCGTCGCCTTCTTCGCCATCACTCATATTTTGGGGCTTGAAATCGAAGACGGTGCTCTCACTCTTCTTTGCCGTCAACAATACGACACTCTCACTCTCTAAACTCGTTGCACACGACGCTCTCACCGTTCTCAACTCTCGTCGTCGCCTTGCTCACTGTCGCCTTCCTCGCCCTCATTTCAGTGCAAGGATATTCGAAACCCTAAGTTTTCAAAACGGCCTCCTCTTAAGGACAGCCTCTCCATCGTCGCACCTGGTTCGTATTCTTCTCTGGTTTGATTAATTGCTTCTATTTTGTTCTGAAACCCCAATTTTAATTTTTCTGATTTGTCATTTTTGTGTTGAACAGAGTCTATCACAGTGATAAAAAGTTCACCCTCATCACCTATTCACCTACTGAACTTGTGAGTCTCTCTCTCTCTTGGTTCCTGATTCATTATTTGCAACTTACCGTGTGATGGAAGTGTGTTAGCAATAGCAATAGTATATGACTTTTGGAGGAAAATGATTGTTTTCTTGACTTGCGGTGTAAAAACATTGGCCAAATTGTTGGTCGTTGTTCTCTGGAATCTAGTGTTGAGAGGGAGCATTTTTCGAGTTCTGTTGTGTTCAACTTAGTTAGGATATGCTTGTATAACTAACTGTTAATTGTTGCCGTTGGTTTGATGTGATAGTTTGATTTTGTTTTGACAATACTTGGTCTATTATTTTGGAGTTTGATAAGTCTATTTTTAGAGTCTTTTTAATGGTTATTTTTATTAGGTTTATTTGGTATTTTAATTATATTTTTGAGCTATTTTACTACAAATGTTTAGTTTTTATTTTCAGGTTTTATTTTGAAGCAAAAGAGAAAATATGAGCTAAAATGAAGAACAAAGAAAATATTTGAGGAGGAACAATTTTTGAGACAGCACTAGGCACTCTGCAGGGCGCCATGGGCGCCAAGGGCGCCAAGGAGCAGCACAACGCAAACTGGCGCAGAACATGGGCGCCAAGGGCGCCAAGCAGCAACACTGGCGCAGGACAGGGCGCCAAGGGCGCACGACCCTAGCCCACTTGTTGATGGCTTTGTCCACTTGTTGATGGCTTTGTCCACTTGTTGATGGCTATCTTTGCCAACTTGAATTCACACCTCTTTTTGACTATTTTGCCCCTCCACTCAAGTGCTTTGTCCACTTGCTGATGGCTACCTTTGCCAACTTGAATTCTCACTTTTTTTTGACTATTTTGCCCCTCCACTCAAGTGCCTTGGCCCTCATATTTTCCTATAAATAGGACCTTGATCCTCACTTGTAATAAGCTTGAATTTTGTTAGAAAATCACTCTCAAAAACTCTCTAAGATTCATGACTTCAATTTACTCTTCATGTTCTTTATGATTCTTGCTCTTGTACTTTCTTGCCCTTTTACTTTCTTGCTCTTTTACTTTCTTGCCCTTTTAATTCTTGCTCTTTTACTTTCTTGCTCTTTTACTTTCTTGCCCTTTTACTTTCTTGCTCTTTTACTTTCTTGCCCTTTTAATTCTTGCGCTTTTACTTTCTTACTCTTTTACTTTCTTGCCCTTTTACTTTCTTGCTCTTTTACTTTCTTGCCCTTTTACTTTCTTGCTCTTTTAATTCTTGCTCTTTTAGTTTCTTGCCCTTTTACTTTCTTGGTCTTTTACTTTCTTGCCCTTTTACTTTCTTGCTCTTTTAATTCTTGCTCTTTTATTTCTTTCTCTTTACATTTCCTTGCAATTTACTTTCTTGCACTATTATTTTCCAAGTCATTTAAATTCCTTGCAATTTACTTTCTTGTCATTTACAATTCCGCTATTTATAATTTTGCAATTTTCTCAATTCCTAACATTTATTTTCTTGCCATTCTAACATCTAATTCCTAACTCATTTACACATTCCGCAACTTATCGCTTTCTTTACAATTCTTGCAATTTACACATTCCGCAACTTATCGCTTTCTTTACAAATTCTTGCAATTTACAAATATGCAATCTTCCTCTTCTCCTCTTTTGTCTACAATGATTATGAGTGAGTAGACTTTCTTAGCCTTGGAGTTTTTGGCAACAATCAAATAATGGCTTCCTACTAATTAATTCCCGAGACTATTCTCCACCTTAATCGCTTTGTATTTTTAAATCTAATTTCATCGCTTTTCATTATTATTTCAAAACACCACACGATGTACCGAAAGGGGAAGTGTGGTTGTTGGATCTATGAAATTAGACAATAAAATCAACACATGAAAATAGTTTTGGTTTTATTGAGACACGAAAAGGTCTTTGCTTAATGGGTTCTAATAATAATCAACCATGAAAATAGGCTTGATAATTAGTTTAAAACACGCGTTTGTATTCCGAAAGGAAACTCTTGCTACAACCGTCGCCTTGTCTTAAGAAATATATCGTTCTTTAAACTAGAAAATAGTCGAAAGGATTAATAACGGAAACCTTATCATTTCGATGAAACTAATACCCCAAGTCTTTTTTTATCTTTAAAACATCAACAAAAACATTCCTTCTTTCTAAAAAGACTTTCTTTTCAGTTAATCAACTTTGGAAAATTAAATTGGTAATCACCTAGGCTCTCCCTGTGGATCGATAACTCTTTTATTACGCGACAAGACCGTGCACTTGCGGCCTATCAGAGTGTAGTCATGGATCGTAGTTGGATGCAAAGTAATCGTCTGAGTGATGAGTATGCGAGCGGAGTCGAAGAGTTTATAAATTTTGCTCAAGCACATTTTGCCAAAACTGATGTTCCCAAAATTGGTGTTCCCAAAACTGATGTTCCCAAAACTTTTTCCTGCCCTTGTTGTTTTTATGTGAATCGAGCCCCACAACCACCAAATGTAATATGAGACCATCTCTTTGTTTATGGGATCTGTCCCAATTATACCACATGGATATGGCATGGTGAATCAACCGACAACCCAAGTGTGTCCAAAGGAGAGAAAGTCGATGAAGATATGGATGATCGAATGGAGGATATGATACGTGACATTGGTCCTGAATCTTTTAAATGAGCGCGTGAATATGATACTTTGTGCAAAGACAAAGAAGAACCTCTGTATATGGGTTGCACAAAATACACACGGCTATCTGTGACGTTAAAATTGATCAATCTGAAGGCGATAAATGGGTGGACTGATAAGGGGTTCACTGAATTGCTTGAGCTGTTGGTAGACATGCTTCCCATAGGTAACACATTGCCAAAACGTACATATGATGCGAAGAAGATATTGTGTCGGATGGGTGTGGAGTATCAGAAAATACATGCATGTCCAAATGATTGCATATTGTATTGGAAAGACTTTGAGAAGTTGCACAAGTGCCCTACGTGTAATTGGTCGCGCTACAAAGTGAAGTCGGGTGAATTTAGTTGTGACAACAACAACACAAAGGGTTCCCCTACCAAGGTTTTATGGTATCTTCCAACACTACAACATTTTTGACTTTAGGCCACGCCAATCATTACCACGTCTAAAAATGTGTGGCTTATACATCGAAGAGGCCACAGTTTTACAACCGTTGGAAATGCGATAAGTATTGGGTCACATTTCCACTTAGATACTCTTAAGCCATGGTTATTAGTTATTTTTTTACTCAATAGACAACGCATAAAAAACTGTGGACTAAAAACATAACATTGCTCACACACTTCAAATCAAATATCACCCGAAAACTGAGGTGCTCAAATTTTCGCCCAATTACGCCCAAAACCTCTGTGCTAAACTTTTCACATTTCTAATTTCTAAAAATCACGACCACGCCAAACCTTTCTCCTTTAACTATTTCTGTCTAAAATTTTCACCGCTTAATATTCAACCCAAAAACCCTTCTTCTTCCCCCAATCTGCACATCAAAGCCGAAACCCTTTCTCCCCTAAAATCTTCACCGCAGAAACATTAATCGGCCTCTTCAAACAAAGCCAATAACCCTTCTTCTTCATCGTTCACAGTGAACGCCACCGAAGGACCACCAGCCTCTGCGAACAGTACGTTGACAGGTTCATTCCGTTCTTCTTTCCAGATCTTTTGTTCTTCACTTCCCTCTCCAACGTTCATCCTATTCATCTCTGCATCGATTTTGAGCCCTAACTCGTTCATCGATTTCTCCAGTTCACCCTCTTCCTAATTTCACGCGATTTCTCTATGCCTTTTCACCTTTTCAGTGCACGCAAGCTCTGTGCATCACCACTTCTCCTCTGTGCGATTTCATACCTCGGCACCGATTCTATACAGGAATTGCCATTAAGATCTTTTCTAGCTGAATTAGGGTTTTGTTAATTGACTTTCATTTTAATGCTATTTTCTTCGTTTTATCCTATCTCTTTGTTCTTTATTGATTTCCCTACTTTTCTTTATTTTCCCCCTTTTTTTACAGTTCAGCCACCTATATCGTCTCCACTTTTGCAGGTAGAACATAGTTAGTAGTTACAGCTTCACAAGAGATTTTGTACGATTTTAGGAGGTTGCTAAGGTTAGTTAATGCTATTATTTTCCACTGTCACAGCTTCTTCACATGATTGATATTTGAAGTTCATTTGATTAGTTTTTTTCCACTTTCACCTTCTACATAAATGCTAGCTTGTCCTCTTTTAATTTGTTAGTATGCGTTGTATTTGGAATGTGTGTCTTTAATTATCTAAATTACTTGCAGGTTTCATTCTTTTATGCAGGTATGCTCCTTTTTTATTCTTTAATGGGGAGTGAGTTCTGCTTTGATTTTGTAAGGGCTTCTGATTTATGGAGTCATTTTTTGTTGAAATCTTTTCTTGCTTTATCATTGACTATGTTCATCTGCTATTGAAACTGTTTTATTTCCACTTGTGGATTTTTAACTTGCACTTATCTTGTTAAATTCTTTGGTCTATCAATGTAGTTCCTTTTGAGATGGTGCTTATTTTTCTTGTTGATGTCATGGCCCTTTTGCTAGATACTAGTGTTTGGTTTCTTTTGTTTTTTCTTTTTGTTTTCACCTTTTACTATTTCTGAGCTACTAATTGACTACATTTGTCAAATTTCTGTTGTACATGTTTTTAAAGTTTTCTAGTCTGATTGGGGTTAATTGAAATTTTAGCTTTTTTTAGTCTAATTGGGTGTTCCTCTCTTCCGTATAGATACAAGATCTGATCAATAATTTTGGGAGTTGTATGATACCATTTGTGTTCAAATTCTGAAGTGTTGTCTGCTCATAGAAGAGAGGAAAGAGAACATTGTTACTGAAGTGTTAATACAAATTTCTTGGAATGTTAAGGCAAACATTGTTACTGAAGCTGACCAAGTCAAAAATGGAATTGCTGATTTGGTTCTTAGTCAAAGTATGAAGAAGCTTGTCATTGGAGCAGTGTCAGAAAAGTTAAGTAATGCATTGATTCTCTACTTAACCACTGTTCTTTGGAATTGATGTCTGAAAGGGGTACTAAGTGACTGACAATATGCCCCCAAGTATGCAAAAGGAATGAGTTACACCCATTGAAAGAGCATATCGGTTATATGTGTGGTCTGAAGGGACATCTTTCAAAAATCTGTTGGAGATGGCCGTAAGTGCATATGAATTATGGTAGTTTAGTATAGTTATTTTATGTGTGTTTAAATGTTCATGTCCTTATGAAGTTGGATTCTTATTTTTAAAACTATTGACTTAAATTTGATTTATAAACCTGCAATAGTTGTGAATGTTGTACGTTGTATGGTCCCATTATTAGCTAGGTACATACATGACATTAGTGTAGAATCCAGTAGGTTGTGTAGAACCGTACTAGAGTGAATTTTTAGATGAGGCATTATTTTTAGGTTGAGTGTAACTCCTAATGCTAATATTACTTCCTCCTCATTTTCTTTATATCCGATTTTTAATGTTGGTGTGCTCATAGGTATTGATTGTTCTTAATAGAACATTAATGGCATTTAAAGAAAGCCTGTTTTAAGGATTTATTCTTAATTATTTCAATTTTTTGGTTGTGAATCATTCGGTTGCAATTAGCTAGGAAGTTGAGTCACTATCAGTTAGCTAGGCAGTTAAGTGAGTCACTCACTATTAGTCACTCTGTGCTTAATAAGAACTATAACTGAATATGAATTGTGATTGTATTGCTTGAATGAGTTCAGTTGACGCTTTGGTATTTATACACATTAACTGTTTGTTAGATTGCTTCAACAGAACTGAAGCTTGCTCTAACAGAAATCTCACAAATGAGGGATATTTCATTACTACTTGATTTTAACATATACTACGTTACTGTTTCATTCATCCTTACATTATAAATGAAGGTATATCTTTTGCTTCTTTCCAGGTTAACTACACAAATGGGCATGCAACTTTAACTCCTCACTTGGCAAAGATTAACGTTATCAAAGAAAGTTTTCAATGACACTTGATTCTCTGAGAGCATGGCCTATTATTATGCTGGCAACAATTGTTCTTTAATGCCTATTAGAACTCATTGCAAAGGATATCTGCCAAACATTTCTTGATTGAATACTGAAAAATTATGGTTATTTGTTGATGAATTATTATGAGTTGAAGTATGAATTGACATGTTGATTTGATATGCTATACTTCAATTGTTTGTTTCTCTTCTTAGAAAAAGATTTGATTGATGACTTGGTTTGCTTCTAATTTTTTTTTGAATTGAGTTTGCTTCTATTTCATGGTGACTAATTGTTGATATTTGAAAAAAATTGGACTTAAACTTATAGGCCACGGTTATTTATGTGTGGCCATTTGAAAACCGTGGCTTAAACTTATAGGCCACGGTTATTTATGTGTGGCCAATTCAAAACCGTGGCCGGAAACTAGACTAATAAACCGTGGCCTGTTTTAATAACTCTAGCCACGGTTTTAATAATTCGTGGCCTAATGTGCCAAAACCGTGGACTAAAGGAATAGGCGACGGCCACCTAGACAGCGCCTAAAAAACCGTGGCAAACCCGTGGCCTAAAGTTCAGGCCACGGTTTTTTCGCTTCTGGCCACGGTTTTGTCATTTCTGGCCACGGTTTTTTGTTGTTGCCTAAACTACTTTTTGCTGTAGTGCAATAATACCCAGGTTCATACGCTTGTTTGCTAATGCAAATGACGCGAATAGCATTAGGTGGCATGCAGATGAGAGGAAATGTGACGGACAGCTTCGCCATCCGGCCGATTCTTTGCAATGGAAGAAAGTTGATAATTTGTACCCGGATTTTGGCGTTGAGTCAAGAAATCTTAGGCTCGCACTTGCTTCAGATGGGATGAATCCATATGGTAACTTAAGTATGAATCATAGCTCGTGGTCTGTTCTCCTTGTAATTTACAACCTATCTCCATGGTTGTGCATGAAGCGCAAATATGTGATGTTATCCATGATGATTTCTGGTCCGAAACAACCAGGTAATGACATAGATGTTTACCCTAGTCCATTGATTGAAGACTTTAGAAAAATGTGGGATGAAGGCATGGATGTGTTTGACGGGTATTGTAGTGAAACTTTCAAGCTGCGAGCCATGTTATTTTGCACAATCAATGACTTTCCAGCATACGGAAACTTATCAGGGTATAGTGTCAAGGGGCATAAAGGTTATCCTATTTGTGCAGAAGGCACGTGCCACCATCAACTCAAACATGGAAGCAAGACGGTCTACCTTGGGCATCGGAAATTTCTCAAACCTAATCACAGATATCGTAAATTGGAAAAAACTTTTAATGGGTGCCAGGAAAATGACATTGCTCCAAATGCCTTGACCGGAGAAGAAATCTATCAAGTGGTTAAGGACATCAAAGTTGTATTCGGCAAAAAGCAAAAGCAGTCCAAGAAGAAAAGCAAGTGGAAAAAGAGGTCGGTGTTCTTTGATCTTCCATTGGTCCAATCTTGATGTAAGGCATTGTATTGATGTCATGCACATCGAGAAAAACATTTGTGATAGTGTCATCGTGACGCTTCTCAACATTCAAGGGACAAAGGATAGTATAAATTCTCGTCTAGATTTGTGTGAGATGGGTATAAGAGAACAGTTACATCCAGTGGAAACGGATAAAGGGACATATTTGCCTCCAACATGTTATACCTTGTCAAAAAAAGAAAACGAGCTTTTGCGAGTGTCTACGGGGAATCAAAGTGCCACATGGTTACTCTTCAAATGTAAAGCGACTAGTTTCAATGAAAGATCTCAAATTAGTTGGCTTGAAGTCGCATGACTGCCACGTCTTGATGCAACAACTACTACTTGTGGCGATTCGTGGCATCTTGCCGAAAGATGTCCGACATACCATAACTAGATTGTGCCTATTCTTCAATAGTATATGTGCTAAAATCATCGACCCTTAAATATTGGACGAGTTGGAAAATGAAGCTGCTTTGATATCATGGTTCATTTAAGGCTAAAGTGCTCCCGGGATCCCTTATCTTTATTTAAAGTAACGATTTGGTCATTTATCTTTTTTTTGTCCCAAATCGGTCCTTTATGTTTTAAATTTTTGACACATAAATCCTTTTCTGTCCCAAATCAGTCCTTTATGTTTCAAATTTTTAACACATAAATCCTTTTTTTGACACATAAATCAGCACTGTTGACGGAAAAGGATTTATGTGTCAAAAATTTGAAAGATAAAGGACTTATTTGGGACAAAAAAACATAAAGGACTAATTCGTTACTTTATATAAAGATAAGGGACCCCGGGGAGCACTTTAGCCTTCATTTAATTGTTCATCTAGTTAGGAAGATTAGATTATGCGGCCCTGTTTGTTTAAGGTGGATGTACCCAGTCGAGCGATACATGAAGATCTTGAAAGGGTATGTGAAGACCAATATCGTCCTGAAGCATCCATTGTCGAAAGGTATGTCACAGAAAAGCTATTGAGTTTTGTTCAGACTACTTCTCAGAAGCGAAATCTGTGGGACTACCAAAGTCTCGCTATGCAGGGAGATGTCAAGGTAAAGGTACACATGGTATAACCACTAAGAGCATGCGTCGACCTGAAGTGCTTCAAGCACATTTTTTATGTTTTGAATAACACAGATGAGGTATTACCTTACTTGTCTCTACATAAAGAGTTAGTAAAGGCCAAAAATCCTCGAATGAAAGAAATATTGTTATTGAACGAGCATAACAACACATTCATAGATTGGTTTAAATTAGAGATTAAGAAAGATGTGAGTGCCTTTGAGACTTTGAGATTGTTAGCACATGACCCTAGATTTAACTTCGTGTGTTGGAGCGGGTACGACATAAATAAGTTTTCCTTTTACACAAAATCGAAAGATGACAAAAGTACCATGCAAAATAGTGGAGTTATGGTCATGGCTTCCTCAATGCACTTCTCTAGTTCAAAGGATACTAATCCCGTACTCGCATCCATTGCTTACTTTGGTGTCATTGAAGAGATTTGGGTGCTTGATTACCGTAAATTTAAAGTGCCATTTTTAAATGTAAGTGGGTTAACAGCAACAGTGGTGTGCGTACCGACGAAATGGGATTTACACCAGTGGACCTTGACAAGATAAGTTATAATGATGAACCTTTCATCATGGCCAACCAAGCAAAACAAGTATTCTATGTGAAGTATCCTTCTAACAAAAAGTGGTCAGTGGTCCTACAAGGAAAAATAGGCAGTGATGAAAATGAAGAATCAAGTCTTGCAATTTCCGAAACACCTTGTTTGCTAACACAAGTGCCTACTTCAGTTAATGACAATGAAGTTGACGATGAACATGTCACTCGCAATGATCATAATGAAGGAATTTTATACGAAGGAGTTTAGATTTGTTCTTAATGACAATGACTGTTTGTTTCTATTATTTATGAATTTGTACTGGTGAACTTAATGACAATGACTGTTTGTTTCTATTGTATGTGACCGATTTATGAAATTGTACTGATGAACTTAATGACAATGACTGTTTGTTTCTTTTGTATGTGACAGATTTATGAAATTGTACTGGTGAACTTAATGACAATGACTGTTTGTTTCTATTGTATGTGACAGATTTATGAAATTGTACTGGTGAACTTAATGACAATGACTGTTTGTTTCTATTGTATGTGACAGATTTATGAAATTGTACTGGTGAACTTAATGACAATGACTGTTTGTTTCTTTTGTATGTGACAGATTTCTGAAATTGTACTGGTGAACTTAATGACAATGACTGTTTGTTTCTTTTGTATGTGACAGATTTATGAAATTGTACTGGTGAACTTAATGACAATGACTATTTGTTTCTTTTGTATGTTTCACTGTTGAACTTAAATGGCATAGAATGACTGATATATTTGTTTCCTTTGTTTAAACAGATATCATGGATGATTCCGGTGCCGACCCTCCCAAAAAGAATACTAGACGTCCGACATCATTACATAAGTTCACTTCTAGTTGCCCAACTGGTCAAAAATATACAGTGGATATTGATAGTAAAGGAGATCTTATTGGTCCTTATGCTAACAAATTCAAGACCTATTTAGGGTGGTTGCACGAACAAAAATAAGCATATTGCCCATGAGCTGGAGTGAGGTTGATGACGAGACAAAAAGGATTGCTTGGGATGATGTAAAGCAAACATTTGATGTTTCCGACGATAAGAAATTCGAGAAGACTTGGATGTCTCATATCAATCTTTGTTGGAGACAGTTCAAGACAACTCTCACCAGAACATATGTCTTTGGTAATGGGGATAGAAATGGTGAAAAAACGCCATGTTACAAGTATAGCAGCATATCTACCGAGACATGAGCCACATTTTCTAACAGTCGCATTACTGAGGAGTTTGTGGTATTGTTTTAACTACAAATATTTTAGTTTCTTAAACATTAATGATCTGTTATATATGTGGTGGTGTTTGTTCGTTGTAACAGATTAAGAGAGAAGTTGCCAAGAATATTCAAAAAAATAATAAATACAACCACACAATGGGGCCAGGCGGTTATAAAAAGTTGAAGAAGAGTTTGAAAGAAGATCAGATGAAAAAAAAATTCAGGAGGAGTCTGGTGATCCTTCTTTGGAGGTGGAGCCTACATCTCGAGAGCGTCATGAGCTGTGGAAGGCTGGCCGCAAAAACAAATCTGGATCTTATGTATTGGAGGGGTCAGCATCAGTTGGATCTAAGATTGTAAGTAAAATTTTGTGGGGATCTAAGTTGAATAAAAGTATGCCTTGTTTAAGTAATTCAATTGTAACACGTGAACATGTTTTCGTTGTAGGATGAACTTACGGTTATGAGTAGCCAAGGATCTTTCATTCCGCAAGGAAAGAATGATATTTTGACTGCGGCCATTGGAACACCTGAGCATCCCGGGCGTGTTCGTGGAGCTGGAAAAGGTGTCGGACTGAAGAGATACTTTGGAAGTGTAGCACGTTCTGCCTCGAGCAGCTCACAAGTTGATAAAATGGGGTTGATGAAAGAAATTATGGAGGGCGTGGAAGTGATGGTGCAAGACCGAGTTCGCAAGGCGTTGGGAGAGGTATATGTTTATATTACTAAATCTGTTGTATTATTTGAATCAATTCATAAATTCTAGTTTAATTTATATGTATGTTTTAATTATTCAGCACCCCATATCATGTGGAAGTCATAATGCGGCTGTTCAGGTTCCCTCTCCCATGACCACTGTTGGATCTAAGGCTAGCTACACACCATCTAATGTGGAGGAGGCGGAGGTACAAATCGATTGGCTGAAAGAGATGCTTATGACGGGGTATGCTGATAAGAGACATGCTAGGATAAGGTTGGAGCATGAAGATCATGCCAGCTTTGTCTCCTTCAAAGAGATCATGGACATGGTTTCCGGTGAAGAGTGGCTTGAGTTAAGCCATTTGAGTATATGGTGCACGTAAGTAGTAATGTTTATTTCATTATGTCAATTTCTCGCATTTCTACATATATTAATAAACTTGATAGTTTTTATTACGTGCCACTAGATATCTGTATCGTCAATGTGTTGAAAGAGGTACAGATGAAATATATGGATTTGTGTCTCCACATAAGCTTAACTTGAAGGATATACCCATGGATACCGTTTTTCAATACATTCAAGTGAAATTGACCAGCAATAAGTTCGTATATATTGCTCCATTTTGCTATAGGTACATGATTGCATATTTCAACGAATTGGTAATTCATTTTCCTTTGTTTGTGTGTGGCTCCATTTTAATTCATTTTCCCAAATGAAAATACTGTGGTCTGGATGTGTTCCTTATACCGCAAACCAAACAAAGAAATCAAAGACATGTTTAGCAGGTAAGTTTTTAATTTGAAAAGTAGAAGTAATTGAAGTGGAAATGTCAGTGTCAGTGTCGATGTCGATGTCTGAGATGACACATGTCGGACACCAGATACATCTTCAACCTGAAGTGTCAGTGCTAACTGCTACATATAAAAATGATTCTCTAAGCTATTTTTATGCATGATGAACCTGCCTGCAAAAGATCCCCAATGTTGACTACAAGAGCTCCATGGAGAGGAGGAACATCAATCCATTGATTGTGATGAAGAACTTGAAGGCCACCAATCTAGTCTTGCAAAAGTATTGTCATGTAGTCAGCATCTGAATGCTTCCTAGTTCCTATGGTTAACTCTGGCTCAGGTCATGGTGGGTAATAATGACATAGAAGAAACAACCCTTCACCACAACCCATTTCTTTAAGGTGAAAGCTATTAAGGCCAAGAGCTTCTGACAATAACTCAAATAAAGTAGAACTAAGCTTCATTACTTCTGTAACACCCCGGTATTTTTATCGAGTAAAAATACCCAAGTGTACCAAACCTAAATCATCAGAGATATATTTTCTGTTTAAATACTGAACACCACAATAAAATTTTCACTGAATAACAACAGAACAGTCTTAAACATAAATAAGACCATAAACCATCAGTGAAATACAGTGTTCAATATCGCACAAGAAAGCGGAAATAAATACATAACTTTTACAACATCTAAAGCCATAATGTTGTGATACATAACTAACAAGGGAAAGATATAACTTAAGCATAAAAGCTAAGTCTTCAGCAACCATCCGAGCACCACCTACTCGTGCCTCTTGGATCTCCACTTTCCCTGTTTATCTGTAAAACCACAACATATAAACAATGAGATACAATCTCAGTGAGTTCTACCGAGACCCCTACTAACACTCGCGGTCCAGTTAAGAAATCTTTTATCTCGGAGTTTGATTTATAAACCCCGCAATTTAACCTAGCACAACACCGGCCCCAGACATGGTAATCCCGATGAATCGCACTAGATAACACGGCACCGACCCCAGACATGGTAATCCCGATGAACCGCATTATTTAGTCCTTAACACAGCACCGACCCCAGACATGGTAATCCCGGTGAACCGTATTATGGAACTTTCTTTCTTGAAGTTTATTTTATAGACCACGCAATTAAACCTAGTACGACACCGGCCCCAGACATGGTAATCCCGATGAATCGCACTACACAACACGGCACCGACCCCAGACATGGTAATCCCGATGAACCGCGTTATTTAATCTTTGACACACCACCGACCCCAGACATGGTAATCCCGGCGAACCCCTTTCCAATAATAGTTTAACTATTGGCATCGGAGCCTAGGGTGGGGGATCATGACTGCCCCTCCTAGTATGTCAACATGGGTCGTCACCCATACCACGTAAATATATATTAAATATATCTACACTCGATGACCTGTTAGTTCGCCTATACTCAATGAACAGTTAGTCCATCTACATTTGACCGTTAGTCGAACATAATACTCGCATTGGGCCGTTTCCTATAGTTGATATAATATATATATCGTGAATCGTAGACCGGTTTAGACAATACTTAATAATCGTCCCGCGTCAGTTATACCGTATTACGTAGGACTCATAGTCTACTTTATTATTAATAAAACATATTCGCACACGCGTACTATTATTCGGCTTTTCGAAACAATTCCGACTTCAAAAGTATTTTATAAAACCCCTTTGAAACATACCCAAAATCATGGCATTATAAGCCTAATATTATTATAGACGGGTTAGGAAAAGATTAGAAGAGGATTGGAATCGATCGGGATCGTTTCGGGCAAGTATGGAAAATTTTGGGCAGAACACAGCGCACGGTTCGTGCGCCCATACGCACGGGTCGTGCGCCCTGTATTGCATTTTTGAAAACAGAAACCGAAAGATCCGCACGATCCGTGCGCCTGAGACGCACGGGTCGTGCGCTTTTAACAGCATTGTATTTTATCCCGTTTTCGCAATTTTCGTCGTTCCGACCAATTCCGATACCTGTTCCAGTCCAGTCCTAACACTAAAATAGTACAAAAACATATCCAACGTCCTAACTCGATCAACCAATCCAATTAAAGACTCAACGCATTCGATTTTCATCAAAATTCGACAAATTCAAAAATAATGGTTTTTGACTCAACCCGAGACTCGCTCCGATTAATTCCTAACTCGAAACAGACAATATCCAGAAATATTCCAGACCAGCGAAAGCGGTAAAACGATCAATTAATTAATTCGAAAACAAAAATCCTAAACGTGAGTAAAACTCACCTTTGACGCGTGATCCACGATTGAGCCGAATTCACCGAGTAGCCACACGAACATTCCCCGCTTCGGCGACATCCAATCCGCTTCCAAAGCTTCCCACTCGATCGCGAAACCTCATTTTGACCGAAATACCGATTTCCCCGAAATTCTCCACGGACACTATTCATCATCTTCCTCCTCTAACCTCCATGACACTATTCACACATAAACCCCAATTTGAACCCTAACCTTCAATTCTTCAAAAACTCCAAATCGGACTTCAATATTCGCGTATTCGACCTTGAGCTCGCTCCTCACCACCATTCTAGGCTTTCCTTTGAGCTTGAACCATAAAACCTCCATTTTTCCTCTCAAATTCGAAAATGGCAAAGTGAGAGAGAGTGAGTTGATGATGAAAATCTTGGTACCAAATCGAAGAGGAAGTAACGCTGAGCATTTTTCGTGTTGGACGGAAGTCGTTTTGATGAGCGGAATTGCCCCCTTTTTCCTCTTCTTCTTCCTCCCCCTTTCTTTCTCTCTTCTTTCTTTTTCTCCTTTTCTCTGTTTCTCTCTTCTGTTCTCGCGTATCCCTTTCTTCTTTCTTTCTTTCCTTTTAATTAATTCTTCTCTTCTCCTCTCACATGCACACACGTATACACATATATATTTATTTATTATATAAGTTGTAACGCAGTCAAATTACCATATCGATCGAAATCTCCTATTTCGATTCCAAAACTTCTTTGGTCCGTATTATCCGGTTAACGATCCGATGACAACAAATAAATAATTTTAGCACTCGATAAATTTACCAGTTAAGTACTAAATTAATTCAATTGGGTTAACACCCAAATAATTCGGTTAATTATTTTGCGGATGTTACATTCTCCACAACTTAAAAGAATTTTGTCCTCAAAATTTCGTCAAGTCTTACGATTGACTAACCGAGTACAGACATTCTCAGAAAGGTCTAAATTTGCGAGAAACAATCTTGAATTAACGAAATGAGTGTAGAAAATCTTCCTAAGTTGGCACATCAATCTCCAAGTATGATCCACTACCACCTTGATACGAACTCTCTGGTCACGCATCTACACGAGAAACTCATCATTCGCCTACATAGGCCCGGCACCGCATTTGAAAACACTTCCGAAACTTCATTCCAATTATCCTCGTTTACTCCCCAACTTTGATTAATCTAAATCAAAGGGGTTTAATACAAGACACTTGATAGAGATACAGGTCGAAGATGAGATCCACTAATTGGTACTCCACGGTAAAGGTAAAAACCAACACAATTTCTTCGAAGGGAATAAACACGTTCTCAACAAACCTTCTAAAATCCATAACAGTTCTCGTACACACCGACAATGTGACGGAAAAGTCACTGAAATTCCTTGACTCGCTTCCAAGTTTTCGTGGTAAAACTTTTTCAAAAAGATGAGATTTGGGTTTTATCAAAAGCTCTGACCTTAAACGTTGAAATAAACCACGGGGACATCAGATAAATTGAACGTAATGAAAATCACCTCAGTTGTTGTCCAAACAACTATCAAACAGAACTTAGAGCTCCTTTCCGAATTAGTCAATAGCGTTGTGAGCTTCCCCTCAACCTAAGTAATCCACCAAGGATTTTTCCTCCTCAATCATATCCTATTAGCCTCTTAATTCGTTCCCAAAATTAACTTTAGCATGCGGGTTTTCACAAAAATGATTTTTCAAAACTATTACACCGCACGCCAAGCTTCACTTCGGAAATTTCAGTCACCTACAAGTAGATCCATCAATTAATCCTTTGATGGTTATTCGCAACGTGAAAACAGTCAGCAGTTACCTCATTTACATATTCGTATTCACGTTCGACTTGTCAAACGGAATCTCATAATACTATCTTAGTGTTAACCTTCACAAAGGAGAGGTTAACAAACTAATACCTCGCCATCAAAGTGGAAACTTATGGATGTACTCCAACTTAGATCTAAAAGACTCTAACAATCCCATTTCTTGCGTCATCAACTCTGTCACATGCATGGATTTCCTACTTAGCGCATCAGCTACAATATTGGCCTCTCTTGAATGTTACATCAACACGAATTTATAATCCTCCAGAAACTCTACACACTTCTTTGCCTGTTATTCAGTTCTTTCTGATCAAACAGATACCTTAAACTCTTGCGACCACTAAAGACTTCGAAACGAGACCCATACAGGTAATGTCTTCAAATCTTCAGTGCATATACAATAGATGCCAATTACAAATCATGAGTCGGATATCTCTTCTCATGAGACTTTAATTGTCTGGACGCCCAAGCTACCACTTGTTGATTTTTGCATTAGAATACGTCTCAAACCATTCCCAGAAGCGTCGCTGTAACTTTGGAATCCCAAAAACGGATCTGGGAGAATCAGGGTTGGAGCAGAAGTCAAAATCTTCAACTCTTGAAAACGTTCTTCACAATCGGCATCCCACGTAAACGGATGACCCTTACGAGTTAACCGAGTAAGTGGAAAACTAACCGTGAGAATCCTTGGACAAATCTCTTATAGTAACCGGCTAGACCCAGAAACTTTTGATCTCTGCGGCTGACGTCGGTCACTCCGATTCAACACCGCTTCCTTCTTACTGGGATCTACAGAAACTCCCGACTTGGGAAATCACATGTCCCAAAGACTTTACCTCTGACACCCAAGAATCACACTCCGAAGGTTTCGAGTATAACTTATTTTCTCGGAGTACTTTCATAACAATGCGGAGATGTTGGACATGCTCCTCAATGGTCTTCGGGCACATCAAGATACCATCAATGAAAACGACTACGAATTGATCTAGGTACGTGTGGAAAACTCGGTCCACGTATCCACGAATACCGCTGGAGCATTAGTCAAACCGAAGGGCATCACTAAGAACTCGTAATGTCCATACCTAGTACAGGAAGCTGTCTTCGGAATATCTAAGGTTCTAACTTTTATTCGATGATATCCTGACTTCAGATCAATTTTAGAAACACTGCAGCACCTCAAATTGCTCAAGTAAATCGTCTATCCTTGGTAAGGGATGTTTATTCTTGATCGTCAGTTGTTGAGTTGTCGATACTCAATGCACAATCTCATGCTACCATCTTTCTTTTTGACTAACAACATCAGAGTACCCCATGGAGAAGCACTCTTCAAGTTGATACTTCAATTCCTTTAATTCTCAAGAAACCTTCAATAAGAAACAATAGATATTGATCCCGTGCCAGGAATCAATTCTACAGTAAACTCTACTTCTAGCTCTGGAGGTCCAGAAGAAACTTCATCGTGAAAACATCCAGAAAGTCATTCACGACCTGAACGTTTGCCAAATCTAAACTAGTTTCAGCGGATGCAGATAACATACTAACATGTGCTCCCGCACCTTGGAACGAAGGTTGACCGTGTAAGGTGAACTAGGTAACCGCTTCCGAATTTGTCTTAGACAATTCAACTGATTCTGAAGAGGAACTGATAGTTGATTAACACAGTCGATTGCAACATGATTTGCAGTCATCCAATTCATACCCAAAATGGTGTCCACACTTCTCATAGGCAAACAATAAATTCTACAACGAAATTTCTGCCTCCTATGACAAGTTGACAATTCTATACAAGGATTAGGTCTGTACACGACCCTTAGCAGCAGTTAAAATAGTCATCGGCTCGGATAGCGATGATAAGGCTAATCCCAACCGATTCACACGCGATCGGGATATACAGCATAGGTTGTACCCGAACCATATAATATACTGACAGAGTTATTGAAAACTGATCTCATACCCCTCAGTAGATTGTCTGCAGTCGTAACTGTCTAAACATCCAGAATGTTGACTCGTCCTTGCCATGGAGCTGCCTGTGACTCCTTGGAACCTTTCCTTTCAGGGCACTCTTTACCATAGTGACCCTCTGCTTTATATAATAGCACCGATTAGGTCTTCACTTGCAATAACCGCTGTGAGGCTTTCCACAGTTAGAACATCTTCTGACCTTTGAAGAATCAAAGAATTGCATCTGCTTTTCCTTTGATGAAATTATCTTAGGACTTTGCATTCGGAGTTGATACTCAACTACCTTCTTTCCTTTCCAGTATTCCCCATGAGATCATCCTCGGCGACATAGGCTGATTGCACTAAGGCAACATAATTGGTAATAGTATAAGAACTAAGACCCTAAGTCATAAAAGCACTAAGGCCCTTCTTATACATCTGCATTCTCCATTCGTCATCCGGAGCCTACTTTACCACTTGGTAAAACTGAAACAAATTTTCCAAACTTAGCGGTGTATCCTTCCACCGTAATGTCACCTTTCCTGAGGATGCACCGGTTGGAGATTCCGATTTTGGTCGAGGACTGCGTCTTGATCATCCAGTCATAATTCCGCTTATGATGCACTAAGTATTAAGTTGATCAGGCTCAATGTCTCTTAGCATCACAAGTGTAATTACAAAAAGGACTAGCAAGGAATCGACTCAACCCTAAACTAAGTCCGACTAGGTCGAACTGCTCTGATACCAACTGTAACACCCCGGTATTTTTATCGAGTAAAAATACCCAAGTGTACCAAACCTAAATCATCAGAGATATATTTTCTGTTTAAATACTGAACACCACAATAAAATTTTCACTGAATAACAACAGAACAGTCTTAAACATAAATAAGACCATAAACCATCAGTGAAATACAGTGTTCAATATCGCACAAGAAAGCGGAAATAAATACATAACTTTTACAACATCTAAAGCCATAATGTTGTGATACATAACTAACAAGGGAAAGATATAACTTAAGCATAAAAGCTAAGTCTTCAGCAACCATCCGAGCACCACCTACTCGTGCCTCTTGGATCTCCACTTTCCCTGTTTATCTGTAAAACCACAACATATAAACAATGAGATACAATCTCAGTGAGTTCTACCGAGACCCCTACTAACACTCGCGGTCCAGTTAAGAAATCTTTTATCTCGGAGTTTGATTTATAAACCCCGCAATTTAACCTAGCACAACACCGGCCCCAGACATGGTAATCCCGATGAATCGCACTAGATAACACGGCACCGACCCCAGACATGGTAATCCCGATGAACCGCATTATTTAGTCCTTAACACAGCACCGACCCCAGACATGGTAATCCCGGTGAACCGTATTATGGAACTTTCTTTCTTGAAGTTTATTTTATAGACCACGCAATTAAACCTAGTACGACACCGGCCCCAGACATGGTAATCCCGATGAATCGCACTACACAACACGGCACCGACCCCAGACATGGTAATCCCGATGAACCGCGTTATTTAATCTTTGACACACCACCGACCCCAGACATGGTAATCCCGGCGAACCCCTTTCCAATAATAGTTTAACTATTGGCATCGGAGCCTAGGGTGGGGGATCATGACTGCCCCTCCTAGTATGTCAACATGGGTCGTCACCCATACCACGTAAATATATATTAAATATATCTACACTCGATGACCTGTTAGTTCGCCTATACTCAATGAACAGTTAGTCCATCTACATTTGACCGTTAGTCGAACATAATACTCGCATTGGGCCGTTTCCTATAGTTGATATAATATATATATCGTGAATCGTAGACCGGTTTAGACAATACTTAATAATCGTCCCGCGTCAGTTATACCGTATTACGTAGGACTCATAGTCTACTTTATTATTAATAAAACATATTCGCACACGCGTACTATTATTCGGCTTTTCGAAACAATTCCGACTTCAAAAGTATTTTATAAAACCCCTTTGAAACATACCCAAAATCATGGCATTATAAGCCTAATATTATTATAGAAGGGTTAGGAAAAGATTAGAAGAGGATTGGAATCGATCGGGATCGTTTCGGGCAAGTATGGAAAATTTTGGGCAGAACACAGCGCACGGTTCGTGCGCCCATACGCACGGGTCGTGCGCCCTGTATTGCATTTTTGAAAACAGAAACCGAAAGATCCGCACGATCCGTGCGCCTGAGACGCACGGGTCGTGCGCTTTTAACAGCATTGTATTTTATCCCGTTTTCGCAATTTTCGTCGTTCCGACCAATTCCGATACCTGTTCCAGTCCAGTCCTAACACTAAAATAGTACAAAAACATATCCAACGTCCTAACTCGATCAACCAATCCAATTAAAGACTCAACGCATTCGATTTTCATCAAAATTCGACAAATTCAAAAATAATGGTTTTTGACTCAACCCGAGACTCGCTCCGATTAATTCCTAACTCGAAACAGACAATATCCAGAAATATTCCAGACCAGCGAAAGCGGTAAAACGATCAATTAATTAATTCGAAAACAAAAATCCTAAACGTGAGTAAAACTCACCTTTGACGCGTGATCCACGATTGAGCCGAATTCACCGAGTAGCCACACGAACATTCCCCGCTTCGGCGACATCCAATCCGCTTCCAAAGCTTCCCACTCGATCGCGAAACCTCATTTTGACCGAAATACCGATTTCCCCGAAATTCTCCACGGACACTATTCATCATCTTCCTCCTCTAACCTCCATGACACTATTCACACATAAACCCCAATTTGAACCCTAACCTTCAATTCTTCAAAAACTCCAAATCGGACTTCAATATTCGCGTATTCGACCTTGAGCTCGCTCCTCACCACCATTCTAGGCTTTCCTTTGAGCTTGAACCATAAAACCTCCATTTTTCCTCTCAAATTCGAAAATGGCAAAGTGAGAGAGAGTGAGTTGATGATGAAAATCTTGGTACCAAATCGAAGAGGAAGTAACGCTGAGCATTTTTCGTGTTGGACGGAAGTCGTTTTGATGAGCGGAATTGCCCCCTTTTTCCTCTTCTTCTTCCTCCCCCTTTCTTTCTCTCTTCTTTCTTTTTTCTCCTTTTCTCTGTTTCTCTCTTCTGTTCTCGCGTATCCCTTTCTTCTTTCTTTCTTTCCTTTTAATTAATTCTTCTCTTCTCCTCTCACATGCACACACGTATACACATATATATTTATTTATTATATAAGTTGTAACGCAGTCAAATTACCATATCGATCGAAATCTCCTATTTCGATTCCAAAACTTCTTTGGTCCGTATTATCCGGTTAACGATCCGATGACAACAAATAAATAATTTTAGCACTCGATAAATTTACCAGTTAAGTACTAAATTAATTCAATTGGGTTAACACCCAAATAATTCGGTTAATTATTTTGCGGATGTTACAACTTCTTTCGAGTATTCATTCACAATCTCACTGCACAAAGTATTTTATCGTTATCATCTCATCAAGACAGAGAAGTCTCAATTTAGAAGGTCTCTAATTATAAGGTAACAAATAATGGAAATAATATATTTTAACAACAAAAGAAAAATAGAAAGATACCTCCTACTACAAAGGCAAGGACATGGAGTAGTAAATTTTATTTTGAATACCAACAATGTAGTACCAGAGAGCTATGAAGCACCGACACAGACGTCAGACACGACACAGACACAGACACAGACACGCAGACACCGTTTTAATTTGAAAAATACAAGTAATTGAAGTGTAAGTACGGACACTAGATATTGGGAATGAATTTCAATGAAGATCAATTTTGTTGCTTTCATTCATGAGAAGAGGAATTTATACAGAGTGTGTTTTCTGGTACAATTCTAACGGAATAAAAACTGAACAACAAAAACAACCAAAAACTAACTGAGTATAAGGCCACAATTAACACAGATGGGCCATGGATTTATTACAACAATGGACCTAAACATATGGGCTAGACATTTATTAGACCCAATAAACTCTCCCCTAAACTGAACTGCAGTGAGCAATTCAGTTTATTTCTTCAATACTTCTCATTCCTAGCTCCTTGCTTGGTCTCATAAATGAGTCCAGCTTCAGTGGTTTTGTCATCAAGTCTGCAATTTGATCACTTGTGCAGCAGTACACCAGTTCAATCACCTCCTCTTTGACCAAATCTCATAGAAAGTGGAATCTTACATCAATGTGTTTGCTCCTCCCATGCAACACAGGGTTCTTTGAAAGCTTGATGGTCGAGCTATTATCACATAAGATCACTGTCTTCTTTTGGATATGCCCCAGCCTGTCCAGAATTCTCCTAAGCCAAATGGCTTGACAAGCACAGGATGCAACTGAAATTAACTCAGCTTCAGTGGTGGGCAGAGTCACCACTGCTTGCTTCTTAGAGGACCAAGATATTGCTCCAGTTCCCAGCATAAAAACATAGCCTGAAGTACTCTTTTCTGTCATCCAAATCTCCAGCATAATCGCTATCTGAGAATCCAATCAACTCTTCTCTGCCTCTTCTGCTGTAATGGATTCCATGATTAAGAGATCCCTTCAAGTATCTCATAATCTTCTTAATTGCCTGCATATGCAAATCAGTGGGCTTTTCCATGAATCTGCTAACAAGACATACAGAAAACATAAGATCAGGCCTTATAGTAGTCAAGTACATCAGACTGCCAATCATTTGCTTGTATAGAGTACTGTCAACTCTGTCTCCACTGCCTTCTTTTGATAATTTGCTGCCTTGAACAATAGAAGTTTACAGCATTCACTTCAGTCATTTTGAATCTATTTAGAACCTCATTAGCATACTTGCTCTGGTGTATAAAGATGCCTTCATCATTCTGTACCACTTCCACTCCAAGAAAGTAGCTCATCATACCCAAATCAGTCATGTCAAATTCTTTTTCCATAGACTGTTTGAAGTCAGTAATCATTCTATCATTATTTCCAGTGTAGATTAAATCATCTATATAGAGGGATATTATCAACAGACCTTGATTAGAATCAGTTTTAACAAATAAACTGTGTTCTGATGGACATTTTTCAAAGCCTTCACTTAAGAAGTACTTCTCTATTCTGCTGTACCAAGCTCTTGGAGCTTGTCTAAGTCCATACAAGGCCTTCTTCAGTTTGTATACCTTGTCCTCTTCACCCTTCTTCACATACCCAACTGGTTGTTCAACATATACAGTCTCAGTGATTTCCCCATGTAGGAACGCACTTTTGACATCAAGTTGATAAATGCTCCAACCTCTAAGAGCAGCTACTGCCACAATAGCTCTTATAATGTCCCATCTTGCAACTGGTGCAAACACTTCACTAAAGTCTATTCCATGCTTTTGAGAATACCCTTTGGCAACAAGCCTTGCCTTGTATTTCACAACCTCGCCTTTTTCATTCATCTTGGTCTTGTAAATCCACTTGACACCAATTACTTTAGCACCTTCAGGTAGCTTACACAGTTCCCATGTACCATTTTTTTCAAGGGAACCCAGTTCAACTTTCATGGCCTTCTTCCACTTCTCTTCTTTTACTGCCTCTGCATAACTTTCAGGATCCAGTGGCAGCACCATAGCTACAAAGCTATTAAGTTCTTCTACTTCAGTTATTCTAGCATACTGGTTGAGCCAAGAGGGAGGTTTTCTAATTCTTCCTTTAGGAGATTAATCTTTCTCCTCATTGTTATCACTTGTATCATCAACTTGTTCTTCATTTGGGACCTCTTGAGATTCTGTGATAGCATGATTGTCTTCATCATTGGCCACAGTAGCATGACTGTCTTCATCATTGGCCACAGTCGCATGACTGTCTTCATTACTGGTCACGGTTTCTTCCTCTGTGTCACTGTCAAACCACTGGTTCAGGTCATCACAAACAAGTTCCTCACCATCAGTTTTCCAAGCCCACTTCTCTGATTCAGAAAACACCACATCTCTGCTGATTATAACCTTCTATGTTATAGGATCAAACATCCTATATGCTTTTGATTCCTCACTCATACCAAGAAGAATGCATTTAGTGCTCTTGTCATCCAGCTTCTTTCTTAGATTGTCAGGCACATGTACATAGCCAATACAGCCAAAGATTATGAAGAAGTGGACTGAAGGCTTGCTTCCACTCCAAGCTTCTTGAGGAGTAATATTCTGTACAGCAGTGGTTGGGCTTCTATTTCTGTACATAGACAGCCCAGTTGATAGCTTCAGGCCAGAACTCCTTAGGAATATCTTTCTCAACTAACATGCTTCTTACCATGTTCATAATGCTCCTATTTTTCCTCCCAGCTACTCCATTTTGCTGAGGTGCGTATGCGGCAGTAAGCTGCCTTTTAATGCCACTGAGATTGCAAAATTGATCAAAATCATTGGATGTAAATTCACCACCCCTGTCTGTCCTCAAACATCCAATCTTTTCACCACTCTCCTTTTCAGTGAACATTTTAAACTTCTTGAAGGTTTCTTGTGCAGCAGACTTTCTTTCAAAAAATACACTCATGTTCTTCTGCTAAAATCGTTTATGAAGGTGATGAAGTACTTCTTGCTATTGGATTCTGGTTTAATAGGTCCACATATATCAGCATGTATCAACTCAAGTTTCTTAGTTGCTCTCCATGAACTCTTCTTTGGAAATGGTTCCCTATGTTGCTTCCCCTTAACCATAACAGAGGTCCTTCTTCAATGTTGACAGAGGCTTTGAGACATATAGGAGTAATGACAGTGGCCTTTACTGGGAACATTCTATTTGCAGTCATAACAGATTTGATGATCAAACCTCTAATGGGGTGATACACATAGCATTCATTGTTGTATAATTCCACATCTAGGCTTTTCTCATGCAATTGACCTAGACTAAGCAAATTACTCTTTAAATTTGGAACATAGTACACACCAGTAATCTTGAGTATGGTTCCCAATTTTCAGTTTAATACTTCATTTTCCCTCCACCATGATTTTAGAGTCATCTCCTAGTTTCACATTTACTCTAAAATTCTCATCTGAGTCATGGAACCACTCTCTATCTCCACACATGTGGTTACTACATCCAGAATCTAAGAACCATACCAGGTCATCAGCTGTTTCAATCTTTGCCATCAGTAGCAGTTCACTTTCATCAAACTCTGCGTAGTTGGCCTTTTCTTCCCATTCTGGGCATTCTGCTTGGAAATGTCCATTCTTCCTGCAATAGTAGCATTCAAGTTTCTCCTTGTTGATTACTTGCCTTCCTCTTCCACGTCCCCCTCTGAATGAACCACGCCATCTCCCTCTGGTTCTTCCTATGCTGGTTGCCTTGAGCGCATGCTCTTCATTCTTTTGCCCTTTCATCTTTTGTTCTTGAACTAGCAGATCACTCTGTAATTCGTCAATTGAGAGAGCGGTGACATCATTGGCTGCTTCAATTGCACAAGTAACATAGTTAAACCTAGGAGTCAAAGAGCGCAAGATCGTCTCAACAATGTCAGTTTCATCCAAATTTGCCCCATTTGCTTTCATCTTGCTCGCAACAACAAGAGTTCTTGAGAAGTATTCCTCAATCGTTTCTTCTTCCTTCATACCTAGAAGTTCGAATTCTCGACGGTACGCTTGCAATTGTGACCGCTTTACCTTCGTCGTTCCTTGATATTTCTTCCTCATTGATTCCCAAATGTCCTTCGTCGTCTCTTTGACAAGGATCGTCTCCAAGATTCCTCTATCTATGGCCTGAAACAGATAATTCTTTACTTTCATATCCTTCAATCTGCTTTCCTCCGCCTTCTGAGTTTGCCCTGGTGTGGCATTCTCCAGTGCGACGTAAACTCCTTCCTCTATCAGATCCCAATACTCCTTTGATCTAAGGAGATTCTTCTTCAGCATTTCCCAGTGATCATAGTGACCATCAAAACGGGGAATTGATGGTTGCATGAATTGTTTCGAATCCATCTTCGCTTAGATTTGGATTTCGCTCTCTTCGCTCAATGTTTTCTTCAAGAATTTCGTTCTTGACACAGGCCCCTCTTCGGAGCTCTGATGCCAGATATTGGGAATGAATTTCAATGAAGACAATTTTGTTGCTTTCATTCATGAGAAAAGGAATTTATACAGAGTGTGTTTTCTGGTACAATTCTAACGGAATGAAAAACTGAACAACAACCAAAAACTAAGTAACAGAGTATAAGGCCACAATTAACACAGATGGGCCATGGATTTATTACACAAAATGGGTCTAAACATATGGGCTAGACATTTATTAGACCCAATACTAGACGCGTCTTCAACCGGAAGTGTTGGTGCTACAGAGCCACTAGGTACTCTAACCCATTTACACAACAAATATGTCAAGATGAATACTACATCAATGGGTCGCCACCCCAAACCCAAGAACCACCATCCAAAAACTATCGCCTAACAATACAATTTATGGGATTGACGAACCACATATAAAACAAACACGGAGAGGATTTACCCCTCAAGAGAAGCCATCTCATAGAGAGGGACCAAATCCGATCGACGGTATGTAGTAAAATCACTCCATCCCCACCCACCCCGACAACAACAAATAGCCAAAAAATGTAATATAAAATCAATAGCATAACTGATTAGAAAAAAATATATTCTAATAAATTTGTCATCAATCCTTATTAAGTTGTAGTCCCAGCATATAGAAGAGCTATAATGTCAAAAGTAGAATATCATCACTAACCTACAAACTTTTGGCAGTTCTTCTTCTTTGGATGGATGAGGTGCCCAAAAGAAACCAAGTGTGTCCCTCCAATCAGTAGATGGATCTTGGTAAAGGGTATAATTGGAAAGATAAACAACTTTTCTACTCAGATCACGGGTGTAGTATTCTTTTCTCACCTTAGCATCTTGTTGGTGAAACCTACAGGTTCCTTTAATCATCTCATCCATAACATGTGTTGCAATTCCATGATTTATAACCTGAAAAATCCCCAGTTCTCACATGCATTTTGAACTTTTCTCACAACTTCATTTCTCAAAATAGTATCACTATGAATGTCTGTGAGTCCAATTGTGGGGATACTGATATTTGGATTTGATTCATTGACCGAGTAATCATTGAGATTAGTTTGTATACAATGAAAAATGCGTGGAACTTTTGTTAGAGCATCCACATGGGGGTTCTTATCTCTTAAGAGTTGAAATCTTATAGGTACCCCTTGTACTCCGACCTTTGTTTCATCAAATGCTTTTAGTTCACTATTTCTATCCAACTCATCTAATTTGCTTGTAGTGGACACCATATTTTGAGGTTATCAGTGCTTTGGTTTTGTAATGAAAGTTACTTTGATGGGTCCGAAACAAAGGGATTGAGTTGAAGAGGAGTAGATGGAAGAACAAGATATCCTTGTTTTTTTAGCTAAATGCTATGCATAAAGGACAACTAAATTACTGAATCCCCAACCCTCGCTCTGCTAGGGCTACGTGGTGGCAACCCCCTGGCTCGTCCAAGGTATTTTTCCAGCCTTATTCTGGTCTATCTCCCCTCGTTTTGCTCTCATGGCTCACTTCGGATCTCTCAACTCTCGTGGTTGTGATCATCTTGTTTACTGTTGTGGTCTCGTTTCGTCACTAAATGGAGAAGGTAGGTGGGTCGAAGCTGTCAAGGGAGGAAGAAAATGGTATAACGATGGAAGCAAATGAGATTTGTGAAGGGTAAAACTTTAATCACACGCTGCTGGGGAAGCTATAGACTGATAGCCCGTATAACGTGCGAGCTTTCAAATCCACGATTGTTCAAGCTTGGAGACTGAAGAACAGTGTGGAGATCCAAGATTTACAGAAGAATCTTTTCCTCTTTCGGTTCGCTACGAGGAAGGATGTGGAATCTGTTCTAAAGAATGGACCTTGGAGCTTTGACAGGAACTTGGTCATTCTCGTTAAAATCTCTGGTGAAGAACAACCCTCAGATTTGGAGATATCTAGGGTTTCTTTTTGGGTGTGAATCTACGACTTACCGCTCAAGCTCAGATTTGAAGCCATAGCCAAAAAGCTAAGTGGGGTGATAGGAGTCTTTAAGGAGCTGGATCTCAAAGAACAACATCGCATTGGGAAATTCCTCCGGATAAAGGTGTCTCTGGACATTCGGAAACCACTCAAGCGAGGAACAAATGTCAAATTTCAAGAAAGGGACCTGTGGGTGGATTTCAAATATGAGAGACTGCCAAATTTCTGTTTCATATGTGGGAGGATTGGTCACCAGATGAAAGACTGTGAGGACCTGGGGATAGAGATGAAGAAGGGTACAGTGAGCTAGAAGTAAAAGACCAAGCCTATGGACCGTGGCTGTGTGCATCACCACTCCCGAAGGTCATAGAGGAAGTCAAACGTGAAACCAGCTCAGGTACGTGTAGTAAGCCCTTGTTTTCTCCAACAAATACTAGTAAGGGGGAGTCTATTGAGAGAAAGAAAACCACTGAGGAAGAGGTCCACCAAGTTAATGAGGTTGAGATATCCTCTGCTGGTGTGATTGCTAATTTTGTTCCAATTCTCAATCCAACCACAAAGGAGGTGGAGGAGGTGGCTGAATCACTGGGTACAGTGGCTATTTCTAACCAATTTCACCCTGGGGAAGGCTCCAATCCTAAACCTATCACAAAGGTTAGGAAATGGATCAAACAGAAGGCTCCAACTGCTCCCAGGAAACCTAAACAAGGACCCAAGATCAAGGAGGGAGGGAAGAGATCTCTGATGGATGTGGTAACCACTGAGAGCACTCTTGCAGAGTTAATGTCACTTGAGAAGAAGTTCAAAGGTGATGTGGAGATGGTGGACATTGGAGACAAGAACAAGGGGGTGGTGTTGGACGACCAACATCACCGCACTCAATGAAAAACCTTAGCTGGAACTGCAGGGGGTTGGGGAACCCTCGGGCAATTCGAGCCTTGTTAAGGCTCATCAGAAGTGAAAATCCCCAAGTAGTCTTCCTCATGGAGACTAAGTTTAAGAGTTTTGAGATGGAAAGAATTAGAAGGAGGTCTGGTTTTGAATCTTGTCTTGCTATTGACTATATGGGTAGTGGTAAGGATAGAGCTGGTGGTATAGCTATCCTTTGGAGTGGTTGTTTTAACTTGACTATTCTCTCATATTCCTTGAATTATATCCATTGTTCTTGTGTGCATGATGAGGGAGGGGGAAACTGGTTTCTAACAGGTGCTTATGGTTATCCGGAGGAACAAAATAAATGGAGAACTTGGAATCTCATTAGGTCAATTAGGGCAAATATGGATGGCCCATGGCTTTGTTTTGGATTTTTGAACGATACAATAGCAGAATCTGAGAAACAAGGGGGAACCATCAGGTCACAGAATCAACTCAGCATTGGTAGACTAACTTTGGATGACTTAAATCTCCATGACTTGGATTATGAGGGCTACCCTTTCACATGGTCAAATGGAAGGGCTGGTGTGGACAATATTCAAGCTAGGTTGGATAGAGCCTTGGGGAATGCCAATTTCCTCAACCGTTTCTCTCCTATCAAAGTTAAACAACTCTCCAGATTTAGATCAGACCATGCAGTAATCATGATCCAACTGGAAGCAACCCAGGGCAGAGAAAGGCGTAACAAGCCTCATATCTTCAGGTTTGAGGAGAGTTGGTCTCATGTAACCAATTGTGAGCAGGAGGTTCACAGACATTGGAATCATAATGGCACAAATGTTGTGGAGAAGCTCAAGATGATGAGTGGTTTGGGAAAGGCTTTTGAAGAGCATAATCTAGGGGCAGTCAAGAAAGAAATTAATAGGTTGGAGAAATTTTTAAAGGAGGAATCCCTATGGTCTGGATCTGAGGCTGACATAAAAAGATATAAAGACCTTGAAAAGCAACATGAAGAGCTCCTCAAAACTCAAGAGACTATGTGGAGACAACGTAGTAGGGCTGTTTGGCTAAAGGATGGGGACAGGAATACTAAGTTTTTTCACAGCAAGGCTGATAACTCTTATTTATAAGAGTTATTTATGCTTTCTTAGCTTAAATTATTGTGAGTTCTAAAGTAATATTGTGTTTAATTAGTTAAAATATGTTGTTTAGTGTAAAAGAAGAATTAATTCTGGTTTGTGATCATTTGGAAATTTGGTGCCCCCTTTTGTGCTTTTATGTGTGTTTCATTGCTGCAGCAACAGTTCCTGCGACAGATGAGAGAGAAATTGCTGGAAGCACAGATTTGAACACATTACAGCTGTCAAGCAAGGACGAACACACTACCTAAGATGTCAGCACCTGGACAGAGAATATTTCACCTTTTTAATGGGCACATGTACTTTTGGGTACACATAACGACAAATGGCGCCTCCAAATTAGGATATTCTTGGATCATGCACCCTAGTACTATATAAAGACTACCTTCTTCATCATTTTGTGTCCTGTTTCAGAGGAGGAAAAGGATAGAAATAGCTTTTCCTCCATTTTTGTACCAAGCTACCTTAAATCACTAAAGTGGAAACACCATTGCTGGGAGTGATGCTGCAGCAATACAGAAGCTTAATTACTTGAAGATTTTCGTGGATTTGGGAGCTGATCTGAACCTCCATGCTACTGTTCTTGGAGTCAATCTTCAGTATACCACTTCTTACTATATTTCTTCTTTGTATTTTCGCATTTATGGCTTTAAACATTATGTTTAAGTTGTATTTCTTGTGTTGTTTGCTCATCATGAGCTAATACTCTTAGTTGGGATGCTTTGATCTATGTAGTGAAGTCTTAGTGTGTTTAATGCATGTATTTGATGTTTAGCATTTTTATCCTTTGCGTGATACTATTTCCAAACTTATTTTAGACTTGATCACCTAAATATAGGTACCATTTATAGATTCAGGCATGGTTTATAAATTGATCTCAAAGGATAATATGGGTAGTGATTATTAAAGGACACTTTAATAATCCTTGCTTAAAACCTAGACATAGGAGGGCAAATTCCATAAGGTGAACACTGTGGGTGCGTAAGTAGCCTAGGGTATAGCTATTTAGGGCCTAGACATAGGCTCTTGTTGCGAAAACCTAGTGAAAGCATTTGAAAGAATAGCAACTGTTGCGACAGCCCCTAGTGTTGTAGCATCAGATACAGCATTAGACCATTATTATGAATTTGCATAGTGAAGGCAGTCCCAACTTACTCTCATTCTGGATTTCTACTAATACTTTATTTTACTTACTGTTTGTTGATAAAATTGGGTTCTACAACTTGTTATTTTACTTTGCTTTTACTCACTAGCTTGCTTGCCAATTAAATATAGAAAAGAACTTAACAATCCTCGTGGGAATGATCTCTACTTACTCTTTATTACTTGTTTGACTGTGTATACTTGCACATATTGTTTTCACACAACAAAGGCCAGCCAGAGAAATAAGGTGAATCACATTGGCAAGATAAAAGATAGTAATGGTGTGTGGAGAAGGGGTGATGATAAGGTGGAAGTTGTTCTTCTCAATTACTTCAGAGAGTTATTCAGCTTTTCAAATCCCACTGATGTGGAGGATATCTGTGATGTGGTTGAAGGGAAGCTGTCCTCTTCCCATAAGGAGTGGTGTGCTAAAGATTTTACTGCTGATGAGATAAAAGAGGCCATTTCCCAAATGCACCATTTGAAGGCGCCTGGCCCTGATGGGCTACCCGCAATGTTTTTTCAAAAATACTGGCACATTGTGGGTGCTGATGTGCAATCCATTGCTCTAAACATCCTAAACAACAATGGAAATCCCAAAGAGCTTAACAAGACTTTCATAGTTCTCATCCCAAAGTGCAAAAACCCAACCTCTCCTAAGGACTTCAGATCTATTAATCTCTACAATGTGACCATGAAGATTGTTACTAAGGTCATAGCTAATAGGATCAAGCAAACTCTGCCCGACACTACACCAGATTTGACATTTAATATCGCCTCTTTCATAGCGCTTCTTGAAACAAGTGCTAAGAAAAACAACACGGACGTCATTAATACCGCTTGTTACTAAGAGCGCTATTATATATTTATCAGTTACATAGCGCTTGCTAAAATAAGCGCTATTAAATAAGCCTCATATTTCGCGTCTAACTTTACATAGCGTTTGTTAAACAAAGCGCTATTATAGATTGATTCACGTCTCCAAACCCTTTTTTTTTGCCAGAACACGTATCCAAACCCTGATTTCACGTCTTTGAGAATTGAAAAAAAAACCTGATTTCATGTCTCCACTAAGTGAAGTTGTTGCCGCCGCTCACACCAAACGGAAAACCTATCAAATTGCTTCTCGCGAAACTAAGTGAAATTCTCCACTAAATGAATCCAAAAATACATTGGCTGTTTTCTATATTTTGCAAGTGGTTATTCTGCTTTCTATATTTTGCAAGCCATTAAAGAAGCATTAAAGAGGGAAATATGAAATTTTAAGCAGGCCAACTATGCTTCCAGGAGGCTGTTGTTCAGTTCTGAAAGAGTGTTTATATTCAAACAGGAAGGGTGTGTGTCAATTTATTCATTCCCCTTACAAAGAATGCCTTGAGCCACTACAAGAAAATCGCTCATTTGCGACGGCAATTTCCGTCGCAAATGGACCTTTTTCCGTGGCAAATTTGCGTTTGCGACGACATTTGCGACGGACAAAATTCTGTCGCAAAAACGGTCGTCGCAAATATTTTGCGACGGATTTTTCCGTCGCAAATATTCCCGTCGCAAATTCGTCGCAAATTCGTCACAAATTTCCGCCGCAAATCCGTCACAAATTTCCGTCGCAAAGTCGTCGCAAATCCGTCGGAAATTTTAAAAAAATAAAAAAAAAATCCTACAAACACAAAATTTCACCAATTATACAAATTTCTTAAAAGTCCTACATGTTTCTCAATGTGATAAAAACGACTCCACTGGGGATCGAACCCAGAATCTCTGGTTCCGTAGACCAGCGCCTTATCCATTGGGCCATGGAGTCAGATTTCAAGTTTTAGGATAAAAGCATTCCTTATCCTGAATATTATTAGTAAGACCAACAAAACATGAATTCCAGCAGTATACAACCACACACAACGACCACGCTCATATACACATGTTAGGCATATATGCATGATAAAATAAAGAGGAAAATTATCAATCAGATACCATAACCAAAACTAAAGTATCATAGCAGCTTTTTGCTGAGTAAAATCCAGCTAACTAGAGTGACAGAGAACATGAGGTCAAATGATCAATTAGTAGCGAATCATAACAAATCAATAACCATAAAATTTAGGCAACCATTCAACACACATATGATATCCAAATCAAAGAATGACAGTGGGGATATTGAACACTGGTCGAATCTGTGGCATCATATCTTAAAGATCAGACAAACACCATAACAGAGATAATATAATGCAGTGAACTAGGATAATAAAGGCCAAGTGACTCAAGGTGAGAAAGGTAAGAACGAACCTTCTACTTAAATTAAATCTATCATCTAACATGCTTTTTTGAGCATCTATTAGTTTCCCAACAAATCTCCATATGTCCTCACCTGCATAGAAAGATCATGGAAGGAAAACAACTCAGCAAGGCCCAAAAGGTATTATGATCAAAATGAAACCAAAGTTTTGCATCTAAAGTCTTCAAGTGAAAATTTATCATTTCATCCACAGATTAAGTTATCAATGAATGACTCATGATTTATAAATTTAAGAAACTGATAGCTGGTCAAAAAAAAAGAAGAAACTGATAGGTATAAGAGGCTTTGTTAATTAAGTTGAGCTAGTTATAAGATTACATGTCAAACCTTAAAAGCTTCTTCAAAATCACTGCAGGAGACTGTTTCACAATTAGGGTAAGCGTTGAGTGCAGCATCCTCACTGTGTATGATCCTGATATCCCCTAATTCAGTAATCCAAGCATATATAATAATGAACCATGGGAATTAAATCAAACAGTGGAAAATTCGTACACAACATGACCATACCTTATATGATATTTGTACTTTGGCA
Organism: Astragalus membranaceus; assembly: GCA_039519185.1. NCBI lineage: Eukaryota > Viridiplantae > Streptophyta > Magnoliopsida > Fabales > Fabaceae > Astragalus > Astragalus membranaceus. Next base: position 118,904,969 of record CM076851.1, read on the forward strand.
CTATCATCAGAAGCAGCCATAATATGAGATATAGATAGTGGCCCTACAATTAGCAACAAAAACAGTAGTTGCAAAGTTTGAGATCTGACAGTAAAACTCATCACAAACTATAAAATGCCGATGCATATGGTTTAACAATAATGTAATAAGATGGAAAAGCAAAATTGAATCTATAAGTTTCTAAATGATTACTAGAATGATAAACAAAATTGAATCATAACAGCATATCTCTGTAAATGAGTTGATAAACAAATTTTCAAGATGCATATTAACTTCTGAACAATGTTTTCCAGAATGATTGTTAGATAAACACTACGAGACTAATTTCCAAGTCAAAGAGGCAAGCTTCCCAAGTAGGAACCTAAAAATGTTGGTTAGATTAGATAAACACTTATAATATCAATCAACAGTTAATAATCATTTATAACTTACTTTAATCTATTGATCAGAAGCACTGCATTTTTCATTCTGTTGAGATCAACAGTGGAGGCTTTAATTTCGAACAAAATATCATATGCACCAATATCTCTTGTTTTGGATACTGAACATATACCATATGGATCCTGCAACCGGTGAGGAGGCAATTTTGATTCTCCTGAATTGTCCTTGAACGTGCCAATTCTTGTGAATATGCTACACAGGCACTTAACAATATCCTCAGAAACTCGATTCGGTGTGCTATCAACTTCTGAGGCCTTATCATCTGATGAACTTGAGGAACTTTCTGCTCTTTCCTGATCTACTAATCTCTTCTCCTAATAATCAAGCAAATCAGAATGATTGTAAAATTACAACTCAATCATTTCACATATTATCAAATAGTAACTATTGAAAACTGATCTGTACCTACCTGCAACTTCAAGTGATCTACACACTTATCAGCTGATTCTTGTTTAGTTGAAAATTTCTTCACCGGAGTAGTAATGACTTTCGCAGTTTTCTTGGTTCTTCAACTGGGTAAATCAGAAAAATCAGAAAAATATCAACATTAATCACATGAATAAAACCCTAAATAAAACTTGTAACAAAAAATTATGGAAGAGGGGTTAGGGGGCTCAACTGAAGTTGCCATTTTCCTGTAAATTAGCAGCACCAAAGTATATTCTCAACACATAGGAGCTGGTAACCTACTCTTAACACTAAATCAATCATTATAAGCATGAATTATGTATTACTCTAACTATGAGAAGCAACCAACAGTCTATTATATATCTTCACTTGTGAACACAACATGGTAGTGCTGAAGGAGAAAGGGTGAATTATAGATACTTTATAATATATGCCATGTAAGAGAAGGTTGGAATCAATTCTTACTTGTTATTTCTACATCTAGGTTTTGATCTTTTGATGTCACCAGAACAACAAATAAACCAAATCAAGATAGATTCCAAAAGAGTGAGAAAAGTGTTGTTTCATACCACAAAATTCAGCTTTCATGACAGCATCTCCATTCTCCTTGATGCAGCTTCAACTACACGCTCTGCAGGAACCAATAAGTGGGTTTCGTATAATCTCAAATCTCATCATCTCCACGTAATAAATAATAATAACAATAAATGTCTGAATTCAATTAAGATCAAAATTCAGAAGAAATAGAGGATAAAAGGAGGGTTTATAATTAGGGTAAAAGGAGGGTTTATAATTAAGATCAAGATTCAATTAACATACCCTTAATTACAATCATCCTTACCTACGCATAAAGGCATAGAATAAGAATAAGAATAAAAGGAGGGTGAGATCAGTAGGTTACCAGCTCCTATGTGTTTACTTCGCGGTACATGTCTACAACAATGAAAAATTATGGAAGAGGGGTTAGGGTTTTGAATCAACAAAATATTTGGGGATTTCAGTCAAAGAGAAGTAGATTAGAAGAAAACCACTTACCCTTTAAGAAGAAGAGAGAGGAGAGGCGACTGAGAGGAGAACGACAGTCAGTGGTTTCCGTCGTCGCTGTGAGGTTTCTGTAGCGGTGGTTTTCGCAGGGCCGTCGCAGGGAAAGAGGTCGGCGTGAGGGAGGAGAACGAACGGTGGAGCCGGCGTGAGGGAGGGGGACGGCGTGGGGGAGGGGGACGGCGTGAGGGAATCATAGAGGGTGAGGGATGAGAACGCGTGAGGGATGAGAACGAACTGATGAAATGAAATGATGATATGAACGCGTGAGGGAGTTTAAGTGAACAACATTTGCGACGGGCTTGTGACGGGATCTCCGTCGCAAATTTGCGACCGTTTTCTAATCCGTCGCAAACGCCAAGGGGAAATTTCCCGCTTCTTACTTTTTATACATGCCGTCGCAAATCCGTGGCAAATTACTGACGGATTAAGCTCCGTCGCAAATATTGGTAGCTAAAACAGGATTTTCTTATAGTGAGCAGTGTATTGAATCCTGAGATGTTTGAATAAATTTTCACTTAAAGGTTTGTTTGTCTTGAAAAATTGGCCTGTGGACTAATTAAAATTTATATTTTTCTAAAAGGCAGATGTTAGTTATTAGTGTACATGTTGTATGTTAGTAGCCAAGATTTGAACCCTTGACATCCTTGGGCTATTTTGGACAAATTCACGCCGAGGAAGATCCAACTATAGATGATATTATCTATATGAGAAACGATCATGATGAAGGGATTTGTGTCGATCCAACATTTCATGTCAAGAAAAGAAAGAAAAAAACTAAGAACACGACAAGGAAAAGGAAAAAGAATAACTTAATGGGTATGGTGTTTTTACTTAGTTGTATGCTTGTTTTTCTTTTGTATCATTTTTTATTGCATATAATGTTTTTAATTTTGTGTGATAATTTTATTGCAGGTAAATGGAATCTCCAAATGAAAATACTGCTCTTCCTACTGAGAAAAGTGACTGCAAGCGTGGTTTGACTATCATGAAAAAAGTCATTAAGAATAGAAGCAAAGGAAGAAAGTTTGAGGTAAAAAATTGGTCACTATCTTTGGATAATAGATATAAAATATGGTTAATTGACTGGTTTCAGTTTTTGTTCAGTAGTGTTGTCGTCCTTTAACAAATATGGATAGTTGTTTACTCAAGATTAGCTTCCAAGTCCTCTATAGGAGAAGAAGAAGAAGACAGTGTACTTTTCTATAGGAGAAGTAGACTGTGTAAAAAGTAGACAGTGTATTTATGATAAATGGCTCAAGAGTGAGAGCTAAGAACCCTTTTTCTACTGGTAATATTCTTTGCACAATATATTATTATTCATATATGTATTTAAATTTATAATATCACTAAGGTTTATATTAATCTTACTGCTTGAAATTTTAGGCTAGATATAGGAGGAAAGGAAATAAATATTGAGAAATGCCCTCGAGCTAAACTTCAACAGTAGTGTTACATATCTCAGTCCAGTAAGTTTTCCTCCATACATTTGAACATCTTATTCATTTGGCTTCTTTTTAGTTTGAATTTTCATATTTTATCTTAACTCATTCTTCTTTCTTCTAGATGGAAAGGTTGCCTTATGAAGTTGTTGTGGAGGATGGAAGATTATTCTACTGGCAACAACTTTAACATATTTCGAATATACCTAATTTACATTAAGTCCGCATTGTTGTCAGAGTTCGAGTCTAAAATTAAATAGTAACTTTTTCTTCATGATGCAACCAAAGAGAAACAAACTCAAAGAAGATAAGCATGTTCTGTTGATCAAGAATGTATTGAGAAGTTTGTCTGAATGTGGTTGAAACCTTTCGAAATAAATTTTACACTTTTGGGTTGATATAATTGTGTATTTTGAGTGTTTTATTGAATCTTATGGATGCAACTACATGCAAAAAGTAGTGTTAGGTTTGATATGTGTTTAATAAAATAGTTCTTATTTTGTGTGTTTGATAAAATAGTTATGTGAAATGTTATGGACAGTAAAACTGCTTTAATTTTATGTGAAATGTTATGGACAGTCAATATTTCTGAGTAATTTGAAGGGAGAGTGATCCCCAAGTAGATTGGGAAAAGGGAAAAAGAAGATGAAAGGGAAAAAGGAGGTCATGGCTCTGAAGTTAGATATGTCTAAAGCTTATGATAGACTTGAATGGAGATTCATTGAGAAAACTCTGACAGCTATGGGTTATCCTACTCGCTTGGTGCAGCCAATTATGAAGTGTGTATCCTCAGTATCATACCAAATCCTCATTAATGGCCAGCCTAGTGTTGACTTCAATCCCCAAAGAGGATTGAGACTAGGAGATCCACTCTCACCTTATCTCTTTATTTTGTGTGCTAATGTTCTTTCAGGTATGCTACACAAGTTAGTGGAAGGAAAGCAAATTCATGGAATCAAAATTGCAAGACAGGCTCCCCAAATATCTCATCTTTTCTTTGTTGATGACAGTTTACTTTTCACTAGAGCTAACCGTGAGGAAGCTCGAGTCATTCTGGATATTCTTCATACATACCAGCTTGCTTCTGGGCAGGTGGTAAACCTTGACAAATCTGAGGCATCCTTAAGCCGAAATGTGCAAACAATTGACAAACAAAATATATGTAACATGATGGGGGTAAAGGCAGTGGAAGCTCAGTCGAAATACCTTGGTTTTCCAATTCCTTTTGGGAGATCAAAGAAGATTATTTTCTCTTTTGTCATGGAACGTGTGTGGAAGAAGTTGAAGGGATGGAAGGAAAAGTGTCTGTCTGGTGCAGGGAAGGAGACCCTTATCAAAGCTGTTGCTCAGGAAATTCCGAATTATATCCTCAGCTGCTATGAGATGCCTATTGGATGCTGCAATGATATTGATTCTATGTTGGCAAATTTCTGGTGGGGAACTGATGAGGAGCACAGGAGGAGAATCCATTGGATGAGCTGGGGGAAAATGTCAAGGCCAAAATGCAAAGGTGGAATGGGATTCAGGGGTTTCAGAGATTTCAATATAGCTTTGCTGGGAAAACACTGTTGGAGACTGGTGAATGGTGATTGCTCTCTCCTGGAGAGGGTTTTGAAGAGCAAGTACTATCCTAATGGGAACTTCATGAAAGCTAAGCTAGGATCCCAACCTAGCTATGCTTGGAGGAGCATGTTGAGTGCAAGGAAACTGGTCCAAACTGGTGGCAAATGGATAATTGGAAATGGATCCACTACTAGAATATGGGAGGACAGATGGTTGAGTGATGGCTCTTTGCTTACCTCTAGGAGCTCTGTCAACAATTTGGAGGACAATGAGTGTGTCTCAACGCTGATAGATTTTGGAACAAGAGATTGGAACATGCAGTTAATTTTTCAATTCTTTGACACACATGAAGCAACAAAAATTTTCAGTACTCCTCTGTCTCTGAGGCTTCCAAATGACAAGCTGGTGTGGCAATGGGAAACGAATGGCCAATTCTCAGTGAGAACTGCTTATCACAGCATGTGTGAGATTAATGCTAGGAACTGGCCAAGTTCCTGAAGCTCTATCAATGATAAAATTTATAAGGAAATTTAGCGAGCAAAAGTCCCAAATAGAGTTAGGAACTTTCTTTGGAAGCTTACAAAGTCTATTCTGCCAACTAGAACAAGCCTAAGGAGGAAAGGAATTCAGCTTGATGTAACCTGGCCACTCTGTAATGCGGAACCTGAGACGCCAGAGTATCTTTTCTTGGATTGCAACATCATAAAGCTAACTCTGTTTGCTTCCTGAATTGGTGCTCAACCCCTTGTGCTTGCTGATATTATTGGGTGGCTGCTGAAATGGTTAACTTGCAGGGACTCTGAAGGTGCCCAATTGTTCTGCATTTTGCTTTGGATGGTTTGGAAGGCAAGGAATGAAGCTGTGTTTAACAACAGGAAACCAGATCCGATTAGAAATGCGAATGCTGCACTGGATTTTGTCTCTGAGTATAATGCTGCAAATGCCACCAGATCTCATACTCCTATGCAGGATCAACAATTGCCAAGGCCAATTAACTCCCAGCAAATTTGTGCCTATGTAGATGTTGGATCATTCAATGATGGAACTACTTGTTGGGGGTCTCTGTGTGGTGAACCCTGAGGGAAACATTATCTATAGCGCCTACAAAAGAGACACAATCTCTATTGAGCCTGTCATTGCAGAAGCTATTGGTCTGAGGTGGGGCATTCAACAGATCTTGGAGCAAAATATTGTCCCTGCTACTTTCTTTACTGATGCACAGGTGGTCTCTCAATGCATATCCAACCCCTCTATGGTTGCTTCGATTGAGCATATTATCCAAGACTGTAGAGCTCTCCTTGATTCCATTCCTGGTTGCTCTGTGAGACTTATTAGGCGCGAAGGAAACTGCATGTAGCTCATAGTCTTGTTGGTTTAGCCAAAAAAAATAGGTTGTAACAACTGGTTGGGCCCTCCCCCAGCAAATTGTAATGCTCCAAATGTTGTAACGCCAGTGGTCGGCTCTTTTCCACGTTCCAATTAATGCAATCAGTTTGAAATTCAAAAAAAAACGGACAACTAAATTATTTAAACAATTTGAATTTAATACATCAACTAGATAGCAGGCATATCCTGTTAGTAATTTTGTATTACGTGCAATATTTATATTAATCTTCTATGTTGTATTAGGTCTCCAGGCCATAATATCTGGACAGATGTAGAAAGTGACAAATATGGATTCTTTTTTATAAGTAAGTGGTCATTTGTTTGATCAGCACTTTGTGAAAGTCTTATTGCTCACATAAGGTGGGGAATTTAATATATTTACAACAAGTACGGCATATTGTAAATTATTTATTTTCAATACAATCATAATTTTTTAAATTATCTTACATTCAAAAATAAAGAGTATGACGTCATGTTCCACTCCCAAAACTGCTGCTCATTTTCCTATCATTACATTACAGGTCAATTCTTTTATGTAAACATTTACTGATTTTACAAAGTGTAAGTTCAAACTATAAAAATGTGATATAGGAATAGAATTTTAAAAACAAATAAACACAGTGATAGTGTTAAAATAGAGAAACTAATATTGCTCAAAAACAGTAGAGGAACCAAAATGACATATAACCCAAACTACAGAGAGAGCAAAATGGCATACCACCGATCATGAGATTTCAAACCCAAATCCAAAGATAAAAATAAACAAGCCACTAAATCATCCTTATAAGGATGGATATTCACATACACTCTGTTCTAAATTCTAATTTATTTCAAGCACACCAACACGTTCACAAACTGAAAGATTCCTAACTCCTAAGTTCACATGCCAAATTGTTCTCTTGTCACAACCACTTTACATAGAATTCATGACCCACTATGCAATTATATTATAACAATTGCTAATTATTCACCAAATAGCTCTAAGCAAGAGCAAGGAAGAAAATGTCATCAAGTCTGTCGTTGCTAGGGGAGTTGCCACCATACACCAATAATCCATCTCGACCACCTCGGCTAACACCAGCGAACGCACACCACCCACGAGGCCCTGGATGGCTTCCGGATTCCACTTTATCGTCCAACCTAATCCATGACAGTGTCTTTGTGTCTAATGCATAAACTTCACCAGAAAATTGGCCAGCACCCATGTGACCTTGGTCACTAGGATCTATTTCCCCACCATACACAATTATGTGATTCCCAATCTTACTAGTGGAAAACACACTTCGGGCTGTGGGCTTCAACCCACTTGTTTCTACCTGGGTCCATGTTTTGTGGGCTATATCAAAGCAATGCACGTCATCCACTTCGATTCCAGCGAAACCGTATACAACCCAGATTTTTCCTTGGGCAACTACTAGGCCCGGCCCACCTCTTCCTTTGCAACTTTCACCAGGAGAAGGAAATTCCAACCATTTTCCATGAATAACATCGAAGGCCCATAAATCATTGAGTCTTCCGGCGACTCCACAACCACCAAAAACGTACACGTGTCGGTCATCGGCAGTCATTGAATGGTAGCTCCGGTGAGGAGGCCCAATATCTCCACTTGAAATCAAGGTCCAATTGTTGGTCTTGGTGTCGAAAGAATAGAGTTCGTTAAGTTCGTTGTGCTCAGCATCCCTTCCGCCAAATACATATATTGTTTCTCCAACCGCAGCCATTGTGACACCGACACGTGGCGGTGGGGCATTCCCGGATACATCGGCTACTGACCATGTCAAGGTATCAAGGTCGAACACGTGGACCTTGTTATCAACCGGAACACGGGGCTCAAACTCGCCCCCGAATGCATACACCTTCTGTCCTACCACGGCTATAGCATGTGAACTTCTTGCTCCTTCCACAACTCCTCTTTGATCAAGCTGATTGATACAAGTAAATCCAAAAATTTCCATCTTAACAAATTTATGGGAACCACGTTGTCAAAATAATAATATAAAAAAACCTCAAACAAAAATTGGGAGTGAGACTTGTTAAGGGAAATTTAGTTGGGAAAGTGATGTGTGATTTTGATTGAAACTTGAATTTGACCTGAAATCTTGATGGTATTGTGATCTATCAGCCTATATAGGACGAAAAATCACGAAAGGAGTCTTAATCCTAATCCTAAACCCTCAATTCCTCATTTCATGAAACTCCTTCCAACAAAATTTCTTCATATAAATATACATGGTAGCATATATCAGTGAAGAGAATAATTGTTGTACAAATCTAAAATAATAATAATAATAATAAAATAGGGTTGGATTTCCGAAAGAGAAGAGAAGAGACCTTAATCCAATTGCCGTGAAGTACCGCCATTGCTGGAATCCACCAGAAAGAGAAAGGGTTACACCAAATGCTCAGTCACTGGTAGCGAGATTGATGTAATGTAATGTAATGTAAACTCGCGTGTTTAATTAAGCTACGCATGCGTTGGCTTAATATATAAACGTCACTGGTTAGTTCAAAACAATGTGTATTGCGGCCACATTAAATGTTTTTGAGTAAGGGAGGTTGTAACTGGATGTTGACTAGGGATAAAATGGTGACGAGGATTTGCGTCTTTTTTGAGAAATGCTAAATGTTTTTATTTAAAAGGAGAAATGCTTCATACTCATTTGACAAAAAAAAAGGAGAAATGCTAAATGATTATTGATTGTGAATTAAATAAATGAGGCAGCAATAGCATAGTGGTCCCAGAACTTTGGCATGAAAATTTCAGCAACTATGAAAAGATAAAATATATTTATAGGAATATTCCAAAATATTTTATGATAAAAAAATTGATGCAAGTAGATTAGGTTTTTATCATCTTATAAAACGACGAAAAAAATATTGATTCACTTCAAAGGCCTAGAGCATGCCTTGATGATGTAATACCACAAGTTTTTTTTATAAACAAATGTTAGTAGGGGTGGAGTAATGTTAGTTTCCGGAGTTTGAACCTGGACCTCTTTTTTACAACTTTGCAATTCCTTCATGTCCTTTAACTCGCTAACTGAACTACCTTCTTGTACATGTAATACCACAGGTTGAATCACAATAGCATAACCATGAATTTAAATAAGTATCACAAGTGCACGGTCCCCTAATTAGTAGTGGATATAGAACCCGGAGTTACTAGGTCGACATCTTTTAAAATCACGCATCACTATACAATTCATATATCTATCTTATTTTGATCATTCGATTGATATGCCGTAATTTTAATTTGTTGAGATCCGACACCAATTCAACTAAATTAACATCGACAGTGACTCAACCAAAGTAACTTTGCACCCGCTTTCTATCTCAAGCATTACAAAATGTTCTGTACTGTGCTTCCGATCTTAGAGATTGGTATTACGCAGTTAGTAGATATTTTGTCCTTGATTCTGTCTCTGTCTTCAGGCTTGAGAAGAAGATTTTGTTCGACCTGGAGAGGTTCGATCTTGAGAGGCGATGTTGAGATGTTCGATCTTGAGATGTCCGTTCTTGAGGGGCGAGGTTGTACCTGCAATGATACTCCGACGCTCAAGTCAGTATTTGAGTGAATGAGTGTTTTGTTAGAAAAAGTGCTTACCATTAATGAGCATTGAATGGTGTATTTATAGGTCTTGAGTGGTGTTTGTTGTGGGCGTTTTTGGGCCGTCCGATCTCGTGAGCTGATCTTGGCCATTGAAGATTGGACTCTCTCAATATGATTGGGCTTCTCATCAATTGGACTTTTGGAGAGGGGGGTGTAAATAGCAAACAGTATAATCACCATAACAGTGGCCCCCCAAGTCTGGTCGCTATGAGGAGCGATCTTGACTTTGATGGGCGACGTAGCCTCATATTCTTGTTTTTGTTGAGTGGAGATTTCTTCGGTCTCGAGCTTATGTCGAGGCTGGGGTTCTTGGGCGATGTTTAACTGTCCGTCGAGCTTTCGAGCGAGGTAGATGGTTTTTTGAATTCAGTGCTGCTTTGGAATCAGTGTAATCTTGGAATCAGTGCCATTTTTACTGTTTCTGACAAGGTGTGTCTTCGCAGTGGCGGCGCATGATGGTGACGTTTATTCTTCAGCCTGCGAAGTTTAATGGACTTTGGTTTGGTTGTGACGTTTCGACTTCCCGGCCCAGGCCCATTAGATCCGCCTTGCTATAAATAAAGGATCTCACCTTCTCATTTGTTGCTTGCTGTTCATTTGTTTTGGATTTGTCGATCTTCGAGAGCTCCCGAGCTTCTTTAAATTGAACGAGTTTGAAGAGTTTCGAAGTACTTTTAAGGTCGGTTTCTGTGGATCGACAACAGTATTTTTCCAGATATAATCAACTTGCGATTCAGTTCCGAGGTTAGTCTATTTTTGATTTTTCTTTACTTTTCTTTTCGTTTGTGCCTGGACCCCCCCAGTCCCCTTTGATCTCAGAATGGGGGTCGTCAGGTCGGGTTCCGACTTGCTCGTGAACCCATTTTCGATCTTTAACCCTGACATTTCGTCCCCCATTCCTGTAGATTCGCTCTGGCGAGGACAAAACAAACTCGGAGAGACGTTACTCAGTATCGGAAAGAGTTTACGAACGTGATGGCTTCTGGCGGTGAAGTCCCTGAAGTTCGTACCGAGCCTCTTGAAGTCGCCGCCCCGGACGTGCAAGAGCATTCTGCTTCCGCCCCTATGAGTGAAAAGGCGAAGGATAATTTTGAGAGTGAAAGTTCCTCTCCTGCGACCGATGCTAATGAGCCAAACGAAGATACTCCTGAAGGTGCGGAGGAAGATCGTCTGGTTGATGTGATGGCCATTACTTCTGAGTCTGATGAGGAAATCCAAGTGGAGGAAACAGAGGATTCCGAGGTCGATCTTGGGACGGGCTCCGAGGTTGACCTTGTGTTGAGTTCCGAGCCTGCCGATGAGTCCGATGGAGGTGATGTTGGAAAACAAGTTGAATCTCGCCCTTCGAGTCAACCAGGTTCCGGACGAGCTTCTGCTGCTTCTCTAGATGGCTACTCGAGTACTGGTTGTGGGGACCTCGATGTACCGGTGCGAGAGGTCTCCCAATATGATTGGGTTTCCAGAAATATTTTGGAGATCGAATCGTTGTACCAGCACGGTTTTAATTTGGAGATGGTCGGGAGGAAAGCTTCCGGTCATTCGAAGCGAATTTGGAGAGTTGAGGGAATGAAGAAAGGAGAGCACGTGGCTTTGTGGCCTGGAGAGCTCAAGTTTACTTTGTATCATATGCTGATAAATGAGATGAATATCCGGCCTCCTTTCACCTGGTTCGAGCAGACGGTTTTGGCGACTTTGGATGTTGCGCCTTCTCAGTTGCATCCAAATGCGTGGGCTTTTGTTCGAGCCTACGAACTAATGTGCCTTCACCTGGACAGACCGGTCTCGCCGTTGCTCTTCTTCCATCTGTTTGAGATTAACCGGAATAGCAGCGAAAATAAGTCCGGTCGCGAGCATGTCAGTCTTCGCTCGAGGCGAGGGGCCAAGATTTTCAAAGCTTATGCGGACTCATTGAAGGGGAATTGGAAGGAGTTATATTACTGGGTCGAGCCGGTGACCGATGAAGCGATCGAGAGAGTGGGAAAGTTCTCCCAGGATGGTCGGACTTTGGTGTCCACCAAGTTTCCCATCGGTTGGAGTCAGGCTCATTTTGAACGATCCACCAATTCTTTTTCTGTTGGTGAGGATCGATTGAACGCTGCCGGTCTTCTTACCAAGAGGATCCTGATGTTTATTTCTGAGGACATTCCGTTTTCAAAACATAAGTATCGGGGTATCCCTGCGGCTAAGATAGTTCAGGCTGGGAAGCGAAGACGGGTGCAATTTGTTTTAGGTAGCTCGTCTTTCTTGCTTTGAATTTTGCATTTTTTTCACTTTGTAGTTTGCATGACCCAGTTTTTGTTTCTTTTCCAGATACCATGGCCCCAAAGAAGCTCGCCGCAATGAAGGCGCTGGCGATGAGGAGCGTCGATATATCTGACGATGCTGAGGAAGTGGATGCTCCGCTTCCGACGTCCCCCCAGGTTGAGACTGTCGTTGGGACGGTTACTGCTGCTTCCCCGATCAACACTGTTACCCAAGAGGACCTTGCCTATGAGGCTCTGGTCGATCTTGTTTCCAGTTCTCCTCCCCCGACTGCTCCCGATATCGGTGCAGGGACCTCGGCGAAGAGGGTGCGCACCGAGGCAAGTGGCGAGCAAAGGCCGGATAAAAGGAGTAAAACCTCAAGGAGACCGAAGCATAAGAACAAGGCCGTACCTTTAGAGGAGGGCTTCTTGGAACAAAACTATGCCCAATGGCGGGAGGATCCTGTCGGGGCGTCTGTTAAACTATTGGCGAACTTGGCCGATGTTCATAAGATCGAAAAAGAGAAATACGAGAAACGGGCTAAGGGTAGGTGTTTTCCTGTTTGTTTTTTGCTTTTATGATCTTTTTCCCTCAACCTGATTTTTCTTATTTTCGTGCTTGCAGATTTGTTGGAGCTCGAGAAGTCTAAAAGAGTGAAGCTTGTGGAAGATGTGTCTTCGAAGTCGAAAGAGCTCGCTCGAACAAAGAAAGAACTTCAGACTCTAAAGGAAAGCCAATGGGAGGTTATACGCCGGGCGGAGTTCGCGGAAACTCGTGTAAAGGAGCTGGAAGAAAAGGAGAGAGTTTTGGAGGGGCAATTGGTCGAGGCTAATCAGAAGATTAAAAGTTTGGAGTTTCGTATAGTCGGTTTGGAAGATGATTTGAAGAAGGCATCCGAGGCAAGGGTCGGAACAAGCAGCGATGCAGGGGCTCGAATTGCGGAGCTTCAAGCAGCCCTTCAGCAGAGCAGAAAAAATGCTAAGGAGGCTACGAAGATTGCAAATGAAGCTAGGAAGGAGGCTCGTGAAGCCGCTAATTCTGTAATTGAGCTGTATAGGGAGGGTTTTGAGTGTGCCCAGGAGCAAATTGCTTTGGTCAATCCTTCCATCAATTTGGATCGGTCGATTATCGATGCCGACCACGAGGTTGAAGGGGGTATGATCGTTAAGATCGATGCTCAGACGGAGAAGAAAACTGTGATTTTTCCGACCTCCACTGCCTGATGTTTTAACAACGTTTCTTTTTGTAGAAGTTCCTGGTGTATGCTTTTACCTATGTAGTTTTCGTATAGATCCGGAACTTCTTTCGGTCTAGCTGGAGATATTTGTAATCTTTTTTGGGATATGTCTATCAGACCTTTACGAGCTTTAATGAATGCTTTTTGAATTTCGCATGTCTTGTATGTCGTTTTACGAGTTTTAACGAGTGCTTTTTTAATTCTGCACGTTGCGTATGATGTAAGAACGTCGGTAAATGAGGAACTCGATTTACCGGTTCGAACCTATAGGACAGTTTACTAGGACTCGGCCCAGATTTAACTCGCCCTATAGGGGTATCGGTAGCTGTGGCCGATGGTCGTTCTTAGGACGTTTCGATCCTTGAAGACTCGGTCTCTTTGAGATAGTTTGCCAAGACTCGGCTCGGATTTAACTGTTTTCTCAAAGAGTTTGCGACCTTGGGTGGTCGCTTTTGGGGAGATCATCTAAGATCGGTCCCAGTTGATTCCCGGTGGGGGGAATTTGGTCCCTACATTCTGTTTGATGAAAATCAAGAATGTGTGGAGACTTGGTGAAAACTTTTGAGAAGCTTCGAAAGCGTTTGAAAGAAATGTCAAGTTTCTTTTTTGATTAATAACTTGTTTCGAGTTTACATAAGATCGGTGTACATGATTTCTTTCTAAGGATAATAACTTTTCAGTTTTGTTGCGTTCAAAGTCCTCTCAATCTTTCTTTCTTGGAGGGTCTCCAATTTAAAGGCTCCCGTACCGGTTTTAGATAAAATTCGGTAGGGGCCTTCCCAGTTTGGGGCGAGCTTTCCTTGGGAGGCATTTTTCTGACCGATGTCAGCTCTTCTGAGTACCAGATCGCCTGGATCGAAATCTCTGTGAACGACTTTGGTGTTGTATCTGATTGCAACCTTTTGTTTGATGATTTCTTCTCGGAGCGAGGCCCGACCTAGGATTTCATCGATGAGGTCGAGTTCTTCTCTTAAGGCTTGACCGTTATTGCTTTGTGTTTTGGGATTTGCCGTTCTCCAACTAAGTTTGCCGATCTCGACGGGGATGACCGCCTCGCTGCCGTAGGAGAGCCTAAAAGGTGTTTCCCCAGTGGAGCTTTGGGGGGTCGTCCGGTATCCCCAGAGGACGTAAGACAATTCTTCTACCCAATTTCCTTTAGCATCGTCCAAACGTCGTTTCAGCCCGTTCAGTATTACTTTGTTTGCAGCCTCTGCTTGACCGTTGGTTTGAGGGTGCTCTACTGAAGTGAAATGGTGTTTAATTTTCAGTTCGAGCATTAGTTTTCGAAATCCCGAGTCTGTGAATTGAGTTCCGTTGTCCGTCACTACTACCTCGGGGATCCCGAACCTGCTCATGATGCTTTTTTTGAAGAATTTTATGCAGTTTTTTGCAGTGATGGTCGCCAAGGGTTCCGCTTCTATCCATTTGCTGAAGTAGTCTACGGCGACGATCAAGAATTTGACTTGTCCTGGCGCCTTTGCGAAAGGTCCGAGTAAGTCCATTCCCCACCATGCGAAGGGCCACGTGGAGGATAAACTTGTGAGGTCTGTAGGGGGAGCTATGTGGACATTGGCGTGGATTTGGCATTTCTTGCACTTCTTCACATGATCACTAGCATCGCCAATCATGCTCGGCCAGTAGTAATCGGCTCGAAGAGTTTTCCGTGCTAAAGATCGAGCTCCCATGTGCTGGCCGCAGATTCCCTCATGAATTTCTGTTAATACATAGGCCGCTTCTTCTCCCTCGATGCATTTTATTAGCGGGGAAGAGAGGCTTCTTTTGTAAAGCGTTCCGTTGATGACTGAAAAAGCCGAGGCCCTTCTCCTGATGTATTTGGCGTCGTTCCTGTCTTGGGGTTCTGTTCCTTTGACGATGTATTCTACAATTGGGGTGATCCAGCTGTCTATTTCTTCGAGCATACAGATGGTCGAGTTAAACAGAGGCTCGAGAGACACACTGGGTTTGTGTAGCGTTTCTTGGATGGTTGTCCTCTGGTTCCCTGGGGTTTTTGTGCTTGCGAGTTTGGCGAGGATATCAGCTCGTTGGTTTTCCGTTCTTGGGACATGAACTATCTCGCTTGTTCCAAATTCAGCCATTAGCGACCGTACCTGAAGCAGGTATTTTTGCAGGATCGGTTCTTTGGTCTCGTATTTACTTCCGATCTGGGAGACCACCAGAAGAGAGTCGGTATGAAGTTTTATTTGTTGGACTTGGAGGTCAATTGCCAGGCGAAGTCCGGCGATGCAAGCCTCGTACTCTGCTTGGTTGTTCGAGGTGGGAAAACCGAATGTAAGGGAAACTTCGATGATGACCCCCGTCGGG
Source organism: Astragalus membranaceus (assembly GCA_039519185.1). Taxonomy (NCBI): domain Eukaryota; kingdom Viridiplantae; phylum Streptophyta; class Magnoliopsida; order Fabales; family Fabaceae; genus Astragalus; species Astragalus membranaceus. The sequence goes on from CM076851.1 coordinate 118,920,663, forward strand.
CTTTCTAGCATGATCCCAGCGCCACTCCCTTTTGGATTTGAGGACCCATCGACATACAGGATCCATATGTCAGATTCGGTGTTAGCAGACGTCATTTCGGCGATGAAGTCCACCAAAACTTGCGCTTTAAGTGTTGTTCGAGCTTCATATTTAATCCCGAATTCTGAGAGTTCCACAGCCCATTTGATTATTCTTCCAGCCAGATCGGGTCTATGGAGTATCTGCCTGATGGGGTAGTTAGTTCGGACGACTACCTAGTGGGCGACAAAATAGGCTCGAAAACGTCGAGCTGCGACAATGAGAGCTAGGGCGATTTTCTCGATTTTCTGATAACGACTTTCAGCTCCGTGCAGAGCCTTGCTTGCGAAGTAGATCGGACTTTTCCCGGTTTCGAGCTCGCGCACCAGAACGGCAGCTAAAGCTTCTTCCGAGACCGCGAGATATAGGTATAGGGTTTCCCCTTCATTTGGTCGAGTTAAAATTGGAGGCTCGGAGAGAGATTTTTTTAGTTGCTTCAAAGCTTCGTCTTGTTCAGGCGTCCATTCGAAATCTCTTTCTTCTTTTTTGAGGATTTTAAAAAGTGGAAGAGATTTGAATGCTGCATTTGATATGAAACGAGATAGAGCAGCTATCATTCCATTGAGTTTTGGCACTTCCCTCTTGGACGTCGGAGTTCGCATTTCTGTGACGGATCGACATTTATCCGGGTTCGCCTCGATTCCTCTTTCTGTTAGGAAAAAACCCAAGAATTTCCCTGCTCGAACTCCGAAAGTGCACTTCTCTGGGTTTAATCTCATTCTATTCTTTCGTACCTCACAAAAAATCGCTCTTAGATCGCTTATATGGTCGTCATCACTTCTGCTCTTGGCGATCATATCGTCGAGGTAGACTTCTACGCTTTTACCGATCTGGTTTTGGAACACTTTGTTCATCATTCTTTGATAAGTTGCTCCAGCGTTTTTTAACCCAAAGGGCATGACACGGTATGCGAAGTTTCCTCGGTCAGTGATGAAGGCGGTTTTTGCTTGATCTGGGGGAAACATGGCGATCTGGTTGTATCTGGAGTATGCGTCCATGAAAGATAATAACCAGAAACCAGAAGCGTTGTCGACCAAATGATCGATGCTGGGGACCGGAAAAGCATCTTTTGGGCAAGCTTTATTAAGATCGGTGTAGTCGACACACATACGCCATTTTCCGTTAGATTTCTTCACCAGGACTGGGTTTGATAACCAAGTCGTGTATTTAACCTCGGAGATAAAGTTGGCTCTGATGAGGTCGTCTACTGCTAAGGCGGCAGCAATGGCTTTCTCTTTGCTTTGAGCCCGCTTTCTTTAGGCGATCCATTTTGCTTCTGGGTTTATTGCGAGTCGATGGCAAGCAACCTCTGGTGGGATCCCAGGCATGTCTTCGGCCGACCAAGCGAAGATGTCTTTGAAATCTTTAAGACATTGGGTCAAATCGATTTTGATTTTTTCTAGAAGGTCGATCCCTATTTTGATATTTTGGGAAGGGTCTGAACCGAGCTGTATTTCGGCGAACTTTCCATCAGGCTCTGGTCTTTTGATTTTTCGTTTGAGCTCTTTGGTTAGCTCGTCGACGTCTTGCTGATTTTCAACTTTCGGATCGCAGCCGGTTTCTACGTTAGTGGCGGCGTTAACTTCAGTCGATCTACCTTTTGGCAGTTTGGGAGTCGACAGTTCTTCCGAAGGGGGAACCCCTTCATGCTCCGAAGCTTTTCGTTCATTCTTCCTCCATAGGAAAAAACACCTGGAGGCCGACTCTAAGTCAGAGTTTAGAGTGATAACTCTGTTGCAGAGAGAGTGGAACTTCATCTTTAAGTGTGTCGTGGATGTAACCGCCCCGAGCCTGCCGAGGGTCAGTCTTCCTATAATACCGTTGTAAATGGATTCACAAGGTAAGACGAGGAATTTGGTCTTAACGGTTCGAACCATTGGTTCGGTTCCGTAGGTAACCATTTGCTCCAGATGCCCAAGGGGTTTCGTTCGAGATCCGTTAAAGCCGGACAGAGCCGTTCCTCTATAAGGGGTGAGTTCCTCTTTGTCGATCCCCATTTTGTCCAGAAGATCGATAAAGAGGATGCCTGATGAGCTCCCCTGATCTACCAAGATCCTACGTACCTCCTTATTTGCTATGATCGCCGATATTAAGAGAGGTACGTGTTTGTTGGCCTTTCCGTCAATAAGGTCGTCGTCGCTAAAAGATAATGGAGGTCGATTGCTCTTGATCGGGGTTGTTGATGTTGAAGCCACGCATAACAGTTCCTTCCATTTTCTTTTCATTGATTTTCCCGATCCTTCATGATCGAACCCTCCAGTTATCATCATGATGATCGAACGTTTTTTATCCAGTTCTTCGTGGTCTGGGTCGATAATTTCTTTTCCTTTTTCCCTAGGATTTTCATTTCTTTCTCTTCCGATATTGTGAGATCGTTCTCCCTCCCTTTTGACATAGGAAGATAGCTTTCCCCGTTTTATTAAATCTTCAATGTCGTCTTTTAGGGCGTTGCAATGGTTTGTGTCATGGCCATTGCTTCTGTGGTATCGGCAGTATTTGTTGGCTTTCTGCCCAGGCCGGACAGGTAAAGACCTGGGAGGCTTGACGCCCCTGAATTCGATGTTCCAACATTCCCCTAGTAACTGGGCGTTGGAGACGTTGAGTTCGGTATATACCTGGTAGCGATTCTTTTTACCGGTGTTCCACGAATTTTTACGAGGGTCGATCTCGATGTGGCGTTTCGACGGTTCCGTATGTGACGATGTTTTGTCGACTTTGGAATTTTCTTCTTCATTAATAAAGCACTGGGATAGCTCGAGGAATTCTTGAAGGGTGTTAGGTTCCCAAGTGTTGGTGTGCTTTCGGAACGAGCTTCCAGGGAGCAGACCTTGGGCCATGAAGAAGATTCGGAAAGCGTCGTCTAACTGCCGAACTTGAAGAGCCTCGATGTTGAATCGCTCTATATATTCTCTCAGGGGCTCATTTCCCCTCTGGACAATAGATGCTAAAACATTTTTGTTTTTGGGTTTGCTCTTGGAATGGGCAAAGTGCACCGAGAAGTGTTTCGCTAACTGGTCCCACGAGGAGATGGTATTCGACCTTAACGTCCGAAACCATTCGGAAGCCATTTTGTCCAGGGTTAATGGGAATATTCGGCATTTCATTTCCATGGGTACGTTTCGATACTGCATGGTTGTATCAAATTGGTCTAGATGCCTGTCGGGGTCGCCGTCCCGTCATAAGTCTTCAGTCCTCCAGGTGGTTTCTCGAGGTGCCGGAGGACCCGGAAGTTGTCGATCGATTTTGTGAAAGGACCTTTTCGCCCAGGTTGATTCGCCCGTGACAGTGGTTGGTGTCTGTGACGAGGTTCAGGATGTCCGTATCGTCGCGTTTGATTGTTTTGAATGTTGTCACGGCTCCATGATCGTCTCGTCGCCGAGGTCGAGCCTTCAAGATCGTCAAATTGGCGAGCCAGAGGAGAACGGGAACCATTCCCTCGGTGGCGGCGTGGAGGAGAATGAGGATCATCAAGATCGTCATATTGTCGAGCTGATGGAGAACGACAATCATTCCCTTGGTGAGGGTATGGGGAAAGGTGAAGATCGTTGAGACCATTATGTTGTCGAGCCAGAGGAGAACGGGAACCATTTCCTCTTTGACGGCGTGCGGGGGAACGATGATTGAGCTTTCTCCGAGGGGGTGATCGATGAAAAATTCTTCTTCGAGTTGGGCGTCGTTCCTCCAGGGAGCTCTGCCCAGATGATTGCTGGTCCAGAACGTTTCGACCTTGCAGTCTCGCTACTTCGGATTCGAGTTTAGCGAAGCGGTTGTTTCTTTCTTCATTTACCGCTTCTTGCCGAGCCAATAGCTGAACGAGCTGTTGGACCGCGCCTGTCAAGGCCGGAAGTAATTGAGGAGGAGATGGTAGGCTCGTTTCATCTGCGCCCGAATGTGCTCGGGATGGTCCCGTGTTGGGAAGTCGGCTTCGTGTTTGCGACGAATTCGTGAGTTCCTGGACGTGGCCTTCAGGGGTTTGCTGAGGGCCGAGCTCAGGTTCGGCCATGAGACTAGTCGGTATTGAACGGCGCGTTGGTGCCATTTTAATAAGTTTCAAGGAGATGGTGAGAAAAAATAGGGTATTGATTTCTCCCACTGTGGTCGCCAATGTTCTGTACGGTGCTTCCGATCTTAGAGATTGGTATTACGCAGTTAGTAGATATTTTGTCATTGATTCTGTCTCTGTCTTCAGGCTTGAGAAGAAGATTTTGTTCGACCTGGAGAGGTTCGATCTTGAGAGGCGATGTTGAGTAGACAAACCAGCATTTGACATGTTGAAATTACTCCTTAGCTAGTATCTGTAACTTCTAAGAACACAAAGAACAGACTTATTAGAACACACACACACACACACACACACAGCCTTCTTGATGTATGTTTTTAATGGAAAGAAAATTAAAACACCTATACAGTCACTGTATAGGGAAAAGAACCAGAAAAGAAGATAGGAGTATAAGAGAAATGTCCCAGTTTCTTTAGCTCTGAAATACCATGTTGACTTATTGACTCATATGATTTTGATGCTTGCAGGTTGTATAAGCAACTACAGGGGGTGCAAACAGCAAGGTCCAGTTGCGGAAGGCCCAAAAAAATGCTTGCTTCTGTGTTGGATCCAAAAAAACGTGCGGAACCTAGTGGAGCAGCACTGTTGCTGCACGCGGGTCTTACTAACCGGTTCAATGGATGCACTATAAAAGCTTAAACCGAAAACCCTAATTCATTTTTTACAAGAATTTCTCTCTCTCTCTTTCTTGCTGCTCTGAAAAACTCTCTTCGTCTTTGTAACGCCCTAAAATAATTTAATTGATTAATTAATTAAGTTATTTGAGGGATTACAATATTTATTTAAGTGGAATAATTAAATTAGAATTTGTTTGATTCAGGAGGTGAGATGAATTAATAAGGGTGGTGTAAAAATGGGCCCAAGTCAATTAAGTGACCCAAGCCCATTCCAATTATCCCAAAACCTAAAATTTTAGTTTCATTCCACCAAAGAAAGAAAGAAGCAGCGAAACTGAGAGAGTGAGAGGGAGTAGGGCGCGCGACTTCCAGCAAAGAGGAGAAGAAGAAATTGGTTCACCTTGGCTTTGGGTAAGTTTCCTTGATCCTCTCTTTTCTATGTTTCCTTCCTCTTTCAAGTGGTAGTTCCAATCTCTCATTTTTTTTCCATTGTTGTTGTCTTCACCTTGGCTTTGGAAGCCACGGTTTGCGCAAAGAGGAGGAGGAGGAGCTGCTGCCTTTTTCGTTTTGTGGCTTGTGCGTGGCTTAGTTTTTCGATTTATCAAGGTTAGGGGGCTCTACTTTATACCTATAATAATGCTTAAGTTAGGTGTTATGTGTAGGATTGGTTGTAGGAGTTAGATTGTTGAGTTAGATTAGTTGGAATGTTGAACAATTGCTACTGTTTGGGTTGCTTTGGTGAGATAGGTTGAATTGTGGTTTTTGTGAAATTATTGAATAATTGTTACTGTTGGTGGTTGTCCTAGTCGAATTGTTGTTTCCTTGTTGTCTTAGTGAATTGTTGTTTTATTTGAAATTGTTAATTAATTGTTATTGTTGAATTGTGGCTCTATTCGAATTGTCCCTGTTTGTGGTTCTAGTGAATTGTTGTCCAAGGGAATTGTTAAATAATTGCTACTGATTTGATTGTTTTGATGAATTAAGTAGATTGATGAATTGAATTAGCTTGAATGTTAAATAAATGCTACTGTTTGATGGTTTTGAAGAGCTAGTTGAATTGTTAAATAAAAATTGTTGATAGAGTGTGGAAGTTGTGGTGTGTGTAATTGCGGAAGTGTGATTGTAAAAATTAGATTACTAGCCTAAGGATATAAAGCGGTGTGTGCGGAGTTGTAATTGATTGGAGATGTGAAAGCGGTGAGGGACTCCGGTCCAACGCGGTGCGATAACCTTAAGACCTATATGTTGATGATATTAAATTGAGAAATGCGAAGCGGTGAGTCTGATAATTATTATGGTTTATATGTGGTGTTGTGGTGCATAGTCATAGTGTCACATGACTCATGTTGCATAAAGCGGTGTGTCGGCTTCGGCCAAAGCGGTGCGGTGGCTTCGGCCAAAGCGGTGAGTGCCCTCCAGGCTAATAGCGGTGATGATGGATCCACATGCATGTTGCATTACATGCATTAGTCAAGCATTTGATGAGTTTATGGATGAATTATGAATATGATGATTGTTGTTGATAATGTGGTGTGTTGTTATGAATTAGTGTTGCTTGCTGCCTTTCCTTAATATAATGCTTATCTTAATTATTATTATTTGTGTAAAGAGACTCACCCTACTGCCTTTGTTGCTTCTTATGTCGGCAACTTGCAGGTAATAGCGAGTGAGGGCAGTCTTATGCCTTCTTCTAGTAGTCGTGTCAGCTCTGATATGTAGCACCAGGGGGAGGGCGTAGTAATACTATTTATTGTTATTTTTATGTATTAGACTATTATGGTGATGTATTGAGTATGACTTTAGACTTGAGAACATCCGCTGTGTTGATGAATAATTTTTATTATATGCTGTAAACTAAACAGGTGTTTGTGGGCCCGTCCCTAAACTATCGTGCTATATATCGAGCTATTGCTTGTTGACTTCATGTCACTTATTTATAAACTAGTGGATTTTTATAAGCGTTGAAAATGTAGCACCTTCTTCAATGATTTATATTCTTTTCGAAAAACTCTGATATATATTAAATAATAGTTAATTTAGAAGGGGGTGTTACAGTCTTCTCACCCAGAACCCAGCTAGGGTTGCTGAGTCACGTTGATTTCTTTGAAGAAATCAACCCCGAAAAACTCAACGAAGCTTCGGTTTAAGGAAAAGAACAGGTATACTTCCTTCTCTCCTTTGGTTTCTTGATTTTTCTTCACTGTTTCGTGAAACCCTAGTTTCAGAAACTGACTTTGTTCTTGATCTTTCTAGGTTTTGTTACACAAAACCCTAATACACTGTTTTATGGTTGTACTGGTACAGATCTACTTAGATCTGCTTCTTATGCCTTCAAACAAGGTAAAATCACACTCTCATTTTTTCTTTGTTGCTGTTTGAAGTTTCTGATATGCTAAACACCTTTTGACTTCTGTTTTTCCTGTGTTTGCATGTTCTGGGTCTTCACGCCTTGAAGATCACCAACAGTTTGTGGTTCTTGAGAACAAGGTAGATTCTCAACCCTCTCTCTCTCTGTTTCCCTTTTCTGTGTTTTCACTCACTGAAAACAGACTACTGATTCTCTGCTTATTTCTTTCTCTGTTTGTGAGGTTGATTTCAACCACTTGTTGAAGAGTCTAACACACACAAACTCTCAGAAGGTGGGCAAAGGTGTTATACGCAGAAGAGAAGAAGAACAGAAGACTTAGGGTATTGAATAAGTGCATGTAGAATTTTTATTACTTGAAAAAAACTGCTTGTAATCTGTACATAGCTGTGATGTATATATATACAAACTGTAATGTAACGGCTACATAGGTTTGTTAGGTTAGTTGTAGTTTGTTAGAAGCAAACAACTTACTAATAACAAACTTAACTAACATAACAAACCTTTAGCTGTTTGTTTAGGACTTTTGTGGACATTTAAGGACCCCCCAACGGCTAGTTTAGTATAGCTAAACTTTGGCTATTTGAATTTTGAAACTAAAGGGAATGGTTTGGGTTTTTGATTAAAAACCAACAATGTATACATGCATAGCAAATCATGGGTGCATTGGAAGACCAATCTTTGATTTTTCTCATCAATTGTATAGATTTTGTACTCTACATTTTAGAATAACTAAATCCGTTTAAGAAAGTATTGACTCAATCATATTGATTGTTTTTTATGTAAATATAACTTGTCATCCAAAAAATGCTTTTTTAGGCTTAAGGGCTAATTTAACCAATATTGAATTACTTTATAAAAGATGCAGAAAGACGGGCACGGTGGCACCGTCGTCTTCCCCCGCTAATAATAATGATTTATTATAATTTATTTAAAACATATTTCATATGATATTTATTTGAGTTTTGCCGCTTAACCAAGGTTCTGGGTTCGAATCTAGTATTGGGCATGCATCAGTGAGGAAGAGGTTTGCCGCCCATTGTGGTCTTACCCAGCTTGAGGAATTAGTCTCTGCAGTTGTGCGCAGAGGATACCCAGTTTATACCCAAAAATATGGTATTCATTTGAGTTTAATTTTTATGCCTGTGTTTTTTACACTAATATCTAATTACATATAATGGTGTAAATGACTTTTAAGGCATGTAGAAGAAGATTCAATCAATTCTGATAACATGATAATATGTGACTAATTGATAGTATAAGCAGTGATGGAGTTTGATGAATTTTTTGAGAGCACCAAATAGATTTGCTTTATGAACAAAGTAAATGTTTTTCCATTATAATATTAAATAAAATTTAAGATAAGGAAGAGACACTCCAACCTAAGATAGGGTACATTTTCGATTTACATGAGTGCAGTTACTTCTTTCTATCTCTATCTAACTTGTATTATTTGGGTTTGGATCCTCTTATATTGAGTTTCAACATAAGGGTGTCAAATCTTTAATAACATAAGGGTGTCTAATTTGAATGTCTTATATACTACCCTCCCTCAAAGTATTGTTGACTACATTATTTCGGTCCCCATTCATCTTCAACCGAATGTGCTGGATTGTTTCACTTGGAAGGGGTTGCTCCATGGTTCTTACACGTTTCAGGTGGGTTACCAGTGGCTTATGAAGGGTAGGCACTGTTGTGTGAAAAGGTGATGTGGAAGTATACATAATCGCAACAAGTAATATAGTGAAAAGTAATGATCGTACCCACAAGGATTGATGTTAATTTTAGAGTTTAATGTATCAGTAAAACAGTAAGGGAAACCAAGTAACAATATCAAGTTGTTGACAAGTATTGTAAATAACAAGAAAGTAAATAAGCAAGTAAGATGGTATGAAGTTTCAAGGTATAAAGATAGTTGGAATTCCTTTCACAATGTAAATCCTTTAAAACAGAACAGTGCAATGTCTGATGCTATAACATTGGATGCTGTAGCAATTGATGTGTGCCTTTCGGTCACTAACGTCAGAGTTTCATTAAAAGTCTTATGTCTAAACTTTTAAATAAGTTCACTCCTGTATATGAAGTACACACAGTATTCATCCTAAGAATTATGTTTTCCTATGTCTAGGTTTAAACATGGGTTGTTAAAGTGTCCTTTAACAACGACTCACTCATATTAATCTTTGAGTTTGAATCATAAACCATGTCTGCATTTATGAATGTAGTTATTTTAGTTGGCCAATCTTGAAACAAGTTTGAAAGAAGTTTCATACAATGATTAAAATGCAAAACATCAAAACATTACACTAGAACCATTAAAAAGTCATTACAAGGTTATAAGCATCCCAACTACAACGTGTTTAGCTCATGGTGAGAATCAACAAGATAACATAAACCAGGATGGGAACCATGTTCATATCACAGAAAATACAAAAGGAAATAAATAGTATAAAAGATACACTACTCAAAGTCCTTCGCATGAATTTGTCCTATGATGCTGTAGCATCGCTTCACAGTATTGAAGTGCAGAAACTTTCACCTTGAAGATGGAGTTTGCTTTTGCGTTGAAAATAGAGAGAAGAGTGTGTCAAACTCTCTCCCTATTCGAACCAGTAAGTATGGAATGTGTATGTGGTATCTTGTGGAGATGAAAGATGATCCTTTTGAGAGGGAAAATACACTTAATATAATATTCCCACTTGTCTTCAAAAAGCATGACTTGACTTGCCACCCACCAAAAGTAGCTTCCACTTGTGAGATGACATGTGGCCCTATAAAGTGATTTGGTTGGTGGCTACGTCAGCTAAACTGCCCAATAGAGTTGCGCTGAGTTGACACAAAGTGGAAGCGCCAAAATGTCACTTTTTGATTTCACTCTCTTGCTGACGTAGGCACGGTGATGCTGTAGCATATCTTGTTGTAGCATTGAACAAACACATAATTAAGAATAACAAGAAGGCACTCTAAGTGCCAATTTATCACAAATCAGTATCTAACCCTCATGATCACTTGCTAACACATATTTACACATTTTCACCACAAAATTACAAGATAACTTGCATTAATTTAAGTCAAAAGATTATAAATAACTCTTATAAATAAGAGTTATCAGGCACCCTATTCTTAACTCTAGTGCCACCCGGTCCTGATCATGGATCTAGAAGATTCCTTCTCTTGAGAAAGTTCAACTACTTGTTTGGATCGATGGCTTGCCATTCCTCCATCCCCACTGCGTCCATGCTTCACCGCCGATGCCTCCATATGATCACGATGAGGAAACCTTGGATTTCGTCAGGGACTGTGGCTACCAGGCTCTCTTATGGATAACTCTTGGTTTCAATGATGCAGACTTCTTTAATGAAGGTAACTTTATTTCCTGGGTTAAACCCGGTTTATCTTGCTGCAATAAACTCATGTTCATTGCTGCGTTTTGGTGGTTGTGGAGAGCTGGAAACTCAGCAATCATGGGCCATGAGGATATTTCGTTTTACTAGCTTTGTATAAACATCTGTTATTTTGCTGCCTTGCTTGCGATTTGCTATCATGGAAAGGATCCTTCTCACTCAAAATGAAATGGGTAACTTGGCGTGACTTTAATGAACTCGTTATAGTGCTGAACGTTGATGGTAGTAGCTTGGGGAATCTCGGGCCTTCAGGTTTTGGTGGTCTCTTAAGAAACAACAATGTGGCTTGGCTGAAGGGCTTCTTGGTAAGATTGGTATCACTGATAAACTCCTAGCTTAATTCTTTGCTTTTTTTCATGGTCTCAAATTTTCTTCGAACTATGGGGTGCGCAACCTTCAATGTTATTCAGATTCTCTCCATGCTATCTCCCTTGTCTCTTCTAGCTTGGAGCCTTGGCACCAATATGCAGCCATCATTCAGAGTATGAGGGACCTTGTTGATTATAATTGGCATGTTCGGATTTTTGCACGAACTTCACACAATATAAGGTTGAGGGGAGAGAGAAGATGATTAAAAAATTATTAAAAATAATGAGAGAGAGTGAAATTAAGAGAGAGATGGAGAGGATGGAGGGAGACGTAGGGTAAGTGGGAAGGAGAGAATCCAAACTCAATTTTCACTAACCTTAGTTGGAGAAGCTTCTCTATAGACTCTACTGTAATTCCTACCACAGCAACATCAACCGCATGATTAAAATAAACGGTTGGGATGTTGTTAGACAGCAAATGCTAAAAAAAAAAATGAAACACTCTAACAGTAACAAAGCGGTGAGAGTGCTCACCAAAAAAACAAAGCGGTGAGAGATAAGCAACTCACATCGGCGTGAGATCTTTGACCACAGTACGACGAGCTTTTCCCCTCGTTCTCAAGAAAAAGTACAAGTTTGATTATTTTTCTTATTGTAGTTGGCATCCAAGTTTGTATATATATATATATATATATATATATATATATATATATATAAATATATATATTTGGTGAAGGAAAGGGGGGTTAAGCACCCCAAACAAGAAGAAATCAACTAATAGGCAAACCAAAGCTAATGAGGTCTACAACAAGCGGATCCCTTAGAAAAGGAGGGACCACATCATAAATTTTACAATCAATATTCAGAGTTAGGCTCTCTTTAGCTAATATATCAGCGGGATGGTTACCCTCCCTATCTAAGTGACGCCAAAGAACTTCCATGTTGTTCCCCACTGCATCTTTGATAATACGAAGGATGTCGAAGAGAGGATGTAAACGAGAAATCTGGCCACGCAGCAAGTTGATAGCGGTGACCGAATCCAAGGTAACAATGAGCTTCCTATAACCTTTGTCCCAACACATAGAGATACCACATAGCTCCGCTGCCAGGACGCTACAATTTAGCAGGACGATGCATAAAACCAAAGATGCTCTGTCTCAGCATCAAATTTGCATATACGGTGAAAAGAAAAACAAAAGGGATTACTCTGTGCGTTCTATTTTTTGTTATTTATTATAATATAATATTTGCCATCCAATATTGTTTTTTTTTGGTAATAAAAAGTTTAAAACGACGCCTGAGAGATTCGAACTCTCGCGGGGAAACCCCATGTACTTAGCAGGCACACGCCTTAACCACTCGGCCAAAGCGTCTTTGTTGTTATTTAATATTTTAACCGCGTATTTAATTCATGAAACTACTGATATCTGAATTGTGTACAACTGTAACAACCAGGCTAGTATTGTCTCGGAGACACGTTCTTAATTTACTAGAACTAGAAGGATGTAGGTTTAAATTTTTGTAGATATTAGAGAATAATAGATCTTGTGAACTAATTTTTTTGTGCCTGCTATGTTCTTATATCTCTGATTTTTTCAGAGTTGCTGTGAAGAGATTGAACAAGCAAACTCCGCAGAGGAGGCTGTTGTAGCTCAATATGAGTAGTCTCATGATAACTGGGGTTCATGTAAAGAATACAATAAGTTTTATGCATAGAAATAATGAAGTTCTAAAACGCAGCTATAGTTTTGAAGGCATTGGAAAAATTGTAGGTCAGTAAAAAGAGAATTAAGCAAAGTTTGTTGGTATTCAGATTATTATATTATACAATGAAGATTTGGTGAGGTTAGTTTTTTGCTTTTAAGTGATGTGCCTTGAGTAATCACACATGTGAGTAGTTTTGAAGCAGGCTTCCTAGTCTCTCTTGGAACAGCCTGATAAATATGTCTCACTAGTGTCACGATCGTCTCAATTTAAATGGTTGCTGGTGAAAATTGTAGGCGAATCCGTAATTCAATATCTTGTTTCATTTGAATTTGTAGATAGATACCCAGAATTTTTCAGTCATCGGCTCATAGCTTTTTTTTACCGTATATATGGAGGGCAGGTTTTTTCTTCTTAAAAAAATTAACCCATGTTTATTGCAGATGAATAATTCTTATGACCAGTGAAATGCTTTTTTTTTAATTAAAAATTAATAGTAATTGTAAAGGCATTAGATTGGTTTCATAGTTAGTGGCTCTTTAATAGTATTAACTACATCATCACCCTTCTACATCTCTCTCTCTCTCTCTCTCTCTCTCTCTCTCTCTCTCTCTCTCTCTCTCTCTCTCTCTCTCTCTCTCTCTCTCTCTCTCTCTCTCTCTCTCTCTCTCTCTCTCTCTCTCTCTCTCTCTCTCTCTCTCTCTCTCTCTCTCTCTCTCTCTCTCTCTCTCTCTCTCTCTCTCTCTCTCTCTCTCTCTCTCTCTCTATATATATATATATATATATATATATTCTCACTCTTATTATTTCTTTATTTTTGTATTCATCACCATTCTCCTACTACACTAGTTTCTTTTATGGAGGGGATGGGGAGAAGCAAAAAATTACAGCATATGTTATATATATATCCCCCTTCTACATCTATCTCAATCCTCTCTATCTCACTCTTTTAAATTTTTTTCTCTCATCATTATACTCTTTGGTTTTTATTCATCTTGTATCCCCCTACACCTGGTTATTTGCATGGAGAGAATAAGAAAAAAACTTAAATATATGTTCAGCCCCTGCAAATATGGGGATAATCCATTTGGGACCTGTAAAAAAAAGTTTTAAAATGATCCTTGCAAATATTAAACGTTTACAGTTAAACCCCTCTATTAACTTCATAAAGGGAATTACCACTGAACCAGTGCTTCACTTGTGATATTATACCAATTCTATTATATGTATATATTGTTACACAACATAGATTTTAAAAAAAAATTAATTTGAAAGATGTTGTATCCTCTTCCTTCTCTTCCTTCGCATTCATCATCATCATCTCTTCATCTTCCAAATGAAAATCAAAACGAAATCTGGAAAACGAAATTGTTCATGACTGCATCGTTCATCTTCATCCTCAAATCATATCTTCAACAACAACAACGAATCAGATCATCAACAACAACAACGATTCAATTGAAAACCCCTAATTTCAAGAACCCCTAATTTCAGCTTCAACAACAACAACGATTCAATTGAAACAAAATCAAACCAGAAACGAACTCAAACTAGATTAACGTTGTTGTTGAACCAGAAACGAAATCAAACCAGAACTTGAGATTGAAGAAATCTGAGAATGACCCCAGAAACAAAATTGAAAAATTGGGATTGGAAAATGGAAAACTGAAATTGGAAATGACGAAATCTGTTTTGGGATTGAACCGAAAATGAAATGACGAAATCAAACCAGATCTGAGATTGAACGAATGAATTAATATACGTATTTGCATTTGTGGTTAATTGAAAACGAAATCTGAGGTTGAAAGATGATGATGATTTTCGTTTTCATTCATTTGGGTTGAAGATGAAAGATGATGATGATGATTTTTGCAGATCTGTTTTTCATTCGTTTGGGTTGAAGATGATGATGATTTTTGTTTTCATGTAATATATATTTTTTGTTTGCTTAATATTTTAAAATGAACATCTGGTGCAATGGTAATTGAGTGTGATTGTCATGTTGAAGTCACGTGTTCGAGGCCCAGGCTTGCCAAAATTGCTATTTTTTTAGTAACACATTATTCTCCACTTTGCCACACTAGCGACCGAAAAATCTGGGTGAGGATTCTTCGAAGTTCAAAAATGAAGCCGCCACCAATGTTTAATTATAAGGGAAAGGAGAACTGACCGTGAGAGTCAATGATCAAGAGCTAAAATTGAATGTCATGGATGCTCTCAAGTACCCTAGTAAGGATAATGAGGAGTGTTCATTTGTGGTCTTTCTAGATCAAGTAATACAGAAGCATTTCCACAAGCAGCATAACCACTTGGTCAATGCTGGCATTAGCAGAAAAAACAGAACTTGTGGAAGCAGAAGTAACACAAGAAGATTTTACTGTCAAAGAAGTCTAGGCATGAAGATATGAGTCTTTGGAACTTGAAAAGACTGAACTCCAGAAAGGTGTGCCTTAATTGAGAAACCTCCAATTCTTGAGCTCAAAGAATTGCCACGGCATTTAAAATATGCTTTCTTAGGGGAAAGTGATACACTTCCAGTGATCATTGCTTCTGATCTATCTCAAAGTTAGGAACATGATCTCATTATTACCCTAAAGAAGCATAAGAAGACAATTGGGTGGAAAATGTTAGATATAAAAAGTATCAGCTCAGCAATATGGATGCATAAAATTGTTTTGGATGAAAATGCCAAAAACAGCATTGAGGGGCATAGAAGACTAAAAACCCAGTCATGAAGGAGGTAGTAAAGAATGAGATACTCAAATGACTAGATACTGGAATTGTCTACCCTATTTCAGATAGTGCATGGGTGAGCCTTGTACAATGTGTACCAAAGAAGGGAGGTGTGATAGTAATAGCTAATGAAAGGAATGAATTAATACCTACAGGAACTGTTACTAATTGGAGGATTTACATGGATTACAGAAAACTCAACGAGGCTACTAATAAGGACCATTTTCCATTGCCCTTCATAGATCAAATGCTGGACATATTAGCTGGCAATGAATTCTATTTTTCTTGAATGGCTATTCAGGCCATAATCAAATTGCAATTGTGCCTGAAGATCAATAAAAGACAACATTCACTTGTCATTATGGTACCTTTGCCTTTAGAAGGATGTCAATTGGATTGTGCAATGCTCCAGCAAATTTCCAAAGGTGCATGATGGCTATATTCTCTGATTTCATTGAGAAATCCATGGAAGTCTTCATGGAAGATTTCCCAGTATTTGGGGAAACATTTCAAACATGCCTAGCTAACTTGAAAGAAATTCTCCAAAGATGTGAAGAAACCATCTTGGTTCTCAATTGGGAGAAGTGTCATTTTATGGTTCAAGAAGGCGTTGTGTTAGGTCATAAAATTTCAAAGAAGGGTGTGGAAGTAGACAGGGCCAAGATTGAAGTGATTGAAAAGCTACCACCTCCTGCCAGTGTTAAAGGTGTCAGAAGTTTCCTTGGACATGCAGGTTTTTACAGAAGATTCATCAAAGACTTTTCAAAAATTTCAAAACCACTATGTCAATTGCTATAGCTTGACACAGTCTTTAACTTTGATGAATCCTGCTAGGAAGCATTTCAGAAACTCAAAACAGCATTGGTGACAGCATCAGTGATAGTCACACCAGATTGGACAGCACCAATGATATTTTGATCAAGAACATAACTCTTAGTCTCAACCATTGGAGATTGGGTTGGGTTGGTTCAATTTCCATGAAAATTGGGTTTGATCTAGGGGTGTCAAAATGGATGGATAGGATGGATTTGGATTTGGATCACCATGGATGGATTGGAGAAATCCATTTATCCATTTATGTCCATTAAAATTGTACTAACAAATCCCATCCAATCCAACCATTCAAAAAATGTCTTTTAATATAATATATATTATCTATTATATATATATATATATATATATATATATATATTATTTATTATATATTATATATATAAATACATATATTATTTATTATATAATATATATATCTATATATTATATAATAACCATATTATGTAGTATATATATATATATATATATATATATATATATATATGTGTGTATATATGGTGGTGGTCGCACAGTGGCCGGCGCGGCGAAGCTCCGACATCGGCGCGGCGGAGCTCTGGTGGTCGGCGGCGGATCTCCAGTGATGGTCGGCTGCGGAGGGTGGCGGAGCTCCGGCGGGGTATAAATATATATATATTTATTTATATATAAATATAAATATACATATTTTTTTGACAATAAATATTAATATATACATATATATATACATATATGTATATATATATGTATATGTATATGTATAGTTGTATAAAAAATGTATATGTATAAAAAATGTATATGTATTTATTTATTTATACATATACATTTTTTATACAACTATACATATACATATACATATATATATATATACATATATGTATATATATATATACATATATATATATATATGTATATTTTGTCTTTTAGTTTATTTTAGTGTTTTAGTTTTTTGCAGTATAATTTAACTGAAAATATTATTTTAAATCCAATGGACTTTTTTTTAATTTTTTTAGAATAGTCCACGAAAAAAAATAGTGGATGTACCAAAACCATCTGATAAATTCAATGGATGGATTGGATCCAATCCATTAACTTTGTTTTCCCATAATTGATGGATTGGATGGATGTGATGGATAATGAATAAATGGACTAGATTTACACCCCTACTCTAATCTTACTGAACCCAACTAGGCATGACAACAAAACGCGTACCCGTGGGTACCAACCCGAACCCACTTTGATTTGACGGGTTTTTCCCGTTTTGACTAAGTTTGGGTTTGGGTTATCCCCGATATCAAAATACGGGCACAGGGCGGGTATTGGGGATATAGGTGCCCACCCCGAACCCGACCCCGAATTTACATAGTTACAATATTACCCCTCTCATATTAGAAACCCTCCACATCTCAACTAAATCTTAAATTTCTTTGTTAGAGCTAACGCCTCTTTCATATATTAGAGGCTTTGATGTGTGCTAAAAGTTCGTTAGGAGTAACGAAAACAACAGTATGGTTTTAATATTGACTAGTGGTGTTACTTCCGATTTTGAATAGTGAAGACGTCAATAGCATTTAGAGAAAGATAGAAGACAACATTGATGTGGCTATGGGGATGGGGATGGGGTTAGGGCGGGGATCCCCGAACCCGTTGGGTATAGGGATGGGGATCAAGAATTCATCCCCGTTGGATTTGGGTAAGGGAACGGGGAACTATATGGGATTCGGGAATGGAGATGGGGAATGCAAAATCTGTCCCCGCCCCACCCATTTGCCATGCCTAAACCCAACATATAAGTATTTGATAGGGTTGGGTCTTTATACGCGTCAAAATTCACCCAACCCAACCCAACGCACGCCTTATATCCAAACTTGGGGGAAAATTCTTGGGGACTAAGTCGAAGCTTGAAGGCCCATCTCAAAAAGTATAATCACCCACCCATAGCACGATGTCACAGGTCGTTCCTTTGAGGCAAATCACACGAATCACAACTGTGGTCGATGATTCATTCGACAACATCCCATTGATCGTGATTATGGTTGATAATGTAAGCAACATACAAGTACAATTTGCATCGGGAATGACGCTGCAAATAATTGAGTTTAATTACGAGCTAATAATTGGCTAAAACCTATACGCAACCTCTTATATATATAATAATAGCAAAAGCATCAAGATTGCAAACATTATTAGTTCATAATCACAACTTGAAGTATGATAATGCAGAAGTTCCAATGCCCTTTGCATAATATTGTGTCGAGTACTCTTTTAAAGAGACGTCCCTATATGCCGGTGGATTTTCTTCAGATAGCAATTCCTTTATTGGACCATAGACTATTGATTCATTATCTGTTCTAAACAAAGATGCAACTGAAATTCTTGGACCTATTTTCTTTGCTATAACTCTGTGCTGAACACTAATGAACTTGTCATTGGTTACTAACTGCACAAAATACAATGAAATTGATAAATCATAATACAATTCTTATTTAGTTAAGGCTATTGATAATTTTAATTTTTATGTATGATAAGATTTTACCTGCAAAAGATCCCCAATGTTAACTACAAGAGCACCATGGATGGGAGTAACATCAATCCATTTATTATCATGAAGAACTTGAAGACCACCTATCTGGTCTTGCAAAAGTATTGTTATGAAGTCATTATCTGTGTGTTTGCTATTTCCCATGGTCAATTCTGGCTCAGGACATGGTGGGTAATAGTGACATAGAAGAATAAATCCATCACTACAACCCATTTCCTTAAAGTGAAAACGGTTTAGGCCTAGAGCCTCTGATAATAACTCAAACAATGTTGAAGCAAACCCCATTACTTTCTCAGAGTACTCAATCACCATATCTCTGCACATACATTATCAATGCATCAGGTACTTAGCGAAATACACATAGTTGAAATTACAATTAGCAAATGAGTTAATACTTAATAGCCAGTTTGGACCCTCAAATTTCTTAAAAGTTCAGTTTAGTTCCAGAAACTCACAACCTTCCTAAGTAGTCTCTGAAATTTTCAAACCTTATTAGTTTAGTCTGACAAATTCTCGACGTCACGTTTGGTCATTGACTTTTACAACTTATTATTAAGTCTCTTACTTTTACAACTTAATATCAGTTTGGTCCTTGATAATTGGTCATTTTCGTGTAATAAAGACTATAGATACTAGTATTAATTAGAAAAACAGTAAAACTATCCTAATAAACTAGTAAATTGTTCTTTTAAGTTCAAGTTCCAGCAAGTAAAAGGCTAATGATAAAAGCAAATGTTAAACAAAAACCTGCAAACTGGTGGCAATTCTTCTGTTGTTGGAGGATGAGGTGCCATCAAACAACCAAGTGAGTCTCTCCAAGTAGCAAAAGGATCATGGTACAAACTATAATTAGAAACATAAATAACTTTCCTATTTGGATCACGTGAGTAGTACTCTTTCCTCACCTTAACATCTTGTTGATGAAACCTGCAAGTTCCTTTAATCATCTCATCCAAAACATGAGTTGGAATTCCATGATTTATGACTTGAAAAAATCCCCACTTCTCACATGCATATTGAACTTTTCTCACAACTTCATTTCTCAAAATAGGATCACTGTTATGGATGCCTGTGAGGTCAATTGTGGGGATACTGAGATTTGGATTTGATTTATTGGATGAGCTAAGATTGGGATCAGTGTGATCACAATGAAACATAAGGGGAACTTTTGTGACACCATTTTCTATTAGTCCTTGTACACCAGCTTTTGAATCATCAAATGCCTTTAGTTCAACTTTTCTGTTATAACTCAACTCATCTGTGCTTGTGGTGATCACCATATTTCAGAAGAAAGGGGATCAAGGAATAGATTGAATTGAGAGAAGAAACTATACAGACTTTGACTTCAGTTTCTGTTTTCCATACTTCACATGTAAGACAAATAAATTAATTGTGACAACTTGGATTTAATAAAGCAACTAATTAAGAAGTATTTCTTGATTGTACTTATCTCTATTTAAAGAATAGACCACATGAATATTTATTGTAGGCCTTGCTATTCAGGCTATTTAAAATCACCCTCTCCTCATTCATGTGTAGCTTAAGAGTTAAGGATTTTATTATTGTAACATTGGGTGCATTTTTAAAATGCTTTATTATGGTATGTGATTAAAATGCTTTAGTATGGTACGTGGTTAATCCAAATCTTGGTAATTGGGCACATTGAAAGAAACAAAAAATGCATATTTCATGGCTATTTGTTTGACCAGAACTTGATAAATCCCTAATAATTTACAATAGGTGGGGACTTGGGAGGGATCTTGGACATTCCTTAGATTTTCTCAACCTGAGAAAGCTGAATACCAACGAAAATTAGAAACGGTAAAAAAAATGAAATCAGTCTCTAAATTTAGACTTACTTATACTTTGTCATTTTCCATCTCTAAATTTCTGTATCTATTTCAACATTTTCTAGTTGCGTTTCTTATTTAATATGATATTAATTATTTCACAGCAATATGTTCTTTCCTCAATAATGCATAAAGTGCTCTTTTTCACATATATAGTAACTCTCAAAATGTATAAAATGTTACACATAGCATATCAAACTACATACATATAGGCCTATAATTTGCAATGTTTCAGTAGCAAGACACAGATGTGATGCTACAAATTTTCAGTCCAAGACTACAATTATATTAAATTTGATAAATGTAGTTATTTCCAACTCAAACCCTGAAATGTTGAAGAGCAGATATCCCATCAAGCCCTTTTCTATTGAAGTAGTTTAAATAATCCGCAAAAGTGGTTTCTCTGTATTTGGGAAGGTTGTCTTCTGATAATAATTCTTTTATAGGTCCATAGAGCTTTGATGATTTAAGATCTGCCCTGAAAAAACATGCGACTGATACTCTTGGACCTATAATATTTGCCAGTACTCTGTGTTCAACACTCTTGAATCTGTCATTTGTTATAAGCTGCAGTTCAATAAAATTAATAATTAGCCACATTCATATAAGAACATTTTGCATACCATAAGAACTTGTAAAGTAGCAAGTTAGTTATATGAAGTTAAAGTCTATTGTAAAATTATCAGTTAAACTAACTTTTAAATATTAATTGATGGGAATGGGAAATTTTTAATTAACGTTGTTCTTGTGTACAAGATGGGGTGGTGCAGCCCTTAAGATGATAGCCTTGCTAAGGGAGACCTCCCAAGTGTGAGGAAAAAAGGAGCTTTAATACAACAGTAGCATGCACTATTTATACTGGCTAAGACTGTCTATGGTGTTCTAATCTGCATCGTAGCAGTGTCCATCTTCTACCACCAAAGTAGTGGGATGGCCACTACCTCCTGTATGCGCCAATGATAGCTAGTCATGTCCTCCTCCTCTGTCTTCTAGTCAGACATGTCTTGGTCTGTACAAGCTCCGTACGGTGATGCAGACGATATAGATGTCCCCCATAGTGCTCCCCGGGTTGTCTATTACGCTCCTTGGGTTGTTGACCTCAGTCCCTGGGACCCCTGCTTGGTCTTTGGGAGTACTCATCAGTCTTTGGGCACCCCCCGGTCGGCCGTCCAGACACCCCAGGTACAAATGCTAATGACTAACGAGAGAGACTAATCATTTACTGAGGATAAATGAATAATCTAATTAAAATAATAAAGATAAAAATGTTATAAACTCAAACCCCGTGTCAGCAAAATGCTATACGCCAGTGAAAAGACCCTTTAAGTTAGTGGGTACCAAACACCTCTATTTTACTTCTACGAGCTTATTCAATATACACTAACGGTTTGGTGAAAAGAAAGCCTATAACTTTGTTTGATACACATTGTACACTGAAGCAGAACAAAACTTTGGTGGTGGTTGTTGTGTAATGCTACTCTAGACTCATTTATAAGCAAAAAAATAACTAACCTTATGCAGATTAAGAAGGTTAGTTATAATCATTTAATAATCTAGATTTCATACAAAAATAAACTAATTTTACTAACATATTCTTATTTTTTTGGGAATAGCAAAACTTTTATTAGTAAAAGTATAATTAAATAAGAGTATTTGTAGAATAATATAATGAAGTTGCCTGAGTTGACATTTGCTTATATTTGAGTCCAAAAATTATATACTTTTTTGCTTATAAATAAGTATAGGGGAAGTTACTACTGTGACATGAAATAGACATAAGCAGAATAGCAAGAAAGAACTTGCCTGGAGAGGATCACCAATGTTAACAACAAGAGCCTCAGGTAATGGTGGCATATCAATCCACTTGTCTTGGTAAAGAACCTGTAGGCCACCAATATGGTCTTGGAGTAGCACTGTGAGAAAACTACTATCAGAATGTTTGGTGGTTCCCATTGTTAACTCTGGTTCAGGGCAAGCAGGATAGTAATGGCAAAGTGCCATAATCCCCTCAGCACAACCCATGTCTTTTAAATGGTCTGGATGCAACTCAAGAGCTTCTGATAGTAATTCATAGAGTAAAATTCCTAGTTTCATTACATGATCACCATATTCCAGAAGTATATCCCTACAAGAAGGTGCAATCAACAAGCAATTAATTCAATAGACTATGGTAGAAATAGCCTTGCCTTTTATGCTTAGTTGTCTAATTTTACATAGCACAAGCAGCCTTGATTGATGATTCTTCATGTACACAAGAGGACACACAACCCTTTTTTTTGTTGTTAAATACTCCCTCTAATCCTATTTATTTATAAGAAAACTTTGTAGTTTTAGGTTTATTGAATAACTTATATATAGTCTATAATAAGACCAGTGTAGTAAAATTTAAGGTGAATTGAGTCCGAGGGACTCACTAAAAAAAGTCTCATCAAAGAGCCCTCAAGACTCGAGGTTAAAAGAGGTATTTATTATATATTACTCACAAACGAGTTTCTCACCCGGCACCGAGGCTCGAACACACGTCCTTATTGGCATCTCCTTCTCAAGTGTGAGTCTCGGTTCATTTGTGTGCAACCCATTATGAGAATATTTTGTTATTAGGCAATGGGAGACTATCATATGCTCTTTATTTTGTTCATTATTAGGCAATGGGAGACTATCTTATACTTCAGATGACACAACAATCTCTATAGTATATTAACAACATACAAATATGTTCCTTAATCAAAGTGGCCTAATAAAATTTGAAGAGGCATGTAATAATTATGAGCTGACCTGCATACTAGTGGCAAGTCTTGTGGTTTAGGAGCATTAGGAGCAAGGTTACACACAAAGGTATCCCTCCAATTAAGTGCTGGTGAGCTATAAAGATCAAAATTGCTATTATATATAACTGGTTTCATCCGATCACGAGTATATAGCTCTTTTTTCACTTCAGTATCTTGTTCATAGAACCTGTGAACCCCATCTTTCATATCCTCTAAAACGGTGACAGGAATCCCATGATTAACAACTTGAAAGAAACCCCATGTCTCACATGCTTCCCTTATTCTGCTGATAACTTGTTGTCGTATGTTTGGATCTTTACCAGCATTTGCAAGGTCTATAATAGGAATAATATGTTCTGAATTTGTGGCCTTAAGAAACTTATCTGGTGGATGATGAAACAAGGCTGGGATCTTCAGAATACCTTCATCAACAAGACCTTTAACACCAGCTTTTGTGTCATCAAATGCTTTTAGTTCACGTAGCCTATCAGAATCATTTATAGTTGTAACCCCCATGTTTCTTGTGTTTGTAAGTTGTAGCAGTGGTCTTAGAGTGAAAATTGTTGCGGGGAAGCCTTCATAGCAGAACAAGTAGAGAAAGTTAGTAAGAAAAGAATTGTAACATAAGATAAGGTTATGAAAGTAATAATAAAATATTATGTCAATTGTCAAGAGTTGTTTTTTTTGACAGTAATTGTCAAGAGTTATTGTGAAGTCACGATTATGCGAATTCCACACCACACGTATGTATGTACAGTAGTATAGTATGTGACAACAAGTGCTGGATCGTGGCTAATTGTTATCCTTACGCTCAAGCTTTTTATTTGCGTGTTACACCTTCCTTTTCTTTCTTACGTGCGCCGCTGAGTGGTGTGTATGCATGGGTAGTGATGTTCAAAATCGAATCGAACCAAACCAAACCAATATAAAACTGTAAACCAAACCAAACCAAACTGAAAACCGCAAAAAATTGCTTCTTATTGGTTCGATTCTGTTCTTTTTTCATTGCACTGCGCGGTTTGGTTCGGTTTGCGGTTTTGATCACAGAAACTAAACCAAACCAACTCAAACCGCAAGTAACACTAAGACTTATTGACTTACAACATTCCTTACTAACTTACTAGCCCAAATGCAACTAAAACCCAACTCTCACTCACTAGCTCAAATCCAACTAATTCTTTGACTCACTTACAAACAATTCATATTGTTATGCTATATTTAAAAATTACAATAAAATATTTAATTCAAATTCTTTTAAACATTGTCTTAGCTATCTTAAAAGAATTAAAAGAACATAATTTATATACTACATATATTTGAGTAGATTTTTTCTTAAAGATTTATGTTAGCCATTTTTTATGTTAGTTAATTTTAACTTCGTTTTAAATTATGTTTTGTCTTGGAAAAAACCGAACCAACCGAGCCAATCCAAACCGCATTAGTTTGGTTTGGTTTGGTTTGGTTCGGTTTTATTTTAGGAAGCCAACCGAACCAAACCAAACCGCATGTAGGTTTGGTTCGGTTCACTTTTTGTCTCAAAACCGAACCAAACCGCACTGCGAACACCCCTATGGATGGGAAAGGAGCTTGAACCCGCGGGTATCCATCTGACCAACCTGATTTTGACAAGAAAGCTCGCCCTGACGGAGGGCGAGGCGGGTTTGAGATTTAGATATGCGTCCCGCTCTCGCCTGAACCCGCTCAACTACGTATTAAATGTTAAATTTTATTTTATTTTATGTATCTATACTGATTCATGTTGCTTGATATATTTCGTTTATTTTTAATTTTGATCTTCTTTCAATAAAAAAAATTTATTTTCATACTTTTTTACATTATTTTATCATTGTATATTAGTTATGATTTTATTTTTTAAATATCATAAATATAATTTTTTTAAATTTTTTTTATAAATAGTGGTGGAATTAGAAACCCACGGAGAAACTTGTTCTCGTTTGAGATGGGTACGGGGGAGGAAAACCTCGACCCTGCTAGTGATACGAGCGAGGTTGGGAGAGGAAAAATATTCCCCCAACTTGTCTTGCTGCCATCCCTAGTCGTAAGAATCTTTCAATGAAATAACTGTTACCGAATTAAAGTCAAGTTTCATGAATCAATTTGAGTCATATATTTTTTTATCTGATAGTCGGACTCACAATTGTCAGGACCTAACACATAAAAGGCAAAAACAAGCCTCGAAAGATGTGGGATTGAACGCGGGAACAAGGTGTCCATAAACAACATTTCTGTTGTTGCGACGAATCAGCCTCGGACATTTGAGTTCATGTATTTGTCCAAAAGATTTTCAGTTTTTCTTTATGGAAGATTTTCAATTTTAATTTCCCCAATTTCGATTTCGGTTTTAAAAGAAAACTTTATAACTAATATTAATATTATTGAGTATTTAAAGAAATTCCCCAAATGACGTTAGAATCTAATATCTATTTATACAAACAAACTTCCTATAAAATTACCATATCTATTTATCTATTTATACAAACATCTATTTATCTATTTATTTATCTATTTATTTATCTATTTATCTATTTATACAAACAAACTTCCAACAAAATTACCAATTTGGATCTCTTATTAACAAGACACATTTCTAATTTAAGGGTAAAAATGTCATTACACTCTTTTTCTTTTTCTTCTTATATTCTCTTTCTTCCTTTTTTCTCTTTCTTCTTACACTCTCTTTCTTCCTTTTCACTTTTCTCTTACACTCTCTTTCTTCCTTTTTTCTCTTTCTTCTTACACTCTCTTTCCTCCTTTTTACTTTTCTCTTACACTCTCTTTCTTCCTTTTTTTTCTTCTTTTTACTTTACTTTTACTTTTCCCATAAACAATTCTTCTCTTTCTCTTATCACCTCACTTTAGTTTTTTAACTAAATTTATACAAACACTACTCTACTAAAATTATGTTCTCTTTACCAACATGACGTGGCACAAATGGTAGATACTTGGGTTCCTTCGCCATTTGGTCTTGGGTTCGAACCCTGGCCGGTGTGTATGGAAAAACATTTGTTGGGTGAGGTCAACATCTTAAATGGATCTCAGATACCTCAATGGATTAGTCTCCACAGTCGCCGTGGAGGATACATTGGTTTACCAAAAAAATTATGTTCGCATTTCTCTCCGAACCTACTATCTAAAAAACGAGAAAACTTAATGACTATTTAAACTACTAATTAATATTTAAAACAAATATTTCTTATTGATAACTTACTATCTAACTTTTACTATCTACTATAATCTACTAATCAACTAAAATAATCAATTGAAACTACGAGATAACTGCACTGATATATAAAAAAACACGGGATAACTACACTGATATATAAAAAAACACGGTGTCATTGATAATTATAATTTTTGAAGACTACTATAAACCTAGTATCTAGAAAAGCAAGAAGTCTTAATGACTATTTAAACTGATTAATATTTAAAACACACGTGACAAATATTTGTCACTAATACCTAAAAAAGGACAAATAATTCTCATTGATATATAAAAAAACACAGGATAAATATTTCTTATTGTTAATCTACTATCTATCTTTTACTATCTACTATAATCTACTAATCAACTAAAATAATCAATTGAAACTATGAGATAATTGCACTGATACATAAAAAAAAGATGGGATGGCTGCACTGATATATAAAAAAAATACGGGGATAACTACAATGATATATGTAAAAAACAAGGGTTAAAAAAACACGGGATAAATGCACAATTATTTTTTAAATGATAATTTTACATTTTTAGATTTTAATATTTATCTATTTTTTATTTGAAACTTCTTTTTTATCTACTTTAAATTTGTCACAGAGTAATGTTCGTACTATTTAAATTGTCGCTAACTTTATTCATTAAAAAAACTTACTTTCCTTCTTGTCTAATATCTATTTATACTAATACACTACCTATGAACTACCATTATTAGCCTCCTTCACTAATTGCCACATATCCTTTCTAATACAACAACAAAGGATATTAATGTCATTTCTCATCTTTACTTTTCACTTTTCTCTTACACTCTCTTTCTTCCTTTTTTCTCTTTCTTCTTACACTCTCTTTCCTCATTTTCACTTTTCTTTTACACTCTCTTTCTTCTTCTTTTTTTCTTTTTACTTTACTTTTCCCATAAATAATTATTCTTTTTCTCTTATCACTTCACTTTAATTCTTTTAACTAAATTTCTAAATTTATACAAACACTACTTTAATTAAAAAAATAAATTTCTAAATTTATACAAACACTATTTTAATTAAAAAATTTGAAGACTACTACTATAAACCTACTATCTAAAAAATAAGAAGACTTAATGACTATTTAAATTAGTAATTAATATTTAAAACAAATATCTCTTATTGATAATCTAATATCTAACTTTTATTATCTACTATAATCTACTAATCAACTAAAATAATCAATTGAAACTACGAGATAACTGCACTGATCAATAAAAAATACGGGATAACTGTAGTGATATATAAAAAACACAGGATTATTATTTACTATTGATATTTATAATTTTTTTTGACAATTTATAATTAATATTTACCATTGATAATTATAATTTTGGAAAACTACTATCTAAAAAAACACGTGATAACTGCAATAATCTACTTTAATCTAATATCTATTTATACTAATACACTACCTATGAACTACCATTATTAGCCTCCTTCACTAATTGCCACCTATCCTTTCTAATACAACAACAAAGGATATTAATGTCATTTCTCATCTTTACTTTTCACTTTTCTCTTACACTCTCTTTCTTCCTTTTTTCTCTTTCTTCTTACACTCTCTTTCCTCATTTTCACTTTTCTTTTACACTCTCTTTCTTCTTCTTTTTTTCTTTTTACTTTACTTTTTCCATAAATAATTATTCTTTTTCTCTTATCACTTCACTTTAATTCTTTTAACTAAATTTCTAAATTTATACAAACACTACTTTAATTAAAAAAATAAATTTCTAAATTTATACAAACACTATTTTAATTAAAAAATTTGAAGACTACTACTATAAACCTACTATCTAAAAAATAAGAAGACTTAATGACTATTTAAATTAGTAATTAATATTTAAAACAAATATCTCTTATTGATAATCTAATATCTAACTTTTATTATCTACTATAATCTACTAATCAACTAAAATAATCAATTGAAACTACGAGATAACTGCACTGATCAATAAAAAATCCGGGATAACTGTAGTGATATATAAAAAACACAGGATTATTATTTACTATTGATATTTATAATTTTTTTTGACAATTTATAATTAATATTTACCATTGATAATTATAATTTTGGAAAACTACTATCTAAAAAAACACGTGATAACTGCAATAATCTACTTTAATCTACTATAATCTACTAATCAACTCAAATAATCAATTGAAACTATGAGATAACTGCAATGATATATAAAAACACACGGGATAACTACACAAATATATAAAAAGACAAAGGATTAATATTTGTCATTGATAATTAAATTTTTGGAAGACTACTATAAACCTACTATCTAAAAAACAATAATATTTAATGACTATTTAAACTACTGATTAATATTTAAAATAAATATTTCTTATTGATAATCTACTATCTCTCTTTTACTATTTACTATAATCTTTTAATCAACTAAAATAATTAATTGAAACTACGAGATAACTGCACTGATATATAAAAAAACACGAGATTTATATTTGTCATTGATAATTAAATTTTTTGAAACCTATTGATAATCTACCATCTAACAAATTTACTATCTACTATAATCTACTATCAACTAAAATAATCAATTGAAACTACAAGATAATTGCACAGATATATAAAAAACACGGGGATAACTGCAGTGGTATATAAAAAAACACGGGATTAATATTTGCCATTGATAGTTATAGTTTTTGAAAACTACTATCTAAAAAAACAAGAAGGCTTAATGACTATTTAAACTGATTAATATTTAAAACACACACGACAAATATTTGTCACTAATACCTAAAAAAGGACAAATAATTGTTACTGATATATAAAAAAAACAAGGGATAAATATTTTGTTATTGATAATCTACTATCTATATTTCCCTATCTACAATAATCTACTAATCAACTCAAATAATCAATTGAAACTATGAGATAACTGCACTGATACATAAAAAAAACGGCTAAAGTGTTCCCGGGGTCCCTTATCTTTATTTAAAGTAACGAATTAGTCCTTTATGTTTTTTTTTGTCCCAAATAAGTCCTTTATCTTTCAAATTTTGACACATAAATCCTTTTCCGTTAACAGTACTGATTTATGTGTCAAACAAAGGATTTATGTGTTAAAAATTTGAAACATAAAGGACTGATTTGGGACAGAAAAGGATTTATGTGTCAAAAATTTAAAACATAAAGGACTGATTTGGGACAAAAAAAAGATAAAGGACCAAATCGTTACTTTAAATAAAGATAAGGGACCCCGGGAGCACTTTAACCTAAAAAAACACTGGACAACTGCATTGATATATAAAAAAAATACGGGATAATTGCAATGATATATATAAAAACACGAGATAGTTGCACTGATATATAAAAAAACATGGGATAACAACACTGATATATAAAAAAACACTGCACTGATATATAAAAACACACGGGATAAATGCACATATTGTTTTTAAATGATACTTTTACATTTTTAGTTTTAATATTTATCAATTTTTTATTTGAAACTCATTTTTTATCTACTTTAAATTTTTCTTTATTTTTACGGGGTAATGTTCAGACTATTTAAATACTGTCTAAATTCATTCATAAAAAGAACACGACAGCACCTGTCCGTATGCAAGTCATCATCTATATTTTACAATTGATTTTAGATTAATGAGATTTCAAACTAACGTTTTTATTTGAGGTAATCGTATGACGTAACGCGATCGGCCCGTGCGGATGCACGGGTATAGTACTAGTAACAAATAAAGACAACTCGCATTGGACCACGTGAGAGGTTTATTCACCCAAGAAGCCTATCTAGTTGCTTCCATCTACTCCTCTTCAACTCTCCCTTTGTTTTGAACCGATCAACATTGTTTTCATTACAAATTCAAAGCATAGATAACCTCTAAAAATGGTGTCCACAACAAGCAAAGATGAATTGGTGAGAGGAACTGTTGCAACATACGACAGAAAAAGTGAACTAAAAGCATTTGATGATACAAAGGTTGGTGTACAAGGACTTATAGAAAATGGTGTTACAAAAGTTCCACGCATTTTTCATTGCGGACAATCTAATCTCAATGATTACTCAGCCAATGATTCAAGTCCAAATCTCAGTGTCCCCACAATTGACCTAACAGGCATCCATAATAATGATCCAATTTTGAGAAATGAAGTTGTGAGAAAAGTTCAAAATGCTTGTGAGAATTGGGGATTTTTTCAAGTCATAAATCATGGAATTCCAACACATGTTTTGGATGAGATGATTAAAGGAACTTGTAGATTTCATCAACAAGATGCTAAGGTGAGGAAAGAATACTACATCCGTGATCGTGATCCTAGCAGGAAAGTTGTGTATCTTTCCAATTATACCCTTTATCATTCTCCTTCTGCTGATTGGAGGGACACACTTAGTTGTTCCATGGCACCTCATCCGCCCAATCCAGATCAATTGCCACCAGTTTGTAGGTTTGTTACAATAATTTCTCTTATCTCTAATAATTTCTGTACTGCAATTGTGGTTGTTTTTTAGGGTTTAGTAAATTTATGAATAAATGTTTGATTCGGTCCATCAAATTATAAAATCAAAATAGCAAACGGTTGACCATCAGGTATTCACAGCGACTATAATGATTTAGTAGCTAAATCATTATAATCGCTGCGAATACCAATCTGATAGTCGGACTTACAAGTGTCCGGACCTAAAATCGAAATGATTTAGCTGAAGTTGGTAATGTTAGGGATGCATTTTAAACTAAGTGAATAATGTTAGAGATGCATTTGCTAACAAATTTAAACGATGAGACCAACGTGATTAGCCCTTTTCAATTCCAATAACCAATTTGCAATATTGATAATATGAAGGGCTAAGTTGCACAATCCTACAATTTCAGGGATCAAATTGGCTAAATTATCGGAAAAAAGGGGAACAAATTGGCGGTTTAGTTATAAATCAATTATTTATTACTAGAACATAATGAGCATAGAATGGAATGGATGACTAATTTCGTAGATTAGTTTTATAATTTGTGATGATGTTGATAAAATACCTACAATGCACTGCAGTGATATTGTGACTGAATACTCAGAAGAAGTAAAGGCACTTAGTTCTACTTTATTTGAGTTATTATCAGAGGCTCTTGGCCTAAATAGCTCCCACCTTAAAGAAATGGGTTGTGGTGAAGGGTTGCTTCTTCTATGTCACTATTATCCACCATGTCCTGAGCCAGAGTTAACCATAGGCACTAGCAAGCATTCAGATGCTTGTTTCATGACAGTTCTTTTGCAAAATCAGATTGGTGGCCTTCAAGTTCTTCATCATAATCAATGGATTGATGTAACTCCTGTCCATGGAGCTCTTGTAGTCAACATTGGTGATTTTCTTCAGGTAGGTGGATTCATCTTGTTTAAAACAAGTATTTTCATTCAGCTTTGTAAATCATATCAAAAGTTCACTTGATTATTCTTACTTAATCTTCTCGTGTGCAAAATGAGGGAGGTACAACCCTTAAGGTGATAACTTTGTTTAGGGTGACCTCCCAAGAGTGTGGGAAAAAAATCCTTAGTACAACAGTAGCATGCATTATTTATACTAATTGTGGGTCCCTATGGTGCTCTACCCTGCATGCTAGCGGTGTCCTTCCCCTACCATCGAGGTAGTGGGAGTGGTCACTACTTCCAGCACGAGCCAATAATTGTCTGCCACGTACCCCTTCTTTGTCTTCTAGTTGGACGCGTCCTGACTTATACATGGTCCGTATGGCAGTACATGTGGTACGGGTGTCCCCTATGAGGGTATCTCGATGTCTCTTGTGCTCCCCGGGTCATCCAGTTCGGGTCTCTATAGGGCCCTTCTCGGTCTTTAGGGTTTTTCCTCGGTCCTTGGTTCTCCCTGGTCGGAAGTCCGGACACCCCAGTACGCTTAACAAAAATCATGTCTCTTCTTTTTGCATAGTGTCTGAAAATGCAGCAAAGTTTATATATACATATATATATATATATATATATATATATATTTACATGCCAAATAAGAATTGAACATTGATGATGATTATGATGAGTTTATTGTTTCTTTGTGAAGCTTATGAGTAATGACAAGTTTGTGAGTGTTCAGCACAGAGTTTTAGCTAAGAAAATAGGCCCAAGAATTTCAGTTGCATCCATTTTTAGACCACCTGTTCATTCACTCAAGGATATGGAAAAAGTGATTGGTCCAATCAAGGAACTTTTATCAGAAGATTGTCCACCAATATACAGAGAAACTTCTATGGAAGAGTTCGTGAAACGCCGATTTTCAGATACCATTGGAACTTCACCACTATCACCCTTCAAGTTGTGAGTAAGTTCTGAACAATTGCATGCATTATGCAACTCTGTTGTTGATGGAGTGAACTTTGGTTTATCATATTCTTGGGAACTTTTTCTGTGGATTCAAGAACTCAAAAACTAGCTATACTGTGCCTTGGATTTTAAAATTGAAATATTGGACACAAATATGGAATATCAGTGTGACACTTGACACCAAGCATGATTCATTAGAGCATGTACTCAAATAAAAATAGTTTTATTTGTACATTTATTTATTGATCAATAATATGTAGCTTTTCATCGTGCTAAAGGAAACACCTCCATCGACATTATCCAACTCAAAGTTTGAAATGTGGAAGAACTGAGGTCCCATCAACCCCTTTTGAATTATAGTTGGTTGCATAATCTGCAAAAGTGGTTTCTCTGTGTTTGGGAGGGTTGTCTTCTACATAGAGCTTTGGCAATGAGTTAAGACCTGCTTTGAAAAAGCATGACATGGATACTGTGGGGCCAATAATATTTGCCAGCACTCTGAGTTCCCCACTCTTCAATATGTCATTTGTTAAAAGTTGAAGCTCAATAAAAGTAACCTCTAGTTAAATCAAGGTCTTGTTTCCGATAAACAGCTAATTTAAACATTAAACACTTATTTGGTAAGAGCTTATTAAATGCTTGTATGTAAGTTGTTGCTCTAACGAAAGATAAAATAAAGTCAAATTATTTTCATGTAAGCATAAGCTATCCTAATGAACTTAAGGAAATAAGTTGAACAATATTAACATATTATACGCTTATTCGCAAGTGTTTATGTCAGTAAATAAGTCCAAATATGCCAACCCAAACAGGCTCCAAGTAAATTTGTTTCACAAAGTCCATTAGAACATTAAAAGTAACATAGAACTTGCCTGCAAAAGATCACCACATTACCAATCCATTTCAAGATGCTTGGTTGTCCTCAGGGAAAAATCTCAAGTAGTAGCATTCTTGTTTTGATCTATATATCTGATGAGATCAAGGAAACCAAAGTAAATATTTCAGTTGTTGTTAAAGGCCCTCAATATAAGTCCAAGTTAACTTAGTGGACATTTTCTGAATAAAGGGAAGGGTAATTTTGATGACTCTATTCTTAGAAATCGTCTTGCTTGTTGTGGAGGAGTATTTTGACATGTCTCTGGAAGATGGTTACTAGGTTTTGCTTGGCAAAAATTGGAATCCTGCAGTATTTTTATGGTAGAATTGTGGGTAGTTCTCTAGTTTTGGAATAAGGGTTTAGACGACTTTTTTTGGATAATGATTCTTGGAATGCTATTAACTTGATTTCAGCAGGGGTGCC
Organism: Astragalus membranaceus; assembly: GCA_039519185.1. Classification (NCBI taxonomy): domain Eukaryota; kingdom Viridiplantae; phylum Streptophyta; class Magnoliopsida; order Fabales; family Fabaceae; genus Astragalus; species Astragalus membranaceus. The sequence goes on from CM076851.1 coordinate 118,954,764, forward strand.
CTTGTATGATGTGTTTTTTTTGGTCATCCAATCAATTCAAGAATGGCTCACTAAACCTTGGCAAGTCCATTTTCTCCATGGCATCACCCATTTCGGGAGATTGTATCCCTTTGTCGATCGGAAGTTAAAGAAAGAGAAATCCTTTTTAGGACGAAAGGTATGAGACGGTGTAACATCATTTTTAATCATGCAAGGCCGGCGATCTATTATTATATAACTAACTTTACACAATGGTTTTCTTACAATTCGTATGGATGCTATTCGTACCAAATAGCATTGTCGTTCTAGAAAAGTTGTCGTCTATATTTCGAGCAGTGGTGTGTGGGACCGTGATCCCCTGCAGTTAAAAACAACTGCAGGGTCCTACATTTAATATAAATGTGAGAAAGCAAAAAAATAAACTGGGGTTTTTTTGGTAATGAAATGACTAAAAGGTCCTTCCATGTAGTTAAAATACAGGAGAATGCGGGGTGTTTTAACTGGAGTGGATTTAAATCCGTGGTGTGTGCTACCAATATTTAGGATATATTTAAGGCTAAATAGCACTTTTGGTCCTTTATCTTTGCTCCAGATTTCACTTTGGTCTTTTATCTTTTTTTTGGTCCGTTTTGGTCCGTTTTGGTCCTTTATCTTTCATTTTTGTTTCACTTTGGTCCTTTATCTTTTTTTGGGTCCGTTTTGGTCCTTTATCTTTCATTTTCGTTTCATTTTGGTCCCTCACGTTATTATTTAATTCAATTAAAATATTAAAACAATTAAAACAATTAATTAAATTAAAACAATTAAATAAATAAAACATAAACCCCCCCCCCACCATCCACCACCACCACCCACCACCGTCAACCACCACCCACCACCACCACCCACCATTCTGTAAATAAATTAAGAAAGAAAGGAAAGGGGAGAAACAGAGAAAGGAAAGAAGAAAAATGGAAGAGAAAAGGAAGAATGGGTTTGGGTGAAGAAGAGGGAAAAAGAGCACCCAAGGCTCATCAAATCATCATCCATCCAACATGAAAGTTGATCACCATTTTATCCTCTTCAATTTGATACCAACATCATCTCCAACAATTCACTCTCTCATATTTTGCCATTTTCGAACCTTGAGCTTTCTTCTTCCTTCATGAACAAATCGTTTTCAGATCTGTTACATAAATTCAGTTTCGTTTCTCTCTCTCTCACCCAGCGACAGATTCTAACTATGGGTGGTGGTTGTTGGTGGCTCACGGTGAGGGGGAGGGGTTCACGTGTGGGGGACCAAAAAATTGTTTTAATTGTTTTAAAATAATTTTGTTTTAATTGTTTTAATTGTTTTAATGTTTTAATTGAATTAAATAATAACGTGAGGAACCAAAATGAAACGAAAATGAAACATAAAGGACCAAAACGGACAAAAAAAAAAGATAAAGGACCAAAGTGAAACGAAAATGAAAGATAAAGGACCAAAACGGACCAAAAAAAAGATAAAGGACCAAAGTGAAATCTGGAGCAAAGATAAATGACTAAAAGTGCTATTTCGCCGTGTATTTAATTATTCCTGTTTCTTGTACCCTCTGATAAGGCAATATGGTGGCAGACCACATAACTTACTTATTTGGCCCTTGATTTAGAGTTGGGAGTTCCTTGTTTCAAAACGGGTAGGATTCCTCTAGTCATCAGAGATTTCAATAAAGGCAATAGTAATTAAAAGACTCATACTTTAACTGTTGTTTTATTATCTCTCCAAATGGTCATTTGAAACCCCCTCTACCTTGTTAACTAATAAGACAAGACCTGGCTTTTGTATTCAACGTAACCTTAAAATCTATTTTAAGTTAATGTTAAAAAAAGAGATTTAAAAATTAAAGGTAATAAAGCTGAATAGAGCTTCTGTATATCAATAAACAGTTATTTGCAAATTTTTAGTACCTGCACATGTTATTCATAACTCTTCAACTTTTTTTTAGTAATTCAGGTAAATGTATATCTAGTAATATCTGCCATCAAGGATGATATTAGGAAGTACTGTGGTTTCATCACACCCAGTTCCCATTAAGTTATTAGCCACACTACCATCTCAACAAAAGCAATGCAACATTATTGAAGAAGTAACTCAAGATTACAAATCCTACGGACCAAAAATAAATCGTTGCAAAGACAAAAAAATAATAGGAAGTACTGAAGTACAACTATTCACTGACAAAAGAACAAAACAAAACTGAAGATGATACTGAACTTTAAAACTAAGGAACAAAATTTTGTAGCACCGACACAGACATGGACACCGGACACGGCCACACCAGTTTTATTTTGAATTTTTTTGAAAAATACAAGTAATTGAGGTGTCGGTGTCGGTGTCTGACACCGGGCACGTATTGAATCGGAAGTGTCGGTGCTACATAGGTTTTTATCAGAGGATTCATAAATAAATTTTTTTAAAGCTTGTCTTCAAAATCTGAGAGTGGAGTCATCTGCTCCTTCAATCCCTTCCTCTTTCGGATGTCGGTAATAAGCTGTGCAGCTTGTGATCCAGACTCCAATGGATCTGAAGACATCATCTCCCAATGATCAAAGACACACTGTGGGAAAGCCTGCCCTGATGTTGCAGCTCTCAATGTGCTGGAGAAACCAAAGGACTCAACAACAGGTAGGTATGCTTTGATGTTGTAAAGTGGGGTACCGGGCCTCTGCATTTCCTCAAAGACGTGTCCACGTTTCTGATTAAGAACACTGTAGATACCACCAAGAGCTTGCTCGGGAGCTTGAATTTCCACCAGATAAACAGGCTCGAGAAGCCTGGGTTTGGCCGTCAACTGTGAAGCATAGAAGACTCTCCTGGCAGTGGGAATGATCTGACCACCACCTCTGTGGATAGCATCAGTATGCAAGACAACATCACATACTTCAAAACATATGGCTCTCATGTTCTCTTCAGCCAAAACACCCTCTTTTGATGCCCATTGGAAACCAGCAACTACTGAATCCTTAATCTCATTTAAATACTGGACTCCCTTACACATATCAACCACCATGTTGGGTCCGAGGGTCTCAGGTCCGAAACACCAGATTTTCTTGGCGAGATCCTTATCCCAACCATACTCTTCCGACAAGATTTTAGAACGAATCTTGGGGTCATCCCTTGGTCCAATCTTTCCCTCATCAATTGCCTCTGCGAGCCCGTCTTCCAATGGTCTGGCTTCCATATACAATCGGTTGTGCTTGTTTGGTGATTTACTCATCACGGTGCGGATCGATCTTTCTAAAACAGTCTCTCGGAATGATACTACAGGGTCGGATTTGATAATCTCAGCTCCACCCATGAAGTCATCCTGCAAGTCCTTCAAACAGATCTCTAGATGAAGCTCTCCTGCACCAGCAACAATGTGTTCTCCAGACTCCTCAATACTACAAACAACCATAGGATCTGACTTGGCTAAACGTTTAAGACCTTCAACAAGTTTAGGGAGATCCGAAGCAACCTTGCATTGAACAGCAACACGGACAACAGGTGAGACAGAAAACTTCATGGCTCGAATAGGGTGGGCATCAACTTCCTTCTCATTTGTCAATGTAGCATTCTTGGTGATAAATTGATCCAAACCAACCATAGCAACTGTGTTACCACAAGGCACATCTTCAACAGTTTCCTGTCTCTTTCCCATCCAAATGACAGTTCTTTGAACACTTTTCACATACAGATCTTTTTTCTCCCCCGGGACATAATTTGGTCCCATGATTCTGACCTTCAAACCAGTAGAAACTTTACCAGCAAATACACGACCAAAAGCAAAAAACCTACCCTTATCAGATGCAGGAATCATCTTGGAGACATAAAGCATCAGAGGACCATCAGGATCACAGTTTCGGATAGCAGTAGCATATTGATCATCAAGGGGACCCTCATATAAATTCTCAACACGATACCTCTGAGCCGTTGATGGAGAGGGAAGATGAAAGATCATCATTTCCAGTAGTGCACTACTTGCTGGGAGCCACGTCTGCATGACACGTTTCATCAACGCCTTACCCATTAGGTCCTTCTCATCAGACTTCATACTGACCCCAAGTTTTTGCAGCATGGGCCACAACTTATCCTTCTGATCATTCATACAAGTGTTGATAATCTGCTTGATAGGCTCATAACAGAACTGAACAAACCCACGCTTACAAGAAGGTGAACCAGTATTCTTGGTGGTCCATTTCTTTGTGGCCGGATCAAAGAAATTCTCACCCCAGAGCCTTTCCATCATTTTTGACTCATCGACACCAAATTTTGAGGCATACATTTTGGCAAAATTTGTCAGGGTAAAAGCCCAGCCATGCAAACCAGCTGAAAAGGCAACTGTTCCTTTCTCTGGATACACCATGACATCACCCAATAATGGATCCTCGTACGTAGCCATAATAACATTAGCATTCTCAATCACTCTTTGAAATGTCTGGTAAGCCTCCTCTCCATCCACCTGGAGCTCAAGGAAGCACCTGTCCATCTTATTAACTGTCAAAACAGGCCTGATTCTTTCACCAAGGGCTTGTCGCAGCACGGTTTCTGTTTGCACACACACCCCTTCGACACAGTCCACCACCACTAGTGCTCCATCAGTAATGCGAAGTGCAGCGGTAACCTCTGATGAGAAGTCCACATGCCCGGGGGAGTCAATGAGATTTATAAGATACTGATTTCCATTGCGCTCCCCTTTATAACTCTTGAGTGATTCATCAGTCATTTCATAGTAGAGCGAGATACCAGTTGACTTAATTGTAATACCACGCTCAGCCTCATCTGCACGGGTATCAGTCATACGGACATCTCCTGCTACTTCTTGTGCTATGATTCCGGCCGCAGCGACGAGGGAATCAGTGAGAGTTGATTTTCCTGCAATTGTAAACAAAGGACAAATTGTTACTCAGACAAGCAAATTTCAGTGGCTATAATATGACAAAATATTAAAACGCACTCTTGTAAACAGCTAAACAGTTGCATGAAAAACCACTGTTGATGTCATCATATTCATATACAAAACTCCAATAATTTCTTGTCAAGCAAACACCAAGGCACCATTATTAAAACTTTATTTTAAAAGATAGGATTAGAGAACAACATCACAGCAGCATCACCATTATAAGATAAAGTAACAAGAACTAAAAAACCATCTGTCAATCCATACCATGATCAACATGAGCAATGACGGACATATTACGAATATTGTGTTTATGGTCCATAATGCGCCGCTGCTCTTCAGATGTGAACTTCACCTGGAAACATAGACACACAAATCTCAATTCAGATTATGAATGTTCAATCAAAGTCAACAAACAAACAAAAACTAGTTAAGTACTGTTCATTAACTTACCATCTTGACTAGCCTTTTATAGTCCACAACAAAGGAATCTGTTAGAGCTGAAACATCAAAACACTGAATTAGTTAAACATCACTAAGGTTAAAAATAGTATCTAAAAGAAATAAATTACAAAACAAAAATCATTATACATTGATTCAAGACAATTGGTAATAACAAAATTATATGGGCTACCAAATATTACAATTGATCAAAGATATATTATCACTTCAAAACATACAAGTGACCTCTAACCACAAAACAATCCGATGAAAAAATATCTGAAACATTCAAGTCCGTGTTTACAACAGATCGATTACTCACAGCTATAGAGATAAAACAAAGATCCATAACAAATTTAAAAGAATCTGACACCATGTGTTTGGATTAAAACAACAATTTGTTACACAAAATCACAAGGAATGGAAAGAAAGAAAAACTGAGACGCATAAAACGTACCAAAATTAAAGTATAATATACATCTGAAACACAAATTCAATTGAGAAAGAATATACAAAAACAAGAAAACATACGATCTGTTTGGGAAGCGATATAGAAACAAAATGAGAGAGACAAATCAATTGAATTTGGGTGGAAAACGAACCTGAACGACAGAGGAGAAGGCGGAGGCGGAGGCTAAGGAGGAATGGTTGTAAAGCAAGAAAGCGTACAAAGAGAGTGAGAGAAGTGAGGTGATTAATTTTATGAGTAAAGGACTAAATTCGTCCTGACAATTTTTTTTCTGGACGAATTCGTCCCTGACAATTTTTTCGAGACACATTGGTCCATAACAATTTCAAAACGAGACACGTTAGTCCCTCCATCTATTTAACCGTTAGGAGCACAGTAAACGTCTCCTACGTGGCACGTTAAGTGCCACGTGTCACGTTAGATTTAAAAGGGACGAATCAGTCCCTGACAATTTAAAAAAGGGACAAATCAGTCCTCTGTTACTATTCATCGTCTTCTACCTCATGAAATCCCTAATTCCTAATTCCCTTCACCCTTAATTCCTTTGTAGTTTCAAATCTGAACAAACGATTAATAAACTTAAAGCTGCACTTTTTTCAGATCTGAACGAACGATTAATAAATTTGAATTACTTAGATGTTGATCAAGTTGTGAGACAAACACCATGTCAATTTGTTGTTTGTGAGGTTAACTATTGAATACATTCAATTTGTTGTTGAGATTAAAAAAAAGAGTGCACCTTTAAATTTATTAATCGTTTCGTTCAGATCTGAAACTATAAAGGAATTAAGGGAATTCAAAATTAAGGGTGAAGGGAATTGGGGATTAGGGATTTCATGAGGTAGAAGACGATGAATAGTAACAGAGGACTGATTTGTCCGTTTTTAAAATTGTCAGGGACTGATTCGTCCCTTTTTGAAATCTAACGTAACACGTGGCACTTAACGTGCCGCGTAGGAGATGTTTACTGTGCTGCTAACGGTTAAATGGATGGAGGGACTAACGTGTCTCGTTTTGGAATTGTCAGGGACCAATGTGTCTCGAAAAATTTGTCAGGGACGAATTCGTCCTGCGAAAAAATTGTCAAGGACGAATTTGGGCCTTTACTCTAATTTTATTTATTTGAGAGGTTAATAAATATCGATCCATCCGGAAAACAACACCGATCTCCCTAGTATCACCGGAAACAGGGTTGTTTTGGTCAAGAGGTTTTTTTTTGAACAACAAGAGGGTTTTTTTGTCATGCTCTAATATATCACTTGGGCCCAATATTTTTTTGCCAATACTTTTCCCACACCCCTCCCTACTCACCCCACACCCCCTAACTCCAAATATTTCAAAACTACCATTAATGAGAGGACGTGTTTACGTGCGATTCGGTTGAGGCCAACCGAATATATTCGGCTAGGCCCAACTGAACGTGTATTTTTTTGAGACACCCTTTTTTCCAATTTTTAGAGGGTTCGGGGCACCCCCACCGAACACCCCCACTTTTCATTTGATCACATTGTCTTCCTATGTAATTAAAAAGAAGCATTTTTTACCTTCAAGTTTTGTGGATGGGGTTTCTATAGTGGTATGTAAGTGGTGTTAGGAGTTTCTTTCAGGTTTGAGAGTGGAATCACTTGTCAATGGATCAAGCTGGGAGCAAAGGTAGAGATGAGTTATTGCATCCCGTTTATGAAGTGTTGGATGATAATGAAAATTTAAGTAGTTTGGTTGAAGATGTTGCAATTGATGGTAGTAGCTTGAGGGTTGGTGATAGAGTTTGTGTTAATGAAGAAGTTGGAACTTCAAGAGTGGTGGGTGAAGATTCAAGATCCAGTAATAAGGAGGAGCCTGAAGAATTTAAGGGTCCAGAGAAATTTGATCAAGAAAATATATGTGATAAATTGTCTGAGTTTGAGCAAGGAACTAGTTATAATAACTCAAACAATTTGGTTAATGAGGAAGTGGTTGAGACAGTGGTTGTAACAGAGACTGAGAATGTGAATGGAGAGGATATGAAATTTGAAGAAAAAGCTGATGAATTGGGGTTAAGTTTAGTATCAATCATGAAAGTAATAAAAGAGGTATCTGAAACTGTTGAAGATTCAGTGGGGGTGCCCCGAACCCTCTAAAAATTGAAAAAAGGGGTGTGTCTCAAAAAAACACCTGTTCGGTTTCCCCTGGCCGAATAAATTCGGCGGACCCTAACAGATTCGGTGAAAACAACGTGCCTCATTAATGACAGATTTGGGGGTGTGAGGTGAGTAGGAGGGGATGTGGGAAAAGCATGAGCCTATTTTTTTTGGTACTTGGCCCAATGTCACTTTGGTAAGTATACCGCAACTTACTAACTTTATTTTTTTTTTGACTCGATCAAAATTACTTTTTTTGTATAGTTTTTTCTCATTCCATGATTGGGGTAAGTTGAGAATACAAACATGATAAAAAGTTATTGATAAAGTGATATTTTGATAAAATTAAGGCTTAAATACAGTTTTGGTCCCCCTATTTTGACCAATTCACGATTTTGGTCCCTAAAGTTTTAATTTGACGATTTTGGTCCCCCTATTTTCCCAATTTGAAAAATCATAGTCCCCCTCTTAAATAAGTCAAAATTGAAACTCAATTTTGACTTATTGTCCTATGTGGCAGCCTAAGTGGCACCCCCACCCCCCCACCCCCCATCCCCACCCCCCCCACCCCACCCCCCACCCCACCCCACCCCCACTGTTCATCTTCCCCTCCCCCCACCCTCCCACCCCCTCACCTCCGTGAACCCCACCCCCCTCCACTGTTCCTCTTCCCCTCCCCCTCCCACCTCCACCTCCGTGAACCCCCCCACACCCTCTCTCTCTCCTTCGCATCTCACCCCCCCCAACCGATCCTCCCTCACCGTCCCTCCCCTCTCACCACCGTCCCTCCCCCTCTCTGCAAATCCCCCCTGTGCGAATCCCTCCCCCTCTCTTCTCACCGTCGCTCTCCCTCCTCGTCGTGGTTCGCTCGTCGCGTCGCTCTCCCTCTCTCGCCGTTCTCTCACTCGTCGTCACTCTCGCTCTCGCTCGTCACGGAGGTCGCAGGAGAGAGAGGTGGGAGGTGGGTGGTGCGAAGGAGAGAGAGAGAGAGACTGACGGTGAGTGAGGTGGGTGGTGGGTGGTGCGAAGGAGAGAGAGATAGGCGGTGAGTGACGGTGCGGCGAGGAAGAAGGGGTGGGGGTGGGGGGGGGTGTGCCTACGTGGCAGCCTACGTGGACTGCCACGTAGGATGAGTCAGTCAAAATTGAGTCTTAATTTTGACCAAATTAAGAGGGGGATCAAATTCGTTAAATTGGGCAAATAGGGGGACTAAAATCGTCAAATTAAAACTTTATGGACCAAAATCGTGAGTTGGTCATAATAGGGGGACCAAAACTGTAACTAAGCCTAAAATTAAAGAAAAATAACTTTTTAAATTTTAATATACCATCAGAGACACTCGTATCCTTCTTAATCTTGGATTTAAATTGGTCTATATATATATATATATATATATATATATATATATATATATATATATATATTGAATAATAGGTATATATTTATAGATATCAATGATTCATATATTAATTAAGTATTTATTTGTTTATTTATTCGTTCATTTATTTATACATAAAGTATATTTTATTTATAATTTATTTATGTATATATAATATACATAGTATCCAATAAGAAACCGCAAATAAAATTTGTTGATCAAAATTGTTTATATCAATTTTACGCATTTTAAAATTTAAACAATATAATTCACTTTGCAACTACATATGAAAAATAGATTGAATTATCATTAGAAATTATTGTTTTTTATCGTAAAAAAAGGTGTTATTTTGAACAAAAGAGAACAATATAATTTTTTTTATAGAATTGTGAACATAAATCAAGTGGGACTGGCCCAAGTCCAGGTTAGTAAGCTTAGTGGGCGAAGCCCAAGTCCATGTTAGTAAGGTTGGCTATTTTTATATAGAGGGGGGTGTCAAAAGTAGCAAGTGTAGTTAAAACAAACAAACCCCAACTCTCTACATTTCTGGCCCACACATTTCCATGTGTTTGGGGACACAAAAGCACCAAGGCCCATACTTCCTACAACCCCCCATTCACATCCACGTCCACGCATCTGCACATTCCTATTGCGAACGGAAGTTATAGGACGCACTGTGTCATCAATGTCTCGTGCACGTCTAGAAGGACCGCCTTCCCTAGTCTTTGTCATCCCTAAAAAAATCAATAAACATAAGTTAAAATTCAAAAAACAAGAAATCAGAAGTACCAAGTAGGGTTCGGAAGTTTACATCCGAACTGGTTCAGAATTACATTTCCGGACGTTCCATTGAAAAAAAAAAACCAACAAACCAGGTACGGAGGTTTGAGGCCGAACTGTTTCGTTAACAAACTACCGAACCATGTAAATATACACAGGTTCGAAATTAAACTTCCGAACCTTGTAGAGATCCAGAAAAAAAACAGAAACGAACAGGGAGAAGAGTGAGAGTAGCATACCTGAGTGATTGTGTAACACCCCATTTTTCCTAACATTTAAAAGTGGTGCTGCACTTAAATCATAATTCCATCTCTAATTTCTTTTGAAAAATGTATTGATTCAAAGTAGATATGAGTTCAAAATTCTCAACTTATGTAAAAACAATTTTCTAAATGTTTGTGGAGATATAAAGGAAAATCATGCCATACAACATCATAATATATATATATATATATATATATATATATATATATATATATATATATATATATATATATATATATATATATATATAGGTCACTGTCTGTCAAGTCATGATCATGCCCTTAGGCTTACAATGGTTCAACAACTAAGTACCACATCTCACAAAATATCCAAAGGGTAGTACGTCCTACAAGGTTATATCTATCATAAGTCAAACTAGATCTTAAGCAGTCAGGTTACTATACCGAAATACCTGATAGTTACTGCCTCAAAATATAGAGTTATAAGAAAATACAATCCATCATAAATCCCACAAAACTCCTATACCCTAGCCTCCAAAAATTCATAAAATAAAACCAACATCACCCAGATGCTAATGATAACCATTGGGGATATTCCCAATGGTACCACCACTATCAAAACCATCAGACGATTCCCACTCAGGCACAACAGGGACTGGGGCTACAACTTCAGGAACTAGTACTTCAGGTACTACTACCTCAGGTACCACCTCATCTGGTATCAATGCATCTATCATTCTGTCCATGGGTAACTCAATCTCTAAGGTCATGTGAGAAGTAATCGAGGTCATCGGTACTCCCATGATTCCATCTATCATCTGTACGATACCAGTATAGGTTAAAGTTTGAGCTACTGCGTCGATTTCCCAGATGGGATTTCCTTCGTCCTCCAAAAACCTAATCTGACGGTGGCCAGAATGACCCAGTGGTTCTCCCATCGCCATCTGAAATGTAAGGAGGTGAAATACTCATACACAAGTTTGCATCACGATGGTTACACAAGTTACACATAATAGGTTACAGTCACATGAAATATTAATATATAGACTTAATAAGTGACACATATCAAACTTAATCAAGACTAAGAAAATTAACCACATACAATCCCCAAATCCTGCAAAACATAACTACATTCTAGTGAAATTAATTATCGATAGTTAGTCAGATAAACCAGATATCACACTTATCCTGTAATCCATCAACAAGGTTAGTCTCCTAGCTAAAAATGATATACTCAACCTACTCCATCAACTTATTATTAGTATTTCCCATTACCTTGAAATTGTTCCAAAATAGCTTGTTGGACACTTTCTTCAATTTCCTCAATACCTATTACTCATTAAAAACAACTATGTCTTAATATACTATACTCATAATTTTACTAAAACTCTTCTTAACTACATTCTAACATAGAAGTAAAAAATAAAACACATAATTTTAAAGAGGAAAATAAACTAAAGGCAAAATATCTATATCATTTAGTGTGTGAACCAAGAGAGAAAAAAAAAAGAATTAAATATTTGAAAGTTGTTTAAAAGTGTCAAATATTATTTCTTGTTTTCGAAAAATATAATAATTAAACAACAACAATAATTAAAAGTAAGGAAAGGGAGAGAGAATAGAGAAAGTTTGAAAAACCTGATCCTTCAAACTTCAAAGTTGGTTTTGCGGATGTGTGTGTTTAAAAGTAGAGGGGTGGCTCTCTTTTTATAGGAAAAAAAGGTAGGTTTGTCAGCAGAAAAGAACTCACACGTACCGGTTTTCACTTTGTCCATCATCCTGTCACTTTCTATATCTATTTATTTTATTTTTTCGGTAATAATAAAAGACATATTATCAGGTAAAAAAAATTCTACAGATATTATTTCGATCTTTATATTATTTACAACTCAAATATCTAAATTTCATAATTTTCTGATAAGTTTGGACTTTTTAGTGCAGTACAAATTACACTGACAGATACTTTTTAGCTATAATTTGATAGACTTTTTAGCTCCATTTTTTTTTTTGATAACCCACTACAAAATTTCTCTTTGGTTCTACGAAATTATTTTTCTTAAAATACTCTCTAGATACGAAACTAATTATTATTTTGTATAAGATAAATACACAGTTTATAATACACACAAAGGAAGTCAAAATTCAGGGTGTTACATTACTACCCCACTAAAAAAATTCCGTCCTCGAAATTGTGTACCTTAAAATAAACTTGGATATTGCGCTCTCATATTGTCTTCTAATTCCCATGTTGAATCTCCAGTTGTTTGATCCCATACAACTTTGACTAAAGATATTTGTTTTCCTCGAAGTTGTTTGGTCCTCCTATCTTCGATCCTTGCAGGAGATGTCTCATACGATAAATTTTCTTTTAACGGTACTTCATCGGGTTCAATTATGTGAGATGGATCAGAAATATACTTCCTCAACTGTGAAACGTGTAGTACATTGTGAATGTTTGAAAGAAAAGGCGGTAAAGCTATTTGATAAGCTACTGGACCTATACGGCGAATAATTTGATATGGTCCAATGAATTTCGAGTGAGTTTCCTTGACTTAATAGCTCTTCCGACTCCCGTCGTTGATGTAACTCTTAAAAACACGTGTTCACCTTCTTGAAATTCGAGAGGTCTTCTTCTTCGATCAGAGTAACTTTTCTGTCTGCTTTGTGCAATCTTCATCCTTCCACGGATCTGTTTGACTTTCTCCGTTGTTTGTTGCACAATCTCCGGTCCTAACATAGCACTTTCTCCATCTTGATACCAACATAACGACGTTTGTCATTTTCTTCCGTACAAAGCTTCGTAAGGTGCCATTCCGATACTAGAGTGAAAACTGTTATTGTAGGTAAACTCAATCAATGGTAGCAGACTATCCCAACTTCCTCTATTGTCCAGAACACACGCTCTTAATAAATCTTCCAGAGATTGAATTGTCCTCTCTGTTTGTCCATCTGTCTAAGGGTGGTATGTTGAACTTAGCCTCAGTTTCGTTCCTAAAGCTTCTTGTAGACTTTGCCAAAAATGAGATGTGAATTTCGGGTCTCGATCCGAAACAATACTAGAGGGAACTCCGTGTAGTCTGATTATTTCCTTGATGTATATCTCAGTCAGCTTCTCCACATTGTAATTAACTCTCCCAGGTAAGAAATGTGCCGACTTCGTCAGTCTGTCCACGATCACCCAAATTGAATCATAATTTTGTGTTGTCCATGGTAATCCTACTACGAAATCCATTGAAATGCTTTCCCACTTCCATTCTGGTATGTGTAATGATTGAAGCATACCGACAGGTTTCTGATGTTCAACTTTCGCTTTCTGACATGTTAGACATGATGCGACGTATTCTGCCACCTGTCTTTTCATTCCTAGCCACCAAAATTTTTGCTTTAGATCTTGATACATTTTCGTTGCTTCTAGATGAATACTCAGCTTGCTCTTATGTGCTTCACCCAAAATCATTTTCCTCATTTCCAAATTATTCGGGATACAAACTCTCCCGTTGCATCATAAAATGTCATCGACTCCCAACTTGAACTTTGCAGCTCTTTTTTGTCCGATTAGTTTTCTTTTTTCCTACAGATGTTCATCGTTTGCTTGTTGTTCACGGATATCTTCCATAAGTCCGCTTGACACCTTGATCATTCCTAAGGAAATCTTTCCACTAGTCAGCTCCACAGTTAGATTTAGATCTCAAAAATTTTCTAACAGCTCTAACTCCTTAGTCATCTTAGCAGAAATGTGAACTATCTTTCGACTCAATGCGTCAGCTACAACATTTGCTTTTCCCGGTGGTAAAGTAAGGTAAAATCGTAGTCTTTTAGAAATTCCATCCATCGCCTCTGTCTCATGTTGAGCTCCTTTTGATCGAAAAGATACTTCAAATTTTTATGGTCACTGAAAACATCAAAACTTTCCCCATACAAATGATGTCTCCAGATCTTTAACACAAAGACTACTGCAGCTAGTTCTAAATCATGGGTAGGGTAGTTCTTCTCGTGAGTCTTTAACTGTCTTGAGGCATAGGCTACAACTTTTCTATGCTCCATAAGAACACAACCTAATCCTTGATGTGAAGCATCACAATACACTTCATACGGTTCATCTGGTTGTGGTAAAACTAACACCGGTGATGTTGTCAAACACGTCTTCATTGTTTGAAAGCTTTCTTCACACTTTTCGGTCCAAGCAAATGGTTGATCTTTCCTCGTGAGTTGAGTCAACGGCGCCACTATCCTTGAAAATCCATCTATAAATCTCCGATAGTATCCGGCCAAACCAACGAAACTACGAATTTCAGCCACCGATTTTGGTCGTTCCCACGAAAGTACAGTCTCCACTTTTGCTGGATCCATAACAATTCCTTCTTTGGAAATCACGTGACCTAAAAATTTAACTTCTTCAATCCAAAATTCACATTTGGACAGCTTTGCGTATAACTTCTTCTCCTGTAGAATTTGCAAAACTTGACGAAGATGATCTTCATGATCCTCGTAGTTTTTAGAATAGATGAGGGGGTGAAATACTCGTACACAAGTTTGCAACACGATGGTTACACAAGTTACACATAATAGGATAGTCACAAGAAATATTAATATATAGACTTAATAAGTGACACACATCAAACTTACTCAAGACTAAGAAAATTAACCACATACAATCCCCAAATCCTGCAAAACATAACTACATTCTAGTGAAATTAATTATCGATAGTTAGTCAGATAAACCAGATATCACACTTATCCTGTAATCCATCAACAAGGTTAGTGTGCTAGCTAAAAATGATATACTCAACCTACTCCATGGAGATTCTCTATCATCTTGAGCTAGCATAAGGCCGTTTCAACTGCCATAACATGATTGTTTGCAATGAGAAGATATCCAATCCATACTCCAATCATTTTGGCCCGAGCTCTGCACCTTATTATAGACAGTCCTGTACAGTTAGGCTTACCGTGTCGAGTAGTACGATTTCCTCCAGCTAGAGATGCTACAACTGACTATTGGTAGGAGTTCGAAACACAAGTGCCCCCAGAAGGTCTGTAGTCGACCCAACCGAACCTATCCTCAGTCTTATATACTTGATAGTACTATAAGAAACATCATGTATTATCTCTTTAGTCAAATCATCAGTCTTACTCATCTAATCCATAATGAACTTGATAATCAGTCCCCAAAATCCATAGAACAACTTGTGAGATTACACCTTAGCTTATCAATATCCTCCCAAGTTATGTCAATAAGTCAAATAGACAACCAACATTTCACCTAAATTTAAAGAGGTACTTATTTTGACTCATTTGCATAGGACTCAAACAAATCAAAATCACACAAATCACCTAAGAATAACTAGATAATATATATACAAGCACCACACAATTTGTGCCCATCAACTTATTATTAGTATTTCCCCTTACCTTGAAATTGTTCCTCAATACCTATTACTCATTAAAAACAACTATGTCTTAATATACTATACTCATAATTTTACTAAAACTCTACTTAACTACATACTAACATAGAAGTAAAAAATAAAACACATAATTTTAAAGAGAAAAATAAACTAGAGGCAAAATATCTATATCATTTAGTGTGTGAAGCAAAAGAGAAAAAAAAAGAATTAAATGTTTGAAAGTTGTTTAAAAGTGTCAAATATTATTCCTTGTTTTTGAAAAATATAATAATAAAACAACAACAATAATTAAAGTAAGGAAAGGGAGAGAGAATAGAGAAAGTTTGAAAAACCTGATCCTTCAAACTTCAAAGTTGGTTTTGCGGATGTGTGTTTAAAAGTAGAGGGGTGGCTATCTATTTATAGGAAAAAAAAGTAGGTTTGTCGGCAGAAAATAACTAACACGTACCGATTTTCACTTTGTCCATCATCCTTTTCACTTTCTATATCTATTTATTTTATTTTTTTGTTAATAATAAAAGACATATTTTCAGGTAAAAAAAATTCTACAGATATTATTTCAATCTTTATATTTTATAGAACTCAAATATCTAAATTTCAAAATTTTCTGATAAGTTTGGACTTTTTAGTGCAGTACAAATTACACAGATACATACTTTTTAGGTATAACTTGATAGAGTTTTTATCTCAATTTATTTTTGATAACCCACTATAAAATTTCTCTTTGGTTCTACTGAATTATTTTTCTTAAAATACTCTCTATATACGAAACTAATTATTATTTCGTATAAGATAAATACACAGTTTATAATACACACAAAGGAAGTCAAAATTCAGGGTGTTACAGATTGCGTGACTGAATGAGAGAGAGGGATGCTGCTTGGAGTGAGTGAGAGATTGATGGAGGCGAATGAAGAGGGAGAAGAGTGCGAGAGGGAGATTGTGAGAGAGGGAGAAGGGGATATGGTTTAGGGTTTGGAAAGGGGGGTGTGGGTGTGTGAGAGAGGGAGATTGTGAAAAATGGGTTTAATGAAGTCGGAGTATTTTGGGGGGTTGGGGGTGTCTAGTGAATAAGGGGTTGTAGGAAGTATGGGCCAAGCACCAATATGTCAGCACAAACTCCTCAGGTGCATCAACTCATGGAAAAGCAAGCTTGGGTCATAGAAAATGAAGGAGGAAAGATAAATTACAAAGCCCAAACAACAAGGCATCCTTTATTTTCAAAACCTCTTGGTTTGCCTATAATTGTTGAAGAAGGGGAATGAATGGTCACATAGTTCTATTTCTTCTTTTCTTGAGGTTAAATCCAAGGGAAGGTATGCTAACTCTACTAATGATCAGTTAGTGTACATACATTCATCGAGTTTCATATAGCAAAAATAGAGCAGCCACAATACTCTGTTTTATGCTCCCAAATACCACTGAAAACAATGCATTTGATCCGAGAGGCAGTTCTTCAATTTCTTGCAGAGCAGTCATCATGCTTCAAGCTATGGGATCCTGGCGGAAGACTAGTAATTGGTTGTTTTCGTTATCTCTGACTTGAGGACAAGGTGAATCTTTTAGGGGGGAAGTCCATTTTGTCTCTCCTTAATTCCTCCCTCAAAGTCCATTTTTCTCTCCTTAATTACATTTCCCTTTCATTTGCACCCACTTCTCTTGCTTGCAAGCAAGAGATTCTGGTGAAAATGATGCAAAATGCAAAACGAAATTGAGAAGAGGAAAACGCGATTTTACGATTTTTGACTCCAAACTAGACAAAATCAATACCAAAAAAGTGAAATAAGTGTGCGTCATATTATAAATTCAATACGAAACAAGATGAAATCAAAAATTAGAGACAAAACACACTGAAATGGAAAATCGAAATTCGGACAGTAGCATGAAAAAACACATGTGCAGGAAAAATAGAAAGTGTTGTTGAAAGCTAGAAAGGAAAACGGTTTTGCAGTTACAACTAAAACCTAGAATTGTGAGAATTTTTTTTTTGCCAAATTTCACTAGCTTTGATACCAAATGATGAGATATAAAGTAGAACTATAAGTTTAAGATCTTGAAAATTAGCAAATCAACAATTTCTCACAAAGAAAGATGAACACAAACTAACAATCACAAAAAAAAGACACAAACACTTACATGAAAGAGGAAGAAAGATCAAAGATGGAGAAGACTTGGAATGGAAGTGGAGTTTGAAGATCACCACACCTTTCTTGGAAAGGTGATAAGATCACATTATCCTTTAGCTCTCCTAGCCTCAAGGAAGTGAGCTATGGTTCTCATCTCAAGAACCAATGAGAATCCTCTAGATGAACCTCACCCTCACAAGCATGAAATAGCCCTCACCACACTCTAGGTATTTTGGCTCTCAACTTTGCTAAAATGAGGAAAGTGATTTATTTCACCAAAGGAGTTTTAGGGTTTACAAGGAAGGTAAAAGTATTTATATGTTGGGTCTAATGGATCCTAAGCCCAACATACAATCCACTAAAATGAAAAGTAAAACAAGTCCTATGGACAACAAGGCTAAAAAATAAATGTTCATTACAATTAGAAATGAAATCCTAATTTTATTGAAAAGCAAATACAAAGAAATAGGGAACACTAGAGTTTGGGTATTCTAGAAATTCTCTAAGGTATCATTGGTCACCTTTAGTGTGTCCTTGTCAATTATCAAGGTGGACACACTAAAGTATATTCCCTTTAAGTGTTGAATCTTTTTTTGGTATTTTAAGTCTTTATCTTTGTGACCTTCATCCAAGCTCCATGATTAAGCTAGGCATGCATGTGGTCTCACATCACTTCTTGTTAAGGAGGGGACAATCTTGATTCATATGGCTAGGCTTCTTACACTCAAAACATGTGAATTTTAGTTTAGTTCCATCACCCTTGGATGTATCTCTTTTGTAATGAAGGAATGCTTTTCGTTTCTTTCTGTTTGCCAATTCTTCTTGAAATTAGTACTAGGCATTGGTCTTCGGTAGTCCATGTATTTTTTGGCTTGTCAGCAATGGTGCCATCATCATA
The DNA here is from genome assembly GCA_039519185.1 of Astragalus membranaceus. Lineage (NCBI taxonomy): Eukaryota > Viridiplantae > Streptophyta > Magnoliopsida > Fabales > Fabaceae > Astragalus > Astragalus membranaceus. Next base: position 118,973,488 of record CM076851.1, read on the forward strand.
TGTTACTTTTGGAACATATGGACCATTTTCAATAATATCTCACATATCAGTAGTATCTTGGGATTCCATGTATAACTTCATTTGATTCTTTCAGTATTAGTAGTGCTCTCCATTGACTGTTTTATTTGATGAAGCTCCTTCTGGTAAGAATGCAACAAAATTTGGTCTTGCCATAACTTCTTCCAAGATAATTCCTCTGACACTTTTAGAGTGTGCTCAACCAGAGGTCGAGCTCAAATACCGATTGAAGTCAATTTAAGTCACAAGAAACAGGTGTTTGAATTGTGATTCTTTTTAAAATCTAATTGTGACAACCAAATTCCTTAAGAAGATATATGTTAGTCTTCTAAGAAGATATACACTTTAGAAGCTACTGAATTCTTGTATCTTTTTAGAAGCTAGACCGTGTAAGATGATGCTTAAGAGATTAATATGTAAAATGTTTTTCTAGCTTCTTACACTGGTAATGAAATTTGTAACTGATGTGTGTTTTTGAGAAGAATTAAGTTGCTGAGCTTAAGGAAGTGTAGTGATTCACCCAGATCAACAAGGGCTACTCCACTCCTTACACCTAGTGAGTGTTTCCGCTATTTTCCAAATAGTTTACACTTTACAAGCCAACCTAGGCAAAAAAAACTTGATAGTTTTCTTCCACAGTTCTAGCAAATGAAATACCCTAAGACACAAATTAGGAAACTTCTATAACAATACAACAAACCTATGCCTTGTTAAGAAGGTACTTGTATACAAAGTAAAGTTTAAGTTAAGGATGGGCATACAATATCTTTCGTAAAATAAAGAAATCTATTGACATAAAGCTATGAGCATACTCAAAATTTCTCAAAGAGAAGTTGTATGCATTGAGTGTATATGGGAGAAGATAGGTACTTCACACTACTACAAATTATGCTTTTAACATCGGTTAAAAATGGCTTTTAACATCGGTTCTACATCCGTTATTTATTCAGGCGATATTAAAAATGGACTTTTACATCAGACTATGAGCCGATGTTAAAAATAATTTTCACATATGTTCTTCCTACAACCCGATGTTTTTTTTTGGTCTAGGGGTCTTTGACCCCCTCTGGTATCCAAGGAAAATGGGCCCTGAATAATCTGGAGTTCGACCGGGAGGTAAGTAAAGTCTGGCTCCAATTTGTTCCATCGTAGGGGATCGAACCCGGGTACTAGCCGAGTCCGCCCCTTAAGATGGAGTGCATTAACCACTTGCACCCAAGATTGGAGTTACCCGATGTTAAAAGTACTCACTTTGCCAATATAAAGTATCTTATTACATCAGTTTTCAAAATAACTGATCTTATACGTACTCACGATGCGGAACTGAGCACAAAGTCATAATTTTTTACGGAAATTATGCTTTTTACGTCGTGTGTTAGTATAACGGATCCGAAAAGTATTTTTTCCATCGGTTACACAAACAACCGATGTTAAAACTTTCATTTTAATTTCAAAAATGCCACCGCATTACTTTTACCATCAGGTACTTTTTAATCGATATTAATCCCTGTTATTAAATCTACTTTTTCTACTAGTGTCAGAAGCTTCTCAGTAGCTACTTAAGATAATAGACAGAATTGCGTATATTCTCTCTTGACCTATAATGAGGCCTTCCATGATGTATTTATAGTGTTTGAAACTCAATAGACTTATTGGAAGTGACCCCAAGAGTCAATATAGCTGTTGGTGCTTTTGCTAGAAACTTGTTGTACCTTTCTTGTACTTTTGAAGGAAAACTGTACTTGCAGCAGAAATACCTAGCTTCTTACAATTGTATCTTCTGAACTTGAATTTCACACCTTGAATGCTTCTTTCAGCTTGATCCATATCTTTTTAGGCATTTATTGTCCTTCATAAATAGTGTTGATATTTAAGAAGATATTATCATGTGTCTTTTGATACTTTAGAAGCTACTGATGTATCTTCTGAACTCTGAGAAGCTTCTCATGTTGAGTGCTCTAATGTTGAATCTTCTGTTGTTATAAAAGCTTCTTATAATGTCTTCTATTCTTGTGATACATCATGTCACGAGTCTTCTAACCATAAGAAGCTACTTGACCTGGCCTTTTCCATCTTTAGAAGCTATATGACTTGTGTCTTCTCATCTTGAGAGGCTTCTTGTTACTGCCTTCTTATATTTAGAGGCTTCTTGAAGAATGTCTTCTTAACTTGAGAAGCCACCATATAGCTGTCGTGATCTTTCTATCTTCTTACGATCTTTAGACCTTCATTCTTAGCTTCTAAGGCTTCAATATACCTTCTCATGTGGTTCTTGCTTAATACACTATCTTCTTGAGACATGATTGAATAAATCATGTACTTAGGTCAATTAAGAAGATTCATCAGAACACTAATGAATCAAAAAACTCAAATACTTGTCGAAAAGGTTTGTTTCCATCAAAAGGCATCTTAGGCATTTTGCCTCAACAAGAGATGGTGATGGGATTTGAGTGGCGAGATAGAGAAATAACGAAGAAGAGGGAGAAAAATAGAGAAACAAAAGGTGAACTGTAAAGATGGTGGTAAGCCACTGTGGTAGAGATGAGAGGGTGAGCGGTGGTAGACTGAGACTGAGAGCGTGAGCCACGACAATAGAAAGGAATGATAAGTGATTAGCATGAGAGACAAGAAGGTTAAACTAAATATGAGTATGAGTGAACTGTGAGGAGGATTTTTTTGTCAGTAAGAAAAGATGTATTAAATGGGAACACTAGGGGTGCTCCAACCCAATACATAGAGAAAACAATTTTATAATAATGCTAAACTGTCCAATGGGGTATTCCACCATTGGATTACAGAAAAAGTTACATTCTTTCCTACATTGCCAACAAGCCAACTCCATGAGATGTGTTTTATATTATTTGTCACTAATTTTGGACTATGCGACTTCCCTTGAAATACTCTGCGATTCCTTTCTAGCCAAATTGTTCACATTGTTGCTAACCAAATCAAATATTTGAATTTCCTACAATATCTTCCTGTGCCAACTTGTCCATACCACAAGAAATGATCCAAACCTAGTAAAACCATATTTGATTGCTCTCCAAACCAAACATCCACACCATGCCAAACTGTCCTTGAGAAAGAGTGTCGTGACCGGGATCCCGACGTAGACGGCTCAAAATTGGTATTTTAGGGAGTCGCCACCCAATTTATATAATAGGGAAAATTGAGAAAAACCTAGCTAAAAGTTATTGGTCTGCGAAAACTAAGTTGGATTCGGGAGTCAGTTATGCAAAGGGAAGGGCGAAAACCAAATTTCACTACACCCATAATACATCTGTCTTAAGACAGTTACCCTAAATTTGATTGTGCGAATATAAATTACGAATTTAATTGTTTTACCCAAAAATAATAAGGACTAATTTAGAATAGTTTAATTTTGACTTGACGGGAAAGTCCCGCTCCTACGTATCCTCTGGTGCAATAAGGAACTCAAAAGTCACGTAGTTCTTTCTTGAATTTTTTTTTGTTGGTTGGTTGATTTTATTTTTAAAGGGGTTTGAGATCACCAAGTTGTACAACTCAGGCGTCTTAAACCAGGACCGACAAGATTTCACATCTCAGTTAATCCCTGTTTTTATATTTTTTAGGAAATATGTCTTAAAGAAAAGAAAATTGATTATTTGGAAAAAAAATTAATTAGCTTGACGAGGAAGCCCCGCTCCTACGTATCTCCGTGTGCGGAGAATCAAAGGCTACGTAGTTCTTCTTGAGAAAAGGTTTGTTTGGTTTGTTGATTTTAACTTTTTGAAGGGGTTTGAGATCACCAAGTTGTACAACTCAGGCGTCTTAAACCGGATTGCGGGTTTGATAATATGTACATCTCAATCAAACCCATTTTTATTGTAACACCCCTAGTTACGATAATTTTGGTTTACGAAATTAACTGACAACTTATTACTCGATTAAAAGATAAACCGAGTCTCGGGTATGGCTATGTCGCAAAAATAATATTGAATTGCTCAATTTTATGAAATACACACAATTTATCCGAAGTGTGTGAATGATTGTGAGAATTAGAGCGCAATGGTAAAATCGTCTTTTCGCATCTTATTGGCGAAGTGTCATTTGATGAATGATAAACTGGATCCTAGTCATGGTAAAATCATGAGATTGGTAGTCAAACTCCTAAACCATATGAATGAATGAGTGTCGGATGGTTTAAAATGAATCATGTGAGGATTAGAGAACTAAGGGCAATTTGGTCTTTTACCACTCATTAAACCCTCAACTCATATCACCACCTGACCCTGCTCCATTTTCTTTCATTCAGCCATTTAGAAATAAATTAGAAGAGAGAAAGTGTGAAGAGGGAGAGTTGAAGTGAGAGTTGAACATACGGGCAAAATGGTAATCTCACATTCAATTAAAACTCTCATCCACTTACCCACTCAGCCACACTCTCACTCATTTCTCAGAGGTTCTGAACCAGAAAGAAAAGAGAGGGATGTTGAGAGAGGAGGAGGTGAAAGTGAAGGAAGAAAGAGGGAGGGGGAAACATCATCATTCCAAGTGCATGTGAGCTTTCTTGCTATCATTCTTCTCCGTTTTCTTCCCTCTTCCTAATGATACCAATTTTATGAACTGATTCTCCCTGATTCTAAATCTTCCATTGTTGGTATTAGAAGCTCAAAATGGGTTGTCTCCATTTTGAAGGTTGCATGTTAAGTTTAAAGCAAAAGAGAGTGAATTAGTGAAGCTACATTGTTGTTTGGGACAAATTCAGCAACTACCTTGGGAATCAAAGCTCATAGAAAAATGGTGGAGTTGCTATTTTGAAGTCTCAAGAGTGTTGAAGTTGCTGTTTGAGCAAGTGGAGCCATTGGGTTCGGTTTTAGAGACGTTCGAAGCGTGTTAGTGATTACGGGGATTGTTCGAGTGGTTATGGTTCGATCGTTCGTGCTCCGGCGTGATTTCTCGGTGATTCGTCAACCGGTGAGTTTTAATCACGATTAGGGTTTCATTTTTTAAAACCTTGAATGATTTGGAAATTCAATTTCTGAAGCTAACTCAATTTCGAAAGAATTATCGAGTCAAAAACCGTTTTCGGGAAAATAGCGTTTTTACGTATTTTCGGTGAATATATATATGTTTTTATCAATTTGTTAGTTTTAATGCTTTCGCTGGAATATGGACTGAATTGCTGGCTATAATGTCTATTTTTAGGTCTCGTTGGTCAAGAAATGTCTCGGGGTCGAATAGAAAGCGGAACGGTACAAAACGGGTGTTCGAAATGCTGTTTTCAGCCATTTCTGCCACCCATCTCGTCGCGGCCCGTGGCCATCGCGTCACTACCTCCCTTATTTTTGCAACGCAAAACTTTCTGTCACTTTTCGCGTCGCGACGGAACATGTTTGGCGTCGCGACGCTTTGCAGTTTTTCAGCAAAACACACTGATTTTGTTTTCGCAATAACTTTTGATCCGGGAACCCGATTGAGGTGTTCTAAAATGCGTTGGAAAGCTTATTCAAAGACCTAACTATATATGTATAACTTGAATTGGAAAACACACTGTTTTTGAAAATCAAAGCTGTTTTCGAAACCGAATTGTAGACCACGTGTGAGCATATGGTTTTGAATAACAAAACGAATAATTCGTCCAACTTGGTACCGTACTATAATGCCGGATGTCTAACTTTGAATTCATCAAAATGGGCTATAGGTCAACATTAGATATAGAATATCTAGAATTTATGTGACGGCCCAATGTGGGTGCGAGATATAGATTATATCGAGTTGGGTGACGACCCGACGAATTGACATACTAGGAAGGGAAGTCATGAGCCCTCACCCTAGGCCCGAAAAATGTTATGGTATGGTCTAACGTGGGTTATCGGGATTGTGGGCTTTGCACAACTGATTTATGCTAAGTTATGTTCTCGACTCAGCGGGATTGTGGGCTTTGCACAGTCGATGTTTCGTTGGAAAAGCTTGTAATTATATATTAATTGACAAGGCTTGAAAATATGTAATAGCACTTCATTTACCGGGATTGCGGGCTTTGCACAGTCGGTAACGGGCTAGGTATATATTGACCCATATAGTTTATAAATATAACTATGTTGCAACGGTATTATAAACTAAATCGAGTGATAGTGAGGGGGCACGGTAGAACTCACTGAGACAAATTGTCTCACCCTATCATTGTTGCTGTTTTTACAGAGAATAGGAAACGGGAAGGCAAGCGGAATGGTCAGTTGCAACGCTCGAGGAGAAGATTGGAGAATGACTCATTCCTAGTTGTTTATGTTTTTTTCTGTCGTTGTCTCTGTATTTGATATCATGACTCGAATTTGAGCTATGTTATGTATGAGTTTCCGCTTTTTCTTGTAAAGTTGTATATCTAAGCAGGAAAATTTTTTATACTCTGATGTGAACCAATTTGTATATTTAGGTATTTCTTGCTTTAGAAATACGGGGTGTTACAATTGGTATCAGAGCGGTTCGACCTTGTCGGACTTAGTGACCTTCGGGTCAAGAGTATAGGATCGAGTCAGCTAGGAACTTAGACAATTATGTGTCAGATCTTTTTAGTATATTATGTGACGTATTGAGTCATGATCCACTCAATGTTTCATGTAAATTACTGAAAATTATGACAGTTAGTTGCCTCAGCTCCGAAAATGTCTGAGACCCTAAGCCATAGGATTCTTAGCCTTCTTGTTTCATCAGAGCGCGCAGTGGCAGCAGAGGGCTACAGGTGACATTTGGGAACAATGATGGACATCCGCGATGGTTCGAGGAAACTGTGGGAGGCTGTTCAGGAAATGAATCGGATGCGGCTAGTGAGTTGCAGTATAAGACGTAGTAGGTCTTATCGAGAGTACAAGTTAAGTGAAGCCATTGGGCAACAGTAACGTCAGTGTCCCGAAATCTGTCAGATTAGTTAACACCCAAAACCCTGACCATTGATTAGTCATCCTATCAGTTATCTAAATACTGTTTCACAGTAAATCTTACCTTCTGGTACAAGTATGTGGAATCAGTGGAAGTGACCTTATTTCAATCCGCTGGCTAGAAGCATCCCGATCGCGGTCTGTGAGAAATTCTCGTTAGTCTTCCGACTCATTTTATTTGTAACTCCTTCTCCGTAACTCCGATTTTTATGTTTCGAGAGGCGTTGGAAAGCTAACGAAAGTATCTACACAGATGGATGGGATGTAAGCCGTAACTCCTATTGTATAGTGAAGCGTGCCTCTGTTTTTAGTCTGAACCGTAAACTCAAAAGCATTCGTGGAGTGTGAACCTCCCTGTTGTGCGGGAAATTGGAAGGGATTTCCAATGAGTCAGTTTAGACTCCTAAATACCGGTTCAGGATGATGTTATTGTAAGCTTTTCCAAGAAACCTATTTCTTTCGGAATTTGTCAATAGTAGTGATAGCCATTCAACCATTGGAGGTGGTTCCGAAGTCTTAGACTGTAAGGCCTCAACTTACTGGTTGGAAGAACGAGAAGCTTAAGGTCACCTAAATGGCGAGCGTGATCTTGTCATAAGAGTAGAACTCATTCTGAAGCTTGGTTGATTGACGTGGTAGTGATAATCATGGTTGGATAGCTACGGGAAACTCGGAAAGAAGTGGGCCAAGAAAATGTTTAGTGATATTTACTTCAACTTCGGGAATCAATATGACGACACTTAAGGTGTGCTCGTTTGATTTCCAAAATAACTTTTGTTTTCAAAACTCCCTTGGTGCCAACGCAGTTCCAATTTCGTAACTAATCCGAAAATAATTGCTACGTTGAAGTTAATCAAGAAACCAAGGATTGCATAGGATGACACTAAATTGTAACTTCTAAAGAAAACCTTATGTCGTTCTAGTAAGATTCCTAATATCGAAATTCGCATCTCCTTAGAATCTGAGTGATCAAGGTCTAAGAAGGATAGATATCAAGTTCAAGTCTGGTTGATCTGGGAAGACAGCTAAAATTGGATAAGTCATTGACTTAGAAAATTCCGAAAAGAACCATGTTAAGGAGGTTACCTTTCGGTAGTGATAGTGTTCAAGCTTCCGCTACTGAAGTGAAACTCCAATCGTAATCTTGAATTCATTAGGGTTAACAGTAAGTTCCTATGACTCTGATCCATCTGATGGGTCAAGGCTAGTTTCTCCATTCTAATAATCTATTGGTTGGACGTCAATAAAGTATGTATGCGCTGAATTCAGAGTTGTCTGATTTAGTCCGGCACACGAGATGATTCCTAAGGAATCCGACGAGTTGAATATGCGTAGTGCATTTTTCTTTTTTACCCAACACACCAGTTTGATGGACTGACGTCTGAATAATGAACCATATGTCGGTCTAAGACTAAATGATTGGGCAGTGAGTGTATGATACACGAGTCCTTCATAGTGAAACTTATAACCATTTTGTGTAGTCTCTCGAGACATTAAATTCCTGCTTGTTTTTCATCACGAAATGCGAGTCTTTGTTTTAACCTTGAAATTTCATCTTGGGCAAATTCGAGAAGAGGATTGAAAGGAAATGAATTGGATCGAATAGAATAGCGGTTTGAGAAAAATTTTAAAAGCAAATATCCGCTTTCCTTTCGGCTCAATGTCTTCCCGATGCCTTCCTCGAACGAACACAATTATTTTCTCTTAACGGAGTCAAACTCAAGCACGGTTATGGAAGTTTGTGAGATCTTGATCACACAAATAGTTAGTTACAACAAAGTAACCATTTTATCCTCACTTTCGACATTGTAACTTTTTAAAAATCAGAAAATGAGATTCCGTTTTGTTGAAGCGTCGTGCATCGAGTAAGGTCATTTATAAGTTGGGGTGAATTAACGCGTTTGGGATAGTCGTATTTATCGAGGTATCATTATTTGAAAACCCCATTGAAAAGAATTTTTATCCAAGTGAAACGATGGTACTTTCAGGTTTTGGAAAAGATTTAACGAAGGAATATTTTACTATTATTTTAGAGTCTTCTTGGGTCAAATTGCAAGGAAAATCGCTTTCTACATTCCTTGGACTGAGAGTCAATCTGTTTTGTAAAATAACTCTGTTTAATTCAGTCAAAATTTTTTGGTAAATGAGTCAAGCGCTTATGTAAGCGTAACTCGGGAAGTGAAAAAAACTGTTCTTCCGGATACCGCATGGTTCGATTTCGAAATAATCCCCTCATGGACATCGTTTCTGTAACGCCCTAAAATAATTTAATTTATTAATTAAATTAAGTTATTGGAGGGATGCAATATTTATTTAAGTGGGATAATTATATATAATTGTCTTATTGTAGGAGGCGAAAAGAATTAAAAAGAGTGGTGTGAAAAATGGGCCCAAGCCACTTAAGTGACCCAAGCCCATTCCATTTACCCTAAAAACTAAGAATTGGTGTCATTCCTCCAAGGAGAAGAATTCAGCGCAATCTGAGAGAGAAAAAGGGAGGTGGGGCGCGACTTCAAGGCTTAGAGGAGGAGAGGAATTTGTCTTCATCTTGGCTTAGGTAAGCCTTCCTTAATCCTTTTCCCTTCCATTTATTTTCCTCTTCCGTGTGGTAGTCTAAAACCTTCCTTTCCATGTTTCGATTTTTGCCCCATAAATTTGATGATGGATGCGAATTGGCTTAAGAGAGGAGGAAGGGGGCTGCTGCGAATTTTTAGTGACCGTGGCTCGTCGGGTTGCGGAGTTTTGCACGTGACGCATAAATCGTGGTTTCGGGCATATAAAATTCGAGGTAAGGGTGAGCGGTTTTCAATTTAATATAATTGAGTAATATGGAGGGTTTGTGGGTTTGTGGGAGTAGTGAATTTCGCAACTTATATATATATATCGATAGAAGTAATGAATCGAATTGTTATGTTGATGTGCGAATTACCCCATGATGCGAGGAGTTGAATAGTTGATGTTTTTATATATATATGTTGCTGTTTTTATATATATGTGTTGCTGTTGGGCAGAAAATGTTGTTGCTGTTTTATATATATATGTTGCTGTTATGCAGAAATTTGGTGTTGCTGTCTTTACAAAAAAAAAAAACAATGCTGCTGTTGCAGAATTTATTTGTAGTGCTGTTGCTGTATTTATTTAGTGCTGTTTGCTGTCAATTGTATATTGTTGTTGCTGTTTTTACAAAAAACAATGCTGCTGTGCAGAATTTATTTGTAGTGCTGTTGCTGTATTTATTTAGTGCTGTTTGCTGTCAATTGTATGTTGTGGTTGCTGTTTTTACCAATTAAAATGCTGCTGTGTTGCAAATCAAAGTTGCTGTTTTTGTTGACTGTTTTGCGAAAATAAATGGCTACTTTTTCAGCTTCAATTTGATGTAAATTTGCTACTGTTTTTGCGAAATAAATAGCCACTGTTTCAGTTTCGATTTGGATGTAAAATTCCCACTGTTCTGCGCAATGATGGCCACTATTTTCAGTTTTGATTTGGAGTCAAAGAATGTGAGTTTTTCTTCCACTTGGAAAATGAGATGTTCTTCCCGAATTTAATTGTGGCGCTTCCTAAGTACGAAAGTGAAAGGTTATTCCATAATTTTCAAAATGTAAAGCGAAATGTTTATTCCATAATTTTAATTATGTTGTTACATTATTTTGAATGTGATTGTTATGAAGAGGTGTGATATTATTATTATGATGACTATGATGAATACACTCTATGAGTGTCTTATGGTGGTGATGATGAGTACTCCGGGTGAGTAAATTTTGGTGATTGCACATGTGTCCATTGTGTCTCATAGCATGTGCATCTTATGACGAATAGGCTTCGGCCTCTTAGTGACGGTGTGCCCATAGTGGCTTATTTATGACGAGAAAACAGTGACGGTGTGCCCATAGTGGCTTATTATGACGAATATGGTACCATCATGCATATGCCCAGGTGTGGGTTGCATCTTCATGCGCATTCATTTTGTTTATAACGGGTGATGTGAATTGTGATTTTGTTTGGTGTTGTGTGTAACGATGATGAAGTTGTTTTTAGTGACGATGTTGTGTGATGGTTTGCTCATATTACTCTGCTGTATGCTTAATTATACTTTGTTGAAAGTTCTCACCCCTTCTGCTTGGAATGTTGCTCTATTGTGGCAACGCTGCAGGTGACTCTGATTGAAGGACATGCTGCCTTCCTTTTAGCTGTTGAGACGTTCGAGTCGCTCTCTGATATTGTAACACCTAGGGGGCGGGTTAAAGTTGACGACTTATTTAATTAACTGTTTTAATAATTTTATTGATGTGTGAGACGTGTTTGAGTGATTTATTTTTGGTGAGCTATTATTTTCGCTGTGATGAGATTTAATTTTGAAGTTCGATTTTTGAGACGAATGTGTTTCTACACGAATGTTAATGGCGTAGTCGATGAGTTTCATCAATGAAGTTGTGACATTTCTTTTCTACTAATATTATTATTATTTTTGAAAACGAAAGCACTCTGATAATGACGTACAAATTAAGGGGTAGAAACGGGGTGTTACATTAGTGGTATCAGAGCAGTTCGGTCTGTCCGGCCGGTGGTCGAGTTGTCAAGTTGAGTAACATTTGAATTTTGTTACTCGTATCTAAATTTTATTCTCTGTTGCAGTACTAGAATGGCAGGACGGAACGATGCTGCACTTGCTGCTGCTTTGCAGGCTATAGCCGGAGTCGTGGGTAACATACCCAATGCTATTGGAGATGGGACGCGTAGTTTGGCTACGTTCCAGCGTGAGAGCCCTCCTGCTTTTGAAGGCGGGTATAATCCTGATGGTGCCCTTGAGTGGCTGAGTGAGATGGAGCGGATCTTCCGCGTTATGGATTGCACCGATGCTCAGAAGGTTCGTTATGGCACACATATGTTGAAGAAGGAGGCTTCTGATTGGTGGAGGACTACTAGTCAAGGGTTGACGGCTGCCAATGAGGGGATTACCTGGGCTGTGTTTGAGAGAGAATTCAAGAGGAAGTACTACCCGGAGGATGTCCGCGGGAAGAAGGAGGTTGAGTTTCTAAGACTTGAACAAGGCAACATGACTGTAACCGAGTATGCTGCAAAATTTACTGAGCTGTCTAAGTTTTACCCTCATTATGATAGAGAGGGTGCGGAGTTCTCCAAATGCATAAAATTTGAAAATGGATTGCGTGCTGACATTAAGAGGGCCATAGGGTACCAGCAGATTCGTGTGTTTCCGTTGTTGGTTAATAGCGCCAGAATTTTTGAGGAGGACAATAATGCCTTCTCCAGAGTCATTAAAGAAAAACAAAAGAATTTCGCAAGTCGTGGTAAGCCATATGAGGCGCCTGCTGGTAAGGGTAAGGGTAAGTTTGTTGGTGGACCTAAGCGAAGTGGGGGAGATGCTACGGCCAGTGTTACTTGTTACTCGTGCGGGAAAGTGGGTCATAAAAGTCCAGATTGCCCAGGCGGGGATAAGAAGAGATGTTATAGGTGTGGAAAAGAGGGGCATATATCTTCCGGATGTGATAAAAAAGAAGTGGTATGTTTCAACTGCGGGGAGAGTGGTCATGTTAGTACTCAATGTTCGAAACCCAAGAAGGAGAAGTCCTTTGGAAAGGTGTTCGCTCTGGCTGAGTCTGATGTAGTGAACGAGATTCGAGGTACGTGCTATATCAATAATTTTCCTCTTGTTGTAATTGTTGATACTGGTGCTACCCATAGTTTTATTGCTGCTGCATGTGTTGAGAAGTTAAACCTTGTTTTATCTGATATGTTGAGGGAGATGGTCATCGACACTCCAGCTAAGGGTTCGGTGACTACCTCCGTTGTTTGTGCCAAATGTCCTGTATCTGTATATGGTAGAGAATTCTTAATTGATTTGATTTGTTTGCCGCTGAGTGGAATGGATGTCATTCTGGGTATGGACTGGTTAGTTGATAACCATGTCCATATCAACTGTCGAGAGAGGTCCGTGAGTTTTGAGTCGCCTGAAGGGGAGTCTGGTCTGTTATCTGCGGGTCAGCTGCATCGAGTGATGAGAGAAGAAGTTCAGCTGTTTTCTCTGTTGGCGTCGTTGTCTGCTGAGAGCCAAGCGAAGATCGATGTATTGCCGGTAGTGCGTGAGTTTTCTGAGGTGTTCCCTGACGAGATTCCGGATGTACCACCAGAGAGAGAGGTGGAGTTTGCTATTGACCTGGTTCCCGGCACTAAGCCTGTGTCTATGGCGCCATATAGAATGTCTGCATCCGAGTTGGCAGAATTGAAAAAGCAACTTGAAGATTTATTAGAAAAGAAGTTTGTAAGACCGAGTGTGTCACCTTGGGGAGCTCCAGTGTTGTTAGTGAAAAAGAAAGACGGTAGTATGAGGTTGTGCGTAGACTATCGGCAGTTAAATAAAGTTACCATCAAGAACAAGTATCCGTTGCCAAGAATTGATGACTTGATGGATCAGTTAGTGGGTGCTAAAGTATTTAGCAAGATTGACTTAAGGTCTGGTTATCATCAGATCAAGGTCAAGGATGAAGATGTCCAGAAGACGGCATTTAGGACAAGATATGGGCACTATGAGTATTCCGTTATGCCTTTCGGTGTGACTAATGCGCCGGGGGTATTTATGGGGTACATGAACCAAATCTTCCGTGAGTACTTGGATAAGTTTGTGGTAGTTTTCATTGACGACATTCTGATTTACTCTAGGTCAGAAGAGGAGCATGCGGAACATCTGAGGCTGGTGCTAGAAATTCTGAAGGATCGAAAGTTGTATGCGAAGCTGTCCAAGTGTGAGTTTTGGTTGAAAGAAGTCAGTTTCCTCGGTCACGTGATTTCTAGTGAGGGAATTGCTGTGGATCCTTCCAAAGTTGATGCAGTGTTGCAATGGGAGTCTCCAAAGTCAGTTACTGAAATCAGGAGTTTTCTGGGGTTGGCTGGCTATTATAGAAGGTTTATTGAGGGGTTCTCGAAGTTGGCTCTGCCATTGACTCAATTGACCTGCAAGGGTAGGGCTTTTGTTTGGGATGACCGTTGTGAAGAAAGTTTTAATGAGCTGAAGAAGAAGTTGACTACGTCTTCAGTGTTGACCCTGCCTAATCCGGTTGAACCGTTTGTGGTTTATTGTGATGCGTCTAAGATGGGTTTGGGTGGTGTACTTATGCAGAATGGGAAAGTGATCGCTTATGCGTCCAGGCAGTTGAGAATTCATGAAAAGAATTACCCTACTCACGACTTAGAGCTTGCTGCTGTGGTATTCGCATTAAAAATTTGGAGGCATTACTTGTATGGATCGAAATTTGAGGTGTTCAGTGATCACAAGAGTCTGCGGTATCTGTTTGACCAGAAAGAATTGAATATGAGGCAGCGCCGGTGGTTAGAACTATTGAAGGATTATGATTTTGAATTGAGTTATCACCCGGGAAAAGCGAATGTGGTTGCGGATGCGCTGAGTCGGAAGACTTTGCACATGTCGGCCTTGATGGCTAGAGAGCTTGAGTTAATTGAGCAGTTCAGGGACATGAGTTTAGTGTGTGAAGTTACGCCTCAGAGTGTCAGGTTAGGTATGTTGAAAATTGGCAATGATTTTATGGCGAGTATCCGAGAGGCGCAGAAATTAGATATGAAATTAGTTGATCTGATGAGTGGGATCGGTCAGTCAGAGAATGAAGACTTCGTGATAGATACGCAAAATGTATTGAGGTATCGTGGGAGAATTTGTGTTCCCGAAGGTGAGGAAATGAGAAAGGCAATTCTTGAGGAAGGGCATAAGAGTAAATTGAGTATCCATCCTGGAGCGACGAAGATGTACCAAGATCTGAAGAAGATGTTCTGGTGGCCTGGGTTGAAGCGCGATGTGGCGCAGTTTGTGTATTCGTGTTTGACCTGTCAGAAATCGAAAGTCGAGCATCAGAAACCTGCGGGAATGATGCAACCGTTGAATGTTCCAGAATGGAAGTGGGATAGTATCTCCATGGATTTTGTGACCGGGTTACCCAATACGGTGAGAGGGCATGATTCGATTTGGGTGGTTGTGGATAGATTGACAAAGTCGGCACATTTTATTCCTATCGGTATTAAGTATCCAGTGTCGAGATTGGCTGAAATCTACATTCAGGTGATTGTGAAGCTGCATGGGGTTCCTTTGTGCATTGTGTCTGATAGGGACCCAAGGTTCACTTCGGAGTTTTGGAGTAGTTTGCAGAAAGAGTTGGGGTCGAAATTGAGGTTGAGTTCAGCTTATCATCCCCAGACTGATGGGCAGACAGAAAGGACAATCCAATCATTGGAAGATCTGTTGAGGTCATGCGTACTAGAGCAGGGAGGTACGTGGGATACTCATCTTCCGTTAATTGAGTTCACCTACAACAACAGTTATCATTCCAGTATCGGAATGGCGCCGTTTGAGGCGTTGTATGGCCGGAGGTGTAGGACTCCGGTGTGTTGGTACGAGACTGGGGAAAGTTTAGTACTTGGACCTGAGCTAGTCAGAGAGACTACTGAGAAGGTAAAGATGATCAGGGAGAAAATGAAAGCGTCGCAGAGTCGGCAGAAGAGTTACCATGATAAGAGAAGGAAAGATTTAGAATTTGAAGCCGGTGACCACGTGTTCTTGAGGGTCACGCCTATAACTGGTGTTGGGCGAGCGCTGAAATCAAAGAAGTTGACTCCTCGGTTTATTGGGCCGTATCAGATTACGGAGAGAGTTGGAAATGTTGCATACCGGGTGGCCTTACCACCTAACCTTTCAAACTTGCACGACGTGTTTCACGTGTCGCAGCTTCGGAAGTATGTTGCGGATCCGTCTCATGTGATTCAACTAGATGATGTGGAGGTGCGGGACAATCTCACCGTGGAGACTATGCCGGTTAGAATTGATGACCGTGAGGTAAAAGTGTTAAGAGGCAAAGAGATTAATTTAGTGAAAGTAGTTTGGTTGGGAGCCGTTGGCGAGAGCATGACGTGGGAATTGGAGAGTAAGATGAAAGACGCCTATCCAGAATTATTTGATTCAGGTAATTTCGAGGACGAAATTCTCTAAGTGGGGGAGAGTTGTAACGCCCTAAAATAATTTAATTTATTAATTAAATTAAGTTATTGGAGGGATGCAATATTTATTTAAGTGGGATAATTATATATAATTGTCTTATTGTAGGAGGCGAAAAGAATTAAAAAGAGTGGTGTGAAAAATGGGCCCAAGCCACTTAAGTGACCCAAGCCCATTCCATTTACCCTAAAAACTAAGAATTGGTGTCATTCCTCCAAGGAGAAGAATTCAGCGCAATCTGAGAGAGAAAAAGGGAGGTGGGGCGCGACTTCAAGGCTTAGAGGAGGAGAGGAATTTGTCTTCATCTTGGCTTAGGTAAGCCTTCCTTAATCCTTTTCCCTTCCATTTATTTTCCTCTTCCGTGTGGTAGTCTAAAACCTTCCTTTCCATGTTTCGATTTTTGCCCCATAAATTTGATGATGGATGCGAATTGGCTTAAGAGAGGAGGAAGGGGGCTGCTGCGAATTTTTAGTGACCGTGGCTCGTCGGGTTGCGGAGTTTTGCACGTGACGCATAAATCGTGGTTTCGGGCATATAAAATTCGAGGTAAGGGTGAGCGGTTTTCAATTTAATATAATTGAGTAATATGGAGGGTTTGTGGGTTTGTGGGAGTAGTGAATTTCGCAACTTATATATATATATCGATAGAAGTAATGAATCGAATTGTTATGTTGATGTGCGAATTACCCCATGATGCGAGGAGTTGAATAGTTGATGTTTTTATATATATATGTTGCTGTTTTTATATATATGTGTTGCTGTTGGGCAGAAAATGTTGTTGCTGTTTTATATATATATATGTTGCTGTTATGCAGAAATTTGGTGTTGCTGTCTTTACAAAAAAAAAAAAACAATGCTGCTGTTGCAGAATTTATTTGTAGTGCTGTTGCTGTATTTATTTAGTGCTGTTTGCTGTCAATTGTATATTGTTGTTGCTGTTTTTACAAAAAACAATGCTGCTGTGCAGAATTTATTTGTAGTGCTGTTGCTGTATTTATTTAGTGCTGTTTGCTGTCAATTGTATGTTGTGGTTGCTGTTTTTACCAATTAAAATGCTGCTGTGTTGCAAATCAAAGTTGCTGTTTTTGTTGACTGTTTTGCGAAAATAAATGGCTACTTTTTCAGCTTCAATTTGATGTAAATTTGCTACTGTTTTTGCGAAATAAATAGCCACTGTTTCAGTTTCGATTTGGATGTAAAATTCCCACTGTTCTGCGCAATGATGGCCACTATTTTCAGTTTTGATTTGGAGTCAAAGAATGTGAGTTTTTCTTCCACTTGGAAAATGAGATGTTCTTCCCGAATTTAATTGTGGCGCTTCCTAAGTACGAAAGTGAAAGGTTATTCCATAATTTTCAAAATGTAAAGCGAAATGTTTATTCCATAATTTTAATTATGTTGTTACATTATTTTGAATGTGATTGTTATGAAGAGGTGTGATATTATTATTATGATGACTATGATGAATACACTCTATGAGTGTCTTATGGTGGTGATGATGAGTACTCCGGGTGAGTAAATTTTGGTGATTGCACATGTGTCCATTGTGTCTCATAGCATGTGCATCTTATGACGAATAGGCTTCGGCCTCTTAGTGACGGTGTGCCCATAGTGGCTTATTTATGACGAGAAAACAGTGACGGTGTGCCCATAGTGGCTTATTATGACGAATATGGTACCATCATGCATATGCCCAGGTGTGGGTTGCATCTTCATGCGCATTCATTTTGTTTATAACGGGTGATGTGAATTGTGATTTTGTTTGGTGTTGTGTGTAACGATGATGAAGTTGTTTTTAGTGACGATGTTGTGTGATGGTTTGCTCATATTACTCTGCTGTATGCTTAATTATACTTTGTTGAAAGTTCTCACCCCTTCTGCTTGGAATGTTGCTCTATTGTGGCAACGCTGCAGGTGACTCTGACTGAAGGACATGCTGCCTTCCTTTTAGCTGTTGAGACGTTCGAGTCGCTCTCTGATATTGTAACACCTAGGGGGCGGGTTAAAGTTGACGACTTATTTAATTAACTGTTTTAATAATTTTATTGATGTGTGAGACGTGTTTGAGTGATTTATTTTTGGTGAGCTATTATTTTCGCTGTGATGAGATTTAATTTTGAAGTTCGATTTTTGAGACGAATGTGTTTCTACACGAATGTTAATGGCGTAGTCGATGAGTTTCATCAATGAAGTTGTGACATTTCTTTTCTACTAATATTATTATTATTTTTGAAAACGAAAGCACTCTGATAATGACGTACAAATTAAGGGGTAGAAACGGGGTGTTACAGTTTCCACCCAATTCATTCTACGGATAAGCCCGAACCTTCTGAAATTCCGAACTTTGATGACGAAGGACGTATAGTTACCCGAAGCTATAAGGTAGTGTTCTTGACAGATTATCAGAATACCGTTGGTCCATAACAACTAGTGTCTGCCATCATAAGGTCGGAGTAGTTGATTATCGGATGAAGCTTGTGTCAACGAGGTCTATGGGTTATAATCGATTTTGAGGACAAAATCTTTCAAGTTGGGGTGATTGTAACACCCCTAGTTTCGATAATTTTGGTTTACGAAATTAACTGACAACTTATTACTCGATTAAAAGATAAACCGAGTCTCGGGTATGGCTATGTCGCGAAATTAATAATGAATTGCTCAATTTTATGAAATACACACAATTTATCCGAAGTGTGTGAATGATTGTGAGAATTAGAGCGCAAGGGTAAAATCGTCTTTTCGCATCTTATTGGCGAAGTGTCATTTGATGAATGATAAACTGGATCCTAGTCATGGTAAAATCATGAGATTGGTAGTCAAATTCCTAAACCAAATGAATGAATGAGTGTCGGATGGATTAAAATGGATCATGTGAGGATTAGGAACTAAGGGCAATTTGGTCTTTTACCACTCATTAAACCCTCAACTCATATCACCACCTGACCCTGCTCCTTTTTCTTTCATTCAGCCATTTAGAAATAAATTAGAAGAGAGAAAGTGTGAAGAGGGAGAGTTGAAGTGAGAGTTGAACATAAGGGCAAAATGGTAATCTCACATTCAATTAAAACTCTCATCCACTTACCCACTCAGCCACACTCTCACTCATTTCTCAGAGGTTCTGAACCAAAAAGAAAAGAGAGGGATGTTGAGAGAGGAGGAGGCGAAAGTGAAGGAAGAAAGAGGGAGGGGGAAACATCACCATTCCAAGTGCATGTGAGCTTTCTTGCTATCATTCTTCTCCAATTTCTTCCCTCTTCCTAATGATACCAATTTTATGAACTGATTCTCCCTGATTCTAAAGCTGCCATTGTTGGTATTAGAAGCTCAAAAATGGGTTGTCTCCATTTTGAAGGTTGCATGTTAAGTTTAAAGCAAAAGAGAGTGAATTAGTGAAGCTACATTGTTGTTTGGGACAAATTCAGCAACTACCTTGGGAATCAAAGCTCATAGAAAAATGGTGGAGTTGCTATTTTGAAGTCTCAAGAGTGTTGAAGTTCCTGGTTGAGCAAGTGGAGCCCTTGGGTTCGGTTTTAGAGACGTTCGAAGCGTGTTCGTGATTACGGGGATTGTTCGAGTGGTTACGGTTCGATCGTTTGTGCTCCGGCGTGATTTCTCGGGGATTCGTCAATCGGTGAGTTTTACTCACGATTAGGGTTTCATTTTTTATAACCTTGAATGATTTGGAAATTCAGTTTCTGAAACTAACTCAATTTCGAAAGAATTATCGAGTCAAAAACCGTTTTCGGGAAAATACCGTTTTTACGGTTTTTCGGTGAATATATATGTTTTTATCAATTTGTTGATTTTAATGCTTTCGCTGGAATATGGATAGAATTGCTGGCTATAATGTCTATTTTTAAGTCTCGTTGGTCAAGAAATGTCTCGGGGTCGAATAGAAAGCGAAACAGTACAAAATGGGTGTTCGAAATGCTGTTTTCGGCCATTTCTGCCACCCATCACGTCGCGGCCCGTGGCCATCGCGTCGCGCCCTCCCTTATTTTTGCAACGCAAAACTTTCTGTCACTTTTCGCGTCGCGACGGAACCAGTTCGTGTCGCGACGCTTTGCAGTTTTTCAGCAAAACACACTGATTTTGTTTTTGCAATAACTTTTGATCCGGGAACCCAATTGAGGTGTTCTAAAATGCGTTGGAAAGCTTATTCAATGACCTAACTATATATGTATAACTTGAATTGGAAAACACACTGTTTTTGAAAATCAAAGCTGTTTTCGAAACCGAATTGTAGACCACGTGTGAGCATATGTTTTTGAATAACAAAACGAATAATTCGTCCAACTTGATACCGTACTATAATGCCGGATGTCTAACTTTGAATTCATCAAAATGGGTTATAGGTCAACATTAGATAAAGAATATCTAGAATTTATGTGACGGCCCAATGCGAGTGCGATATATAGATTATATCGAGTTGGGTGACGACCCGACGAATTGGCATACTAGGAAGGGAAGTCATGAGCCCTCACCCTAGGCCCGAAAAACGTTATGGTACGGTCAAACGTGGGTTATCGGGATTGTGGGCTTTTCACAGCCGATTTATGCTAAGTTATGTTCTCGACTCATCGGGATTGTGGGCTTTACACAGTCGATGTTTCGTTGGAAAAGCTTGTAATTATATATTAATTGACAAGGCTTGAAAATATATAATAGCACTTCATTTACCGGGATTGTGGGATTTGCACAGTCGGTAACGGGCTAGGTATATATTGACCCAAATAGTTTATAAATATAACTATGTTGCAACTGTTTTATAAATTAAATCGAGTGATAGTGAGGGGGCACGGTAGAACTCACTGAGACAAGTTGTCTCACCCTATCATTGTTGTTGTTTTTACAGAGAACAGAAACGGGAAAGCAAGCGGAATGGTCAGTTGCAACACTCGAGGTGAAGATTGGAGAATGACTCATTCCTAGTTGTTTATGTTTTTTTCTGTCGTTTTCTCTGTATTTGATATCATGACTCGAATTTGAGCTATGTTATGTATTAGTTTCCGCTTTTTCTTGTAAAGTTGTATATCTAAGCAGGAAAGTTTTTTATACTCTGATGTGAACCAATTTGTATATTTAGGTATTTCTTGCTTTAGAAATACGGGGTGTTACAATTGGTATCAGAGCGGTTCGACCTTGTCGGACTTAGTGACCTTCGGGTCAAGAGTATAGGATCGAGTCAGCTAGGAACTTAGACAATTATGTGTCAGATCTTTTTAGTATATTATGTGACGTATTGAGTCATGATCCACTCAATGTTTCATGTAAATTACTGAAAATTATGACAGTTAGTTGTCTCAGCTCCGAAAATGTCTGAGACCCTAAGCCATAGGATTCTTAGCCTTCTTGTTTCATCAGAGCGCGCAGTGGCAGCAAAGGGCTACAGGTGACATTTGGGAACAATGATGGACATCTGCGATGGTTCGAGGAAACTGTGGGAGGCTGTTCAGGAAATGAATCGGATGCGGCTAGTGAGTTGCAATATAAGACGTCGTAGGTCTTATCGAGAGTACAAGTTAAGTGAAGCCATTGGGCAACAGTAACGTCAGTGTCCCGAAATCTGTCAGATTAGTTAACACCCAAAACCCTGACCATTGATTAGTCATCCTATCAGTTATCTAAATACTGTTTCACAGTAAATCTTACCTTCTGGTACAAGTATGTGGAATCAGTGGAAGTGACCTTATTTCAATCCGCTGGCTAGAAGCATCCCGATCGCGGTCTGTGAGAAATTCTCGTTAGTCTTCCGACTCATTTTATTTGTAACTCCTTCTCCGTAACTCCGATTTTTATGTTTCGAGAGGCGTTGGAAAGCTAACGAAAGTATCTACACAGATGGATGGGATGTAAGCCGTAACTCCTATTGTATAGTGAAGCGTGCCTCTGTTTTTAATCTGAACCGTAAACTCAAAAGCATTCGTGGAGTGTGAACCTCCCTGTTGTGCGGGAAATTGGAAGGGATTTCCAATGAGTCAGTTTAGACTCCTAAATACCGGTTCAGGATGATGTTATTGTAAGCTTTTCCAAGAAACCTATTTCTTTCGGAATTTGTCAATAGTAGTGATAGCCATTCAACCATTGGAGGTGGTTCCGAAGTCTTAGACTGTAAGGCCTCAACTTACTGGTTGGAAGAACGAGAAGCTTAAGGTCACCTAAATGGCGAGCGTGATCTTGTCATAAGAGTAGAACTCATTCTGAAGCTTGGTTGATTGACGTGGTAGTGATAATCATGGTTGGATAGCTACGGGAAACTCGGAAAGAAGTGGGCCAAGAAAATGTTTAGTGATATTTACTTCAACTTCAGGAATCAATATGACGACACTTAAGGTGTGCTCGTTTGATTTCCAAAATAACTTTTGTTTTCAAAACTCCCTTGGTGCCAACGCAGTTCCAATTTCGTAACTAATCCGAAAATAATTGCTACGTTGAAGTTAATCAAGAAACCAAGGATTGCATAGGATGACACTAAATTGTAACTTCTAAAGAAAACCTTATGTCGTTCTAGTAAGATTCCTAATATCGAAATTCGCATCTCCTTAGAATCTGAGTGATCAAGGTCTAAGAAGGATAGATATCAAGTTCAAGTCTGGTTGATCTGGGAAGACAGCTAAAATTGGATAAGTCGTTGACTTAGAAAATTCCGAAAAGAACCATGTTAAGGAGGTTACCTTTCGGCAGTGATAGTGTTCAAGCTTCCGCTACTGAAGTGAAACTCCAATCGTAATCTTGAATTCATTAGGGTTAACAGTAAGTTCCTATGACTCTGATCCATCTGATGGGTCAAGGCTAGTTTCTCCATTCTAATAATCTATTGGTTGGACGTCAATAAAGTATGTATGCGCTGAATTCAGAGTTGTCTGATTTAGTCCGGCACACGAGATGATTCCTAAGGAATCCGACGAGTTGAATATGCGTAGTGCATTTTTCTTTTTTACCCAACACACCAGT
Organism: Astragalus membranaceus; assembly: GCA_039519185.1. Classification (NCBI taxonomy): domain Eukaryota; kingdom Viridiplantae; phylum Streptophyta; class Magnoliopsida; order Fabales; family Fabaceae; genus Astragalus; species Astragalus membranaceus. The sequence goes on from CM076851.1 coordinate 118,996,375, forward strand.
TTGATGGACTGACGTCTGAATAATGAACCATATGTCGGTCTAAGACTAAATGATTGGGCAGTGAGTGTATGATACACGAGTCCTTCATAGTGAAACTTATAACCATTTTGTGTAGTCTCTCGAGACATTAAATTCCTGCTTGTTTTTCATCACGAAATGCGAGTCTTTGTTTTAACCTTGAAATTTCATCTTGGGCAAATTCGAGAAGAGGATTGAAAGGAAATGAATTGGATCGAATAGAATAGCGGTTTGAGAAAAATTTTAAAAGCAAATATCCGCTTTCCTTTCGGCTCAATGTCTTCCCGATGCCTTCCTCGAACGAACACAATTATTTTCTCTTAACGGAGTCAAACTCAAGCACGGTTATGGAAGTTTGTGAGATCTTGATCACACAAATAGTTAGTTACAACAAAGTAACCATTTTATCCTCACTTTCGACATTGTAACTTTTTAAAAATCAGAAAATGAGATTCCGTTTTGTTGAAGCGTCGTGCATCGAGTAAGGTCATTTATAAGTTGGGGTGAATTAACGCGTTTGGGATAGTCGTATTTATCGAGGTATCATTATTTGAAAACCCCATTGAAAAGAATTTTTATCCAAGTGAAACGATGGTACTTTCAGGTTTTGGAAAAGATTTAACGAGGGAATATTTTACTATTATTTTAGAGTCTTCTTGGGTCAAATTGCAAGGAAAATCGCTTTCTACATTCCTTGGACTGAGAGTCAATCTGTTTTGTAAAATAACTCTGTTTAATTCAGTCAAAATTTTTTGGTAAATGAGTCAAGCGCTTATGTAAGCGTAACTCGGGAAGTGAAAAAAACTGTTCTTCCGGATACTGCATGGTTCGATTTCGAAATAATCCCCTCATGGACATCGTTTCCACCCAATTCATTCTACGGATAAGCCCGAACCTTCTGAAATTCCGAACTTTGATGACGAAGGACGTATAGTTATCCGAAGCTATAAGGTAGTGTTCTTGACAGATTATCAGAATACCGTTGGTCCATAACAACTAGTGTCTGCCATCATAAGGTCGGAGTAGTTGATTATCGGATGAAGCTTGTGTCAACGAGGTCTATGGGTTATAATCGATTTTGAGGACAAAATCTTTCAAGTTGGGGTGATTGTAACACCCCTAGTTTCGATAATTTTGGTTTACGAAATTAACTGACAACTTATTACTCGATTAAAAGATAAACCGAGTCTCGGGTATGGCTATGTCGCGAAATTAATAATGAATTGCTCAATTTTATGAAATACACACAATTTATCCGAAGTGTGTGAATGATTGTGAGAATTAGAGCGCAAGGGTAAAATCGTCTTTTCGCATCTTATTGGCGAAGTGTCATTTGATGAATGATAAACTGGATCCTAGTCATGGTAAAATCATGAGATTGGTAGTCAAATTCCTAAACCAAATGAATGAATGAGTGTCGGATGGATTAAAATGGATCATGTGAGGATTAGGAACTAAGGGCAATTTGGTCTTTTACCACTCATTAAACCCTCAACTCATATCACCACCTGACCCTGCTCCTTTTTCTTTCATTCAGCCATTTAGAAATAAATTAGAAGAGAGAAAGTGTGAAGAGGGAGAGTTGAAGTGAGAGTTGAACATAAGGGCAAAATGGTAATCTCACATTCAATTAAAACTCTCATCCACTTACCCACTCAGCCACACTCTCACTCATTTCTCAGAGGTTCTGAACCAAAAAGAAAAGAGAGGGATGTTGAGAGAGGAGGAGGCGAAAGTGAAGGAAGAAAGAGGGAGGGGGAAACATCACCATTCCAAGTGCATGTGAGCTTTCTTGCTATCATTCTTCTCCAATTTCTTCCCTCTTCCTAATGATACCAATTTTATGAACTGATTCTCCCTGATTCTAAAGCTGCCATTGTTGGTATTAGAAGCTCAAAAATGGGTTGTCTCCATTTTGAAGGTTGCATGTTAAGTTTAAAGCAAAAGAGAGTGAATTAGTGAAGCTACATTGTTGTTTGGGACAAATTCAGCAACTACCTTGGGAATCAAAGCTCATAGAAAAATGGTGGAGCTGCTATTTTGAAGTCTCAAGAGTGTTGAAGTTGCTGGTTGAGCAAGTGGAGCCCTTGGGTTCGGTTTTAGAGACGTTCGAAGCGTGTTCGTGATTACGGGGATTGTTCGAGTGGTTACGGTTCGATCGTTTGTGCTCCGGCGTGATTTCTCGGGGATTCGTCAATCGGTGAGTTTTACTCACGATTAGGGTTTCATTTTTTATAACCTTGAATGATTTGGAAATTCAGTTTCTGAAACTAACTCAATTTCGAAAGAATTATCGAGTCAAAAACCGTTTTCGGGAAAATACCGTTTTTACGGTTTTTCGGTGAATATATATGTTTTTATCAATTTGTTGATTTTAATGCTTTCGCTGGAATATGGACAGAATTGCTGGCTATAATGTCTATTTTTAAGTCTCGTTGGTCAAGAAATGTCTCGGGGTCGAATAGAAAGCGAAACAGTACAAAATGGGTGTTCGAAATGCTGTTTTCGGCCATTTCTGCCACCCATCACGTCGCGACCTCCCTTATTTTTGCAACGCAAAACTTTCTGTCACTTTTCGCGTCGCGACGGAACCAGTTCGTGTCGCGACGCTTTGCAGTTTTTCAGCAAAACACACTGATTTTGTTTTTGCAATAACTTTTGATCCGGGAACCCAATTGAGGTGTTCTAAAATGCGTTGGAAAGCTTATTCAATGACCTAACTATATATGTATAAATTGAATTGGAAAACACACTGTTTTTGAAAATCAAAGCTGTTTTCGAAACCGAATTGTAGACCACGTGTGAGCATATGTTTTTGAATAACAAAACGAATAATTCGTCCAACTTGATACCGTACTATAATGCCGGATGTCTAACTTTGAATTCATCAAAACGGGTTATAGGTCAACATTAGATAAAGAATATCTAGAATTTATGTGACGGCCCAATGCGAGTGCGATATATAGATTATATCGAGTTGGGTGACGACCCGACGAATTGGCATACTAGGAAGGGAAGTCATGAGCCCTCACCCTAGGCCCGGAAAACGTTATGGTACGGTTTAACGTGGGTTATCGGGATTGTGGGCTTTTCACAGCCGATTTATGCTAAGTTATGTTCTCGACTCATCGGGATTGTGGGCTTTACACAGTCGATGTTTCGTTGGAAAAGCTTGTAATTATATATTAATTGACAAGGCTTGAAAATATATAATAGCACTTCATTTACCGGGATTATGGGCTTTGCACAGTCGGTAACGGGCTAGGTATATATTGACCCAAATAGTTTATAAATATAACTATGTTGCAACTGTTTTATAAATTAAATCGAGTGATAGTGAGGGGGCACGGTAGAACTCACTGAGACAAGATGTCTCACCCTATCATTGTTGTTGTTTTTACAGAGAACAGAAACGGGAAAGCAAGCGGAATGGTCAGTTGCAACACTCGAGGAGAAGATTGGAGAATGACTCATTCCTAGTTGTTTATGTTTTTTTCTGTCGTTTTCTCTGTATTTGATATCATGACTCGAATTTGAGCTATGTTATGTATTAGTTTCCGCTTTTTCTTGTAAAGATGTATATCTAAGCAGGAAAAATTTTTATACTCTGATGTGAACGAATTTGTATATTTAGGTATTTCTTGCTTTAGAAATACGGGGTGTTACATTTATTATTTTTAGGAATGAAAACTATTTTTTGTTTTGAGCTTCAAGTATTAAATATGGATTAAAAATATTTTTTAGAATTTAAATGAGTAGAGAAAGTTAAAAGAGGGCATATAGTGATGTTATTACAACTAGTTTATAATAAGAAAATAAAGTAAACAAATACTAATATAATACAAGAAAAATAATTGAAATAAAGATAAAAATGGAACCTTATAGGGGTCAAGGAGAGCGCCGCATTGCATACAGAGAAATCAACGATAGCTCGAGGTGATGGTGGGAGAAGGTTGTTGACAGATATTTTTAGGAGCTAAGTGTATTTTTTTCTCCTTGAAGCTATGGATGAAGGATCACATGACTTATCTCGAAAGCTTTCCTCCTCTCAGATCTCTCGTCTCTCCTTTCGAGAATTCTCCTCACATCTTTTCTTCCTCTGTTTTCTTTTTAGGTTTTGATTGAATCTTTTTTTTCTCTGCCCCAATCTGCTAGTTTTGCTTTGCTTTTATAGGTGAAAATTTAGGTGAGAAGACTTGCTAGACAAGTAGACTTGTTGGGCAAGTCGACTTGTTAGGCAAGTTGACTTGTTGGGCAAGTCGACTTGTTGGGCAAGCAAGGCAAGTAGGTTTGTTGGACTAGTAGACTTGTTAGCCTGAAGGTTGATACTACTAACACCCCCTTTTTTAATTTCTTTTATAATTTGTATTATTTCTTATCTATTTTATTTTTTATTTTCGTTTTTTAACAAAAATATTGTGTAACAAGAAAAATAAATTAAAGCTACTTTGTAATTTTTTTGAATTAGCATATTCTTTTAATTTTTGTTTAACCACTAAAAAAAGTAATAATAACGTAAAATTAGTAAATGAGTGCAAAATGACCTATTCGAGGGATTATGAATCAAATATACGAGAAAAACATATTTTTCTGATTTTTTTTGAAAAAGTAAAAATGTACCGGTTAAAAGTGGGTGTTCACAAAGAGCATTCGAAAAATAAATGTAAAATTGTTTCTTATTGATCATTACACATAGAACAAAATTGATTTGGAACAATCACACCTCTAAGAAGATTCATCAGAACACTAATGAATCAAAAAACTCAAATACTTGTCGAAAAGGTTTGTTTCCATCAAAAGGCATCTTAGGCATTTTGCCTCAACAAGAGACGGTGATGGGATTTGAGTGGCGTGATAGAGAAATAACGAAGAAGAGGGAGAAAAATAGAGAAACAAAAGGTGAACTGTAAAGATGGTGGTAAGCCATTGTGGTAGAGATGAGAGGGTGAGCGGTGGTAGACTAAGAGTGAGAGTGTGAGCCACGGCAGTAGAAAGGAATGATAAGTGATTAGCATGAGAGACAAGAAGGTTAAACTAAATATGAGTATGAGTGAACTGTGAGGAGGATTTTTTTGTTCCGGTAAGAAAAGATGTATTGAATGGGAAAACTAGGGGTGCTCCAACCCAATGCATAGAGAAAACAATTTAATAATAATGCTAAACAGTCCAATGGGGTATTCCATCATTGGATTACGGAAAAAGTTACATTCTTTCCTATATTGCCAACAAGCCAACTCCATGGGATGTGTTTTATATTACTTGTCACTAATTCTGGACTATGCGACTTCTTTTGAAATACTCTGCGATTCCTTTCTAGCCAAATTTTCCACATTGTTGCTAACCAAATCAAATAATTGAATTTCCTACAATATCTTCTTGTGCCAACTTGTCCATACCACAAGAAATGATCCAAACCTGCTAAAACCATGTCTGATTGCTCTCCAATCCAAACATCCAAACTATGCCAAACAGTCCTTGAGAAAGAGCATTCGAAAAATAAATGTAAAATTGTTTCTTATTGATCATTACACATAGAACAAATATGATTTGGAACAATCACACCTCTAAGAAGATTCATCAAAACACTAATGAATCAAAAAACTCAAATACTTGTCGAAAAGGTTTGTTTCCATCAAAAGGCATCTTAGGCATTTTGCCTCAACAAGAGACGGCGATGGGATTTGAGTGGCAAGATAGAGAAATAACGAAGAAGAGGGAGAAAAATAGAAAAACAAAAGGTGAACTGTAAAAATGGTGGTAAGCCATTGTGGTAGAGATGAGAGGGTGAGCGGTGGTAGACTGAGAGTGAGAGTGTGAGCCACGACAATAGAAAGGAATGATAAGTGATTAGCGTGAGAGACAAGAAGGTTAAACTAAATATGAGTATGAGTGAACTTTGAGGAGGATTTTTTTTTCGGTAAGAACAGATGTATTAAATGGGAACACTAGGGGTGCTCCAACCCAATACATAGAGAAAACAATTTTATAATAATGCTAAACAGTCCAATGGGGTATTCCGCCATTGGATTACTGAAAAAGTTACATTCTTTCCTATATTGCCAACAAGCCAACTCCATGAGATGTGTTTTATATTATTTGTCACTAATTCTGGACTATGCGAATTCTCTTGAAATACTCTGCGATTCCTTTCTAGCCAAATTGTCCACATTGTTGCTAACCAAATCAAATATTTGAATTTCCTACAATATCTTCCTGTGCCAACTTGTCCATACCACAAGAAATGATCCAAACCTGCTAAAACCATGTCTGATTGCTCTCCAATCCAAACATCCACACTATGGCAAACTGTCATAGAGAAAGAGCATTCGAAAAATAAATGTAAATTTGTTTCTTATTGATCATTACACATAGAACAAAATTGATTTGGAACAATCACACCACTAAGAAGATTCATCAGAACACTAATGAATAAAAAAACTCAATTACTTGTCGAAAAGGTTTGTTTCCATCCAAAGGCATCTTAGGCATTTTGCCTCAACAAGAGACGGTGATGGGATTTGAGTGGTGAGATAGAGAAATAACGAAGAAGAGGGAGAAAAATAGATAAACAAAAGGTGAACTGTAAAGATGGTGGTAAGCCATATTGTGGTAGAGATGAGAGGGTGAGCGGTGGTAGACTGAGAGTGAGAGTGTGAGCCACGACAATAGAAAGGAATGATAAGTGATTAGCATGAGAGACAAGAAGGTTAAATTAAATATGAGTATGAGTGAACTATGAGGAGGATTTTTTTTTTCCGGTAAGAAAAGATGTATTAAATGGGAACACTAGGGTTGCGCCAACCCAATACATAGAGAAAACAATTTTATAATAATGCTAAACAGTCCCATGAGGTATTCCACCATTGGATTACAGAAAAACTTACATTCTTTCCTATATTGCCAACAAGCCAACTCCATGAGATGTGTTTTATATTATTTGTCACTAATTCTGGACTATGCGAATTTTCTTGAAATACTATGCGATTCCTTTCTACCCAAATTTTCCACATTGTTGCTAACCAATTCAAATATTTGAATTTCCTGCAATATCTTCCTGTGCCAACTTGTCCATACCACAAGAAATGATCCAAACCTGCTAAAACCATGTCTGATTGCTCTCCAATCCAAACATCCACACTATGCCAAACTGTCCTTGAGAAAGAGCATTTGAAAAATAAATGTAAAATTGTTTCTTATTGATCATTACACATAGAAAAAAATTGATTTGGAACAATCACACCTCTAAGAAGATTCGTCAGAACCCTAATGAATCAAAAAACTCAAATACTTGTCGAAAAGGTTTGTTTCCATCAAAACGCATCTTAGGCATTTTGCCTCAACAAGAGACGGTGATGGGATTTGAGTGGCGAGATAGAGAAATAACAAAGAAGAGGGAGAAAAATAGAGAAACAAAAGGTGAACTGTAAAGATGGGGGTAAGCCATTGTGGTAGAGATGAGAGGGTGAGCGGTGGTAGACTGAGAGTGAGAGTGTGAGCCACGACAATATAAAGGAATGATAAGTGATTAGCATGAGAGACAAGAAGGTTAAACTAAATATGAGTATGAGTGAACTGTGAGGAGGATTTTTTTTTCGGTAAGAAAAGATGTATTGAATGGGAACACTCGGGGTGCTCCAACCCAATACATAGTGAAAACAATTTTATAATAATGCTAAACAGTCCAATGGGGTATCTTTTTATAGAATTATTCAATTAACTGATAAATTATCTCAGTTAATTCAACAAAGCCAACTGATGCCCATAATTTTCGGTAGGAAAACAAAACTCTATTATAAAATTAATTCAAGAGTAGAAGAAATAAAGGTTCAATTAAAAGATGAAAGTTATAGAAACAGTACCACTTAGCTGCTTTAAAACCCTTGCTGAAGAATGAATCGAGCATCGACATGGATAGGGTTTGGGATTAGAATCAATTCCTAAATCACCAGAAATCACAGATTGCAGTGAATTTCAAGAAAATAAAAGAAAGAAGAAATTTAAGAACGAGATTGCAGTAAGTGAATATCAAATAAACGATGAATTAATAAATGATGGAAAGATAAAAATAATAGGCTAAAGTGCTCTCGGGGTCCCTTATCTTTATTTAAAGTAACGATTTGGTCCTTTATCTTTTTTTTGTCCCAAATCAGTCTTTTATTTTTTAAATTTTTGACACATAAATCCTTTTCTGTCCCAAATCAGTCCTTTATGTTTCAAATTTTTAACACATAAATCCTTTTTTTTGACACATAAATCAGCACTGTTAACGGAAAAGGATTTATGTGTCAAAAATTTGAAAGATAAAGGACTTATTTGGGACAAAAAAAACCTAAAGGACTAATTTGTTACTTTAAATAAAGATAACGCACCCCGGGAGCACTTTAGCCAAAATAAAATGATTATAAAGTACCCTGTTTGTGTTTTTGGTGCCTTCCTTAACGAGCAAGGATACTAATTTTTGAAGAAAGATCTGTGAAACCAAGATCTCGTTTTTATCTTATTTATTTTATTTTCAGTGTTTTCATTTTTTGAGGAGAGTCTTACTCCGCGTGGGATGTGTGTGTGTCTATGTGAGCCACGACAATAGAAAGGAATGATAAGTGATTAGCATGAGAGACAAGAAGGTTAAACTAAATATGAGTATGAGTGAATTCTGAGGAGGATTTTTTTTTTCGGTAAGAAAAGATGTATTAAATGGGAACACTAGGGGTGCTCCAACCCAATACATAGAGAAAACAATTTTATAATAATGCTAAACAGTCCAATGGGGTATTACACCATTGGATTACAGAAAAAGTTACATTCTTTCCTATATTGCCAACAAGCCAACTCCAAGAGATGTGTTTTATATTATTTGTCACTAATTCTGGACTATGCGACTTCTCTTGAAATACTCTGCGATTCCTTTCTAGCCAAATTGTCCACATTGTTGCTAACCAAATCAAATATTTGAATTTCCTGCAATATCTTCCTGTGCCAACTTGTCCATACCACAAGAAATGATCCAAACCTGCTAAAACCATTTCTGATTGCTCTCCAATCCAAACATCCACACTATGGCAAACTGTCATTGAGAAAGAGCATTCGAAAAATAAATGTAAAATTGTTTCTTATTGATCATTACACATAGAACAAAATTGATTTGGAACAATCACACCACTAAGAAGATTCATCAGAACACTAATGAATCAAAAAACTCAATTACTTGTCGAAAAGGTTTGTTTCCCTCCAAAGGCATCTTAGGCATTTTGCCTCAACAAGAGACGGTGATGGGACTTGAGTGGCGAGATAGGGAAATAACGAAGAGGAGGGAGAAAAATAGAGAAACAAAAGGTGAACTGTAAAGATGGTGGTAAGCCATTGTGGTAGAGATGAGAGGGTGAGCGGTGGTAGACTGAGAGTGAGAGTGTGAGCCACGACAATAGAAAGGAATGATAAGTGATTAGCATGAGAGACAAAAAATTTAAACTAAATATGAGTATGAGTGAACTGTGACGAGGATTTTTTTTTCCGGTAAAAAAATATGTATTAAATGGGAAAACTAGGGGTGCTCCAACCCAATACATAGAGAAAACAATTTTATAATAATGCTAAACAGTCCAATGGGGTATTCCACCATTGGATTACAGAAAAAGTTACATTCTTTCCTATATTGCCATCAAGCCAACTCCATGAGATGTGTTTTATATTATTTGTCACTAATTCTGGACAATGCGACTTCTCTTGAAATACTCTGCGATTCCTTTCTAGCCAAATTTTCCACATTGTTGCTAACCAAATCAAATATTTGAATTTCCTGGAATATATTCCCGTGCCAACTTGTCCATACCACAAGAAATGATCCAAACCTGCTAAAACCATGTCTGTTTGCTCTCCAATCCAAACATCCACACTATGCCAAACTGTCCTTGAGAAAGAGCATTCAAAAATAAATGTAAAATTGTTTCTTATTGATCATTACACATAGAACAAAATTGATTTGGAACAATCACACCTCTAAGAAGATTCATCAGAACACTAATGAATCAAAAAACTCAAATACTTGTCGAAAAGGATTGTTTCCATCAAAAGGCATCTTAGGAATTTTGCCTCAGCAAGAGACGTTGATGGGATTTGAGTGGTGAGATAGAGAAATAACGAAGAAGAGGGAGAAAAATAGAGAAACAAAAGGTGATTTGTAAAGATGGTGGTAAGCAATATTGTGGTAGAGATGAGAGGGTGAGCGGTGGTAGACTGATAGTGAGAGTGTGAGCCACGACAATAGAAAGGAATGATAAGTGATTAGCATGAGAGACAAGAAGGTTAAACTAAATATGAGTATGAGTGAACTATGAGGAGGATTTATTTTTTCGGTAAGAAAAGATGTATTAAATGGGAACACTAGGGGTGCGCCAACCCAATACCTAGAGAAAACAATTTTATAATAATGCTATGAGGTATTCCACCATTGGATTAGAGAAAAAGTTACATTCTTTCCTATATTGCCAACAAGCCAACTCCATGAGATGTGTTTTATATTATTTGTCACTAATTCTGGACTATGCGACTTCTCTTGAAATACTCTGCGATTCCTTTCTAGCCAAATTGTCCACATTGCTGCTAACCAAATTAAATATTTGAATTTCCTGCAATATCTTCCTGTGCCAACTTGTCCATACCACAAGAAATGATCCAAACCTGCTAAAACCATGTCTGATTGCTCTCCAATCCAAACATCCACACTATGCCAAATTGTTCTTGAGAAAGAGCATTCGAAAAATAAATGTAAAATTGTTTCTTATTGATCAATACACATAGAACAAAATTGATTTGGAACAATCACACCTCTAAGAAGATTCATCAGAACATTAATGAATCAAAAAACTCAAATACTTGTCGAAAAGGTTTGTTTCCATCAAAAGGCATCTTAGGCATTTTGCCTCAGGAGGAGACGGTGATGGGATTTGAGTGGCGAGATAAAGAAATAACGAAGAAGAGGTAGAAAAATAGAGAAACAAAAGGTGAACTGTAAAGATGGTGGAAAGCCATTGTGGTAGAGATGAGAGGGTGAGCGGTGGTAGACTGAGAGTGAGAGTGTGAGCCACGACAATAGAAAGGAATGATAAGTGATTAGCATGAGAGACAAGAAGGTTAAACTAAATATGACTATGAGTGAACTATGAGGAGGATTTATTTTTTCGGTAAGAAAAGATGTATTAAATGGAAACACAAGGGGTGCGCCAACCCAATACATAGAGAAAACAATTTTATAATAATGCTATGAGGTATTCCACCATTGGATTAGAGAAAAAGCTACATTCTTTCCTATATTGCCAACAAGCCAACTCCATGAGATGTGTTTTATATTATTTGTCACTAATTCTGAACTATGCGACTTCTCTTGAAATACTCTGCGATTCCTTTCTAGCCAAATTGTCCACATTGTTGCTAACCAAATTAAATATTTGAATTTCCTGCAATATCTTCCTGTGCCAACTTGTCCATACCACAAGAAATGATCCAAACCTGCTAAAACCATGTCTGATTGCTCTCCAATCCAAACATCCACACTATGCCAAATTGTTCTTGAGAAAGAGCATTCGAAAAATAAATGTAAAATTGTTTCTTATTGATCATTACACATAGAACAAAATTGATTTGGAACAATCACACCTCTAAGAAGATTCATCAGAACATTAATGAATCAAAAAACTCAAATACTTGTCGAAAAGGTTTGTTTCCATCAAAAGGCATCTTAGGCATTTTGCCTCAGGAGGAGACGGTGATGGGATTTGAGTGGCGAGATAAAGAAATAACGAAGAAGAGGTAGAAAAATAGAGAAACAAAAGGTGAACTGTAAAGATGGTGGATAGCCATTGTGGTAGAGATGAGAGGGTGAGCGGTGGTAGACTGAGAGTGAGAGTGTGAGCCACGGCAATAGAAAGGAATGATAAGTGATTAGCATGAGAGACACGAAGGTTAAACTAAATATGAGTATGAGTGAACCGTGAGGAGGATTTTTTTTTTTTGGTAAGAAAAGATGTATTAAATGGGAACACTCGGGGTGTTCCAACCCAATACATAGAGAAAACAATTTTATAATAATGCTAAACAGTCCAATGGGGTATCTTATTATAGAATTATTCAATTAACTGATGAATTATCTCAGTTAATTCAACAAAGCCAACTGATGCCCACAATTTTCGGTAGGACAACAAAACTCTATTATAAAATTGATTCAAGAGTAGAAATAAAGGTTCAATTAAAAGATGAAAGTTATAGAAACAGTACCACTTAGCTGCTTTAAAACCCTTGCTGAAGAATGAATCGAGCATCGACATGGATAGGGTTTTGGATTAGAATCAATTCCTAAATCACCAGAAATCACAGATTGCAGTGAATTTCAAGAAAATAAAAGAAAGAAGAAATTGAAGAACGAGATTGCACTAAGTGAATATCAAATAAACGATGAATTAATAAATGATGGAAAGATAAAAATAATACGCTAAAGTACCCTGTTTGTGTTTGGTGCCTTCCTTAACGAGCAAGGATACTGATTTCTGAAGAAAGATCTGTGAAACCAAGCTCTCGTTTTTATTTTAATTATTTTATTTTCAGTGTTTTCATTTTTTGAGGAGAGTCTTACTCCGCGTGGGATGTGTGTGTGTCTGTGTGAGCCACGACAATAGAAAGGAATGATAAGTGATTAGCATGAGAGACACGAAGGTTAAACTAATTATGAGTATGAGTGAACTCTGAGGAGGAGTTTTTTTTTTCGGTAAGAAAAGATGTATTAAATGGGAACACTAGGGGTGCTCCAACCCAATACATAGAGAAAACAATTTTATAATAATGCTAAACAGCCCAATGGGGTATTCCACCATTGGATTACAGAAAAAGTTACATTCTTTCCTAACCATGTCTGATTGCTCTCCAATCCAAACATCCACACTATGCAAATTGTTCTTGAGAAAGAGCATTCGAAAAATAAATGTAAAATTGTTTCTTATTGATCATTACACATAGAACAAAATTGATTTGGAACAATCACACCTCTAAGAAGATTCATCAGAAAATTAATGAATCAAAAAACTCAAATACTTGTCGAAAAGGTTTGTTTCCATCAAAAGGCATCTTAGGCATTTTGCCCCAGGAAGAGACGGTGATGGGATTTGAGTGGTGAGATAAAGAAATAACAAAGAAGAGGCAGAAAAATAGAGAAACAAAAGGTGAACCGTAAAGATGGTGGTAAGCCATTGTGGTAGAGATGAGAGGGTGAGCGGTGGTAGACTGAGAGTGAGAGTGTGAGCCACGGCAATAGAAAGGAATGATAAGTGATTAGCATGAGAGACACGAAGGTTAAACTAAATATGAGTATGAGTGAACTGTGAGGAGGATTTTTTTTTTCGGTAAGAAAAGATGTATTAAATGGGAACACTAGGGGTGCTCCAACCTAATACATAGAGAAAACAATTTTATAATAATGCTAAACAGTCCAATGGGGTATTCCACCATTGGATTACAGAAAAAGTTACATTCTTTCCTATATTGCCAACAAGTCAACTCCATGAGATGTGTTTTATGTCATTTTGTCACTAATTCTGGACTATGCGACTTCTCTTGAAATACTCTGTGATTCCTTTCTAGCCAAATTGTCCACATTGTTACTAACCAAATCAAATATTTGAATTTCCGGCAATATCTTCCTGTGCCAACTTGTCCATACCACAAGAAATGATCCAAACCTGCTAAAAACATGTCTTATTGCTCTCCAATCCAAACATCCACACTATGCCAAACTGTCCTTGAGAAAGAGCATTCGAAAAATAAATGTAAAATTGTTTCTTATTGATCATTACACATAGAACAAAATTGATTTGGAACAATCACACCTCTAAGAAGATTCATCAGAACACTAATGAATCAAAAAACTCAAATACTTGTCGAAAAGGTTTGTTTCCATCAAAAGGCATCTTAGGCATTTTGCCTCAACAAGAGACGGTGATGGGATTTGAGTGGTGAGATAGAGAAATAACGAAGAAGAGGGAGAAAAATAGAGAAACAAAAAGGTGAACTGTAAAGATGGGAGTAAGCCATTGTGGTAGAGATGAGAGGGTGAGCGGTGGTAGACTGAGAGTGAGAGTGTGAGCCACGACAATAGAAAGGAATGATAAGTGATTAGCATGAGAGACAAGAAGGTTAAACTAAATATGAGTATGAGTGAACTGTGAGGAGGATTTTTTTTTCGGTAAGAAAAGATGTATTAAATGGGAACACTAGGGGTGCTCCAACCCAATACATAGAAAAAACAATTTTATAATAATGCTAAACAGTCCAATGAGGTATTCCACCATTGGATTACAGAAAAAGTTACATTCTTTCCTATATTGCCAACAAGCCAACTCCATGAGATGTGTTTTATATTATTTGTCACTAATTCTGGACTATGCGACTTCTCTTGAAATACTCTGCGATTCCTTTCTAGCCAAATTGTCCACATTGTTGCTAACCAAATCAAATATTTGAATTTCCTGCAATATCTTCCTGTGCCAACTTGTCCATACTACAAGAAATGATCCAAACCTGCTAAAACCATGTCTGATTGCTCTCCAAACCAAACATCCACACTATGCCAAACTGTCCTTGAGAAAGAGCATTTGAAAAATAAATGTAACATTGTTTCTTATTGATCATTACACATAGAACAAATTTGATTTGGAACAATCACACCTCTAAGAGATAAATTTTCTCTAGTTGTTAAAGAAGTGATGCAAATTTCTAGATTTCTCTATTGAAGTCTAGATCAAAGATATTCTAGAAATTACCATTACATGTACTAAGTAAAAGAATCTAGAATATTCTATGTAAATATCAAAAGAGAAAAACTTAGAAGCTACAAGTACAAGATAAATCTAGAATATATTAGAGATGCTAATCATGTAGAATTATCTAGAACCATCCTCAAGCACCTATAAATAGGCAAGTTTGGGAGCATTTGTAATCAAGTCATTTGTGACCAATTTGAGAGCAATACAACTATTTCTTTGCTCCAAACATCACACTACTAATTAACTACTATCATCTTCCAACTATCAACTAAAGACTTATCTACTATCCAACTATTTACTAAACTAGCATTACTACCTCAAATATTAACAGTGGTACCAGAGCTACATTCGGTCATATACTGGGCGTAGATAAACTATCCAACTGCCAATTAAAAATCACTACCCTCACTCTACACTACTTCCATAGGAGTCAAATGGGTTTATAAGACAAAGCTTAACCCTGATGGCTCAATACAAAAACACAAGGCTAGGCTTGTAGAAAAGGGCTACTCTCAGCAACCTGGAGTTGACTACAATGAGACATTTGCTCAAGTTGCTCGTCTAGACACTATAAGAGCTTTAATAGCTCTTGCAGCACAAAAAGAGTGGAGCATCTATCAACTAGATGTCAAGTGCATTTCTAAATGGAGTGCTAGAAAAAGAGATTTATATTGAGCAACCACAGGGCTTCGTCAGCAAAGGAAATGAAGATAAAGTACTGAGACTAAGAAAAGCTTTATATGGTCTCAAGCAAGCTCCTCGAGCATGGTACATCCGAATTGATCAATACTTCATCAATCAAGGATTTAGGAGGAGCAAGAGTGAGCCAACACTATATGTCAAGACCCAAGGTCAGCAGGATACTCTCATTGTCTCCCTGTATGTAGATGATCTAATCTACACAGGAAACAACACGAAGATGATCTCTAATTTCAAAGAAGACATGATGAAGACATTCGAGATGACAGATCTTGGTTTGATGAACTACTTCCTCGGCATAGAAGTAAAACAACAAAAAGAAGGAATATTCATCTGTCAAAAGAAATATAGCGAAGCACTATTAAAGAAATTCAACATGAACGAATGCAAGCCAGTAGCTACTCCGCTCGTGACAAATGAGAAGTTACAAAAAGAAGACGGAGCACCAGAAGTTGATGCACCGCGCTATAGAAGTTTAATAGGGAGCTTACTATATCTCACTGCTACACGCCCAAACATCATGTATGCCACAAGTCTTCTATCAAGATTCATGCAGAAGCCGAGCCAAATTCACTATGGAGCAGGAAAAAGAATTTTAAGATACCTTCAAGGAACAAAGGAGTTTGGTATATGGTACAGAACCACGACCAACTCAAGATTGCTTGGCTACACCGACAGTGATTGGGCAGGTTCTATTGATGACATGAAAAGTACATCAGGCTATGCCTTCTCACTAGGATCAGGATTTTTCTCATGGGGATCTAAGAAGCAAGCAACAGTTGCGCAATCAACAGCAGAGGCAGAGTACATGGCAGCAGCTGAAGCGACAAGTCAAGCTATATGGCTTCGGAGAATACTTGAAGACATGGGTGAACAACAAGATCTCCCTACTACAATCTACTGCGACAACAAGTCAGCTATAGCAATGGCAAAGAATCCGGTTCATCATCATCGAACAAAGCACATTTCTATAAAATATCACTTTATTAGAGAAGCAGAGACAACTAAGCAGATTCATCTCGAGTACTGCACAACAGAAGATCAAGTTGCAGATATATTTACAAAGGCATTACCAAGAGTCAAGTTTGAGGAACTAAGAACAAAGCTTGGAGTTTCCGAAGTTTGCATCAAGGAGGAGTGTTAAAGAAGTGATGCAAATTTCTAGATTTCTCTATTTGAAGTCTAGATCAAAGATATTCTAGAAATTACCATTACATGTACTAAGTAAAAGAATCTAGAATATTCTATGTAAATATCAAAAGAGAAAAAACTAGAAGCTACAAGTACAAGATAAATCTAGAATATATTAGAGATGCTAATCATGTAGAATTATCTAGAACCATCCTCAAGCACCTATAAATAGGCAAGTTTGGGAGTATTTGTAATCAAGTCATTTGTGACCAATTTGAGAGCAATACAACTATTCCTTTGCTCCAAACATCACACTACTAATTAACTACTATCATCTTCCAACTATCAACTAAAGCCTTATCTACTATCCAACTATTTACTAAACTAGCATTACTACCTCAAATATTAACGGTAATCTCCACCCAAAACCGTGAGGATCGAGGATTTAGTTTGAGGAAAATGATTGTGGAAAATTTCCTTTTCTTAATTATTTTGGAAAATGGCAAGTGGACCCAGTTTATGTTTTTGATTAATTGCACCCTTAGAGAGAAAATATGACAAATTCTTAAGTCTGATATGTCCTCATTTGGCCCACCATAATTAAATTAAGCAATGCTAGCCAAGTTTGATGGCTGGAGATGCTCAAATAGTCTTACAAGGTTTATACCAGTCAATATTGTTGGTCAAAGTAGTGGAAAAAAGAGAAGCAACATTCTGGGAAGGTGAAGTCTGTATTACTTTAATTACTTAATGGGACCTGTATGTATTTTCTAAGAAGTAAGAACCCCGGAAAAATCATCTTATATTCGTTATTTTCTCATTGTAAACAAAGACTTAAAGATGGTCGATCGAAGAAAAAAGGTTCCTGTATTGAATTGCTTTAAATGTTTTTGAAGAAAATCGTGTTGGTCAAACACACAATATCAGTTAAAGGAAACGAAATGGAATCACACCCATCAAATTCTTCGTCTCTGACTTTATCAAATAATCCGTCTTCTAAGCACCCTAATTTACAATAACTACCTTATTATTGTACAAAAACTAACTCCACTCTCATGCTTAAAGTGATGAAAGTAAGATCTATATATTATGCTATTTGTGTCATGCTTCTCATCACAAATAAAAAGGTTGGAAATATGTCTTACTTATCCGTACAACTTGTGTTCCTTGGAGTTATCATCTTTACCAGTGTTGGGAACTCCGAATCTAGAGTACTAGAGTTTGCTACACCCAATAAACTGATTAGTTGCAAACCACTACCAAGTGAGGCACCTGGAGCAGGAGACGTACCAATCTGCATCCCAGTAGTACCACACATACCAAATCCCATGGAACCACCAATTCATCCCCCTCCTAAGATATAATATATATATAAATATATATATATATATATATATATATATATATATATATATATATATATTTTGTGGACAAATAAATCAAGTAGTTCCTATAAGAAGATCTAAGAAGTATGTTACCTGCTATTTCTTCATCATTAAGAAGTTCTATTATTGAACCTCAAGAAAATTGTAGGCGTCGCATAAAACAACTATGATGCAGCTATGGTTCAAAATTAACAAGCTAAGAAATGTCACTTGATTGGCTAATTAATGTGAACGCAATCTGATGGAAGTCGGCATAATTTTCTGAGCAGCACTGCCTCAACATTTTTCTTAATTACTAAGTTTGTTATTTTTTGATATTTTGTTATGTAATGGTGCCTATATAAAGGCAGCTATATGTGGTTGTGTTGAATATACAAGTGAATGAAAATTGAGTGAAATAATTTAATTATTCCTGTCCATTCTCTCCCTTCAGAGTGTGTGTTTGTTTTAATTTATTTATTTTATGCCTATTTGATATCAAATTGGTATCAAAGCAGGAAGATCATGTTAGTGTGACTGTCAAAAATATTTTGAGTGTGTAAAGAACAAGAGAGAGTTTTCACCTTATCAAGTTTTTAGTATATTTGAGAGGAAGATATAGCAACCAATTTCAGTATTATTTGGCCTCATCCCAATTAGATGAGAAACTAGATTATAGTAATTGGGAGAATTTGATGTCTACTCATTTAAAAGGTCACAATATTTGGAGCTTTGTTGAAAATGGAATACAACAAGAAGTCGATGAAGCTATACGAAAAAGTGACCAAGTGACACTCTCAAATTCATCAAGGACTAGATTACTCAGTTTTTGGCAAAATAGCAAATGCCAAAACTGCCAAAGAGGTGTATGATATTGAAGCTATATCATACAAAGGATTCAAAAAGGTACCGAAGGTTTGATAACTCTATTTTATATAGAGTTATTCATACATTTAAACTTAGATAATTACTTGATTTCAAGTATAATATGTGTTAAATATAGTAGTATGAATAAAATAACAACATTTATGGTTTTAAGATGAATGACATTCACAACTTAGCATTTTGTATATACATTGGTATGTTTGATCTGTTTGTTCAGTGCATCTGCAGTTGATGCTTCTACACCGGGAAAAACACAGTGCATCTACACTAGAAGCATTTCCGCAGTGCATCTGCACCTTAGTGCTTCTGCACTTTTCTGCACCAAGACAGATAACCCCACATTGGAAGCACCTCAATTCATACCAATGCATAAACACCTCTATGATATCATGCTTAGTCACAAGTACATGGAGGCACGTGCCCACTTGCGATAGGAGGCGCCTACAATAGATGACCATCATGAAGAGTCATTCATAAAGGACACATGGCCCTCCACGATTCGACCTCTCTTTGAGGTGGAGTGTTGGACTCAATTCCCAGCAAACATGTTCTGAAAAGTAACCATGGTTAACCCCTCTAGGTTAAACCTGATCTCCAAGGAAACCCTCACTTAAAGGAAACCTCCAAGGCTATATAAAGGCTTCACTTCTCATCATTTGAAAAAAAGAAGTTATATAGGATCCGTACATCTACTTTTCTTGCTTTTTATTTTATAGTTCTTAGTACTAGTTAGAAGTAAGAAGGTAAGGAAGGAATTGACAACTCCCTCTTTCACTTCTTCATCATGTTAGTTACGTAGAAGGAATCAGTCCATCTGCACTGCTGGTCAAACTTATGCAAGAGTACTTCAATCAGTGTAATCTCTATCCTATTGATATCTCTTGTACTTTCCATTATATCAACATGTTTTATTTCATCTATTTTTGCCTTGCCATGCTTATTATGAGCTAAACCTCTTTGGTTGAGATGTTCTAACTTTATAATGAGCTTTTGAGTAAGTTATTGTGTTTTCAAAATGGTGTATGCATTTTTGGTTCTTGTGTTATACTACATCCATCTTATTTTAAAGTTGATCACTTAAAATGAGTAGAGTTATATTCACAAACATGGTTTATAACTAGAAATCAAGAACTAATAAGGGTGAGTATTTTAATGAAGGCTTTGTTAACTTGTTTAATAAAGAAAACTTTGTTAAAACCATGTTAAGTCCTAGACATAGGATAACATAGTCCTTAGGGTAATGCAGTGAATGCTTAAACGGCAGGAGTGTACTTATTTAGCAACTTAGACAAGAATTGTAAGAAGGCAAGAAAGGAATTGACAACTTCTCTCTTTACTTCAAGACAAGGTTTTAAGAGCTTGTAACGAAACTCTAAAGAAAGTAGCTGAAAGGCACATACTGGTGCAACTGCACTCAAGTGCATCTGCACCACAGAAAACACAATACTCTTGAAAGTGATTTATTTAGTGAAGACATCTCAACTATCATTCCCAACTGATTTCCTTCATATTTTCTTACATATTTACATTATGTTTTCGTAAACATCAATACCCAAAATTGTGAGTAGTATAGCTGCACTAATTTATATGCTTTCTAAACATACAAAAGTTTAACCAATCCCTGTGGGTTCGACCTTTCTCATCACTATATTACTTGTTTGTGACTGTGTATACTTGCACATATTTTCACACACCAAGGTTACATGTTTCCTCTTTCTTGGTTGAGGGAGCTTTTCGATTCCGAACCGCAAGGATCAGAAGCGTCTCGGCTTCCTGCACCCGAGAAGGAATTCTATCGTTGGGTTAACGACTTTCCTTCTAGCCTAGATGTAGACATTGATGGGAAGCAACATTTCATAGATGCCTATTCCCTTGACAAGTGTCGCGATGCCTAGAAGACGAGGTGTAATATTGACAGGTCCCGGTCTTAATGATATGCGTGCTTGTATAATGCTTTTTGCTATGATTAATCTATTGTTCGTCTTTATAGAGTCAATAGGGAGGTTCAGTCAGTTCAAGGCCTCAGAAGCTTCACTTCCAAAGAGTTTCATGGATGCTACTGGGATTGAGCTCATTTCCACTGACTCTGATGCCTCTTCTCCATTAAAACAATAGCTCTGATGTCATCGCGGAGGATAGTATTCTGGACTAAGCCAAGGTGGACTCACATAGTGGGGATGTGATCAGAGTGGAAGCGAAGTGCCAAGTGAAGTGCCAAAGCCTTCCAAGAAGCGGCCTCCTTCCGAGGAAAAGCATGACAAGCATTAGAAGAAGAAACACTCTTAGAAAGGTGTTGCTTCAGTCACAGTCGGGCGGTAGGAGCTCCCCATACACTTTATTGTAGAGAAACCTTGGCCCTACTTGAAGGTTGTTGCTCGACGGGGGAGAAGTTGGGGCGAGAGATTTTAGAACTGAGGGAGAAAGTAGCGGTGGCTGCCAAGACTGACATGTTCAAGCTCCAGAACAGAATTCATAAGCTTGAGACTGTCTTGGATGATAGGGAGGCGATACTTGAGAATGCCGAGGGTTTGAGGACCTCGACCACAGACGCCGAGAAAGGACGGAAAGCTTAGGAGAAGTTGGATGCCATCTTGAAGGAGGTGGAGGGGATTAGGGGGAAGGTCAAGTTTTCTCTGTCCACCAAGGAGGATCTTAAGGCTTAACTAGCTAATGCTGCGAGGAAGCTTGCCAAACTGGAGACTGTGATGGATGAGCCCACTAAGCTGGTGAATAAACTGAGCGAGTATTCAGCTTAGCTAGCATTTGCTAAAGAGAACTTTCGGGTAGAAGAGGAGAAGTTGGAGAAGCTAGATGTTTAGCCGTTTTGGAACTGTCAGGACCAGATCGTTGCTCTCTACCCTAGGGTGGAGCTGAAGCTCAAGGAGATCATCCCGGGTTTGCTGTTTAACGAAGTCGTTTTCCATTTTAGTTGTTGTTGTGTCGTTCCCCCTCTCTTTACTTTATCTTTTGCAACAGTCCTGCTTCGGTCGAGATCGAGGCTCAGGGTGGTAAACCTAATGGCTTAGGCCAGCCTCCTTATTCGATCAAAAGAAATTCAATGTACTGCGCGAGGGATGAGAGGGAAGAGGCTTAGATCGGGGCTAGGGTTGTCAAGCTCATGGCATAGACCGACCTCCTGAATTCGATAAGGAGAAACCCAACAAACTACGTGGGGGGTAGAGAGGGAAAATACCAAGTTTAGGCTCGGGGTGGTCAACCTCGTGGCATAGGCTGACCTCCTGAATTCGATCACGAGAAAACCAATGTAATGCGGGAGGGCAGAATGGGAAAAGACAAAGTCTAGGCTCGAAGTGGTCAAGCTCGTGGCTTAGACTAACCACCTGAATTCGACCAGAAGAAACCCAACGTACTACGCGTGGGCAGAGCAGGAAAAGGCCGAGTCGAGGCTCAAGTTGGTCAAACTCATGGCTTAGATCGACTTCTATAGTTTGATCAGGAGAAACCCAACGTAATGTGAGAGGGAAGAGAGGGAATAGATCAAGTTGAAACTTAGGGCGGTCAAGCTCAAGGCTTAGACCGACCTCATGAATTTGATTAGGAGAAACCCAAAGTAATGCATGAGGGTAGAGAGGGAAAAGACCCAGTTGAGGCTTGGGGCTCCGTGAAATGTTGCAATATAATCTCATCATTTGAAAATGGATGCTTGTCTTTCATTGGCTTTTCTCTCTCTTTATTAGGTACAAGAGTTCCTTAAAGGTGCCATCGTAAAGTAAAGAAAAATAAATGGTGTCTCTTCATTGCCATTTCTAGTGCATTCCCCTTGTCCTTCATTGCCATTTCTTCATCATCATTCTCCAAGTTTAAATGGTGTCTCTTCAGGCAGGTTGGGGACCTTGCGTTCTGAGTCCAAAAGGTTGCAACTATATTGGGGGTGTTGGCCCTAGGGCTTCCTCTTTTCCTTCTTTAACCGACCTCACAGCACCTTAGAGTGACTTGTTGATTGTCGCGGATTATCACGTCTCTTCGACCGACAGGGTACTTAATGTACTGGTGTGCGCAAGACCTGTATCCTAGGGAATTGAGTGATTGCCATCCTATAATGGTGTTGTACGGGGGTATAGTGTGTATTACCATGTATATTAATCGAATAGTTTTGGCTGATGTTGCCTCACCAAAGGTGGTTCGAAGGTCCAAAGAATCCCACCAATGTGTCGTGAAACTACTGCAACAAGTCCTTAGATATCCCAAGAGCTTCAAAACACGATTAGAATATCAAGTTTGTTGAGATCCTCCGTCGACTAGGACTCACTCGACTTGCTATCCTGGCGTAGTTAGTGAAATTAAAACTGGGTTATCCTGGTGGGAGAAAACTCCCTCTAGGTCTTTTTCCATGAAGGTGATCACTGGCATGCGCACCACCTTGTCGCTTGCCTTCGCCACTTCCACAAACATGACAATACTGACGTACCCTTTCCTTTCCGAGTTAGAGGCCCCACCTCTGGCTAAGCCTCAGGCAATAATGTTAACACTTCCTTTAGTCGTCCTTTAATGTTGCTCGCTTTTGTTCTTGCTTCTTGTAGAACCCCATGTGGCGTCACACTGGGCCAGGAATCGGCTTTGCGATTTCCTAGGGGTAGTCTGCCTCTATTGTTCATCATTCGTGCGCATTTTGTTAGTACCCTCCTATAGGACATACTTATGCATTTGTCCGCGCTGGATGAGATCTTCTATCTTCTTTGTTAAGTTAAAGCAATCGTTTGTGTGATGTCCTCTTGTCCTGTGGAATTTGCAGTACACCGATGTGTCGCATCCCATCTGCGAGGATTGTGGCTAGCGTCATGATATGACATTGAGTCCCTTTTTTTCGTCGTAGATCCTGGATGGACGAGCATTCACCGGGGTGAAGTATAGATTCAGAAGTCCAGGAGGTCATCCTTGTTTTCCCTATCTCTCTTTGAAGTTGTAGCTTGCTTCGCGTCGATGTGCCTTTCTACACGTGTGGGGATTTCATCCATAGAAGCTGGTCTTTGAATGAATAAGGCTTCGCTGGAAGTTCTTGTGCGTAGGGCCTTGAGGATGGCAACAACAAAGAACTTTTCCTCTAGTTCATCGACCTGCATGGTTATCTTATTGAACCTAGATAAAAAGCTCTTGAGCGTTTTGCTTTGGGCATGACATAGGTCAAACAAGTTGGATATGAAGGTACTGGAAACACAAGAATGGGGGATTTGAATTGTGTTGATGTTTTGTTAAATTTTTTCTGTTCATTAACAAAGGTTTTTACTACCAAAATATTTAACTTTATTTTAAAGATTAGTTTCTGAAAGGTGAAGTTAAATCGTAGTGAACATAACAAAATAAACGAGAAGGGAGAAGAAGAATGTACACAGTTGATTTATCCTAGTTCACAACAACTGTTGCTACATCCAGTCTGCCCGCTATGAGGTGATTTCGCCTTCTTCACTCGAAGGACCTAATCCACTAAAAACCAAGTATTGTTTACTTGCCTCTTCAGGGAACCAGTGTATTCTTTCTTCAAGCCTCACCAGACTCTAGTGTATTTTTTCTTCGAGCCTCACCAAGCTTTAGAGTATCATTTCTTCAAGCCTTACAAGGCTTTAGAGTATTCTTTACGTGGCTCTCCAAGCTAACCACTAGACAACCCCTTTACTCATCTCAACATCCATGCAACCGTTGTTGAGGAATTGTGTATTCGTTCTTTGAGCTTCACTCTAGTGTTTTATTTCTTCAAGTTTCACCAAGCTCTAGATTTTTATATCCCCTCTAGGGATCTGAGTGTTTACCTGTCTCTCCAAATTGTTTCCAATGAAGGAATTTCACTACTTGGCAGATTACAACAACAAGGTTTGAGTTTGTACCAGCTTGACAGAAAGTCATTTCCTAGGATTCTAACTCTCACTAAGAGGATATTACTATTTCAAATCCCATATCAGTTCAAGATTTTTCGACTACTTGACTGATTCTCGTTTTCAACTAAGATAACTCTCAAGGAGAGGATAATACAATTTAATTGCTTAGATATTTTCTAGGCTCTTTCTACATATTGTTTTTCTTTGAACATGCCTTTTTCTTTTCTCTCTTTCATGGATGTTTGATGTGAACAATCTCAAAGTGACTTAAGTCATTTGATATTCGATGAATTTCTTTTGTGTTGCCAGTTGCGCCCTAGCACTGCATGCTATCGATCCCGCTCTCGCATTTCATCTCTTCTTTTTCTCATGCTACTGGTCCTGCCCTAGCATTTCCCTCTCCTTTATTTCTTACTATCAATTCAATCTTAGCATCCCTTCGTATTGGCATATGTCCCCGGTTAAAATTGAGGTTCATATTTATGCTTATTTCTTACTACGACAACACAAAAACTATGATTTAATATGTTATCTAGTAAAAATATAAGTACATATGGGCAACTATGAACACCAACTTTAACCGATATTTTTCCGTTGTTTTAAAAAAATCCCAAAAATATTATTTGTTATGGATTTCAAAATTTTAATCACTTACGCATGTCATTTTGTGCTCATTAACGATTTTACCTTATTATTATTATTAAAAGTAGAACCTTTCATTTTATTAAAATAAATGAAACAAAAAAAACAATTTTTTTTCATAAAAGAAAGTAATAGTTTAATTTAAGCTTTTAATGGTTACTAGTATTTTACCCGTGCGGGATGCACGAGTGACACTATATTTGTATAATTTATTATTAATCTATAAATATTTTTCAAATTGTAAAATTTAATAAAAGAAAAAAGAAAAACTCGATAAAAATGCAATATTTCAATTTGCTTAAAAAACTCGTATTGCAAAAAGTTAAAAAAAAGTCGGTATGTTCTTCTCTTTTTTTTAGTATAAGTCGGTATATTCTTCTAATCTTAATAAAGGAATACAAATCAGAAGAAAAAAAATGAGATCTAATATAGCATATGCACCCCCGTTACCGCTCTCCGTTGCCTCTCTCGTTGCCTCACATTGCTAGTCTCTCGTTGCTGCTCCCTTTGCCGCTTTCGTTGGGGCTCCCATTGTCGCTTTCGTTGCAGCTCTCGTTGCCGCTTTCGTTGACGCTCCTGTTGTCGTTCTCGTTGTCCATTGTCATTCTCGTTGTCACTCCTGTTGCCACTTTCGTTGCCGCTCTTGTTGCCGTTCTCATTGCCACTCTCGTTGCCGCTCCCGTTGTCGTTCTTGTTGCCGCTACCGTTGCCGCTCTCAATTGGTATAAAATTAAATTGTTAAATTAATAACAAAATACTAGTTTAATCATTCTAGACCATTCTCATTTACACTCTCACCACCACATCCACTTTCTTTACGTTGGAAACAACCACAACCACACTCATTTAATTTTCTTTTCTCTTTCTCAATACATCTTCCACGCTCCATTTCCCATCATCCCTCATTCAATTTTTTTATTCTCTCTCTCAAACTCCACGCCTCACTCCCCCTCTACTTTTCTTTTCTTCTCTTTCTCATTCCAATTCCAGAAACTTGATGTCTCACTCTCCCCATCTTTCTCTTCTCACATATTTTGTCACTCTAAAACTTCTTTTTTCACCATCACCTATGATCTTTTCAGCTTCCTCTCTTAATTTATGTCCCTCATCTTTCCTCAGATGCCCACACAACATTTGATTTTACATTTATTGAAAGATTTGCTTCCTGAAAACCCAGATCTATACATGCAAGGTAAGCTTCGTTCACCACTTCCATGTCTCTCTTGATATCTTCATAATTCCCTCTCTCTCGGTTTCTCTCTGTTTATGGTTTTTGGTTATAGTTTCCATTTTTTGATGGATTGTCCTTATTTTTGGAGCAGGAGTGTGAAAGATGCTGGAGTATGCGCCCAGTTTTGTAGGATTGGACTGATTAATATTTTTTTAGTTTCTGTTTCTTTGTTTTTTCTTTCCCGTCGACTCTTTCTCCTTTTCCTATTTGAAAGACAGATTATTTGGAGATGGAGATGGAGGAGGAAGAAAATGGAAAAGAGATGATTATTTATTTTTTGAAAAAGAGGCATGTGGTGAAGGAGAAACAGAAAGAGAGAGGAAGAACAAAAAAAGGCAAAAGCTGACTTTTTTTTTGTCTTTTAGTGAGAATTTTACATTTTTACCCTCAATTTGGGACACGTGGCAAGATTACAATGAGTCTAAAATTGACATTTTCCTAGCATGTTATTTGATGATATAGATATTAGATTAGATTAGATTAGATTAGATTAGATAGATATTAGATATATGGAGACAAAACAAAGGCAAAAGGTACAAAAACAATTAGTTAAAAAAACAAAGGCAAAGGCAGAAGCCATGCGCAGTGCTTCCTCTTTCTTCACTTTACTTTGAGCTTGCAAATTAAGCCCCTTTCTTCTTGTCCCTTTGCTTTTTCCCATTTTAACACAAACAGTCCAACTTTTGCAGCACCACTCCACCACCTCCATTTTGAGCTATATGTGAAACCTCTTTCTTCTTGTTCCTTTGTTGTTTTCCATTTTTTGCTCCAACAATTCTGCTCCACCTCTCCATTCCCAGGCCTTTGTTCCACTTCGCTGCACCTCTCTACAAATTCATAACAACCAGTTGGTCTTATTAACCTGTTGGCCGTTGTGAGAAAAGGTGATATGTGCAAGTGTACACAGTCTTAAACAAGTAATATAGTAGAAAGAATGAGATCGTACCCACAAGGATTGTATTAATTTTTAAAGCTCAAATTGATAGTTGGATTACTGAAGTGTAACCAAGTAACAAACAATAATAGGTGATGAGAACATAAAATAAACAAGTTAAGTAAGATGAAATTGAAATCAAGTGAGAAATATAGTTGGAATGCTCTCTTCTAAGTAAATCACTTTTGACAGCATTGAATTATATATGATGCTGGGGCATTGGATACTGTAGCAATGGATGCGTACTTTTCAGTCACTTTCGTCAGGGTTTCATTACAAGTCTTATTTCTAAGCCCTAAATAAGTTCACCCTTATATATGAAGTACCCACAGTTTCATCCTATAGACTATGCTATAGGTTTTAGCATGGAATAACAAAGTTTCCTTTATTAAACACTTACCCATATTAGTTCTTGAGTTCTAATCATAATCCATGTCTGTATTTAGGACTCTACTTATTCTAGTTGATCAGTCCAAAATAAGTTTGAAAGAAGTATAGCGCAAGAACTAAAATGCACACATCAATATATAACACAATAACTAATCAAAAGGTCAATACAAAGTTAAGACATCCCAACTAAAGAAGTTTAGCTCATACTAGGTGTTACTAAGAACATACAAACAAAGATAACCATATTTATATAACTGATAATACAAAGGAGAGAGAGTATAGTAAGAGTTACAAGTTTGATATTCCTTTGCATGAATCAACCTAGCAATGCTGTAGCATTCACTTCACAGCATTCAATCAGCACTATCTAAGTGTGTCGAAAAAAGAAGTTGTCAATTTCTTTCTCTCCTTCGCACAAGTGAAGTGTAAGTGCCTCTAGTTCTCTAAATTCTTATGTGTGTTGAATGAGAAGATGAATGTGTTTATATAAGGTCCTATAGTGAATGGAAAAGTGTCCCTAAAGGTATTCAACTTGTAAGCTATGAAGTTTTCAATGGAGGCGCCGAAATCTTCCACATGGGCCACTTGCCTTGCTTTTGACGTAGCATGACGTCATCAATGGAATGCTGCAACATTTATATTGCCAGGAATGCTGGGGCAACAATTGATGGGGCATTGCTGTCTGTTGCGAATGCAGGGGCATCAGATGAGGAGCATGCAATGCTGGAGCACCTAGTGCTGTAGCATTTGGACAATCTCTCTCTCTCTCTCTCTCTCCCTCGCTCTCTCCATCTTTTATTCGTTTCATTCATTTATTTTAACAATCAAAT
Organism: Astragalus membranaceus; assembly: GCA_039519185.1. Taxonomy (NCBI): domain Eukaryota; kingdom Viridiplantae; phylum Streptophyta; class Magnoliopsida; order Fabales; family Fabaceae; genus Astragalus; species Astragalus membranaceus. The sequence continues at coordinate 119,025,137 of CM076851.1, forward strand.
AAAAGAATTTTTTTATTAGTCACATCCCTGTTTTATTGTTTTGGCCAACCCTCTTCTCTTGGCCAACTGGCAACTGTGGGCTTGTTTTGGGATTTCAGGATTTTATTAGTTGGCCTCTGCTATTTGCACCCCTATAATTCACCAAAACATCTTTTTTAAAAATGAGTTTTTTATGACTTCACTATCCTTTTTCAAAATATTTCTTACTCGACATCTATTTTCCCTAAATAAAATCCTTTTCCTCTAAAAATACAAAAAAGAAATAGGGATTGACTGAGATGTGACATCTTGTCGATCTCGGTTTAGGGCGCCTAAATTGTACAACTTGGTGATCTTAAACCATTTTCAAAAATTAAAAACAACCAACAAACAAACTTTTCCAGGAACAACTACATGACTTTTAAGTTCCTCATTGCATCAGAGGATGCGTAGGAGCGAGACTTCTCCGTCAAGTCCAAAATTAAATTTTCTAATTTAGTCCCTTGTCTTTATTTCTTTGTAAAGAATTAGTCTTTTAAATTCTTAGTGAATATTATTTTACTTATCTTGTGCGGTAAAACCAAATATGTAATCGTTTATTGATAATTTGCACAACCAAGTTTAAGGTAACTATCTTAGGATAGATGTATTAGGGGAGCTGTGGAATTAAGTTTTCGCCTATCCAATGCATAATCGACTCACGAATCCAACCTAGTTTACGCAGACAAAATATTTTTAAACGTAGTTTTGCCAATTTTCCTATTTAATAAATTGGATGGAGACTCCCAAAAAGTCACATCATTTTTTAGCAGTTTGTGTCGGGATCCCGGTCACGACACTAATAAACCCAATTCACCGAAACAACAACAAAACCCCCTTTCACCTCTCGTGCCCTAATCGAAATACATCTCATTCCCTTTCTTTCAACCTTATCTATCACCTTTGCGAACCAGAACCTACATAGACAGCATTGAAGGCCTTCGCGGCGGCATTGAAGGCCTGAACAGACCTTTGATGATTTTATCGTCACCGAAAAGTAAGTAATTGATACTGATTACCTTTTCTTCCTTTTTTCACTTCCTTATTTATTTATTGTCCTGGAAGTGGAGGATTTCTCTTATTTTCTTGGGAAAATTGAAAAAAGTTTGCGAAAATGGAGAGAGCGAGAGAAAGAGGGACGAGTCGCAACCAACGGTGGTTCTTTCTTTTTGAATGGATCCTTCCAATTTTTATGAGTTGGTTTTTTTTTGATCAGTGGGAAAAGAAAAAAAAACAATCAGAACTAAAACTACACTCTGAGGTGCTCCACTCTCATAGAGTCAGCAAGCAGCATGATGGACACTTCAGGAGGACATTGATGCCATAACTTCAAAGCACAATTAGATGTGGCCCCGTATTTAGCTAGCCAAACAGCACAAAAATTCCCTTCTCGCAAGGTGTGGGTAAAGGAGATGGTCCAATCAAAGACTTTTAGATCACGAGTATGACCAATTAAGGGAGCATATGGGTGAGTGTGGGGGACCCCTACTTCGATAAGATGCAAGGCAGTTTTGCAATCAGTTTCGCAGACCACTTTATTGAAGCCTTCGTTCCAAGCTAGAGACAGACCCTTAGCTATAGCAAGCACCTCAGCATTAATGTTGGTTGTGACTCCACAATACCCTGATAATCCAAGAATCCAACTACCATTGGCATCCCTGAGAACTCCCCCGAAACCTGACCACTTTTATGAGTTGGTTTATTGTAACTTAATAATTTTTCTGTGCTTTCTTTTAAGGTTAGGGCACAGTATCTTTCAGTAAAAGATAGCCGTTATTCGTCACCTTATTGACATGCAAATTATGCTACTTCTTAGGTGCCCTTTCCCAAGATTACGCCATCATTGTTAACAACTTCTCAAACTGGAATTAAACAACCCTTAATGCTAGACCCCAACATTCCTTTCTAGTTTCTGTTGTCAAAAATGCTGATATGGCTGTAGTCGAATGATGCTGACTGCAGTCGAAATTCTGTAGTCGAATTTCAGAAGTAAAATTTCGACTGATGCTGTTGAGTGGCAATGACTGCTGCGAACCAAATGTGCAGAAACAGAAGCTGTCGAAGTCGAAGTAGCTGCTGTCGAATTGTACTGATGCTGTCGAAAATAAACCTGCAAACACAGAAATGTTAGATAAACAACCGGAGGCGTCTTGCGACTGCCCTGAAGAATTTATCCGCCTCTACAGCGCAAATTCCCCGAGGTACAACCGGGTCCTCTCAATCGCACTAGCGAAAGAGGTATCAGAACTAGCAAGAAGAACTGGATATTGACAGGAGAGCAACCCAGACTCTTTTTCAAGAAATGTGGAAAATGGATTTTCTAATCTGTATTTCAAGTGCAACTCGAAATTGTTTATATAGGCTTAAAGAAAAATAGCTGTTAGAGACATAGGCTCCAGCAATCAATAGCCAGTCAAAAACCGTTTCGAAAATCAATTGTAATCAAAATGTTTAACTCCGCGGTTACAGAATAAATGGGTTTAAAAGAAAAGAAGCCGTTGGAAGAAACTGACAGTTACAAAATAAAGGGAATTAAGTTTCAGTTTTCGACCAAATCTTTTCATCAGTCAGTTCGACCAACTTTCAGTTTTCGACCAGATTGTTTTGCCAATCAGTTCGACCAACTTGCAGTTTTCGACCTGAGCTTTACGTTACAAAATATTTCATAAAACATTTCAACCCATGATTGAGTGTATACGGATAGGCTGATAAAAGTAATATTTCATTTAATAAAATTAGTACAAAGCCAGTCGAGCGCGCAGGGGGGGGGGGGGGAATCGAAAGATTCGCACTGATCCAAGCCATGTTGGTCCCTGCTTGTGTGCGCGAGAGAGTCCCTTCTAGTTGCTTGTTTACTAGCTCTCATTAAGCTTTAGTATATGAAGACTTTGGTGAATCCAAAGCCAAGCAATGTGGGACTTCTCACTTTTGAAATATCTTTTTATTTTCATTAAAATACAACAATCCCCCACATATTTCAAAAGTTGAAAAATAAGTTTATAAAAGAGATTTTCTGGGTTGACATCGTAGATGTAAAGTTTCGGAGCTGTATAGCAAGCTATGGAACCAGTCCTAGATAGATAAAACATAACATACTGTGAATTGGTATAGCAAGCTATGGAACCCAAGACGCATATTATATGTTAGAGGTTTTATTATCACATTACACCCCCACAATTCTTGCTGTTTTCGCGGTGTTGCGCTACTAGGCCCTGCGCGTGCTCAGTATTCATGAGTGCTCTAGAGACCTCGCCAGGATCTCATGCAAGCGGCCTCACTTGACACTCATATAGGTGATTTCATCAAGTGTATGCTGCAAGTCATACACCACCCATAAGGGCTATGAAAATCATTAAAAGCTTTAAGCTTATCCTTTTAACCCTGCAGTCTAGCACCATCACAATAACACCATAGGAAGGGACAATAATGAAATTAATTTACTTGAATTAATTTCCAGTACTAGCACTATCAAGAAGTAACTTGTTTTTACCACATTGAACCTTATTCATGGGATCTCCAATCACAAAGGTTGGGTTACCATCACTTCTTAATATCAGTTGGCTTTTAGTCCCATTCCCCTCGATGTTTCACATATCATTTTCTTCCCTAAGGGTTTTGTCAGAGGATCGGCCAAATTCACTTCTGACTTCACATAATCGATCGATATTGCTCCATACTTTTGCAATTGTTTGACAACATTATGTCTTAATTGCACATGTCTATTTTTGCCATTATAGGTCTTATTCTTTGCAACGGCTATTGCCGATTGACTATCACAAAGTATTGACACTGATGGTGTCGGTTTTATTCCCAAAGAAATACCAGCTAAAAGGTTCTTCAACCATTCAGCTTCAGTACCAGCCAATTCCAGAGCTACAAATTCCGACTCCATAGTCGATCTAGCAAGAATGGATTGTTTGGCTGACCTCCAAGTTACCGCACCACCACCAAGTGTGAAAATGTAACCACTAGTGGATTTTGTCTCATCTGAATCAGATATCCAGTTAGCATCGCAGTATCATTCTAATACTGCGGGAAATCCACTATAAGTAATACCATAAGTTGTGGTACCTCTCAAATATCTCATAAGGTGAGCAACTGCCTTCCAATGATCCTGACTAGGATTGTGAGTATACCTACTCAGACGACCGACTGCGAATGCAATGTCTGGTCGAGAAAAATTCATTAAATGCAGTAGGCTCCCAATTACTTGGGCATACTGAGGTTGGTCAACAGGATCACCTGTATTTTTCTTTAAGCGTGAGTTAGCTTCATAGGGGGTACTCAAGGGGGTTGAGTCATAGTGTCCAAACTTCAACTAGATGAAAGAAAGGATTTTGTTTTGAGAACAATGTCCACACAAGTACCAAATATGAGCATGTCATCTACATATAAACATATGATCACCACATGTTCTCCCCACACATGCCATTGTTTTGGTGCTTGTTTTAAACCATATAACGACTTAAGGAGTTTACATACTTTGTTTTCTTGACCTGAAACTATACATCCTTCAGGTTGTTTACTAGCTCTCATTAAGCTTTAGTATATGAAGACTTTGGTGAATCCAAAGCCAAGCAATGTGGGACTTCTCACTTTTGAAATATCTTTTTATTTTCAATAAAATACAACAGTTTCTACTTAGGCTACCTCAAACCGAACCACCTTACCCAAGATTTCCTCCATTACTAAACGCCCCTTTTGCATTGGCCACAAACCTATACCAGGACCCGTGTGGTTCTTACTTTTAAATATAATTTATCTTGTATAAATCCCAAAGAAAAATAAATTACCATTGCCTCTTATTACGATGAACCTTTCTTCAAATCACAGCCATACTCAACTCCAATGTTGGACCAAATAACAGGTATAAGCTCTTCAATTCAAAATTTCATTATAAAATTTAAACTTTGCTAACCTTGTTTATTTCCCTGAAGCTGTTGTTCCACACCAAACTACTTCCTCCAAACAGATCAAAGCTAGTGAAGAAGAATAATAAGATAGGAAGGACACTTGAATGTGAAAGGCCTTTGAGGTTTAATCGTCCTCCACAAAAACCAAAAATTACTTCAACTGCCATTTCTGGAACCACCGTCAAGACCAGGGCTCAAAACAAGGTACTGTATGTTCTTCCTATGCACAACTTCTTTTTTTGTTGTATATTCTAACTCCTTTTTTAAAGTCCTCTCAGGTTGAAGAGAAAGATACTCTCAAAAGAAAAAAGATTGTAACTGAAAGTTCTCTAGCTGCGAAGAGGGTGACACAAAAACATGATTCTCTAGTTCAAAGTTCAAACAAATAACGTAGTTGCTGCTGAACATACTTCGAAGAATGACATGGTTATAGATCTTTCAAGTTCAGCTTCCCTGGATGTTCTTGCAGGGGTAAGCTTTACTTGATCATTTTGGGTATCAAAACTTCGATTTCAAATTTATTCATCAAATTTATTTCTCTTTTCCTTGGTGTCTTAGTAGGAAAAAATGCCTACCACAACCATCAATGTTCCCATAATTCTTGCAACGCATAATTATAAGGTTACATGTACATATAGTTCAAGTGGGAGATTGTTGGATCCTTAATCCAACATTGGCCTTATATGTGAGTAATTATGTGTTGTGGACTGTCACTTAAGATTAAGCCCAATTAAAGTGATCTAATAAGGTTAGGATAATATGGGCTTGTGAGTATCTAATCGGATGTGGGCTTTTAATGTGAAGAAACTATATAATTATCAAAAAAAAATGTGTAGAGACTAAAGGATAATTCTAATTTTGTGTTGGGTTAAATTAGAAATACCATTAAATAACCCTAATTAGGGTTCTATAAATAAGAAGGTTATGGTCCCCAAGTCACACTACATTAGAACACCATTCAGAGGTGTTCTTACCTGACATCCCATTATCAGGAAGATACAGAGAGAAAACTAAAGGGTTCTCTCAAAAGAGTACGTGTTGACCTGGAAGGCCAAAGCACATACCGATCGAGTCAATCATCATCATGAGTTCAGGTACGCTTCCGCTTCTATATTTTCTAATGATTAACATGATTCCGGATTTATAAGAACTATTTAGGATCTAACAAGTGGTATCGGAGTCTTTCATGTTTGATCATTACAAAAATTATTTTTCGGTGCTGTGTATTTTTGGTTATATTCGGCTTTTGGTATTTTCTTTATTCTGTCCTTTTTGGTTTAAAAGTTGAATCAAGATTAGGATCGTTTTGGTTCGGTAATATTCCTTACAGTCGCGATTGCATATGTTTCTCGTGAAGTTAGCTTTTAGGCTGCGTATTTTTTATTGAGCGGAATATGAATTATTATGATATATGATCAATTCGTTCTGCGTAAATTTTTTTGTCTTACTTCTGAGATGCAAACAGGTGGTTTAAAGCTGAATAAAGAATGAGGAAAGAATTAAGATTGTGTGTTTTTTTATTCTGATTTCGGTTTATGAATTCAGCTATGATTTATGGAATTAAGATTGGCTTATTATTATTATTATTATTATTATTATTATTATTATTATTATTATTATTATTATTATTATTATTATTATTATTATTATTATTATTATTATTATTATTATTATTATTATTATTATGAATGGGTTTCTTTATTTCATGATCTGCTCAAATTCAAATTTGTTTATGGCTTTTGAATTCAGTGCATAATGATTGAACCTAGATATTTATGTTTCGGCACTTTTAAGATGTGGCTGCAGCAACTGTTTACTTTTATGAATTTAGTTATGGTTTTGGATTCACTTCAGGTTGAGGGTGCGGCAATTTTTTTTTTTCGTTTTGCTGCCTTATTAATTTCGGGAATGCTATTTTGACCACAAAGTGGACCACAAAGTGGACCACTATACGGTTCCGTATACCACCGTATAAAGTATAGGTATTAAAATGGTTATTATATATTAATGTTAAAAAACAAAAAAACCCTACACTTTCTCTTCCATCTCACGCTCTTCCATCTCTTCCCGTCCCTCAATACTCCAACTTCCCCCAAAAAAGTTTGATTCACGATGACTTCTCACTGCATCTCTTCCAGTCACACTCATCCTCCTTCTTCACTGCGCTCTCTCTCTCCCCCTCCCCCTTTCTCTCTCTCCCTCTCTCCAATTCGTGGTGCCTTTCTCTCTCTATTCGCATCTTTCTGGTTTGGATAATCAACAAATGGATCTTGGTGATTCTAATCTCAATGAGAAGTATCTTCCTTTGGTGATTCCAGGTTATTCCAATGATTCTAATCCGTTTGGTGATTCTAATCTCAATGAGAAGTATGTTCCTTTCTATTCATTTGCTTTATCATTGTTGTTTTTAGCGTATGGTTGTTAAATTAAACTTATTTTAGATCCTACTGGTAGCTCATATATGCAGGTATACTATATGATTCATAAACCTACAAAACATTGTTATATGTAGGTTTGTTTGGCACAAGAAGATTGAGCTTGATGTAACTCAGGCTGAGAAGAAGAGAAAGAAAGAAAGGATGGTATGTATTTCCCTCTCAAAAATTTACTTTTTTGCATATATTGTTGGTATCTTGTTAGTCTTCTAAATTTAAGGGATCTTGTTAGTCTTCCTCTATAAGGTTAGCATAAGTAGGTGATATTTCATATAACCACGAAATTGGTAGATAGCAACAACAACATTAGGCCCACCCTAGTAATGGCTTTGTTGGACAATTGTCATCCCTTCGATCTCTCGAAAGCATCTATACAACTTTTGACAATTAAGAAGCTTAATAATAAACATAGTAATAGCATACTGGTATATTGGTACCAATTCAAGTACCCTCTCAAAAAAGAGACTATATGATAAATGGAATTCATTTTGCTACAAGTTTTCAATCACAGCCTTAAAACAACTAATAGAAAATGATCCTAGTGAAAAGATGAATGCTGAACAACTGATATGGTTGTACTCTATCATGATATTTGCAACTGTGGTGAAGCTTATGCTCTGTGTAGATGTAATTTCAGTTCTTTCTATTGTAGTTTAAAACTAGGATTAGGATTTAGGTCTTTAAAGATGAATTTAAAATAATTTATGTTCTTTCATTCCTTATTCCCATAGTTCACCACAACTACAGCAATAAAATGATTCATCAAAGGCTTAGTAAGTTCAATTATTGTTGAATTCAGAATTGCTGTGATCATTCTTTCCACTTTATTTTGGAATGCTATTTCTCTCGCAAAGGTTTAGCGGTTTCATTATATCGTGTTTTATATATTAGATTGAGAATTGTTATTTCATAGGATGTTTGCAGCCAACTTGATAGAAGGAATGTCTGATTGATGCTGCAACGATGCTTACCGGAATAGAACTCCTTGATAGCTTCAATTGCAACTATATTATTTTTCTTATACTCTCTTTTTTAAGAATTTTTCTTTGCATCTGTGAATGAAAGCTATCCTGTTTATCTTTTAGTTCATATTCAAGCACTAATTGTCTGCATCTTTTACTAAAAGTTTGATTTTGGTTATTTGTTTCATCTTTGGCTTCATCTGTTTCTGCAAGACTGTTTGAAAAACAATACCACTTAATCTACTATGATGTATCAGACACCTAAGGGAGCTGTGCTTGTGTGGCAGGTAGCTCTGAATCAAATTCCAACATTGGATCTTTTGTCCAAGCTCACCACGGTATCAAGAAGATCCTCGCTGAGGCTTCCGTGACGCTTCCATTTCAGATGTTGCCACCACCGATTCTTTCGTTTCTGACGTTTCCATCACTGTCAACGCTTCCGTTTCAAACGCGAGCTTACTGTAGATGCATAAAGTTTTAATTACAATGTAGAGCTAGCAAAGTTTTGTAAGTACTATAAATAAGATATTGAGTCAGAGTTTTGTAATTACTTTACTCTACATTAATTAAAATGTAGTGTTTGCATTTTTTCAATGTCTTCAACCTTAGGAGTGATATTGGAGCACGGTTGAATTGTATCTGAGATGTCAAACGGGTTAAGGTTTGCTTGGAGTTTCTTTGTTAAAATGCCTGACAGGGACTTGGTTTCTTGAAACACAATGATTGATGGTTGTGTGAAGCGTGGACATATATAGGATATATATCAAATTTTGACATATGATGTAACTTTTGAAATGTTAAACAAACATGTTTGTACTTCTTACATTGACTATATGACTTGTTTAGGATATCTATCAAACTTTGACTTATTACGTAACTTTTTAATTATTAAACATGTGTGTTTGTGCTACTTATATTGACTATCTAGTTTAATTATTAAATGAGTAATTTTCTTTCATTAAATGTGATATTTATAGGTATTATATTTAAGTTTTAGTGAGTGGTTGTGGTTGCAAAAAATAACAGGACCTCTGTGAGGGTGTTCAAATTAACTGGACCCATAAACATAAGCACAATGACATGGGGTGTTCAAATTACATATAATTTTTTAGTTTGAATCAAATCACCAACTTCCCGTCATAAATACCCAAATTTTTCTAACAATTGACCAACCTCTTATCCTCATAATTTTCTTATGAAACTAACCATGGGACTATAAGTGGGTACTAAATGAGTGGGTTGGGACCCATACACGAAAGCACAATGACATGGGTGTTCAAATTACATATAATTTTTTAGTTTGAATTAGATCACCAACTTCCCTTCACAAATACCCAAGTTTTTCTAACAATTGACCAACCTCTTATCCTCATAATTTCCTTATGAAACTGACCATGAGACTATAAGTGGGGAATAAATGAGTGGGTTGGGACCCATAAATATAAGCACAAGGCACGGCGTGTTCAAATAATATGTAATTTCTCAGTTTGAATCAGATCACCCACTACCGTTCACAAATACCCAAGTTTTACTTATAAATGGCCAACCTCTTATTTCCATTTTTTTCCTTGTGAAACTGACCAGAGACTTCAAGTAAGCACTAAAGGAGTGGGTTGGGGACCCATAAATGTAAGTACAATGACATGAGGTGTTCAAATGACATATAATTTATGAGTTTGAATCGTATCACCAAAGACTCTTCACAGTTACCCAAGTTTTTATTAAAATTGACCAACCTATTATTTTCATACTTTTTCCTTGTGAAACTGACCAAGTGGGTACTAAATGAGTGTTTGGAGGCCCATAAATGTAATCACAATGAAATGAGTGTTCAATGACATAATTTATGATGTTGAAATATATCACCAAATTCCTTTTACAATTACCCAAGTTTTTATCAAAGCTTACCAACCTATTATTTTCATATTTTCTTTCTGAAACTGACTATGAAACTTCAAGTGGTACTAAAGGAGTGGGTTGAGGCCCATAAATATAAGCACAATGACATGAGATGTTCAAATAACATGTAATTTCACAAGGAAAAAATGAAAATAACAGGTTGGTCAATTTTAATAAAAATTTGGGTAATTGTGAAAAACACTTGGTGATATGGTTCAAAATCAGATATTAGATGTCATTAGAATAACTCATGTCATTGTGCTTACATTTATGGGTCCAAACCCACTCATTTAGTACACACTTGAAGTCTCGTGGTTTGTTTCACAAGGAAACATGAAAATAATAGGTTGGTAAATTTTGATAAAAACTTGGGTAATTGTCAAGGGAATTTGGTGATATGGTTCAAAGTCATAAATTATTTGTCATTTGAACACTACATGTCCTTGTGCTTACATTTATGGGTCCCCAAACACTCATTTAGTACTCACTTGAAGTCTCATGGTCAGTTTAACAAGGAAAACATGAAAATAATAGGTTGGTAAATTTTGAACAAAACTTGGGTAATTGTCAAGAGTATTTGGTGACATGAGTTGTTCTAATGAGAACTAATATTTGAACGTCAACTGCAAATATTGATTCAACTTTTAAGTTCCCATCTAATAATGATTTTATGGTTCAACACTTTTAGGCCTTGTGTCATTGGTAAGCTTCTAGATAATGGTTATACTGATTATCTGCTTGATAGTGTGAATTTTCAATTTTTATGTGCTAGGGTTTTAATAGAGTTTTACAGGTAAATTACCGTTTACACTTACAAAGCCTTTGTGAAGTTTGGACATATGTAGCTTATTCTGCATGATAACTTTCTTTGATAAGGTTATTTCTTAATGTAATGTAATCAAACCATTGGTTGGCTATTATTTAAGCATGTTATATATGAATTTTATTTCATTTGTGTAATATTTAAGCATATGATTACTTAATGGTATAAATGAATTCCTCACTTGAATAGGAATGTTCCATTCATATATGCTTAAGCTCACCAAATGGCATATAATTTCTCAATTTGAAACAGATCACCAACTTCCCTTTACAATTACCCATGTTTTAATTAAAATTGACCAACTAGTTATTTTCATATTTTTCTTCTGAAACTGACCATTAGACTTCATGTCATTGTGCTTACATTTATGGGTCCCAACCCACTCATTTAGTACACAGTTGAAGTCTCATGGTTTGTTTCACAACGAAAATATGAAAATAACAGGTTGGTCAATTTTATTAAAAACTTGGGTAATTTTGAAGAACACTTGGTGATATGGTTCAAAATCAGATATTATATGTCATTTGAACATCTCATGTCATTGTGCTTACATTTATGGGTCTTAACCCACTCATTTAGTACCCACTTGAAGTTTCATAGTCAGTTTCAGAAGGAAAATATGAAAATAACAGGTTGGTTAATTTTAATAAAAACTTGGGTAATTGTGAAGGGGGACTATTGATATAGTTCAAATCATAAATTAGATGTTATTTGAACACCCCAAATGGCATCAGTCACCACCAATTGTAAAAAAAATCTATTTTTAGAATAAGCATGGTAAATATGATTTGAAAATGAAACCCTTTGACAGCCCATTATCATCCTTTATAATAATCAAGTAAAAAAATTATTCAAAGGAGAACAAACTTTCCTAAAAGAATGCTTTTGAATGAAACTCAATAGTAAAGGAAAGAGCAAAAGTAAAAGTCAAATATACAAAACACAATGATATTGTGTTTGGAAAGAGTACAATATCTTTCCTTGGTCATTCCCAAAAGAGCTTACACATATGAAATGTCCCAACTTAGAGCCAAATGATGTTTCCCACATTCCTAACCTTCTTCACCATCAGAAGTCCATATTAGCACACACAGAATTTGCACTCACCATAGCTTGCATTTGTGCCTGAGACTATAGTTAAAATAAAACATCTAATATCTCGCATGACACACATAAACAACTATTTGGATAATTTATTATGCTGCATGGCTTAGTCAAAAGTTGGGGATTTGTAGACAATTGTGACAATCCCGTGAGGTCTATTTCCATGTTTGACAAAAGTTGCAAGAATGGAATGTCACCTCCAACCTGTTGAAAACCATTGAGTTAGAGCACAATACTATTAACACCAACATCCCGTGCTTTTGCAACCAGAAGTACAAAATGCTCCTTGAAGATAAAAAATTCAGGGATTTGTAGACAACTGTGACAACCCATGAAGTCTATTTCAATGTTTGCCAAAAGATACATGGAATATGTCGTCCCAACAGAAGCACTAATCCTTTGTATAACCTGAAATCATAAGAATTTTCAAAAGATCACATCCTAATTCCTAGCATAGATCAACATAATACAACCACACAACCTCAATGTCAAATGCTCCTATGTAACAGAATTTAATCTAAAATAGGCCTAAGTGTTGTTAAGACATGCATGCATGAACAGAATGGAGGAGTATTAGAGAGTTAATGGATGAAGAGATCCCATTATAACAATTACAATACTCACAAGACCCAATTCACACAAGTAAAGTTTAGAAGATTAGGAATGCACAATATACATGGGAACCAAAAATATAATCAAATCTACCTAAAATGATAAATAAAGTAAGACAAGGAGTAGTTGTAAGCTTGTCCACGAAATGCTAAATAGTTTTTTAACAAAAATTGTATTGTCAATCCTTGGGAAAGGTTTCGGAGCTTCAATAGATCATCCACCACCTCTACATCATCCCAATTCTATCTCTCTTTACTCTTTGTGTTGATTAAGCAATTTCTTTCATGCTTGATGCTCTTACACTACCTAAATACAGTGTAACGGTATTAAGTTTTAAGATTGTTGAAATGCATCTCCTCTTATAATGTTGACATTTGCCGTGCTACTTTCTCAATTTCCATGTTCTTCAAGTTGTATAAGAGAAAGCAACAAACCAAGTAAACATACAAGGTGTGCCTAATCTTGCATAGTTTGATACCAAAATGCAGTATTCTACCTCAACGTCACTTTCCTTTTCAAGTTTTGTGTAAGTTAACAGTATCTCAATGGCAAGAATCATTAATCCACCCTTATTCTTCATCTCCAAAACTTTCTATATTACTTCCAAGCTAACTGGTCTACAAAAAGACAGTTGAAGACATTACCAATAATCATGGAGCATAGAGAGTTTATTGAGATAATAGATATTGAAAAAATACTAAACACAATAAATTTAGGCCAGATAAGAAATAGCAAAGCAAAGCACCAAAGAAAATAGAAATAGAAAATCAAGTGACTATCATGCTAAGATGATTATTACCTTCACATCTAAAGCAGAAATTCCAACCCTGACAGAAACTGGTTTTCCACTGATTTAAATTTGAAGGCAGTGCAATGACTTGTGAAATGAAGCAGAAAGTTGATGAACTAAATGAAAAATAATGAAGAGGACAAGGCAAACAGAATAAATCTTATTTCTTGGACATCATACTTCAATCAACTATAAATCCTCCATACACACATTCACAGTACATGTTAGAGTGATTAATAATGGAAAAGAAAGGAGAATGCTAACTTACTAAAATTATATAGAAGACTTTTCTTCTTGTGGTATTCCTCCATTAATAAATGAGCTACTTAACTATCATTTCTTGAAATGAAACCACTAAACTATCATCTTCTACCACTTATTTAATTTAAACAGAAAATATAAAATCAACTTAGATAGTTTTACTTTCAGGTTTTGAGTGAGGAATAAAAACAAACACATGACATACAATGCAAAAAAAACAAACCCATTGGGAAAGGTCCAACATAACGTTTTCGAATAATAACTAATAAACCGTTTGAACCCAAAAACAATTTTTTTGAAAATAAACAAAACAAATCAACCCCATAAGCAAAAAAACTTGATAAATGAATAAGATTAATCAAATGGGAATCAAAAAAGATGAAAAAGGGGTTAGAGTGAAGAGGGAGACTCACCTTGCTTTTCATAATTTTTAAGGGAGATCAGAGTCGGTGGCGGAAGAGGAAGATGGAGATCGGAGTCGATGGTGGCAGAAAAGGAAAATTACGAAAACATTCTTGCTATCATCGATTCCAACGAAAACAAGAAAATTACGCAACACATAGAACTCACCAAAATCTTTTGAGTCGTCAAGATCATCCCAACCTCCATAGATAGTTGAGGTAGAAGCATACTAAGCTCTAAGGGAAGAAAACGAAATCCCAGAGAGAAATAGGATTAGGGTTCCCAATCAAAAGAGGAATATGATCACAAGATTAGGATTTCGAAATCAATAGAGGAATAAGTGAAGAGAAGAAGATGAAGAAAGGGAGAGAAGAAGAGTTATGGCTTGTTTGATGAAGAACGTAGAAGAAGAAGGTTGAGGGAGAGAGAGTAGTTCTGTGAAAGAGACGGTACAGAGAGGAGTGTAGGTTTTCTTTGTTTTTTAATTTTTTCACAATTAACAATAATTTTGTTAAAGTAATAAATTAAGACTGGGTCCCACCGTATAGTAGAGTAGAGAGTGGTGTATTTGGTCCACTTTGTGGTCCACTTTGTGGTCAAAATAGCATTTCTCTATTAATTTTTCTTTTTTTGACGAGGAAATATTCTTCATTAGCTGAAAAGAGAAACATTACACATAGATGCTAATGAGCTTAACTGCTCATAGCCAAACCAAACATAATTTCCTAAAGCTTGGGGTAATCCCACAAGCTTATGGGCTATACCATTATCAATTCTATTGATGTGGATTACAATTGCTGTCTCAAAGCCAAGAAGTAGATGTCTACAGTCTTCAATAATAAGCTCAATGGATGATCTGAAAGTTCTATGATATAAGCAGTCCACAATCACAGCAGCATCAGTGTGAACAAAGGGCCATTTGCTAAATTCCTAGAGGAATGCAGTATCGTCCCACAGTACACTATGTCAGGTTCGCCTACTTTGAATGGTGTTGTTGAAAGACGAAACAGACGCTTAAAGACATGGAAAAGAGTGTGATTAGTCATTCTAACTTACCAGAATCACTCTGGGGAGAAGCACTTAAAACTGCAGCATATATCCTTAACTGGGTTCCAACTAAAGCGCCTACAAAAACCCTTATACGAGCTTTGGAAAGGCAAAAAACCTAGTTTAAAGCACTTGCATGTTTGGGGTTGTCCAGCTGAAGCAAGAACTTATAGGCCAAATGAGAAAAGGCTGGACTCAAGGACCGTGAGTTGCTACTTTATTGGATACTCAAAAATATCTAGGGGGTGTAAATTTTATGATCCCGCAAGTAAGTCGATTATCGAATCAGGAAATGCTCGTTTCTTTGAGGATGTTGAGTTTGTAGATAACTTGTACTGCAGGACTTATACTGCAGGTCAGGTTTTGATGATGAAAAAGGCAAAGCCAAAGTTGATGAGAAAGACCAAAGCTAAAGTTGATGAAAGTGACAAAATATCCAAAGTCACAATCCAAGACAATCAAGCTCAAGAATTAAAGTTTCAAGATATAAGAGTAGTCCTTATAAATAAGGGTAGTCCTTAGGGTTTGGGTGCGTCTTAGGATAAATGTAAGCTCTTACGAAGGTCAGCTCATCTCGCAAAGTCTCACGTCCCAAAGTTTTTTCAAAATACATGCATGAACAAGTAAACCTAAAAAGTATTTTTGAAAAACCCTAAAATCGATTTCACTCTCTTTAAACTAAGCCTAAAATCGATTTTCAAACATAATGGCTAAGTTTCTAATCGATTTCATAAGCATACAAGTGATTCATACTGTTTCCATATTTGAAGAAATCAATTTCCGCTTATTTCCAAAATTAAAGAAATCGATTCACACTTAGTTCCTAAATTGAAAGAATCGATTCACACCTTATTGCATACATGAAAGAATCGATTCTCCTCGTGAATATAAACAAAGCAAACAATCGATTTGCTTCTCTCTTCAAACAAAGCAAAGAATCGATTTGCATCTCTCTTCAAACAAAGCAAAGAATCGATTTGCATCTCTCTTCAAACAAAGCAAAGAATCGATTACCATCTTAAAATATTTCAGGCACATAATCGATTGTCACCTTAGTTAAATCAGGCACACAATCGATTATTGTCCTAGATACAATCAAGTATACAATCGATTATCATCTTTAGTGCATTCAGGCACATAATCGATTCTTACATTTCCATAAATGTTTCAACGGTCATATTTTCTCTACGCCTATAAATAGAGGCTTTACAATTCATTTTGACATCAACCCATTTCACGATTCAGAATCACATTTGAGAAAAACTCTTTATATTTTATTTTTGCTCTTCTCGTTCCGCTGGTCCGTCAGAGCTGATCTTCTGCAAGAGTTAGTTTGGGGTTGTATTTTTCAAGTTGCATTATCTGCCTACATTAGAGGTATTTCGGTTTTTAAGTTTGTAATTGTTTATTGGTTGTATTTTGTACTAGGGAGTGGAGTATCTCTCTAGGGTAGCTGTTTGTACTAGGAAGTGGGGTATCTTTCTGGGGCAGCTGGTTGTAACAGGGGTGGGGTATCTCTTGTTATTGTTGTAATAGATTTGAGGGCTCTCCATAGGTGGGGTATCCTTGTTGTGTTAGTGGAAAATCTCACAAGGGTGTGAGGACTGGACGTAGGTCACTGGGAGGTGACCGAACCAGGATAAATCTCTGCGTGCTTTACTGCTTTATTTCTAATTCCTTCGCTTCCATTTAACCTGCGCGATAATTAGTCTAAGTCATTGAAAAAGGGGAAAAAGTTTTCAATAGATCTGAAAAGTTTTTAACTCTCAATTCACCCCCCCTCTTGAGACTGAAGCCACTTGGCAACAAGTGGTATCAGAGCTAGACTCTTGTATAAAGGGCCTAGCAGCTTCAAGAGAAATGGCTTCAGGTGGGTATACGCAAGAGGGTGCATCTCTTATCCGTCCTCTGGGATTCAACGGAGAAGACTATGCATATTGGAAAGAAAGAATAAGAATATTTATAGAAGGGGTAGATATAGATATATGGAATGCTGTGGAAAATGGACCTTTCGTTCCCACGCACATGGTAAATGGCACACTCACAGTAAAAGAAAGAAACGAATGGACGGAGAATGATAAAAGGAAAGTTCAACTCAATTTCCGGGCCAAGAACATTATCACTTCCGCACTTAGTCCCGATGAATTCTTCAGAGTATCAAATTGTAAAACAGCTCAAGAAATGTTGGACAACCTTCAAGTCACTCATGAAGATACCAGTGAGGTAAAAAGAGCAAGTACAAATACTCTCATCCGGGAATATGAATTGTTCACAATGGATCAAGGAGAATCCATACAAGAAATGCAAAAAAGAGGTTCACTCACATAGTGAACAAATTGGGTTCATTGGGAAAATCATTTACTCCCGAAAACTTGATCAACAAAGTACTGAGATGCCTAAACAGAGAATGGCAACCAAAGGTAACTGCTATAACTGAATCGAGAAATTTAGCTACCATGTCACTTGCCACTCTATTTGGGAAACTACTAGAGCACGAGTTAGAGCTCACTCGTCTAGCAGAGCATGAAGGAAAAGGCAAGAAAAGGAAAATCCTAGCTTTCAAGGCTTCAAGTTCAAGTTCATCCGATGACAGTGATGATTCGCAAAATGAGAATGATGAAGACGATGAGAATGTGGATCTAATGGTAAGACAATTCAAAAAGATCTCTTAAAAAGAATTCTCAAACCAAAGGAGTCTCATGCAAGGAAAACTTCTCAAGTCCACCAACTTACTACGAATGTGGCAAATCCGGACACATGAAGATGGAATGCCCAAAATTACAAAGAAAACGATCAAAGTTCGAGAAAAAGGGATCCAAGAGAAACAAGAGTAGAAAAGCCTACACAGCATGGGAAAACAATGACATGAACTCATCAGATGAATCAGAAATTGAAAAAGATCAAGTTGCTCTCATGGCCGACCACGACAGCGAAAGTGAAACTGAGGTATCTTCTAACTCTGAAACTTTGCAAGATGATTATGATGAACTGTATGAAGCATTTACTGAATTTCATGATAAATCCTTGAAAATAGCTAAAGCATTAGATAAATCTAGGAAAGTTATCACTCATCTTGAAAATGATATTGCTGCCTTAACTAAAGAAAAATTGGAGCTTAGAAAAGAAAATGATAGCCTTGCATGCTTTAAAGAAAATTATACTTGTGATAAATGTGTTGATTTTGAAAAACAAATTCATGAATTGAAATGGACTGTTGGGAAGTTGTCTAGTTCACAAAATGTGCATCATAGATTTCCTAGAAACAAACCCATAGAAAGGCATGTTCATTATAAACCAAAATTTTCCACTAGACCTTATATTAGATGTTATTATTGTGGTAAACCTGGACATACTGCTTCCGTTTGCAGAACAAGAGGTAAACAAAATGTGAAGAAGGTATGGGTTCCCAAAAGGACCATACCAAACACTGACCCACAAGGACCCAAAGAGATTTGGGTACCTAGAACCTTGTTTTAGATCATTGCAGGCATGCTTCAAGGTATGGGGGCATATTGATACCTTGACAACAAAGACTCAAAACGCATGACCGGAGACGCAACAAAGCTCTTAATACTCACCCCCGAAAAAAGTCGTCATGTGACTTCTGATAAATAGAGGAAGAATCACCGGTAAAGGTTAGATTGATAAAGTATTATTCACCTCTAGTAAAAATGTGCTTAAAGTATATTAAGTCAAATATGTGACTAAAAGTAATCCCTGAATCTTATGGTATAAAGAAAGAACATTCGTGAAGGTTAGTCCTTATAATCGATCCATTCATTATGATTGGCATGTATGCGAGAAAATAAATGATTGATTTCTATTTCATGCATCATCAAAGAACAATGTTAGAATAACAAGAAAAGTATTCTGGTCAATCCTCTAGGACTAAGCATATAGAAATTACATATCACCTTCTTAGAGGTTATGGTTAGAAAGGCGACAGTATGATTGAGTCAGTTGAGTCGTCACAATCAGCTAGTTGATGTTTTCACAAATCCATTGCAAAAGAAAACCCGGTTCCTCAAATGATTTTTCAATTAAATGTTTCTCAAGTGATTTTATATAATGTGAATTTAAATTGGGACTTTTGAATTTGTGTGCTCCAAAAGCGTTTTCTAAAGCAGTTGAAGTACTACCTTTTCTTGAAATCTATTTTCTCCTGTCACAATCAATTGCTAGCTCTGGTATTAATTTTCAGAATTCATACTCACAATCGTTGTTTACCTAAAATAATTTTTCCCAAAACTCTACGTCCCACCTTCTGGCTGCCGTCACCAACTCTCAAAAACTAAGCAGCATGAAATGTGCGAAGGCAAAACAACTGCTTCACAGATTTTTTGAGACTCATGATTAGCTTTTACCTGTTTTGATGACATATTCTCTTCATGGTTTCAAAAATTATTTTCCTTTCGTTTTGATGATCACTTATAAATCTGCAATGGTTCTTTTACCTTGTTAAATAGCCGTGACATTCGATTCGCAAACTTTATCATATATTGACCCTTTTGATCATGACAAAAAGGGGGAGAGAAATATAGGGTTGCATAAAGCATATAGAATAAGCATATAGATCTTTCATAGCATTGTCACTATACATATAGTCAATAAAACAGGGGGAGCATCACGATAGGGGGAGTATCATATACATGAATTATGTGTTTGAACTAACCTCCCACCTTAAGATGAGTAAAGTTTTGTCATCATCAAAAAGGGGGAGAATGTAGATATCTTGTACTGCAGCACTTATACTGCAGGTCAGGTTTTGATGATGAAAAAGCCAAAGCCAAAGTTGATGAGAAAGACCAAAGCTAAAGTTGATGAAAGTGATAAAATATCCAAAGTCACAATCCAAGACAATCAAGCTCAAGAATTAAAGTTTCAAAATATAAGGGTAGTCCTTATAAATAAGGGTAGTCCTTAGGATTTGGGTGCGTCTTAGGATAAATGTAAGCTCTTACGAAGGTCAGCTCATCTCGAAAAGTCTCACGTCCCAAAGTTTTTTCAAAATACATGCATGAGCAAGTAAACCCTAAAAAGTATTTTTGAAAAACCCTAAAATCGATTTCACTCTCTTTAAACTAAGCCTAAAATCGATTTTCAAACACAATGGCTAACCTTCTAATCGATTTCATAAGCATACAAGTGATTCATACTGTTTCCATGTTTGAAGAAATCGATTTCCACTTATTTCCAAAATTAAAGAAATCGATTCACACTTAGTTCCTAAATTGAAAGAATCGATTCTCACCTTTTTCCATACATGAAAGAATCGATTCTCCTCCTGAATATAAACAAAGCAAAGAATCGATTTGCATCTCTCTTCAAACAAAGCAAAGAATCGATTTGCATCTCTCTTCAAACAAAGCAAAGAATCGATTTGCATCTCTCTTCAAACAAAGCAAAGAATCGATTACCATCTTAAAATATTTCAGGCACATAATCGATTGTCACCTTAGTTAAATCAGGCACACAATCGATTATTGTCCTAGATCCAATCAAGCATACAATCGATTATCATCTTTAGTGCATTCAGGCACATAATCGATTCTTACATTTCCATAAATGTTTCAACGGTCATATTTTCTTTACGCCTATAAATAGAGGCTTTACAATTCAGTTTGACATCAACCCATTTCACGATTCAGAATCACATTTGAGAAAAACTCTTTATATTTTATTTTTGCTCTTCTCGTTCCGCTGGTCCGTCAGAGCTGATCTTCTGCAAGAGTTAGTTTGGGGTTGTATTCTTCAAGTTGCATTATCTGCCTACATTAGAGGTATTTCGGTTTTTAAGTTTGTAATTGTTTATTGGTTATATTTTGTACTAGGGAGTGGGGTATCTCTCTAGGGTAGCTGTTTGTACTAGGAAGTGGGGTATCTTTCTGGGGCAGCTGGTTCTAACAGGGGTGGGGTATCTCTTGTTATTGTTGTAATAGATTTGAGGGCTCTCCATAGGTGGGGTATCCTAGGAGGAGAGTGCCTGAGTCTGTAAAGGTTTCCAAGGCACCCGTAAGCCTTGTTGTGTTAGTGGAAAATCTCACAAGGGTGTGAGGACTGGACGTAGGTCACTGGGAGGTGACCGAACCAGGATAAATCTCTGGGTGCTTTACTGCTTTATTTCTAATTCCTTCGCTTCCATTTAACCTGCGCGATAACTAATCTAAGACATTGAAAAGGGGGAAAAAGTTTTCAAAAGATCTGAAAAGTTTTTAAATCTCAATTCACCCCCCTCTTGAGACTGAAGCCATTTGGCAACAGAGTTTGCAGGGGGGGATATAGTTAAAGACTTTGTCTTTGGAGAAGAATATGTTGATATTCCTATATGTGTTATTGACACTGCTCAGGATCCTTTCCTTGGCCCTATTGAAAACACAACAAGTCAAGACAATGTTGAAATCCCCATACAAGAAATTGTTACAGAAGAACAAACTTTTCCACCTCAAGAAACTATGCCATTAAGGAGAACTAGAGAAAAGAGAAGTGCAATACCAGATGACTATTTTGTATTTCTCCAAGAACATGAGGTTGACATTGGAATGATGGAAGATGATCCGATCAACTTCCGTCAAGCCATGGAAAGTTCTAACTCTCAAAAGTGGGTTGACGCAATGAATGAAGAGATTAAGTCCATGAAGGACAGTGACGTTTGGGATCTTGTCCCATTGCCACAAGGTGTGAAACCCAGTGGTTGCAAATGGATATTTAAGACCAAGAGGGATTCAAAAGGCAATGTGGAGAAGTACAAGGCTTGTCTTGTCGCAAAAGGATTTACACATAAAGAATGCATTGATTATAAAGAGACTTTCTCTCCAATTTCTTCGAAAGACTCTTTCTGGATTATAATGGCATTAGTGGCACATTTCAATCTTGAGTTACATCAGATGGATGTAAAGACAGTGTTTCTCAATGGTAACATTGAACAGACAATTTATATGGTGAAACCAAAACACTTTGTTTCGAAAGACTCAAAGGATATGGTTTGCAAACTTAAGAAATTCATCTATGGGCTCAAGCAAGCATCTCGACAATGGTATTTCAAATTTGATCAAGTGATCATCTCATTTGATTTTGAGGTGAATTTGGGTGATGATTGTGTATACCATAAGTTTTGTGGGAGCAAGTATATTTTTCTGGTTTTATATGTTGATGACATTTTGCTTGCCAACAACGATATAGACTTATTGCACGAAACCAAGATATTTCTAGGTAGGAATTTTGAGAAGAAAGATCTTGGTAATGCATCTTTTGTATTGGGCATTGAGATACACCGAGATCGTTCTTGGGGTATTCTTGGATTGTCACAAAAAGGCTATATTGAAAAGGTTCTCAAGAGATATGGCATGCAGGATTGTAAACCAGGTGATACCCTTGTCGCTAAGGGAGACAAGTTTAGTCTCAATCAGTGTCCTAAGAATGATTTTGAAGAAAAGAAAAAAATGCAGAAGATTCCTTATGCATTAGCAGTTGGGAGTCTGATGTATGCTCAGGTTTGTACACATCCAGATGTGGCATGCATTATGAGATGTTGGGAATATGTTGAGTAATTCAGGATTAGACTATTGGAAAGCACCCAAATGGATCATATAGTATTTACAGAGAACAAAAGAATATGTGCTCTCATATCGGAGATCAAATCAGCTTGAGACCATTTGGTTTATATATTGACTCCGAATTTTGGGGGATGCCTAGATAATATAAAATCTACGTTGGGTTATGTGTATCTGCTCGATAAGTGCAATTTTCTAGAAGAGTGCTAAACTTATAGCCTCTTCAGTTGTGGCAGCAGAGTTCATAGCATGTTATAAGGCATCCAATCATGGAGTTTGACTGCAAAATTTTGTCACAGGGCTGCATATAGAAGAGGGTATTGAAAGACCGCTAAGATTATTTTGTGACAATAAATCAGCAGTTCTATTTTCCAATAACAACAGGAGCTCAATAAAGTCGAAACACATAGACATCAAGTTCCTTGTTGTTAAAGAAAGAGTCCAGAGTGAACAGTTGTCTATAAAGCATATCGGAACAAACTCAATTTTTGCAAATTCGCTTGTTTAAGGATTACCACCCAAAAGGTCTGATGAGAACACCGCTCGTATGGGTGTCATATCATTAAGTAATATTCAGTTTTAGTGGGAGTTTGTTATTTTTAAATGCTTTTATGAAATAGACATATTTTGGTTTATGCAAGGTTGAAGAATATTTTCTGCAGAAATTAAGTTTTGGTATTTATTACACTCTGGTTCTCTTACAGTTTGATCTCACTAAAGTTAAAGGAGGGCCAATTGGAATTAGGCATGTTAAGATCACATTACATGAAAATTCCATGCTACACATCCACATCATGATCCATGTCATTCTTTTATGTCAGCATATGTGACCATTGATGGGTTTAGTTACGATACTTGTAACGAAGACTGCTTTGATCCTATGTTGGTATGATTGATGGACCGGATTGGTTATAGATACATTCAGTAACGACAGTCATTTGAGCTGATAAGGATAATTCTTTCAACGAATAATTATAAGGTTACACATACAGTCCAAGTGGGAGATTGTTGGATCCTTAATCCAACATTTGCCTTATATGTGAGTAATTATGTGTTGTGGACTGTCACTTAAGATTAAGTCCAATTAAAGTGATCTAATAAGGTTAGGATAATATGGGCTTATGAGTATCCAATAGGATGTGGACCTTTAATGTGTAGAGACTGAAGGGTAATTCTAATTTTGTGATGGGTTAAATTAGAAATACCAATGGATAACCCTAATTAGGGTTCTATAAATAAGGAGGTTATGGTCCCCAGGTCACACTACATTAGAACACCATTCAGAGCCATTCTTACCTGACATCCCATTATCAGGAAGGCACAGAGAGAAAACTAAAGGGTTCTCTCGGAGAGAGTACGTGTTGACCTGGCCGAGTCAATCATTATCATGAGCTCAGGTACGCTTCCGCTTCGGTATTGTCTACTGAGTTCTGGCTTTATAGACTATTTCGGATCTAACAAAGCAAAATTCTCCGGAAAGAAAAGAACAACAAGATCAAGGAGATTCACTCGACTTCGAAAGCTTGAATTCTGAGGATATGACAACATTGGGTTTTGACCTTGAATATTTTTCTTCAAAGTTAATTGATGATCCTTTCAGAGCAGTAGACAACTTTCTTACCAAAGTTTCAGCCTCTTTGCAATCTCAGATGTTTTTTCCTCAGGGGGCTACTACTTCCGAAAATGCCAATCGTGTGGTAGGTGAAATTCTCAATAGACTGTGAGGTATTGCTTTCTTAGAGAATATTCTTGAACTTTTGAGGCAAGGTCAGAACCCTTCGTTAATACTTCAATCGATCTAAGCTAAGCTAAATTCTCAAAATCAATTACAATTTCCAGTCGAGAAAATTTAAGAGACACCTTTGAAGAGATAAAGAGGTGTAATTAGAATGTTGAAGTAAAATTAAGAAGTGAAGCTCTTTGGAAATGTGAGACAATTAATGTCCACTATGCCAAAGGCATGAATGAAAGTTATGTTCTCTCATATAAATATAGAGACTTGTGAAGAGATGAGACATGTTCAGATGAATAGGTGAGGCATCCCCATTCTTGGGTGACAATGTAGAGAGGTCGGGAATCTTCAGCCAGGTCCTAGTGAGAGGAGAGTGCTGGTGAACATTTGTTGTGAGAGATGTGAGTGTTATCATTCTTTGTAACTCTTAGAGTGAGAGAGTATTGTAGAGTGATACACATATTAGATTGGGTTACAAATTGTTGTAATTTGTATTTGAAGATAATGAATGAATTGTGTTGATGTGTTCGCATGGACGTAGGCAAGTGGTACCGAACAACGTAAATTATTTGTGTTCTACCTTCCTTTATTCTTGCGATGTATTTCTGTGTATTCCATCAAAGATCCATGGACGTGTGGATTAATCCGTTGATGTGTGCGGTTTTCCCCATCAGTGGTATCAGAGCAGTTATCCCCAGCACTGATTACGGTGCCCCCACTATAAGTAGATACGGTAAAATTATCTCACGCCATCATGAAGGAACAACAAAATATATTATATTATAATTATAATTATACTATAGTATAAAGCGTTAAATATTTACATCAATCACGATCTAAGTTGGCTACTAAGTCTACAATTTTAGGTGGATCATTTTGTGATTTAGGAACTGGAGCTAAATCCCCCCATAGTTGAATACGCCCTAAAAATGGTACAAACCATGAATTCCTCTCATCTAATGCAAAACGCTCCCACTGAATAGCAATTGGAGGCAATGGAAAATCAGTAGTCAGTTTAACCTGTATTTCAAAAAAGAAATTAAAAAACAACATATTAATTGTAAATAGAAGTTTTTCTTAATTACATGCACCCAGTGATTGTCATTCACGAACTCAATCCTGATCATGGTGACACTCCACGTGCAACATCATATTGTTTTCGCTTCTTTGGTGAATGCTTTGTCTTCATTTTAGAGGGTGGTGGAATCATAGATGTTGTTCTGGGAAATTCACATTCATCAATCTGTTTCTTGTACACAAACCTCCCATCAAGATCCATAGCATTAAATCACTTCCAGATTGTCTTCATTGAATAAGTGATGTCACACTATGCATATTCCTTTCTCTTGGCATCCTCATCCCTACCCTCCAAACTGACCTTACTCCAATGTGTGTCCACCACCTCCAATGCAATTGGTTTACCGGATAGGTGATAAATTCCAAGCTCATAGGCACACGGTAACCCGTGCGTAACCCTAATGGCGCACCCACAACGAGTTTTGTCGTACCCCACACCCTACTTGGTTTGATCAAACTCACGAGCACTATGTTTCAGTGCATTTATGGAGACCATACCACAAAATTTCTTGTAGAATGGAGTGTTGTGTTGGACCTCCACGCAGTTGATACTTCTTTGGAATGTCTCCACAATCTTAGCAATCTGTAAATTCAGGTTACCATTCATTGCCTCCCAACACTTGCACAAGTCTCCTCCACTAAAGCCCAATGTCCTCTTCAACGCCCAGTGGGCCGACTTAACCCTAAAATGAAACCAAAACAATATTAAACCCCATAAGCATATAATAGTTAAACAAATCAAAATATATTCATTGAAAGATAATTGAAATAAAAAAGACATACTGATCTGTAGTGGTAGTCCTGAAATGTGTCACCCAATTAGTACATGCCAAAACGAATCTATGCTTATGAGGAATCAACCATGTCTCATTCAAGTAACTCACAAAAAAGGGAAAATTGACACATGACTGCTCTAATACATGCAACCGCTATGAGTACTTAACCTCGTCAGGTGAATCTACAAGACTGTACCAAAGATCCATCACCTACTGTTGTCTATCCTTCTTCACATACTCCGTACACTTTGCTAGGACGTTCTTGTTTATGTGAAACTCGCAAAGAAAATTCACAGATTATAGAAATACAAACTCAGTGGCACCCATCAGTGCAAGATCTCTATATGTCAAGAACACCTGAGGTAGTAGACTGTCTACCTCGAACAAATCTCTCCGCATCTACAATGGCCATCTGAAATTCTCATAACGCTCATGTGACAAATATGCAAATGCAACCGAGAATGTCAACTCGGTGAAAGTTACACCAAGAATCTCCAAGAGAGGTAGTCCGTATTTGAATTGGTATTGTGTGTGTTGTCCATAATCCGAACCCTAGAAAACAATCTGAATAACTTGATAGAACTGGGATGTGCTCACATGATGTCATTGAGAACACGAAACATCCATGTTCTCAACTTTTCTGCTCCAACACAAATACTTTTCAGATTCTATCAGTCTCAGAAGCTCTTGTATCTTTGTTCTAGGACCTCTCAGTTTCGACCGGTACATGTGACATGTCTATACAGCTGGAACACAGAAGTGACATTTCCAATAAATCTCTCCTTCAATGCTGCCATACTATCTCTTGGTGTAACCTTCAATTTGGTGTGTTCAATCACCATAACCCGCTCCCCCTTTAACCGCCCAAAGAGTAAGGTGTCGATTAACGTTTTAAGTAGCTCATGATTGTGGAGTCCACACCTAACGCTCACTCTCCAACCCCCAGCATCAGTCGAAGGTTTAGCTCTCAGCTTGAAAGAACAATTGTGCTTCTTTGAGGACTTCACTCTACAACAACCTGTAACTACACCAACAAATTTCCCACTCTCTTCACAACCAAAAATAATTGTATCTCTCGTCCCCCTTTTACCGGTTGCTCTATCTAATCTAAGAATGATTACAACCACCCTATTGGCTTTCCCAACCTTCCTAGCCCAACATACAATATCATCACGGGTACGAAATATCTACAAAATAAAATAAAAATAGTTTTTCTGACAAATAAT
Organism: Astragalus membranaceus; assembly: GCA_039519185.1. Taxonomy (NCBI): domain Eukaryota; kingdom Viridiplantae; phylum Streptophyta; class Magnoliopsida; order Fabales; family Fabaceae; genus Astragalus; species Astragalus membranaceus. The sequence goes on from CM076851.1 coordinate 119,052,764, forward strand.
ACATTAAAAACTCGTAAAATAATTAATTAAATTTACATCGATCGTTGTGAATGCCTCTGGTGTATCAACTGAGAACAGAACCAAAAGTTCATCTGTAAGCTCATCCGTAGCCATATCGGTTTCATTTAAAAAAATAAATTAATTAGATTATTTTAAAAAACTAAATAAAATTACGGATTTATCAATTCTAAGGATAAATCCGTAATTGATTTTACATTACGGATCTACCTTTTGAATTGATAAATCTGTAATTAAATTTTTAAATATGAATTTATGTATTTTATTGATAAATCCGTAAGTTCCAAAAAGTTAACTATGGATTTATCAATAAATTAGATAAATCCGTATAAAAGGAAGAAAGGTAAAAAAAAAAGTTAACTACGGATTTACTTTTAATTTGGTAAATCCGAAAAGTGAAAAATTTTCTCCTCTCCGCTATAAATGTGGTAAAAGTGAGAGGAGTAAAATGGGAATAACTGATTTTGGTGGGGATATAAGTACCCATAAGTGGGGGTATGAAAATCAATTTCCTGAAATTATTTGCTATCAACATGTTTAACTTGCCAAATTATAGTACTTTGCAGTCGTCGGTATAGGTCTGATCAGATTTCCTAATTTGGTGAAAAGAGATATTGGTGTAATTGGATGGATTTAATATTACTGGGGTATTTCTTTGCTATTTGAGTGTCATCGGACCACCCCTCGAAGAATCAACAAAATTTGATGTTTTTTTGTTAGCCCTCTTCGGTTATTCATGATATGCCGATATAACAATATAAGATTTCTTTGGGACAACTTATTTGTGTTATGAATATTATTATCGTGGATGTCCACTATTCTTCTTTTGTCTTCTCATTATTCCCTTATGTAGTGGATTTTTATGATTGACTTCTCACTTTCTAATCCACAACACCCAATAAATAGGGTTCACCCTTATGTGCAGAGATGTTTTTGTGTTGAAGAGAATAATACAATGACTCATCTTCTCTCTTTCTTTTGTGCTTCCTCTTTCTCTATTTTGTTTTATTTTCATAACACGTTATCAGCATGATCTTCTACTATATAATTGATGGCATAATCATCTTGAGGATCTATTGCAAGAATATTTTTTCTTCTTCTTCCTCTTCTTTTTCTCATTATTTTTTTATTGTGATCTTGTTTGTAATACCCTAATTTCGTCCGATCAAAAATGAGAGATTTTATTTTTAATAAAAATAATAATCATTTTTATTTTCATGTCATGTATTATTTTATTTTAGTTGCCACAAGTTTTTAACCAAAAAAAAAAAATATATTAATTAGAAGTGAAGAAACAAAAAATAAGCCAAGGAGGAAATGGAGGGGGGTCTGTTAAAAAAAAGATGAGGTGCAATCAGGATTGGGCCATCAGAAACCCAACCCAACCAAAAAAAAACTAGCCCAATTCGCCCCAAACCCTAATTCCTATCCAACCCATAACCCAACTCTTCCTAACCCTAATTACTATCCAACCCATACCCATTTCCCCTCCACCAAAACCCTAATTCGGCCATCCCCCTTTACCCTAAAAATCATCCACATTCAATCCCCACCTTAACCCAAAAATTCGGCCACATTCACTCACCTTTCCCCTCCTAAAAATTCGACCCACTCCCTCTTTTCCCTCCTTGGAAATTGCATTTTTCCTTTCCACACTCCACCTTTCCTCTTTTCTCTCAATTCCACTTCCCCACACTTCCCACTTCCCCATTTTTCATTTCCCCATACACTCAACCTTTCCTTCTCTCCCCCATCCTACGGCCCCATCCCTCTCTCTCCTCAATCTCACGCTACCTCTCTCTCTTTCCCCCACTCACACTCAACCTTTCCTTCTCTCTCCCCACCCTACGACCCTTTCTCTCTCACACTCTCCTATCACACACTTCACTTCATCTTTCTCATCACTCTCCCACTCACACACACTTCCTCATTCACACACACTTCCTCTCTCCCATCTCCACGCACACCCCTCCCACCAAACCCTAAACTCCATCATTTTTTTTTCTTCCCTCACATTACTCCTCACCACTCACGGATCCCCCTCTCTCTCACACAAAAAAAGCCATCATTCTCTTCTCTGCTGTGCCCATACCACTCTCACGAAACCCTAAGGCACCATGCCCTTTTTTCCTCCTCAGAAATTTCTGCTGTCTCTGTCATGTCAAGCCAGTCTCAAAGCAAAGAAGAAACAACAAGGTATGGTGAAGAGCAGTTCAAAAAAAAAAGAAGCACAGAGAAAAAAAAAAGAAGCCCTTTTTGTATAAATAGGGGGGCCATGACTTTGAAGAGGGGACGGTTTTGAAGGAGGAGGAGAAAAATTTTCGGAGCAAAAAAAAAGAAGAAAGTTTAGATCTTTAGAAAAAACAGTGAGATTTGTTCACTGTTTTTTAGTTTAAATTCCTTCTCCTTCCAGTTTTTTTTTTAGTTTAAATTCCGTTGTATTAAAGAGACCCTAGGAGGAATTCGTGTCCCCAACATTTCCAGATTTTAAGGTACTGTAATGTGATTTTCGGATTCAATATATTGTTGCTGTTTTTTTCATTAATTTGTTACTTGTTTTTTTAGTAAATCGTTTTTTTGTATATATTTGTTGCTATTTTTATTTTTTATTTGTTGCTGTTTTTTTCATTAATTTGTTGCTTGTTTTTGTTAGTAAATCGTTTTTTGTATATATTTGTTGCTGTTTTTATTTTTTATTTGTTGCTGTTTTTTTTTATTAATTTGTTGCTGTCTTTCCATTAAATCGTTTTTTCTTGTATATATTTGTTGCTGTTATTTTTTCTATTAATTTGTTGCTGTTTTTTTTCCATTAAATCGTTTTTTCTTGTATATATTTGTTGCTGTTTTTTTTTCTATTAATTTGTTGCTGTTTTTTTAGTAAATCGTTTTTTTTGCATATATTTGTTGCTGTTTTTCTTTATTTAATTGTTGCTGTTTTTTTTTATGTAAATTGTTGCTGTAATTCTTTTTTATACATATCATGGCTGTTATATTATTTAAATTGTTGCTGTTTTTTTTTAAATTGTTGTTGTAATTTTCGGATTAAAATAAAGTTCTTTTTTTAAAAAAAAAATGTGTTTTTTTTCTTCCAAAATAAATGGTTACTAATACCACTACCTTCGTAAAAAAAAAGGAATAATAACAATATTTATTTAAACAAAAAACAGCAAAAGGTACCTTTTCAAATCATAACCATGACAATTATTTCAAAAAAAGGAGAATATTTCTTTATAAATTCGCAAATCTTTTTCTCACCGAATGTTTTCTTCTAACGTAGGTAGTAATCAAATCCATCAAAACCCATTTTTTTTGAAATAAACTAGCGAACCAATCAGTCAAAAAGAAATTAAGCAATCGTTTTTTTCTTTAGCGTCAAATCGCTATTTGCACCCCCCAACATTTTAGTAATACAGCACTCCCCGCTTTCAGCCCAATTTTCGCGCAAGGGTCCAAAAAACCAAATACTCAGTTTTGGGCTGCTACTAAGCCCACCACCCATTTCCATTTAATACAACACCTCTGTTAATTGCACCCACCTTTTAATTATAACTCACCCCGTTTTTATTTACACCATAATGTTTCCAAACCGTTTTTTTTTCTTTCAAACAATCAAACTCATACAAAAAATATGTTGTTACTAATGGTCACTCTGAGCTTAGCTTGTTTGACCGATAGGACTAACCTTCATTTTTCACAGCAGATTAGTAGCGGTGATCACTCTGAAGCTACCCGTTTGATCATCGCAAGCACCCGCCTAAACTTCGAGAAATTTCCAGTTAATAGAACACAAACGTAATCTCAATTCTCTTTTTTTAAAAAAAAAATCACGCTTCCCAGTAAGCATTTTTTTTTAACAAAACGCTCGATCACAAACCGGGTATTTATAGCGTTCACTCTGGGCCCAGCTCGTTTGAACGCTGTAAACACTCTCTTTTTCGAATAAGCCATTAGTGGTGACCACTCTGGATTTATCTGTTTGGTCACCATGAGCGGCCTCTAGTTTTCGCAAACTTTTCAATAAATAAAAAAATACCAACACACAAATATTTTCTATCCAAGAACTACGTAGCTTTGATTTCTCCATCGCATCCGGAGATATGTAGGAGCGGGGGCCTACTCCCGTCGAGCGCGAAAAATTAAAATTTTTATTAAGTCTTCCTTCCCGTTTTTTTCGCAAACAATCAAAATGGGTAAGCAAAATATCTTCTTTTAAAACTAACTTTTTCTACAAATTAGATTAAAAGGTAACCTTTTTAGGATGTTGCGGGGTGCTAGTACCTTCCCCGCACTTAATCGACCCCCGAACCCAAAAACAAAGGTTTTTTCAATGTTTTCCTAAAAATAAATATTGATGGCGACTCCATTGTTCAAAAACAACGAAGAATCCCTCCTCCAGATTTTTCGGTCGCCACAGCTGGCGACTCCACTGGGGATTATTTAAGAGGGTCAAGCCTAATTTAGTTAAATGTGTAGATATTTGTTAGTTTAGTACTTTATTTACCCTTAGCCCTTCTATTCGCATGTCTATTTTATTTATCTATTTATTTGCTTTATTGAACCTTAGGGTAGAAAACCTTTGCACTATTATCTGTATTTCTTTTGCAGCATGGGTAGTTTAGGTTGCTTATATCACACACATCAATTACACTTGTTTATTGCACACACTCTTGAGCGGGGCCCTATACCCGGGTCTGAAAAAAAAAAAAACCTAGGACGAGTGGAGGCGATTAGTGTCAGTCATTCTGGATTTTATCTGTCTGACTCTCATGAAAGCCTCAGCCAGAGTACGCTCTTTCGTGGTATCCCACACCAGGTAGCTTGCTATCGTTGTGGGTCATATCACGAAAGAGATTTCAGCTCTGGAGACCCTTGTGAGGACGTGATTAGAGCCACCTGAGAGATTGATCACACAAGTAGCCCTAGACCGTGACCTATATATAAGACCTAACCTGTTTAGGACACAAGGGCAATTCACCTACCCGTTGCATCATCGCAAAAACTTTTTATCTTTCAAAAAAAAAAAAATCAAATAATGAAAACCATTCACTCCTTTTGCCCTTTACGTATATTTTATGTGACATGGTTAATGTTTCTCAAAATTTGAATCACCAAAATTTTCTCTGTAACGTCATTCTTTACTTCATCATACATCATCGTTATTTCATAAAAAAAAAATACAAAAAAAAAATCCTCACATGCACGCTATTCATCTCATTTAGGTTTGCCGGGAATTGTAAGAGGCTCGAAAGTTTTGTCATAAGCAAGGCGATATGGGATCAAACTGTGAAGCAATCCAAACTCTGAACTACCCTATAGTAAAACAGCCTAATCTGACAAGTCTAAGGGAATTTGCTGGTCGATTGCCGCCCATCGAGCGCAGGTCTTTTGATAGAGTGTATGGGAAGATTATTATGTTACTACATTTGGACGTGCAAACGGATGCCATTGCCGCTTTGAGCCAGTTCTACGACTCTTCATTAAGGTGCTTCACCTTCAAAAATTTCCAGATGGTGTTGCACCCCGAAAAATCCCGGCTTGGATTTCTCAATGTACAACGTGGAAAAATTTTGGAGCCGCCACCAATATTTTAATTTTAAGACCAAAACATTGAAAAAAGGTCTTTTGGACAAGGCGGATGGTCTTTGAAAACTAGAGATATAGGTTCGGGGGCCGATTACGTGCGAGGAAGGTGTTAGCACCGCGCACGTCCTTTCTACCGAAAGGGAACCTCTAATTAAATGTGTGGTTTTAACATTTGATTTGAAAATACCTAGATTTGCCTATTTATTTCTTGTTTGAAAGCTTAATGAAAATTTTATTTTTGGCGAGGAAGGGGAAAAAAAAAAAGGTTTTTTAGGAAAAGTGCTTGACGGGACATGGCCCGCTCCTACGTATCTCCCGGTGCGATGGAGAATTCAAAGCTACGTAGTTCTTGGTTCTTTTTGAAAAGTTTTTGTTTTTTTATCTTTTTTAGTGAGTTTTTTGAAATAGGACGAGCATTAGCAAATGATTGAATTAGCAGAGGCTATGATGAATCACTACTAAATACTCAAAAAGAGAGTTGCACCGTTAGTCAAACGAACAAAGGTTCTGATGGACTATTGATAACAACTCGTTTTTTTATTATCCTTTTGGAAAGTGATTTTCGAAAGAGATTGATTTGTACGATGATCAAACTAACAAAGGTTATGATGGATCATCGTTTATTATTTTTAGGAGAAAAGGACATTGTTACTAATAGCTGAACGAACAGAGGCTCTGATGAGCTACTAGCAACAATGGGTTTGAAAATGATTTTGTTTGTTTTATGAAAATGATTGGTTTAGGGGGATGAAAAGAATTTTTATTTGTTGCGCTTGACGAGAACGTGGCTCGCTCCTACGTATCCCAAACGGGAATCAAAGCGACGTAGTTCTAATGAAAAATGTTTTTAAAAGGGTTTGAAAGGGACAAGTTGAATCATCTGAGACCATCTTCACCACTTAGAAAATGATGCACTAGGCATAAGTGGGAATCATATGGTTCGTCATCAACAATGGACGATAATATACAAGAACGAGTAGATAAACGCTATAGCTAAGTTAAATCACATGGATCACAATAACTAAATATTAACAAACGGAAAGACTGAAATACCTCTGATGAAGACAGATATTACAACTCTGAAGAACGCAAACCCCGACTAACCCTTGCAGGAGATCAGCTCAGATGGACCAAGGGCGCGAATAGAGCAAAAATGAAGCGGAGAACTGGAAAATGAGATTTGCGAGAGTTGTCTTCCCAGATCTCGTGAAATGTCTCTGGAGCAATTCTTCTCAGATCTCGTGGAATGTGTGTGTGAAATGGTGAAGCTTAGCTTCCTATTTATAGAGTTTCAAAAACACAACCGTTTGACTTTTAACAATTAATGCATGACATAATCGATTATGTCTTTCAATTGAAACATATGCTAATCGATTATGTTGATGAAGATGGAAACTTTGGTGAGATGATAATCGATTATTGTTGTAAGACAAAACAGGTGCATAATCGATTATCAACCTTCCTTAAAAGGTGGTAATCGATTATGTGCTTTAGTTGTTTGAAGCCCCTAATCGATTATGGTATATAAAAAAGGAAGGTAAGGATAGCTTGCTAATCGATTATTCTTTTTAGTTATTTGAAGCACATAATCTATTAGTTTGATAAGAAAGGAAACTTTGTTTGCTTGCTAATCGATTATGTATTTAGTTAAAATAGGATGCTAATCGATTATGTGCTCTGAAACATTCAGGCACATAATCTATTAGCATAATCGATTATGCCTTGTGAAAATAGATTTCAAGCTTTCAACAAAATTATTTTTTGGGTTTAGGTGCCACCTTATGCATGCATGCAATTTTGTAAAATATTTTTTCAAAGCTTATTTTGATGCATCATGCATGTTTTGAAAAATCATCTCTCAGCTACTAAAGTATCATAGACCTTAAGTGATAGGACCTTACACAGTGTCCTAGAGAAAGCGGATAAACAATTAGGTCTTGATTTTTGAGGTGGCTTCTTCTCCAAGCTGCTCCACTTTAATATTTCCTGCTCTTCCATTCATGTCCTGTACTTTATTTTGTCCCTGCACTTTTATACACTGCAACCATTAGTGGACTAAATGTAATTTGTTATCATACCAAACAAAGAGTGTTTGTCCTTGGTTCAACAAACTCCCCCTTTTTGATGATAACAAATTAATAGGACCCAAAAGCAATGCATAAGTTATTTTTTTTATATTTTTCTTTTTGTGTGGAAAATTAGGGTTTTGACCTAAGCCGGACAAAATTGGGGTATGACAGATGGCACCTACCCTGGAAGAATATACACAGATCTTCGGCTTTCCTCAACAAGACAATGGACCCTACCAGTATCAGGGACAATACTACACAGATGAGAAACTCGCCTCAATGTTACAAACCAGCAAAGAGAACTTGAAGCTCCGGAAGAAAAATCGAAATGGCATTGCAGGATTCCCACAAGAGTATCTAGAAAGCCAAATGAAATCCTTCGCCGACGCTAGAAATTGGGGTCCTTTTAAGCAGGTGTTAGCTTTGACCATCTTTGGCATTGTCCTATTTCCACGCCTTGAAAGATATGTGGACACAACAGCTATTGGTGTCTTCTTATCCTTCAAGGATGGAGAAAACCCACTCAATCCGATTCCAGCCATGCTCGCTGACACTTACTGTACTTTCACTCATTATAGTGAGCTAAGGGGAAAGAGGATATCTTGCTGCCTGCACGCCTTGTATGTTTGGCTTCTCACCCATGCTTTCGTTAACAAAGTCAGAGTAGAAAGCCCAATTGAAGACGCCAGAGGGTGTGATGTGAAGACAATGAACACTAGTGAATGGTTGCAAGTGCTAGGGGGCCTTCATGAATACAAGGTTCGTTGGCACCCATCATGGTGGAAAGATAGGCCCGCAGTAGTTTTTCAATGTGGAAACTTTCAAAACGTCCCGCTCATGGGGACAAGAGGATGCATAAATTATAATCCTTCTCTAACTCTAAGACAGCTGGGGTACCCCATGCGAAATCCGCCCACCGAAGACATGTTAATCCCTCTTTACCTCCATGAAGGAAGCCCAAAAGAGGTTGACATGCTCCGGAAGATTTCTCAAGCGTGGGATATGGTCGTCCGCAAGGGACAAGAGATTACTAAGGGGAGCGGCGATAAGGAAACCACCTTTCGTCAATGGCTCCAAAAGAGGATCCAAGACACCCGATTGCCCTACCAAAGTGCACTATGGGTTGAGGAAGAAATACCTGAACCTAGCCTTCCCACTGTCGAAGATTTAGATAAGCTTAAAATGGCATTGTCAAAGGCCGAGGAAGAAAAGAAGGGCTTGCAGGCAGAGTTAGAGAAAGTGCTCCTAAAAAACCAGAAGTTGGAGGAGGAGAATGCAAGTAAGTCAGTGGCCATTGAAGACAGCCGCAAGTAGCTCAAGATTGAACAAAAGGACAAACTAGACGTTCAAAAGTACCTAAGAGGGGCGAAAGAGGAAATAAAACGTCGCAACCTGAAAATGATCCAAGCCATCGAGGATGCATACAAGTGGAAAAAGTTATGGGAAGAATCAATGATTGCTGAAAAGACCGCACAGAGCCTGCTAATGGTATCAAAAAGAGAGTCCCGGATGATGGCAGCCGAGTTTGAAGAGCAAGTGAAAAGTATCAAGCAGGATAAAGATACCATTGAAGAGATACTCCGAGAATACCAACAAGCCTTGAGAAGGGAGCATGAAAAATCTGATGAGCTGAACGACCATATCAGATATCAAGAGGAGGTTTACCACCAGTTGAAGACAGAAAGCATCTATTGGGAGAACCGCTTTGTGGAGTTGGTCAGCAGGATAGAAAACCATGAAGCCTTCATAGAGTTGAAGAATGAAAGCTTATACTGGAAAGACAGATTCTCAAAGTTGGCATGGCTGGCCAATTGAGCTATCACGGGAATCCCCAAACGTCTAAAGGAGGCTAACGCGGCAATGCACCCGTTTAACACCCCGGTCCAAGTTTCCGAATTCATGGAGTTTTGCGAGGTTCTGATTGCCGAACTCCGGGAGAAGGCTGGCAGCACTACTAGTAGAAAAAGAGGGAGGAGTGGAAAAATGAAAGCCATATGTATTTGAGTGAAATTTAAAGAACATTGTACTTTTCTTTTCGAAGTTTTATTTCCAAAATGTTGTACTTTCCTCCATCAATGAAGTTTGTTTGTCCCACATGCTGATCCTTTATCTTGAAAATATTGTGGAACTTTAATCTGTGTACTTATGACAAATCAGGATGCGCTTGCAATTCCCGACCTAAAACAATAAGACTCATGCACACATGCATCATTCGCATTTTCATCCATTCATATACTCATACATATACTCATACCATGTGTCCCACCAACAGAGAGTAAAAGACAAGCTGGTGCGTCAACATCGCTATTGGACTCGTTCTCAGGCCAGAAACATCGAAGAAAACCAGGACAATCCGCCTCAAGATAACCAAGATCAAGGCAATCCACCTCAGAACCTAGACAATCAAGAGCTTAGGGCAGAAATAGATGGGATGAAAGAACAGATGGCTGAAATCTTAAAGGTTTTACAAGCTTTGAAGGGCAAAGACACAAGCGAAGATGTCTCCGCTGGGAACACGGAAAATCAAGTTACCAACCCTCCTCCTCCCAATGGACTCGGGATCCCGCATACAGTGCCCCCCACTGGGACTAATGACCAGGGTTACATATGGCCTCCTTACGGACTTCCACAAGGTTACACACCTCCGACAGTCGATGCTAGTCCAGAAAACGGTACCTCAGGAGTCGCGGGCCAACAACAGCTTACACCAACGGGTCACGATGGTAATCCGGGGGCACCACAAGTTCAAAACCCGACCCCCGTCATCATACCACAAAGACTCCCACTTGGCTGCCCTCCACCGCCGATAGTTGACGCTCAAGCTCAGGGTTCCAACCTCAGGAATCCCACTCATTCACATACCCCAAATGTGAACCCAGCCATAGTTCCGATGATTCATCCTTACTATGGTATGAGTGGGCTCCCTCACAATTACTCTATGGAGAACCCTCAAGCCAAAGACAAACTACAAATGCTTGAGGAAAGGTTGAGAGCAGTCGAGGGATCCAATGTTGGTGCGAGAGATGCTTATGACTTGTGCCTCGTCCCTAACGTAGTCATCCCTCCAAAATTTAAGGTGCCAGACTTCGACAAATATAGAGGGTCGACTTGCCCTGTAAGCCACTTAACCATGTACTGCAGGAGGATGGCGGCGTTTGCTCACGACGACAAATTGCTCATCCACTACTTCCAAGATAGTCTGTCTGGGGCAGCTTCGAGCTGGTACATGCAATTAGAACGTGCCCATATCAGATGCTGGAAAGACCTAGCCGATGCATTTTTGAGGCAATACAAATATAACATTGACATGGCTCCCGATAGAACACAGCTGCAGAGCATGACGAAGAGAGATAATGAGCCCTTCAAAGAATATGCCCAACGCTGGAGAGGGTTGGCTGCACAGGTAGTACCACCTTTGTTAGAAAAGGAGATGGTATCCATGTTCATGGATACCCTTCAATCACCTTTTTACGACAGGTTGATTGGGAGCGTGTCTTCGAACTTTTCAGATATGATCGTCATCGGAGAAAGATTAGAGAATGGATGGAGAAACGGGAAGATTGCATATAGCTCCGCTGGAACCAGCAATCAGAAAAGGCCCTTCTCAGGTTTTCCTAAAAAGAAGGAGGGCGAAGCTAATGCCATCTCTGGATCCGGAAAGCCTCCCTACAACAACCCCCGACAGACTTTACAAATACCTACTCAAACACCACAAGCCCCACCTCACCAAGTCAACCCAGGCTATAGACCACAAAACTACCAAGAAAGAAAGCCCGCCAATTTCGACCCAATACCCATGTCATACACAGACCTATTCAATCACCTCATCAGTCACAACTTGATCACTCCCCGTCCAATGAGACCCCTTCAACCTCCTTTCCCTAGGAGCTATGACCCAGAGGCTAGCTGTGGATTCCACGCTGGGGCAGTTGGCCATTCAACAGAAAATTGCAAGGCATTGAAATATGTAGCACAAGACTTAATTGAATCTAAATGGTTAAGCTTCGCAGAAGATGGTCCGAATGTTGCCACTAACCCTCTGCCGGGGCACGGGAAACCCTCCGTCAATGCCATTGAGGATGTTGAGGGGCAATTATTGGTCAGAAAAGTGGAGGACATTCTCACACCCCTGGTCAGAAAAGCATTCAAACCAGTCCTACAAGACTTATTAGACCGACACATAATACAAATAGGTCTTCAAAAGAAAGAGGAAGGCGTGTCGACTCTCCAGTCAAGCATTGACCAGAGCAAGAGTATCCGGAAACCACTGGAAATCCATTACAAAAAGGACACAAAGCTAACCACCGCTGTGCCTAAACCAATCACTATTCAAGTGCCAGTCCCTTTTCCCTTTAAAAGCACCAATGCAGTCCCGTGGAGTTACGATGTGAAAGTTCAGACTACCCCTGATGTCATTAACATCTCAGGGACCGGTGGGATGACTCGAAGTGGGCGTTTCTATACCCCTGGAGGGCCTAGTGAGGGCCGAACAAAAGAAGGGGAGGAAAGAGCCCGTAAAGGCAAAAGCATAGAGCAGGAACCTGTCGATAAGAATGCAGGAAAGAAGACGTTATCCGAGCAAGAAGCCAGTGAATTTCTGAAGCTTATGAGACAAAGCGAGTATAAGGTGGTTGATCAACTGAACCAAACTCCCGCAAAGATATCTTTGTTGTCATTACTGCTCAGTTCCGATGCCCATCGTGCAGCATTGACAAAAGTATTGAATGAGGCCCATGTCGCTCATGACATCTCGGTCGGCCAATTTGATGGGATCGTCGGAAACCTTGTTGCAAGTAATTATCTCACCTTTACTGATGATAAGATTCCAACTGAAGGAAGAGGGCACAACAAGGCCCTACACATATCTGTGAAGTGTGGAGATTACTCTCTTGCTCGGGTACTTATTGACAATGGTTCATCTTTGAATGTATTACCCAGATCAACCATGGAGAAATTAGATGTGGACTGTTCATACATGAGACCAAGCTCCATATTAGTCAGGGCCTTTGACGGATCGAAAAGGGAAGTCATCGGAGAAATGGAATTACCTGTGCAAGTGGGTCCAGAGCACTTCGTGGTGACCTTCCAGATAATGGATATTGCCCCATCTTACAGTTGTCTCTTGGGGAGGCCGTGGATCCACTCTGCAGGGGCAGTTCCCTCTTCTTTACACCAGAAGCTCAAGTTCATAGTCAACAACAAGCTGGTGGTTATTTTCGGTGAGGAAGAAATGCTGATAAATAGGTCCTCTCCCACTCGTTACATTGAGGCTGCTGAAGAGTCTTTTGAAACTGCCTTCCAAGCATTGGAAATCGCCAATACATCTGCTATGTTAAAACCCAAGCTATCCAAGACTACCGGGATGGTTGCTAAGTTCATGATAGGAAAAGGCTACCAAGATGGAGGAGGCTTGGGAAAGACCGGACAGGGGATCCTGACGCCAATACAGCCAGAGGAGAACAAAGATAGGCATGGGATAGGATATCGGCCCAATCGCACTGACAAGAGAAGGATTGTGGAGGAAAAGAAGGAGCGAAGGTTAGACAGGCTTGAGGGCAGGGTGCCAAATACGAAGAGGATCATCGTCTGCGACATCAAGGAAAGCTTTCAGAGTGCGGGAATGTTGAACCCCAATCAGATCGCCGCAGTTGAGGACGATCTAAGCGCTGAAGAAGGTGTAGCCAGTCTTGTACGCCCTTGTCCTGCAAACAAAAGGCTCAAGAATTGGGAGATCATTGATTTTCCTGTGGTTTTTAGTTCAAAGTAATGTTTCTATAATGTAATCCTCTGGCTCTGCCCAAAGCCTGAGGATATTTCATTCGGGCACGCATGTTTTTCTTTCACTATTAATATCAATGCAACGTTATTTCAGTTCCCAATTCGTTTTTATTCCATTAATTTACACTAATGCGGATCCGAAAAAAATGTCTTTGAAAATAACAACGCCAATAATCCATATTGTAACTTTGATCACCCCATCAATCAAACTGAGGAAGATGTTGAGGATAATTGGAAAACCCCTCCGGAGTTAATGAGAATGATGGAACAAGAGAAAAAAATAATCGAACCCCACGAGGAATCAATTGAAACGATCAACTTAGGCACGGAAGAAGACAAAAAAGAAGTTAACATTGGCACCACATTGAAAGACAGCGAGCGAGAGAAATTGGTTAGGTTGTTGTTTGACTATGTTGACGTCTTCGCATGGACATACCAAGACATGCCTGGACTGGACCCCAACATAGTCGAGCATAAGTTACCAGTAAAACCAGAATGCCCGCCGGTAAAACAAAAGTTAAGAAGGATGAAACCAGAAATGTCGCTGAAAATCCGAGACGAGGTTAAGAAACAGTTCGATGCCGGGTTTTTAGCAGTGGCAAAATACCCTCAATGGGTAGCCAATATTGTACCGGTCCCAAAGAAAGACGGGAAGGTTCGGATGTGTGTTGATTATCGAGATCTGAACAGAGCTAGTCCCAAAGATGACTTCCCTTTGCCTCACATTGATGTTCTGGTAGATAGCACAGCACAACACTCTCTGTTCTCCTTCATGGATGGATATTCCGGATACAACCAAATTAAGATGGCCCCTGAAGACATGGAGAAAACTACCTTCATCACTCTCTGGGGAACCTTCTGTTACAAAGTAATGCCATTCGGACTGAAGAATGCTGGTGCAACGTACCAAAGGGAAATGGTCGCATTGTTCCATGATATGATGCATAAGGAAATAGAGGTTTACGTGGATGACATGATTGCAAAATCCAAGACTGAAGAAGAGCATATCGTCAATCTGCAAAAACTCTTCGAACGTCTCAGGAAGTTCAAACTCAGATTAAACCCTGCCAAATGCACTTTCGGTGTAAGATCAGGAAAGCTGTTGGGTTTCATAGTCAGTCAGAGGGGAATAGAAGTAGATCCAGCCAAAATACGAGCAATACTAGAAATGCCGGTACCGAGTACTGAAAAAGAAGTTCGTGGTTTCCTGGGAAGATTGAACTACATCTCTAGGTTCATATCGCAGCTAACATCTACATGCGAGCCTATCTTCAAGCTTTTGTGCAAACACCAAGAAACAAAGTGGAATGAGAATTGCCAAGAAGCCTTTGAAAAGATCAAGAGGTACCTCCAAAATCCACCGATTCTGATGCCGCCTGTGCAGGGCAGACCTCTCATCTTGTATCTAACGGTGCTAGACAAATCGATGGGTTGTGTACTGGGACAACATGATGAATCCGGAAAGAAGGAGCATGCCATCTACTATCTAAGCAAGAAATTCACTGAGTGCGAGACAAGATACTCATTGTTGGAAAGAACGTGTTGTGCTCTGGCCTGGGCTGCACGTCGTTTGAGGCAGTATATGCTGAGCCACACGACTTGGTTGGTATCTAAAATGGACCCAGTCAAGTATATTTTCGAAAAACCCGCACTCACAGGGAGGATCGCTCGCTGGCAAATGCTACTATCTGAATACGACCTTTTATATGTCACCAAAAAACAATCAAGGATAGTGCATTGGCTGAGTACTTGGCACACCAGCCCATTGAAGATTACCAATCAATGCAGTGCGATTTCCCAGACGAAGATATAATGGCTCTATTCGTAGAAGGGAATCCTCCGGACAACGAAAGGTGGAGAATGTTATTCGACGGCGCTTCTAATTTATACGGGCACGGGGTCGGAGCTGTACTGATCTCTCCTGATAACCGCTTCGTACCGTTTACCGCTAGACTGAGTTTCTATTGCACCAACAACATTGCAGAATATGAAGCGTGCGTCCTAGGCATCAAAGCAGCCCTTGAATGGAAAGTCAAAAGACTCGATGTATATGGGGACTCAGCTTTAGTCATCCACCAGACAAAAGGTGACTGGGAAACCAGGGATTCCAAATTAATTCCTTATCATGATCACATCCAAAAGATGGTTGAACAATTTGAAGAGATCACTTTCCATCATCTCCCTCGCGAAGAGAATCAGTTGGCCGATGCTTTGGCGAATTTGTCATCAATGTTCAACATCAATAACGACAAGAGTCTGACATTCATCCGAATCCAACATCGAGACCTACCGGCACATCATTGTGTGGCAATCGAAGAAGAGCCTGACAGTAAACCTTGGTATTACGATATCAAGCACTATATCACAAACAGAGAATATCCTCTTGGTGCCACCGAGAATGATAAGAGGACACTTAGGAGGCTGTCAATGGGTTTCTTCTTAAATGGGGAAGTGCTTTATAAGAGGAATCACAATATGGTCCTCCTCAGATGTGTAGTAGAAGAAGAAGCAGAAAGAATTATGAAAGATGTCCACGAAGGCTCGTTCGGCACCCATTCTAATGGGCACACCATGGCAAGGAAAATCCTAAGGGCTGGCTACTACTGGTTGTCAATGGAGACTGACTGCTTCAACTACGTCAGAAAATGCCACGAATGTCAAATCTATGCCGACAATATCCATGTACCACCTGCCTCTCTGAATGTCCTAACAGCACCATGGCCATTCTTAATGTGGGGAATGGATGTCATCGGTCCCATCGAACCCAAGGCATCAAACGGACATCGTTTCATTCTTGTCGCTATTGATTACTTCACCAAATGGGTCGAGGCCGTTTCTTACGCCAGTGTAACAAAATCAGTGGTTGTCAGGTTCATAAAGAGAGATTTGATTTGCCGCTACGGTCTTCCAAATAAGATCATCACGGACAATGGGACCAACCTGAACAATAAGATGATGAAAGAGTTGTGTGACGACTTCAAAATCCAGCATCATAATTCCTCCCCATACCGTCCAAAGATGAATGGGGCAGTTGAGGCAGCAAATAAGAACATAAAGAAGATCGTGCAAAAGATGGTAGTGACCTTCAAGGACTGGCATGAAATGTTGCCCTTCGCTTTGCACGGGTATCGGACCTCTATCCGCACATCAACAGGGGCAACACCATTCTCACTAGTATATGGGATGGAAGCAGTTCTTCCCATCGAGGTGGAAATACCCTCCCTGTGAGTGCTAATGGAAACAAAATTGGAGGAAGCAGAATGGGTTCAAGCTCGTCTGGATCAGTTGAACCTCATAGAAGAAAAGAGAGTAGTTGCTTTGTGTCATGGGCAGTTGTACCAACAAAGAATGAAAAAGGCTTATGATAAAAAACTGCGCCCCCGCCAGTTTCAAGAAGGAGACCTCGTGCTCAAGAAGATGTTGCCTATCCAAAAGGATTCCCGTGGAAAATGGACCCCTAACTATGAAGGACCTTATGTGGTAAAGAAGGCATTCTCTAGAGGAGCATTGATTCTCACAAAAATGGACGGTGAAGACCTCCCACTCCCAGTGAACTCGGACGCAGTTAAGAAGTACTATGCCTAAAGAAATATATGGAAAAAAGAGAAAGATGAGCCAAGCAAAAATAAGCTCTCTAGGTCGAAAACCCGAAAGGGCGGCCTAGGCAAAAATTAGAGCGACCCGGTGGACTGAAAACTCTAAAGAGCAGTCCAGGCAAAAATTAGGGTCAGAAGTTGGACTTTGAGCTACAAAGGCAGTCAATACCTCCGAAAGTTGGACAATGAATGCTCAAAGTTATGTTAATGGGCGATTGGCGTTATTACTTCAAAGATACAAACAATCAAAAGATCAGCTTTCCTTGTTTTCTTTTTCTTCTCTTTCTTTTTTGTAGTTTAAACTCCCAATGTAATTTTCAGCCAGCGCAACCTTCCGCGCATTTGTTTTCCATTTGAATATTAAACACTTCCTTTATCCTCTCATTTCCCTATTATTATCATAAAAATAACGTTCATGGTAGACGATACTGAATTGCGAAACATGTGCATGATCACAAGCATTATAATCATTGCGAAATTTCTAAAAATCACAAAAAAGAGATGATCTCTCATAAAGTTGCAAAAAGGACAAATGCATAATCACTTCAGCAAGTCTTAATAACCCGCACTTTGGCATCACTGCTTGAGGAAACCCTCGTATCCCACATCGAGAGTCACGCGAGTTGATGATACCAGCAGAGTCAAGAAAGAGCAAAAGAGCATAAAGAGCTAAAGAGCAAAAAGAGCAAAAGAGCAAGAAAAGAAAATGAAAAAAAGAAGAAAGCCAAGAACAAAAGCCAAAAATAAAATCATGCCACATTTCATTCATCATGTCATCAATTACTTAACTACATGCACGCATGCATCATTCATTGCAGGTGTCTGTTGAGATAATTTTAGTATGTATCGTTAGCACCATTTCTTCAGACCCCCAGCGGTCTTTCAGAGCCCAAGCACTCCTTCAGACCAACAATGGTCCTTCAATCCAGATCGCACGCCGCGTTATCGAGCAACCGACGGATCATCCGGCCCCAGGCCCTTCAGACTAGCTGTGTCCGCCTAAAAAAAACACAGTTCACGTCCTTCGTGGTTATATCAGTTCCGGACCTGATTAACCCTAATGGCCGCTCGAAAAGAGGCCACCCCCAGACCGTATTACTAGTACCATAAGCTAGTTGCGCTCCTTCAGACCCATCGGTCCCTCAGGCTTAGGCATGCCCTTCAGACCCCGACGGTCCCTCAGTCGAACGCAAGTCGATGCGCCAAGCATTGATTTTGAACTAGACCTTCAGAGCCCCAATGCTCCTTCAGATCCCCAGCGATCCTTCAGATCCCCAGCGATCCTTCAGATCCCCAGCGATCCCTATTTACCTTCTGTCTAAAGCAACCCAGTTTTCATAAGTTTCGAAAAAAAAAAAAAACCTCAGTCTGGACAAAATTAGCGTCTTGTTATCTTTATTTCTATTTTCCTCGAGAAACACGGAATCCCTCCGATTTCCTAGCAAATATAAATAAAGAGGGGCAGCTGTAAAACCCTAATTTCGTCCGATCAAAAATGAGAGATTTTATTTTTAATAAAAATAATAATCATTTTTATTTTCATGTCATGTATTATTTTATTTTAGTTGCCACAAGTTTTTAACCAAAAAAAAATATATTAATTAGAAGTGAAGAAACAAAAAATAAGCCAAGGAGGAAATGGAGGGGGGTCTGTTAAAAAAAAGATGAGGTGCAATCAGGATTGGGCCATCAGAAACCCAACCCAACCAAAAAAAAACTAGCCCAATTCGCCCCAAACCCTAATTCCTATCCAACCCATAACCCAACTCCTCCTAACCCTAATTACTATCCAACCCATACCCATTTCCCCTCCACCAAAACCCTAATTCGGCCATCCCCCTTTTACCCTAAAAATCATCCACATTCAATCCCCCCCTTAACCCAAAAATTCGGCCACATTCACTCACATTTCCCCTCCTAAAAATTCGACCCACTCCCTCTTTTCCCTCCTTGGAAATTGCATTTTTCCTTTCCACACTCCACCTTTCCTATTTTCTCTCAATTCCACTTCCCCACACTTCCCACTTCCCCATTTTTCATTTCCCCATACACTCAACCTTTCCTTCTCTCCCCCATCCTACGGCCCCATCCCTCACTCTCCTCAATCTCACGCTACCTCTCTCTCTTTCCCCCACTCACACTCAACCTTTCCTTCTCTCTCCCCACCCTACGACCCTTTCTCTCTCACACTCTCCTATCACACACTTCACTTCATCTTTCTCATCACTCTCCCACTCACACACACTTCCTCATTCACACACACTTCCTCTCTCCCATTTCCACGCACACCCCTCCCACCAAACCCTAAACTCCATCATTTTTTTTCTTCCCTCACATTACTCCTCACCACTCACGGATCCCCCTCTCTCTCACACAAAAAAAGCCATCATTCTCTTCTCTGCTGTGCCCATACCACTCTCACGAAACCCTAAGGCACCATGCCCTTTTTTCCTCCTTAGAAATTTCTGCTGTCTCTGTCATGTCAAGCCAGTCTCAAAGCAAAGAAGAAACAACAAGGTATGGTGAAGAGCAATTCAAAAAAAAAAAGAAGCACAGAGAAAAAAAAAAGAAGCCCTTTTTGTATAAATAAGGGGGCCATGACTTTGAAGAGGGGACGGTTTTGAAGGAGGAGGAGAAAAATTTTCGGAGTAAAAAAAAAGAAGAAAGTTTAGATCTTTAGAAAAAACAGTGAGATTTGTTCACTTTTTTTTAGTTTAAATTCCTTCTCCTTCCAATTTTTTTTTTAGTTTAAATTCCGTTGTATTAAAGAGACCCTAGGAGGAATTCGTGTCCCCAACATTTCCAGATTTTAAGGTACTGTAATGTGATTTTCGGATTCAATATATTGTTGCTGTTTTTTTCATTAATTTGTTGCTTGTTTTTTTTAGTAAATCGTTTTTTTGTATATATTTGTTTCTGTTTTTATTTTTTATTTGTTGCTGTTTTTTTCATTAATTTGTTGCTTGTTTTTGTTAGTAAATCATTTTTTGTATATATTTGTTGCTGTTTTTAATTTTTATTTGTTGCTGTTTTTTTTTATTAATTTGTTGCTGTCTTTCCATTAAATCGTTTTTTCTTGTATATATTTGTTGCTGTTTTTTTTCTATTAATTTGTTGCTGTTTTTTTTCCATTAAATCGTTTTTTCTTGTATATATTTGTTGCTGTTTTTTTTTCTATTAATTTGTTGCTGTTTTTTTAGTAAATCGTTTTTTTTTTGTATATATTTGTTGCTGTTTTTCTTTATTTAATTGTTGCTGTTTTTTTATGTAAATTGTTGCTGTAATTCTTTTTTATACATATCATGGCTGTTATATTATTTTAATTGTTGCTGTTTTTTTTTAAATTTTTGTTGTAATTTTCGGATTAAAATAAAGTTCTTTTTTTAAAAAAAAAAGTGTTTTTTTTCTTCCAAAATAAATGGTTACTAATGCCACTACATTCGCAAAAAAAAAAGGAATAATAACAATATTTATTTAAACAAAAAACAGCAAAAGGCACCTTTTCAAATCATAACCATGACAATTATTTCAAAAAAAGGAGAATATTTCTTTATAAATTCGCAAATCTTTTTCTCACCGAATGTTTTCTTCTAACGTAGGTAGTAATCAAATCCATCAAAACCGATTTTTTTTGAAATAAACTAGCGAACCAATCAGTCAAAAAGAAATTAAGCAATCATTTTTTTCTTTAGCGTCAAATCGCTATTTGCACCCCCCCACATTTTAGTAATACAGCACTCCCCGCTTTCAGCCCAATTTTCGCGCAAGGGTCCAAAAAACCAAATACTCAGTTTTGGGCTGCTACTAAGCCCACCACCCATTTCCATTTAATACAACACCTCTGTTAATTGCACCCACCTTTTAATTATAACTCACCCCGTTTTTATTTACACCATAATGTTTCCAAACCGTTTTTTTTTTCTTTCAAACAATCAAACTCATACAAAAAATATGTTGTTACTAATGGTCACTCTGAGCTTAGCTTGTTTGACCGATAGGACTAACCTTCATTTTTCACAGCAGATTAGTAGCGGTGATCACTCTGAAGCTACTCGTTTGATCATCGCAAGCACCCGCCTAAACTTCAAGAAATTTCCAGTTAATAGAACACAAACGTAATCTCAATTCTCTTTTTTTTAAAAAAAAATCACGCTTCCCAGTAAGCATTTTTTTTAACAAAACGCTCGATCACAAACCGGGTATTTATAGCGTTCACTCTGGGCCCAGCTCATTTGAACGCTGTAAACACTTTCTTTTTCGAATAAGCCATTAGTGGTGACCACTCTGGATTTATCTGTTTGGTCACCATGAGCGGCCTCTAGTTTTCGCAAACTTTTCAATAAATAAAAAAAATACCAACACACAAATATTTTCTATCCAAGAACTACGTAGTTTTGATTTCTCCATCGCACCCGGAGATACGTAGGAGCGGGGGCCCACTCCCGTCGAGCGCGAAAAATTAAAATTTTTATTAAGTCTTCCTTCCCGTTTTTTTCGCAAACAATCAAAATGGGTAAGCAAAATATCTTCTTTTAAAACTAACTTTTTCTACACATTAAATTAAAAGGTAACCTTTTTAGGATGTTGCGGGGTGCTAGTACCTTCCCCGCACTTAATCGACCCCCGAACCCAAAAACAAAGGTTTTTTCAATGTTTTCCTAAAAAAAAATATTGATGGCGACTCCATTGTTCAAAAACAACGAAGAATCCCTCCTCCGGATTTTTCGGTTGCTACTGTGGATACCTGTGTTGCAGGTAAACTAATATTACAGGATATGTTCTGATGATGAAAAAGACAAAGGTAAAGTTGACAGTCAAAGTCAATAAAAGTGACTAAACGTCAAAGTCAATCCAAGACAAACAAAGCCCAAGAATTGAAGATTCAAGTTTAAGGGTAGTCCTTAGGGTTTGGGTGTGTCTTAGGAAAAAGTGTAAGCTCTTTCAAAAGGTCAGCTCGTATATCAAAGTCTCACACACTCACAAAGTTTTTTAAAGATGCATGCATACTTACGTAAACAGTCCTATCACCTTTAAAATAATAAAATCGATTTCCTCATGCATAAACATATATCAAAATCGATTTTCAGGTAAAACAGAAAAGGAAGAATCGATTGTCAGGTCATGTACTTTTAGTACATAAATCGATTTCTGAGCCAAACAATTTTAAGGGAAGAATCGATTCCCAATCTTTTGCACTTAACTGAGAATCGATTCCCACATGTTTCAGGCAAGCTGAAAATCGATTCATACATATTTTCACTAAGTATAGAATCGATTCCTAGCTTTCCATGGTACTCAAGAATCGATTGTTCATATTTTTCAAACAAAGATAAATCGATTCCTCACTTAAATAAATCGATTCCTAGATCAATTGCATTTCAACAAAGAATCGATTCCTACACTATTTTCAACGTAAACTTGATTTCCTCATAGCCTATAAATAGGCAGTGCTTCACGATTCATTTTACACAACACAACCCATTTGCACGAATCAGAAAACTTTTGAGAAAACTCTTCACGCTTTTATTTTTGCTAAGAGTTAGTTGGGGTTGCATTCTTCAAGTTGTAATATCTGCCTTCATTAGAGGTATTTCTGTCTTTACAATTGTTTATTATTTAATTGTTGTGTTTTGTTCTAGGGAGTGGGGTATCTCTCTAGGGTAGCTGTTTGTACTAGGAAGTGGGGTATCTTTCTGGGGCAGCTGATTGTAACAGGGGTGGGGTATCTCTTGTTATTGTTATATTAGATTTGAGGGCTCTCTATAGGTGGGGTATCCTAGGAGGAGAGTGCCTGAGTCTGTAAAGGTTTTCCAAGGCACCTGTAAGCCTTGTTGTTTTGGTTAGTGGAAAATCTCACAAGGGTGTGAAGACTGGACGTAGGTCACTAGGAGGTGACCGAACCAGGATAAATCTCTGCGTGCTTTACTGCTTTCCTGCTTTACTATTATACCGCTTTAGTGCTTTATATTCTAATTCCTTCGCTTCCACTTAACCTGCGCGAAAATTGATCTAAGTCATTGAAAAGGGGAAAAACATTTTCGAAAGATCTGAAAAGTTTTAAATCTTAATTCACCTCCCCTCTTGAGACTGAAGCCACTTGGTAACAACTACATTGTTTATATTTTATCCCATTTTATGTTATTTTGTATTTATTTATCAATGTTGATGAAAATTTATGATATTGTTCCTGAAGAACAATAAATCTATTATCTAAGTATCCCTGACGGATTGCACAAATAACTGTTTATATGCATCATTATTTATTGTTCTGGACTGGGTCAAGAGACCCACTCCAGCAATTGGACCTGGGTCAGTCCAATAGCTTGGACCCATATCCACAATAAATCAGCCCATTCATGTCTATTGTGCCTCAACGGCTCAGATTCACCTGATCGATCCAACGGCTCAGAGCTAGCACATATTCCTATAAATACTGGCTTGCATAGCCAAAAATAGGTACATTCTCATTCCTTGCTATACTACTCTACAATTCTCAATACTATCTTGAGCGTCAGAGTGGCATCGCAGGTACCCCACCCGGGATCACTTTGGCATACCATATAGACGACAAGAGACCTACAACAGCCGTCACTGTATCCGACCTGGACGATTTCTAGGGGGCATAACCTCAGACCCCTGCTTTGTGGATATCCTCAAACCCTTGCTTTGTGGCTATCCACTTGAAAAAAAATTGGATCCAAATTATAAACACAATGCAATATACAAATATTGAAAGATTGGAGCGAGACCATGAGGTCTCAACCCCAAGGCACCAAGTGGGGCGCCAAATGCAAGTGAGGGGCGAGACCATGAGGTCTCCACCCCAAGCCGCCAAGTGGGGCGCCAAATGCAAAGTGAGGGGGGCGAGACCATGAGGTCTCAACCCCAAGTGGGGCGCCAAATGCAAGGTAAGGGGCGAGACCATGAGGTCTCAACGGCTCAGATTCCCCCGATCGATCCAACGGCTCAAAGCTAGCACATATTCCTATAAATATTGGTCTGCATAGCAAAAAATAGGTACATTCTCATTCCTGGCTATAGTACTCTACAATTCTCAATACTGACTTGAGCGCCGGAGTGGCATCGCAGGTACCCCGCCCGGGATCACTTTAGCATACCACCTGGACGATAGGAGACCTACCAACAGCAGTCACCGGATTCAACCTAGACGAGCGCTAGGTACAGAACATTTATGAATATTTTTTATATAGTTCCTGAAGAACTTAAAAGTTTAATATCCATGCATCCCTGAATGATTGCTTATAGAATGGTTTATCTTGATCATCATTGAAGAAGTTTTGCGGGATAGTTCCTGAAGAACTAATAATTTGGTAATCTAGTATCCTCGTAGTATTTCTATAATTGCATTTTCTATGATTACCATTTGTGGGGATTTGTGTAATAGTCCTTGAAGAACTATACATTTAGACTATGATGGAAGTTTATAACATATGCGGTTGACATTTACACAATAACAGCAATCTAAAAGATATAAGCATTTGATCTTCAAAATATTTTGAAGTTGTGGAATCTATTGAATTTGAGCAAAAAAGAAGTTGTTGACTCAAAATGAGAAAGGTAAATTGAACTTTATTCCCAAAAGTGAAAAATTCATATGAAAGGTTACAATAAAATGTCATTAGTATTAGTGGTTATAGCCTTTCTTATCTCTAATTATGATGTAGCGACTCATGAATTATTGAAAATTTACCTTCTTTTCCTACATATGTTTGGAATTCATATAAAAAATTTGCAAGAAAAAAAGGAATAACAAGAATTGATTGTATGACTAGATCCTAAAGAACTAGACACTCTTATGTTCTTACTCTCCATCGTAACTTTTTACTATCTTCTTGTAATTTCATGTTACCATAATGTTATAGCACATATGAAATGACATGGATCATACCTATTAAAAAATGACATTTCTAAGTTTTACAAACATGTAATTGAATCATGGTTAAAATAGTATGTACGGTTTCTATAGTTTTGTTTAATGAAGAAAAATTGTGTGACTCCAATTCTTTATGTATAAAATCGTAAATTTGTTATAAGCAAAAGTAATAATTTTATATTTTAATTTGAATGGACAAAGTTAAATACATTATTATTTTTAAAATAAATATGAAGGTGACTAAAATTATGCTATAGTAAACTAGAAGTCTGATTTGCACTTATAAAAAAACTAGTATGTGTATGACCCGTGCGATGCACAGGTATACATTATATTTTATTTAATTAATTTGTAAATGAAATTTGGTGTATGCATGTGGTATTTAAATTTAGTTACATTGTATATTAGTAGTTAAAAAGTATGAGTTTAATTGAATGAAATTAATATTTAGAAGTTTTGAGATTTAAACTATTAAGATCGGTAGCGTAACATCAACTATTAATGGTTGATGTATCCTTTGAAAGTGAGGTTGATGAGGATGATGTATCTTATGACCTATTGAAGCTTATGGTAATTAATTTTAATAGGTCATGGACTAAAAGTGGTGCAAATACCAAAGTCGCACGTATTATGTCTGCATCACACGATATAGAATATTATTTCACATAAATAAATATATTAATTTAGAAAAAAAGTTGGTTACATTAGAGATGTCAGCAGGGGGAGGCATGCACAGCCAACAGGTAGAAGTCCCCCACTAGCCACCCAGCTTTTTGGTAAAAATGTCCCCATACCCGCCTAATACTGTGCGGGTTTTTGCGAGTATAGATTTTTGCGAGTAACACATATTCACAGGTACTCACAGGCGCTTTATTTATTTATTTATTCATTGTTTTTACCAAACCCACATGTATTTATTAATTTACTTAAAAACAAATTTATTTAAAATAAATTACACACAAAATTAATTTTTTTAATATTATATTTGTTAATCATATAAGATAATTGGGCATTTATTATATATTTGATGACTTAAATTAGTTGATAAAAAGAGATAAAAAACATGTAAATATATGCAACTAAATATTAAATATAAAAAATATTTACTGATTAGGGTGGGTATGGGTACCTACGGGAACATGTACCCCATTACCCTTCTCCGCCTTTTTAACAAACGGATAATACAACTACATGTTTATTTTACTCGTAGGTAGTGTTTAACTACTCGCAGTGTGCCCATTACGTGTTTTATCCGCGGGTAACTTTCGGTAGAGATTTTTTTTCACCCCTAGTTACCATTTAAAAGTGGTAATTACATTAGGAGAGAATTTAGGTGTGGTTCCATAGGTGGTGTTATTATTTTCTAATCAAACCATGATACGTAGACTAATTATTTATATTTTTATTATCTTTTAAATATTTTTTTAAAAAATTAGTCCACACGCAATGGTGTGATTGAAAAGTAACACCAATCACACCTATAGAAATACACCTAAATTTTTCCCCAATGCAAATCGAGATGGTTTGTTTATGAATTCGGGATTAATTTTTTCTAGATTAGATTGTTTGAGAGAGTATAGATAAAATATCTTTTATGTATATTAATTTAAATATATTAATAAAATGGATAAGATGAAGTGGCGGATCTAGGACCAGGAGTTTGGGGAGACAAAAATTTTAAAAAACACACATCACTAAAAATATGTTAAAAATTAAATTTAATATATTTAATTAAATAAATTTAACAAGTCATAAGTGTCCTATATGCACACCAAATGAAGAATAATTGATGTGAATGATTGTGTGAATGTGATATAGTGTGAACTGAGTGCAAAATTAATAGGTTGGGTGTAAATTAATTTTTTCAGAATAAGAAAATATTTTTTTATTAGGAATTTAGGCATAATTTTATTTTTTCAAGGTATGCGCTTGACCCCCTATTAGAGTGTAAGTCCGCTCCTAATAAGATAATAGCTCTTTCTAAATGAGTAAATACTTATATATAATGAAAGCTTCCTAATACGTTTATTAATAATTTCGTGATATAATAATATATAATTAGATTTGTATCTCGCTATCTTATACAAAATATTATCTATATTAAAATATTAGTGCTTCTAAAGTGAGGAATCAACTAAATTTTTATAGAGATGCGAGATACTATAAACAGTTAACTTTTTGTATCGTACCTTTCATTTTTTTAATAACTTTTCTTCTTCCAATTTTATTAATTTTTTTTTCCAAATCATTAATGAGGGATAATTTTGTAAAATATAACTTATAATTTTTCTGTCCCATGCAAAATTAAATACTTTTCATAATTTGTGTGAAATGGTCAACACGTCATATAATAT
This sequence comes from Astragalus membranaceus, assembly GCA_039519185.1. NCBI lineage: Eukaryota > Viridiplantae > Streptophyta > Magnoliopsida > Fabales > Fabaceae > Astragalus > Astragalus membranaceus. The sequence continues at coordinate 119,080,056 of CM076851.1, forward strand.
ATGGGATGGAGGAGTAACATTATAGTACATTGAGGAGAGCCTCTATTGGCATTTGGTAACACCACCAAATCAATTTTGGCTCCCGCATATAAATAAATAAAAGAAAGGACAGCATGCTATGATCCATACCCCTCTAACTGATAAATTACAGCAGAGAAGCCAATTTGTTAAATAATGATAATAATTAGGAGGGTGTAATGTTGTATCTTACAGCTTTCAACAGCAAATATGGTCGTGTAATCCATCCAATGTTGAACCATCTTTCTAGTCTTTTTGACAGAAAAGCTTCCTTCTAATGATGGTACAAAATCTATTACAACTTATCTACCAATTTTAAAGCCAAAAAAATGGCAATGCAACTCCTCGGGATCCTCCATCAAAAAGAATGAGGAGTAAAAAATCCAATCGATCAAATTAGAATCCAAATGGTCATCATGAGCAACAATAAATGGCATTGTCATTACTGAAGCAATATTGGATTGAAGGATCAACCAGAAATACTTGTGGCTAGGACCGAGGATATTCACAAGACTTGAGTGTTGACCTTTACCTTCTTGGTTTGCATGATGTTTGCTCCTGCAAGTATTTCTCATGGACAACATAATAAAAGAAAGGCAACACAATGGAATCTATCTTTGTAAGACCAATTATGTTTACAAAGATTTAATACAAAATTAGAAGCTTCGAAGTTTTAACACGTGAAAGTAAGCCAATAGGTTTATAAGGAATACCTTGTTTAGAACTCATAAACAACACTTTGTTTCCTTTCCCAATCAAATATGTAACAGGTTTAAAACACGGAAATGTACAAAGTATATTGGCCCACCTCATGTTTGGTTTACTCCATTAGCTTTTGAACATAATACAGAAATGTGCAAGATATAAATATAATTGAATTGGGAAAAATGAGGAAGAAGGTACCTAGCGCTAATGATAGTGTGGCACTAAGAAGTCAAGACAATACCTTGGTGACATAGGCAAACCTCAACCAACTATGTGTGTCTGCCGAAGCAGGACCTAAGGCATGAACTTTAACCTACTCTCAATCATTAAACCCCAAAAACCATCTCAATCATCAAACCCCCAAGACCATCTTTCTCGTAGGGTCCAAAGCTATAGGCCAAATGCAAAAAGGGACCATACAATAAGAAAATCACAGTAAATTAGTTCAAAAGAAAGCATAAGCAAACAAAAACATAAAGAAGCTTTGGAAAACTATTGAAATCAATGCCTATTGTGGAAAACTCAACAAAGAGTAAGAGATCATAAACCATGAAACAAAAATAGAAACATCAGAACCAATGAGATGTTTAAGTCATAATTGAATGTATACCTTATAACTTGAAAATCCTCGTGTGGTCAATTTGGGGATAGGCACAGGGCATGCTCCCCATCCCAAATTAATATTATATAAATATCTTTACTATAGGTATATATTATTTTTTTTGGTACAAACGCAATTTTTTTGGTACAACTATAGGTACATATTATATTATTAGTAATCAATTTTTTGGTTTTTATATGTATTTTTAATTAAAAGTATTTATAAAATATTAAATTGTGCTACTTTTTATATTTTTTACATATTACAATATAAATGTAAGATACTTTTTTAATATTAAAATGTTATTCTTTTAATATCAAAAATGTATCTTAATATTAAAATGCTATTACAAACGTATCCTAATATTAAAATGGTATTCTTTTAATTAGATCCATCACTACATATTACAAATTAACGTATCCTAATATTAAAATATTATTCTTTTAATTAAAAGTAAGACTAATTTTGTAGAATAAAAAGGAACGTTTCCATTATTAAAAAAATCAGGTGCATTTAATTAGATTAAATGCAAATAATTGATTTTCTTTTAGTATTCAAATTTTAATTGAATGTAAAACTAATGTACAGATAGCAATGACGTGTAACATGAGAAGGCTAGGTGGACCAATAATTAGTTGACATATGTGAGTTTACTATTTGAGATTATTCTCAGCTGCATAACTAATAGATTAAGTTTTAGTAGTCGATTTAGTTTACTATTTAGAAGACGTTTTGCAAGGTTATCTTAAAGTGCTCAGTTTTGAATGACTAAAATATTTTTCAATAATATGAGTTTTTATCTGTCATTTGTTCTTAATGCATGCTAATTATAAGACATTCTCAGTTTTTCGAGTGTAACTAAGAGTATATGTGTGCATTTTATATTAAATTGAGTACATTATCAAGTTATGGTTAAAACTCATATGTTAGCATGTGTACTTGTTTTCAACTTGCAACCAAAAGTTTGCAAACTCTAATTGAAGGCTCCGGAAAAGCTAGTGTATTGTTTATTACCTAGAGAACAATTTATTTACATGTTGATACAATATTATAATCTCTCAAGTCTCATAGCAATTTATTAAGTTTTAAGGATATTCGTCCAAATGGATATTATATTCAAACAAGAAATGAAGGAGATGTTGAATATCTTTATATAACGAGACATACTTTGGATAAAATAAGTGTCGTGGAAAAACTGTCCACTTTTTCCTCTAGTTTGTACTACACTTATATCAGTGCAATTGAAGCACATACTGTAAACCTGAAGTTTACAAATCACAACCAATTTGTTTTTTGGCATGACCGGTTGAGCCATCCCGGTTCTAAAATGATGCGAAAAATAATTGAAAATTTGTGTGGTCATCAATTGAAAAACTAGAACATTCTTCAATCTAATTAGCTCTCATGTATCTCTTGTAAACATGGAAAATTTATAATTAGATCATCACCAGAAAAATTGGAAGTGAATATCTCAAAACTTTTTAGAACGTATACATATGGACACCCACCAAGTTGACCATTTAGATATCCTATGATTTTAATTAATATATCAATTAGAGACACATGTATTTGTCGTCAACTCACAACTAAAATTTTGTGAGATTGTTTGCTACTCTAACTTCACTAAGAGCTCATTTTTCTAAATTATCTAGAAAGCGCATGACAAGTATTGTATGTCTATTAGAACTGATATTGGACATCACGTAGCATATGTCCATTCATAAAATGGTCTTCAAGAACCATTCTTTAGACGTATAACATTAATTATATGATCAATACTTATGAGATTAAAACTTCCAATTTCCACTTGGGAACATGCAATTTTGCATTCTGCAACATTGATTCGCATCAGGCCAACAAGTTATTACAACTCTTCCCCTTTACATTTGGTTTTTGGTCACAAACCTAATATTTTCCTTCTTAGCATTTTTGGATGTGCAGTGTATGTTGCAATTTTTTCACTCACAATGCACTATGATGGGTCCTCAAAGAATTTTGGGAATATATTCGTTATAAATCTCCATGTATAGTAAAGTATCTTGACCCAGCAATTGAAGATTTGTTTATAGTCCAGTTTGATGATTATCATTTGATGAATTAAATTTCCCAACATTAGGGGGAGGGAATAAGCAGCTGAAATAGAGATCAGGTTGAATGAATTATCATTGTCTCATCTTGATCATCGAACTAAACAATGTGAACTAGAAGTTTAAAAGATAATTCATTTGCAAAGCTTAGCAAATCATCTACCAAATGCATTCACTGATCCAAAAGGTGCGACCAGATCATATATATCAGTTGCTAATGCTCCAATAAAATGGATGTCCCTGTTGGACAATCTAATATTGCAAATAAGTCTCAGTCGCGCCTGAAGCATGGTAGACCAATCGGTTCCATAGATAAAAATCCTCGAACAAGAAAAGGAGCTAAAAATAAAGACGGTCCAAGTGAGGATATAGAAACTCTAAAAGTATCTTTAGACCTAATTGACATTTTAGTTCCAAAAAAATGATCAAGTAGCTGAAATATTATGAAATCAAAGAGATCTCAATGAATTATGTCAAGAATGAAATACGATGGAACCGAAACGAAGTCAACGTTGACGATATTTTTACATATAATATAGCACTAAATGTGATAAATGATTGCGAGGATCATGAACCAAAGTCTATTAGAGATTGTAGAAAAAGTGAGAATTGGCCAGAATTGAAATATCAAATTGAAGCAGAATTAAACTCACTTTACAAGCAAAAGGTTTTCGGACATGTAGTCGAAACACCTAAAGGTGTGAAACCATATCTATACAAATGGGTTTTTGTGCGAAAACAGAATGAGAATTGTGAAATTGTGAGATATAAAGTTCGACTTGTTGCTCAAGGGATTTCACAAGGACTTAAAATATATTTTGATGATACATATTCACCTGTAGTGGATGCAAGTACTTTCTAGTACTTAATTAGCCTTGTAGCACATGAAGAGCTCAATTTGTACGAGATGAATGTTGCTAAAACTTATTTGTATGACTCATTTGACAGTCATAATTATTTGAACACCCCCAAAAGAATGTAATATTCCAAGACACATTTTCGGATTCTCGAGATGATTACTCAAATTGAATTACTCATTTGAACGCATATGGTATAATCGTCTCAATTCATATTCAAAATGAGGGATATAAAAAGGACATCACTTGTCCATATAGTTTTATGTAAATATGAAAAAATGAATTTGCTATAGTTTTCTATTATTGGATCTCCTCAAGAGCTTTCCAAAATTATAGATTACTCAAAGAAAGAGTTCTATATGAATGACCTCAAATTACATATAATGGATTTTTGTGGTCGAACTTGTGATTGATCTCAAAATGGAAAATCACAGAAGTATTCAACATATAAAGAAATATCTTCTTATAAATTCTTTTGAAAAACAAAGTCTTGTCTTGATCTGGAGAATAGTTAGCTGATTAAATTTTTGTTTAAGAAGTTATAGAGAACTAGTTTGACTCATGATAAATTATTTATATTGAGTACATGACTTGTGTAGCAAAAAAATATTAAATATCTTAGTCCCAAAAACTATAACCCGGCGCTATGAAAGTATACATGCATATTCCTAAATGCTACATTGCTTGATATGATAATATTATGTGATAATTAGTAGTAATATAGCTCATTACAAACCAAAATGCATTAGAACAAAATGGGATGCATATTTTATTTTTGACTATCCTAATGAATAAATCATTTTATCTATGTTTCACAAATTAACCATGTAGATACAAAATATTTTTTTGATGTAGATTAAGTCTGATCGCGAGTCAGCTACTATCTACATGTGATGACATTGAAATATCTTTTTGATCTACAAACCAATCAATGGTTCTTGCTTCTTCATTTCATGCATGCTCAAATGCCAACAATTCAAGGAAGATGTTTTGAAGATAATACTGACCGCAAAGCTCGATTAAAAGAAGACATATCACAAGTGACAGAGCGGAGTAAATTGCTCCATATGCACTTAGGGAGAAACTCCAGATGTTGGAATTCATATTCGTAAGTGACGCTTCAAACAGAGGGAGAAAAACTGCACTTTTTTTTCCTTTTCCATGGTTTTCTCCCACTGGGTTTTCCTGGAAGGTTTTTAACGAAGCAATTCCCGTTGAAATGATATTGTACTCTTTTTCCTTCACCAAATTTTTTCCCACTGGGTTTTTTCTAGTAAGATTTTAATGAGGCATGTAACACCCCGATATTTCTAACGTGTAGAGACACCGAAGATGCACAGATGCGGAAATTCAGAGGACACAGTTCCTGTTTAAGTATTGGACATACAAACTTTTTCCGAAATAAACACATAGTCGGAAGTAGCATTACTTCATAAATTAGAAGGTCATCGGTTCCATACCGAACGGAATACAATATCCAAGTCCAAATACCAAACAGAAATATAAAGCGGTTCGTAAAAACTCATAACCAATACAAGTTTATACAACCAAATGGAACAACAAAAGAACAAAGGATAAATATGACTAAGTTTTCAGCACCTCCGAGAGTATACCAACTACTCGTGCACAATAGTCTTCCTTTTTCCCTGCTTCTCTGAAAAACAACAAATATGGATTGGGTGAGATAACATTATCTCAGTGAGTCCTACCGTGCCCCCTCACTGACACTCGGTTCAATTTTTTTAAACCGTTACAACAAAAGCTGACATAACAATGTCTTATTCATTAATCGAAATGCCGACTGCACAACAATTGCTAATCCCGGCAAATCGTGAATTGAACTCAACATGATCCGGCTGCACAACGATTGCTAATCCCGGGAACCATGTGTCTAATCTTAGCACAAACCGGCAGCATAACGCTTGCTAATCCCGGTAACCCACGAATTGACCACGCCAAGACGTATACAGGGCCTAGGGTGAGGGCTCATGACTTCCCTTCCTAGTATGCTACTTGTCAGGTCGTCACCCAACGCGATACATATGACAATACGCATCAAATTCTCGAGAGTTAGATAATTTATATCTTTTCGATCACCAAAGGATCAATCACATAGTAGTTGGATAAACAATATCCATACCGATCTATAATCCGTTTTGGGGAATTCATAATTTAGACCTCCGGCATTATAATCATATTCAATTGACATATATAAACATATATATTCAGTCAGTCCATCAGATGGTGTACCCACACGTGTGGTTTTTCAATCAAATATGCTTTCGAAGCTCTTTTTCAAAATCATGAGTTGAACAAGTTCAAAATAAGATTTTCAGTAAGGCAATTCCTTTTTAAATGATTGAGAAAGAGATTAGAAAAGGTTCGGGATCAAACGGAGCTCCGGAATGAGAAGTCGGGAACCAGTGACAGAAGCTCACGCACGGTCCGTGCCCAGGGGCGCACGACCGTGCGTGATTTACCAGAATCACACAATCCAAACCGAAAAGGGCACACGGTCCGTGCCCAGGGGCGCACGGTCCGGGCGTCCCGTTTTATTTCCAACTGAGCCAGCCCAAAGCAGGCGCGCGGTCCGTGCCCAGGGGCGCACGGTCCGTGCGACCTGTGTCTGTTTCCAAAATTTCTCCTACTTCTCAATTCCGCTTTCCGTTTTCGCCCGATTCGATTTCTAATATCGATCACTCCTGAAACTCAGAAAATCCCAAATATTCCAGATAGTATACAAATCATTTTATTTCAACAATTTAATCACAACTTCATAAATTGTTCAACAATTCCATAAAAACCGTAAAAAAACACAATATTTTTCGAAAACGGTTTTCGGTTCCAAAATCTTTCGAAAGCGGATAATGCCTTATGACTCAGAACCGATATATTTTCAAGACACATAAAAATATCCCTATCCGTGAGTAGAACTCACCGTGATGTCGATTTCTCTAGGAGCTTCCACCGAGACACAGAATGACCGAAAAGCAAAACGCGCGAACGAGAACCGAAAGGCACCAACTAGAGCGAAACAGCAACCTCTTCTACCGAATCACTGAAACAAAAACTCAATCTCGAGTGAATGTTCCTCAAATTCGAAATGTAGGCTTCAAACTTCTTCTCCCACAGCTTGATAAGGACATGCAAGGCCTCCAAGGGGTTAAAACTCCATTGTTACACTTGGAGCTTCAAGGGAGGTCGAACATGGTAGAGTGAGATATAGGGAGAGTTAGCTTCCGAAAATGGTACCAATGAAAAGGAAATCGAAAATGGTGCAAGAGGAGCTGAAGAGGACTTACATGCAATGGCAATGGAGATGAATCCTTCTCCTTCCTTCTTCTTCTCTCTCTCTCTCTCTCGATTTTTCCCTTCCTTTCTATTCTCTCCTTCTGTTTTTCCTTTCTTCTTTTCAGCTGGAGCCAAAAGTTTAAGTGTGAGGGTGAGGGAGGGTCCAGGTGTGTATGGGCTGAGGGGGGTTTAAATGATGGTGAAAAGACCGTTTTGCCCTTGGCCCATAAAATGATAGTTTAGGTGCTGAAAATTCCCTTGGGTACAAAACTTACTCGATTAATCCGGTTCCGATCCGAAATTCCTCAATTCTTTCGGTTCGTAATTAATTATAATCTTCATAATTATATTTTAAGAATTAGGGATGTGAAAAGACAGATTTGCCCTTCAGCCCCAATTCCTCATTTAACTTATGAATAGGCCACCATTTAATGGAGAATAGGATTTCTTGAAAATTTCTCGACATATAAATCCCCGAGACACGACCAATTATTCCCACAAATAATCAATCGGCCTCCGGCATCATAATACGAGTCTTTAAAATTTAGGGATGTTACAAGGCATATCCTCGATGGACATCCAATGGGGAGTGTTATATATATTATTATCAGTGGATGCCACTATTCTTCTTCCATCTTCTCACTATTCCCTTGTGTAGTGGATTTTTATGATTGACTTCTCACTTGTCAATCCATGCCCTTATGTGTAACGATGTTCTTGTGTTGAAGAGAATAATACAATGACTCATCTTCTCTCCTTCTTTTGTGCTTCCTCTTTCTCTATTTTGATTTATTTTCATAACAAGTTATATTATATATATATATATATATATATTATTTCAGAACTTCAGTTTTTTCTTTTAATTATTAATAAATATTTATATTGGTAAATTCTTATATTTTATTTCGTGTGTAGCATGAACCTTTTTTTATCTTCAAGAAATGGATTCTTTTAGATTAGACAATAAATTTTTTGAAATTCTTAGATGATTGATTGCTATAAATAATTAATATATTACATTCTTTTAACAATCTATTACATCTATTTATCCACACTTATAATAACCAAATTTCTTTTTTCTGGATATTTGTGATTGTTTGATAATTGATGATAATCAAACTAATCCAATAGAGTGATTCTAAATATCACATATATTCATTATTGTTCATTTTAATTACATTCATTATTTATCTCTGTTTTTATAATTCCGACCTTTCAAAACTAAAATTTTGGTTTGAGTCCTAGTCGTACAACATAACGTGATTGACCCATGCGAACGCACGAGTATGTTATTAGTTTTCGGTAAAAGAGAAATACTTATATCAAAAATAACAAAATTCATTTGTTTCATTGATTGTGTAAAAGGTCAAAAAGCAATAAGTAAAAAGGAACAGGGGAGTATTTCACGAGAGTGATTTATGATACTAAGCAAATTATTTAGTATTTGTTACTAAAAGGGTAAAAGGGTCATTTACCTAAAAAAATATATTGCGGCATTTTCTGGGCATTTTTTTTCACACAAAAAAACTTGGTTCATTAACCACAGATTTGTACCACAATGGTTAGATATCACTAACCACAAATGTGCATAGCAATGGTTAGATGCCACTAACCACAGATATGCATAACTGTGGTTAGATGCAACTAACCACAAATATGCATAACTGTGGTTAGATGCACAGTTTTGCATTACAATGGTTAGAGAAGAGGTTGTGGAACCTGAAGTAGAGACGGAAAACACGGTTTGCAGAAACTATGAAGCATTGCGAAATTGAAAACACGGTTTGCAGAAAATCGAATTCACGAATCAATCCAGAAATCAAATCGTGAAATCAAGCCAGAAATTGCAGAAAAGCGAAATCGAATTGTAAAGGTCAATTCAAAGTCGAAGGAATGGAGAAGATGATTCGCGAATCAATCAAGAAAGTGAAAAAGCAAAATCGGAATCGAAGAAAGAAGATGATGATTCGCAGCAGAGGAATTCGACGGAGGTGGAAGACGGTGCCGGTGGAAGAGATGATGCCAGAGGATTCGCAGGCGACAGCGACAGAAGGTAGAAAGACGACGGAGGTGGAAGAGATGATACCAGAGGATTCGCAGGCTACGTAGACATGAAGTACGTAGCTATTCATTGCTTAAAGTGTTTACTGTTGATAGCAAGTCCCACCCAAATTATACGAAAAAAAGTTGCTCATCTTAATAACACCCCACCTACATGTTAACCGCAACTCCAATGCAAATTATATGTAGGTTGACGGCAAATCCCACCCAAAATATATGAAAAAAAGACTTTCATCTTAATAACACACCACCACTCCAACGCAAATTGTATGAAAAAAGCCCATGTTCTCTTTTGTTGAACCCCTCATCCTATCTTCATAAAATGTCAATATATTGTTTCTTCGCTTGCAAGAAATAACAACCTACTGCTACTGTCATTTTTGAAAAGCAACAAGTTTGACTCATTCTTTGAGATGCAAGTTAATTATTGTTGTCGAACTGTGGACAGATGAGGTCGAATACAGCTGTAGTCGAAAGTAACAACTGTAGTCGAATTGCTGGTGTAGTAGGAAGTCTGATGCAGTCGAATGGTAAGGACTGCTGTGGTGGGAATGCAAGTATGGCTTGTGCAGCAGAGGCTGTCAAACTTACAGAGGCAGTTGCTGTTGAAATCGAACCTGCGGAGACAGAAGATGTCGAACTAAACCTGTGAACAAAAGAAACGTTAGAAAACAACCGAAGGCGCCTTTCAACTGCCCTGAATAATTTATCCGCCTCTACAGCGCAAATTCCCCGAGGTACAACCGGCCCTTCTCTATCGCAGTAGCGAAAGAGGTATCCGAGCTAGCAAAAATAACAGTATTCACAACAGGAGAGCAACCCAGAAAACTTTCTCTAGAAGAGTGGAAAGTAATTTTGTATCTACCTTTAAGTGCAGCTCGAGGCTGTTTATATAGGCTTAAGAAAATAGCCGTTTTAAGCATAGGCTCCAGCAATCAATAGCTAGTCAAAAATCCGTTTCAAAATTAAATTGTAATCATGTTGGTTCAATTCTGCAGTTACGGAATAATTCATTTTAAATGAAAAGGATCTGTTGTAAGAAAATTACAGTTACAAAATAAAGGAAATTAATTTTCAAATTTCGACATAAAATATCCGTTACAAAATAACGTCAGTTTTCGACCAAAACTGGGAAGGACATCTGCAACCCATTTCGACCACAACTGAGAAGGATATTCTGTGTCGAAATGTTTGTCTATGTCCAAATATATTTCTGTCGAAATTCACTTAGAGGTTTTGAAATATATATCACAAAATTTACAACAATCCCCCACATATTTCAAAAGGTTAGAAGTGAATAAAGAAAAGAAGTTTCCTGGGTTAACATCGTAGATGTAATGCATCGGAGCTGTTTAGCAAGCTATGGAACCAGTCCTAGACAGATAAAACATAACATGCAGTGAATTGGTTTTAGCAAGCTATGGAACCCAAGACACATATTATATGTTAGAGATTTTACCATCACATTACACCCCCACAATTCTTGCTTTTTCCGCGGTGTTGCGCTACTAGGCTGTGCGCGTGCTCGGTATTCATGAGTGCTCAAGAGATCTCGCCAGGATCTCATGCAAGCGGCCCCACTTGACACTCATATAGGTGATTTCATCAAGTGTATGCTGCAAGTCATACACCACCCATAAGGGCTATGAAAATCATTAAAAGCTTTAAGCTTTACCGTTTAACCCTGCAGTCTAGCACTATCACAATAACACCATAGGAAGGAACACAAATAAAATTAATTACTTGAATTAACTTTTAGTGCTAGCAATACCAAGAAGTGACTTGTTTTTACCACATTGAACCTTATTCATGGGATCTCCAATCACAAAGGTTGGGTTACCATCACTTCTTAATTTCAATTGGCTTTAGTCCCATTCCCCTCGATGTCTCACATATCAGTTTCTTCCCTAAGGGTTTTGTCAGAGGATCGGCCAAATTCACTTCTGACTTCACATAATCGATCGATATTGTTCCATATTTTTGCAATTGTTTGACAACATTGTGTCTTAATTGCACATGTCTGTTTTTGCCATTATAGGTCTTATTCTTTGCAACGGCTATTGCCGATTGACTATCACAATGTATTGACACTGATGGTGTCGGTTTTATTCCCAAAGGAATATCAGCTAAAAGGTTCTTCAACCATTCGGCTTCAGTACCAGCCAATTCCAGAGCTACAAATTCCAACTCCATGGTCGATCTAGCAATAATGGATTGTTTGGCTGACCTCCAAGTTACCGCACCACCACCAAGGGTAAAAATGTAACCACTAGTGGATTTTGTCTCATCTGAATCAGATATCCAGTTAGCATCGCAGTATCCTTCTAATACTGCGGGAAATCCACTATAAGTAATACCATAATTTGTGGTACCTCTCAAATATCTCATAAGGTGAGCAATTGCTTTCCAATGATCCTGACCAGGATTATGAGTATACCTACTCAGACGACCGACTGCTAATGCAATGTATGGTCGAGAAAAGTTCATTAGATGCAGTAGACTCCCAATTACTTGAGCATACTGAGGTTGGTCAACAGGATCACCTCTATTTTTCTTTAAGTGTGAGTTAGCTTCATAGGGGGTACTCACAGGGTTAGAGTTATAGTGACCAAACTTCCTAAGAAGTTTTTCCACATAATGATCTTGTGATAGTATGATACTATCACCCTCCCTGATGATTCTCACTCCTAATATTACATTTGCCTCACCCATATCTTTCATATCAAAATTAGATGAAAGAAATGATTTTGTTCTAGTAACAATATCAAGACAAGTACCAAAAATAAGCATGTCATCTACATATAAACATATAATCACATGTTCTCCATACGCGGTTTTAGTGTAAACACATTTATCAACATCGGTTGTGGAGAAACCATCTTTAACTAAAGTTTTGTCAAATTTTTCATGACATTGTTTTGGTGCTTGTTTTAAACCATATAAGGACTTAAGGAGTTTGCATACTTTGTTCTCTAGACCAGAAACTATACATCCTTCGGGTTGAGTCATGTAAATTTCTTCATTTAAGTCACCGTTCAAAAAAGCAGTTTTAACATCCATTTGGTGAATAACAAGTTTATGGATAGAAGCCAAAGCTATTAAAACTCTAATAGAAGAAATTCTTGTTACTGGAGCAAAAGTATCAAAGTAATCAATGTTTTGTTTTTGCGAAAAACCTTTTGCTACTAGTCTAGCTTTGTATTTATCAATAGACCCATCGGGGTTATATTTTCTTTTGAAAATCCACTTGCATCCTCTTGATTTTGCTCCAGGAGGTAAATCAACTAAGGTCCAAGTGTTACATTTGGAAATGGAATCTATTTCAGTTTTAATGGCTTCTTTCCAAAATTTCGACTCAGAAAAAGAAGTTGGTTCAGAAAAGGTTTCTGGATCCTTTTCGACAAGATAAGTATAAAAATCATTTCCGAAGGATGTTTCTTTTCTTGGTCTTTTACTTCTCCTTAATTTTTCATACGGTTCCTCATGAGTTTCATCATTAGTAGTTACTAATGGTTGTCTAGATATACTATCATGCTTCAAAGGAAAAAGGTTTTCAAAGAACTCAGCATTTTTAGTTTCCACGATAGTGTTTATATCTAAAACATCACTTTTCACAACAAGAAACCTATAAACAGTGCTATGTTCTACATATCCTATAAAAACACAATCAGAGGTTTTGCAACCAATTTTTCTTTTCTTAGGATCAGGCAACATAACTTTAGCTAAGCACCCCCACACTTTTAACTATTTCAAGTTAGGTTGATAACCTTTCCACATTTCATAGGGTGTCTTTCCGGTTTTCCTATGAGGAGTTCTATTTTGTATAAAACATGCAGTTAATATAGCCTCACCCCACAAGTTGTTTGGCGCACTAGAACTAGTTAACATAGCATTCATCATTTCTTTCAAGGTCCTATTTTTCCTTTCGGCTATGCCATTAGATTCAGGTGAATAGGGGGATTTGTTTCATGTATTATACCTTCCTTTTCACAAAAATCATTAAAAGATATGTATTCTCCTCCACGATAGGATCTAACTCTTTTAATCTTTCTATCTAATTGATTTTCGACTTTAGCTTTATATGAAAGAAAAGCTTCAAATGCTTCATCTGTTTGTCTTAATAAAATTACCTTAGTGTATCGCGAAAAGTCATCTATAAACGTCACATAATAATTTTTTCCGCCCCTAGTTGGAGTTTGTTTTAAATCTCCTAGGTCCATATGAATTAAACTAAGCAAATCGGATTCACGTTGTACCGGGGGACATGATTTCTTTGTTATCTTGGATTCGACACACACATCGCATTTACTATGTTGTTTATCACTAATCGAAATCATGCCAAGACGTTGCAATTTAATAACATACGGAAAATTAATATGACCTAGGCTAGCATGCCACATATTATAAGAGTCAATCAATTAAGAAGAAGTGGAAACATTGTTATTAAAATCAAAAGTGTTGAGTACAAAAAGTCCATGATCATAATATCCCTTTCCAACAAAAATGTTGTTCTTGGTAAGAACAATCTTATCAGATTCAAATGTCACTTTGATACCATGTTTCAGCAGAACACCGACAGAAATCAGGTTTGCCCTTATATTAGGCACATAAAGCACATTTGTGAGAGCCAGAGTTTTTCCCGATGTGAGCTTGAGAAGAACTTTTCCTTTCCCCACAACTGGGGCTGGATGTGAGTCACCCAGATAGATGTTTTCTTCTCCTTCCCCTACAGCAGTGAAGGAGGTAAAAACTTCTCTATTAGCACAGATGTGCTTGGTGGCTCCAGAATCCACCACCCACTTGTTCACATCAGTTGCCATGTTGACCAGAGAAACGACAGCAGCAATGACATCGTCATCCTCATTATCATCTCCACCAGCATCAGCCAAGTTGGCGTTAGCTTTAGGAGGATTGACGTTTCTCGCCCTATGCCTGCATTTAGGTGCATAGTGTCCTGGCTTTCCACAAACAAAACAGTAGCCTCTTTTCTTGAATTCAGAGCTATGGACACCAGGATAATGATCATTGTTCTTTTTGTGGTTCTTTTGATTAGTTGCCTTTTTGGAATCATACCTTTTGTTTAAAGAGTCAGGTTTGGTGTCAGTAAGAGCTGCTGCAACTCCATGCATATCAAGAAGGGAACTCACGCGCTCCTGCCACCTGCGAAAATTTTGGCCTGCGAAGACCTCAATTTTGGAGATGTCAGGGAAAGGTTTCGCATAAGTTACTGGGACAACAGCAGGAATAATAACAGTGCTATTGTTGTTGACGGTAGCACTGGTATCATTGTTGACGGTTGCGTCAGCCATAGGGATAAATTCTTCAGATTGTTGTCGAACTGTGGACAGATGAGGTCGAATACAGCTGTAGTTGAAAGTAACAACTGTAGTCGAATTGTTGGTGTAGTAGGAAGTCTGATGCAGTCGAATGGTAAGGACTGCTGTGGTGGAAATGCAAGTATCGCTTGTGGAGACAGAGGCTGTCAAACTTACAGAGGCAGTTGCTGTCGAAATCGAACCTGCAGAGACAGAAGATGTCGAACTAAACCTGTGAACACAAGAAACGTTAGAAAACAACTGAAGGCGTCTTTCGACTGCCCTGAAGAATTTATCCGCCTCTACAGCGCAAATTCCCCGAGGTACAACCGGCCCTTCTCTATCGCAGTAGCGAAAGAGGTATCCGAACTAGCAAAAATAACAGTATTCGCAACAGGAGAGCAACCCAGAAAACTTTCTCTAGAAGAGTGGAAAGTAATTTTGTATCTGCCTTTAAGTGGAGCTTGAGGCTGTTTATATAGGCTTAAGAAAATAGCCGTTTTAAGCATAGGCTCAAGCAATCAATAGCGAGTCAAAAATCCGTTTCAAAATTAAATTGTAATCATGTTGGTTCAATTCTAATTCATTTTAAATGAAAAGGGGCTGTTGTAAGAAAATTACAGTTACAAAATAAAGGAAATTAATTTTCAAATTTCGACATAAATTATCCGTTACAAAATAACGTCAGTTTTCGACCAAAACTGGGAAGGACATCTGCAACCCATTTCGACCACAACTAAGAAGGATATTCTGTGTCGAAATGTTTGTCTATGTCGAAATATATTTCTGTCGAAATTCACTTAGAGGTTTTGAAATATACAAAATTTACAACAATTATATACACCAACAAATCTCAAATAAGAGGGACGTTCTTACATCGAATCAAAGGGAATTGATTTAGAACTTTAGCAATCTCCTTAATGAATATGTCGAGGTTAAAATCAAATCGCCTGCATGTCGATTTGTAGAAGAATACAAAAGAAAATAATACCTTTTTAACAATTAATTCCAAGAAAGTTTTTTATTATAGATTATTACGAAGGTATTGCTACAACTTGAAGATATAAATCTCCATAATGAAAATCCTGATATAGAAAAGAATTTGGAAAATTAGATTGTAAAACAAAAATGTGAAATTATATTTAAAATGAGAAAATGATTTACATCAAGAGTACTTAAGACTTATATAGCCAAAGATAAGAACAATAACTTTGTGTAACGAACTAATTAGTATAACTAACTTTAAATCTAATACATTAAGAAAATTATTTGGTGACATCATTCTCAAGGCATATTGAAATATCAAGATATTTTTATTTTCAAAACAATATCAACATCTTCATAATTCTTTATGACGTGACTCTTCAAGGCATTAGAAATGACATGCAAAGCATTTTTTAAAAGCAAAGATGTTCTCATCAATGTCACTCATAAACAAATATTCTTTAACTAGCTCCATCAATTCAAAGATCGAAAATAATAAATTGACTAAGTAAGGCTGTTTTCCTCACGCCCAAAAAAATTGGGTGATACATTTTGTAACACCCTAATATTTCTACTCGATGTATCACCCTAATATTTCTATCGAGTAGAAATGCTAAGATGCACGAAATGACATACATCAGAGTAATATTTCCTGTTTAGATATTGAACATAACTAAAAAAATTCTCGATGATTAACATCAACAGTCTAACATTCCATAAATTCTTAATTAGAACCATATAGGTTCTATGTCTTTCAATGTCCTCATAACTTAGTGTTCAATACCATCACAAGAAAAGCGAAAACGATTACATAACTTAAACAATTCAAGTTATACTATCGAGTTACAAAGACAACAAGGGAATTCAATATCTAAGATAAAAGAACCAAGTCTTCTAACTTCTCCTCAAATTGAAGAACTAGCAAATTGGTGAAGCCACATTGTGTTTAGGTTGAACTTGGAGGTGATTTCAGTAACTCCAAGAGGTTGAGTTTCGAATTCCAAAGTGGTAGAAGTTCGGTTTCGGAGTCTAGACCCGTTCGGTGCGAGTTCGTGATTACGGGGATCATTCGAGAGGTTACGGTTCAGTCGTTTCGTGTGAGGAGGTTATTTCTCCCGAGTTCGTCAAAACGGTGAGTTCTACTCACGCTTAGTATCATTTTTGTATTTTTGAAATGATTGTTATGTGACCGTTTTATGGATGTTCCGTGGTTTCGAAAGTTTTAAGAGTCGAAAATCGTTTTCAGGAAAATTACGTTTTACGGTTTGTTTATCAAAATATATGTTAATACGTGAATGGTTGATTGCTATTGTTTGGACTGGATTGACTGGAATATTGACTGTGTTTAAGTTGGATTAAGATTGGGTTACGAATTGGACGCGATAGGAAAAGCGAAACGGAACGAAATAAGCCAATTGTGACTCTGCTACAGGCAGCACGGGTCGTGCCAACCTTTCTGGTTGACTGGAATTACATTTTCCAGGCAGCACGAGTCGTGCTAGGTATGGCACGGGTCGTGCCAGTTTTTCTGTTCCCGGTTACCAAAATTCGTTTCGTCGCTCCTTTCGATTCCAAACCTCTTCTAGTCTTCTTCCCAACCATCCCTCATGTTATGGAACCATTGATACTCCATTTTTGAACATGATTGCAAGGTTTAAAATGAATTGGTTTTGGAAGTCATAATTGTTTCAAAAACCGTAAAGTAGTATACGCGAGAGGACATGACTTATGTTTAAGGTTATGGAACTATATGTTCAATCAAGTTTATGTTCATGTATTAACATGAATGACCTGTAATGAAAAGGGATGCGTAAATATTTTCATCAAAGACTGTTGAGGTTTATATATATATAAATTATATCGAA
Organism: Astragalus membranaceus; assembly: GCA_039519185.1. NCBI lineage: Eukaryota > Viridiplantae > Streptophyta > Magnoliopsida > Fabales > Fabaceae > Astragalus > Astragalus membranaceus. The sequence continues at coordinate 119,097,840 of CM076851.1, forward strand.
CATAGGAGACGGCCCAATGCGGGTATTATATAAAAGACGGCCTAAAGCGGGTGGATATATAAATTATATCAAAAGGATGGGTGACGACCCAGTAGATTAGTACACTAGGGGAGGGGAAGTCATGAGCCCCAGAACCTAGGCCTCAGAGGTTTGAAGCTAGTGTAAACTAGTGGAGAGGTTCGACGGTAAAGGCATGGTCATTACCGAAGATGTACTATGGCATGAAAGGAAAAGATATATGCACGTAGGACCTTTATGGACTACGATTAAAGAAAAAAGAATAAAAGGACCGAGAGTTATTGTGAGGGGTTACGGTAGGACTCACTGAGATAATGTTTATCTCACCCTTTATATGTTGTTGTTTTACAGAGAAACAGGGAAAGAAGAAAGCGACGAGGCACAAGTAGGTGACGTGCTTGAGGAGAAGTTAGTAGACTTGGTTCTTTTATCTTAGATATTGAATTCCCTTGTTGTCTTTGTAACTCGATAGTATAACTTGAATTGTTTAAGTTATGTAATCGTTTCCGCTTTTCTTGTGATGGTATTGAACACTAGGTTATGAGGGCATTGAAAGACATGGAACCTATATGGTTCTAGTTAAGTTTATGGAATGTTAGACTGTTGATGTTAATCATCGAGAAAATTTTTAGTTATGTTCAATATCTAAACAGGAAATATTACTCTGATGTATGCCATTTCGTGCATCTTAGCATTTCTACTCGATAGAAATATTAGGGTGTTACATTTTGGTATCAGAGCGGTTCGACCTAGTCAGACTTAGATGTTAAGAGTCTGTTACGTCTTCTAAGTATGATTCTTCTTAGTATGCTATTAGACATTGAGCCTGATCAACTTAATACTTTGTGCATATTTCGCAGAATATTATGGCTGGAAGAGGTAGGAGAAACCCACCCATTGACCCTCATCAGGAGTGGATGCAGAATGTGATTGAGAATCAACAAAAGATGATGCAGGACATGATGTAAATGCATCAGCAGCAATTGAATTAGCAACAGCCTAATATTCAACAGCCTCCTCCGGAAGATCCGAATAGAGCCTATTTCCGTTTTCAAAAGATGAATCCCCCAAATTTCAAGGGAGGACCGGATGCGATGGTATCTCATTACTGGTTGGACTCTATGGAGAAAATTTACAGAACTCTGCAATGCAGCGAAGAAGAAAAGGTACTCTTTGCAGCTCATATGCTAGAAGAGGAAGCCCAAACCTGGTGGACAAATGCTCATGAACTAATGGTGAATTAGGAAACTCCTATAACCTGGTTCAACTTCAGGGAATTGTTTATTGGACATTTCTTTCCTCCAGTGATGAAGCTAAGTAAGCAGACAGAATTTGTCAATCTCGGGCAAGGTGATATGACGGTGGGTGAATTCACCGTCAAGTTTGAGAAGTTGTCTCAATTCTATCAGTTAGCAAAATATGCTCCGAATGATGAATCGAAAATGCAGATGTATAAAGCAGGTCTCCGTGCTGATGTTTCCCAAGGTCTTAGCTCTTATGCTATGACCAACTATGCTGCTTTGGTGCAACAGGCCTATGTTGCCGAAGCGGATCTCAATAGGATGCATGAAGAGAGAAGAGAGTATTTGAAAGGAAAGAAGAAGGTGGCTGAATCATCAACTCCACCGGCAAAGTCAAAGGGTAACTTCAACAGGGGAAAATAGGCTAAATCATCAGATTCCTCAAAGTTCAGTAATTGTTCAAAATGTGGTAGGCCTCATCGTGGTGAATGCCAAGTTGGGTCTAATACTTGTTACTACTGCAAGCAAGAGGGCCATTATGCTACCCGATTCCCTGCAAGGAAGAAGCGTGATGATGATCGTGCAGGAACAACTGAAGGAAGAATCTACACTTTGGATGCTGAGAAAGTCAAGTCTTCAGATAATCTACTAAGGGGTATGGGATCTCTTTTCAATAACTCCGTCAATATATTTTATGATTCAGGTGCTACACATTGTTTTATTTCTCAAGCATGTGTTGACCGGTTGGGATTAGCCTTATCCCCGCTATCCGAATCGATAACTATTTTAACTACCGCCAAGGGTCGCGTCCAGACCCAGTCTTTATGTCAGAGTTGTCTTCTGGTCATAGGAGACAAAAACTTTGTTATAGACTTTATTTGTTTACCTATGAGAGGAATGGACATCGTTTTGGGTATGAACTGGATGACCACAAATCATGTCACCATCGACTGTTTCAATCAGACTATCAGTTTCGCCTCGGAATCAGTTGAACTACCAAAGTCAAATCCTGAAATAATTATCTCTTTCACGTCGGCAAATCAATCTCTATTTCAAGGTGCGGAAGCTTATGTTATTATGTTGTCTGCATCGACTGAAACTGGTTTAGATTTGTCCTCTGTACAAGTTGTAAATGAATTTCTGGATGTTTTTCCGGACGAAGTTTCCTCTTTACCTCCAGATTGTGAGGTGGAATTCTCAATAGAGTTGGTTCCAGGCACAGAGCCAATCTCTGTTGCTCGATATAGAATGTCTCCTTTAGAATTAAAGGAATTAAAGTCTCAATTGGAAGAGTTGATATCAAAGAAGTTTGTTAGGCCTAGTGCTTCGCCATGGGGTGCTCCAGTATTGCTTGTCAAGAAGAAAGATGGGAGCATGCGATTGTGTATTGATTACCACCAATTGAACAAGGTGACTATCAAGAATAAGTATCCTCTACCGAGGATAGACGATTTGCTCGATCAACTTCGAGGTGCTGCAGTATTTTCTAAAATTGATCTTAGGTCGGGTTATCATCAGATAAAGGTGAGAGCCTTAGACATTCCGAAGACAGCCTTCCGTACTCGGTATGGACATTACTAATTTGTAGTGATTCCCTTCGGTCTAACTAATGCTCCCGCGGTATTCATGGATTATATGAATAGAGTCTTCCACCTGTACCTAGATCAGTTTGTAGTAGTATTCATTGATGATATCTTGGTGTACTCGAAGACCATTGAGGAGCATGTTCAGCATCTCCGAATTGTTCTGAATGTACTCCGAGAGAAGAAGTTGTATGCAAAGCCCTCAAAGTGTGATTTCTGGATGCCTGAAGTAAAGTTTCTGGGTCATGTGATATCTCAGTCGGGAGTCGCAGTGGATCCTAGTAAGATAGAAGCAGTGTTGAATTGGGAACAACCAACGTCTGTGACCGAAATAAGAAGTTTCTTAGGTCTAGCTGGCTACTATCGAAGGTTTATTGAAGGATTCTCATGGTTAGTTCTTCCACTTACCCGGTTAACTCGCAAGGGTCGACCGTTTGAATGGAGTTCTGATTGTGAGGAAAGTTTTCAAGGGTTGAAAAGTAGGCTGACATTTGCTCCGATCCTAATTCTTCCAGATCCGTCACTGGGATTCCAAATTTACAGTGATGCCTCTGGGAAGGGTTTAGGGTGTGTCTTAATGCAGAATCAACAAGTGGTTGCTTATGCCTCCAGACAGTTGAAGCCTCATGAAGAGAATGACCCAACTCATGACTTATAGCAGCAATTGTGCATGCTCTAAAGATTTGGAGACATTACCTATACGGTTCTCGTTTCGAAGTCTTTAGCGATCACAAGAGCCTTAAGTATCTGTTTGACCAAAAGGGGCTGAATAATAGGCAAAGAAGATGGGTTGAATTTCTGAAGGATTGTGACTTCGAGTTGAAGTATCATCTCGGGAAGGCCAATGTTGTAGTTGATGCGTTGAGTAGGAAATCTATTCACACGGCAGAATTAATGATGCATGAGATGAAACTGCTAGAGTCTTTCCGAGACTTAAAGTTGGATGTGAAGCAAAGAAGGAACCGATTAGTGTTGAGTCATATCCAGATTTCGAGTTTATTGAGAAATCTGATTCGCTCAGCTCAGGAAACTGATGTAGAGTTGCAAGCTCAAAGAGGGTTACCAAATTTTACCGAAGATAGTGATGGAATTATTTGCTTCGACGGTAGAATTTGTGTGTCGAAGGATGATGACGTGAAAAGACAAGTGTTGGAGGAAGCACATCGGAGTCAGTATTCCATACATCCTGGATCTACCAAGATGTATCAGGATTTGAAACAGATGTACTGGTGACCAGGGATGAAAGTAGAAATTGTAGAATTTGTGTCTCGATGCCTAACTTGTTAAAGGGTTAAGGCAGAGCACCAGAAGCCTGTTGGTCAGTTGTAGCCGTTGAAAGTGCCAGTATGGAAGTGGGAAGATATTTCTATGGACTTTGTCATGGGATTGCCAAGGTCTCAAGCCAGTAACGATTCCATCTGGGTTGTTGTGGATCATCAACCCAAATCAGCTCATTTTATTCCTGTTCGTTCGAATAGTAAGGTTTCCCAGTTAGCAGAGGAATATCTGAAGAGTATACTAAGGTTGCATGGAGTTCCTACAAGTATTGTGTCAGATCGCGATCCAAAGTTCACTTCTCGATTTTGGAAAGCTTTAAACCAAGCTTTGGGAACAAAAGTGTTTGTTAGTACCGCTTATCATCCGCAGACAGATGGTCAGACGGAAAGGACTATTCAGACTTTAGAAGATATGCTTCAGGCTTGTGTGCTTAATAACGGAAGAAAATGGGAGGATCGCCTTCCATTGGTGGAATTTGCTTATAACAACAGCTATCATTCCAGTATCGGAATGGCTCCATTTGAAGCCTTGTATGGAAGGAAGTGTAGAACACCACTATGTTGGTGGGATGTCGGTGAATATCGGTTATTAGGACCCGATTTGGTTCGTGATACAACCGAAAAGATCCGACAAATCAGAAAAAGAATGAAGGCCGCCCAGTGTAGACAGAAGAGCTACACGGACAAGAGAAGAAGACTACTAGAGTTTGAGTCTGGTGATCATGTATTTTTGAGAGTTTCTCCAACAATTGGTACCGGTAGGGCATTGCGGGCGAAGAAACTCAATCCTCGGTATATTGGGCCTTTCCAAATTATCGAGCGTATTGGACTAGTAGCTTACCGTATTGCTTTACCTCCAACTTTGTCCAATCTTCATGATGTATTCCATGGGTCTCAGCTAAGGAAATACATTTTCGATCCGAGTCAGCCATTGAGTTTCGAGACGATTGATCTTAGAACAGATTTGTCTTTTCAACATCATCCTAGTTACATCACGGAACGTGGAGAGAAGACGCTTCGGACGAGGACAATTCCCATTGTCAAAGTGGTTTGGGATGGATTTACGATCGAGGAAGCTACATGGGAATTGGAGGATGACATGCGGGCTAGATATCCGTATCTATTTTCATGAGGTATGTTTTGTTCGATTTTGAGGACAAAATTTTAAAAGTTTGGGTGATTGTAACATCCCTAATTTCGGTTAATTTCGTTTAGAGAAATTAACTAGCGAATTTTTATTCGATAAAATAATAATTCAAGTCATGGGCATGTTAAAAGCGTGAAAGCAACATTTAGTTGCTAATAGTATGAATTGTGTGGTCGTTTTGAGGTAGAAATATAATTATGTGAGGTTTAGGGGACCAAGGGTATTTTGGTCATTTCCATATCTTTCGAACCCTTACCCAAATTACTCAACACCAAAACATACTCCTTAACTCCATAAGACCACAACCACAATTTTTAGAAGTTAATTATGAGTTAGTGGTTATTTAAGGGTAGATTAAGGTGAGAGGCTAAGTGGAGGGCATTTTGGTCTTTTCCCATCCACTTAAGGCCTTGCCCAGCTGGTAACACAACCAGCCACTTCATTTCAGCAAAACTCAAACTAGAGTAGTGAGAGAAGAGAGAGAGAGGGCGAGAGGTGAGGAAGAAGAGGAAGCTCCAAGCTCCACCATCATCCATTGCATGTAAGCTTTTTCCACTTCCTTCTTCACCATTTTTGATTTCCTTTCCAATGATACCACTTATACAAGCAGAATCCTTCTCCTCCTCATCTTGCCATTTTTTATCCTTAAAGCTCAAAGTTGAGTTTTCTCCCCCTTGGAGCCTTGCATTGCCATTGGAGCCTTAGAAGTGATTTTCATCAAATTGGTGAAGCCACATTGTGTTTAGGTTGAACTTGGAGGTGATTTCAGTAACTCCAAGAGGTTGAGTTTCGAATTCCAAAGGGGTAGAAGTTCGGTTTCGGAGTCTAGACCCGTTCGGTGCGAGTTCGTGATTACGGGCATCGTTCGAGAGGTTACGGTTCGGTCGTTTCATGTGAGGACGTGATTTCTCCCGAGTTTGTCAAAACGGTGAGTTCTACTCACGCTTAGGATCATTTTTGTATTTTTGAAATGATTGTTATGTGACCTTTTTATGGATGTTCCGTGGTTTCGAAAGTTTTAAGAGTCAAAAACCGTTTTCGGGAAAATTACGTTTTACGGTTTGTTTATCAAAATATATGTTAATATGTGAATGGTTGATTGCTATTGTTTGGACTGGATTGACTGGAATATTGACTGTGTTTAAATTGGATTAAGATTGGGTTACGAATTGGACGCGATAGGAAAAGCGAAACGGAACGAAATAAGCGAATTGTGACTCTGCTACAGGCAGCACGGGTCGTGCCACCCTTAGCACGGGTTGTGCCAACCTTTCTGGTTGACTGGAATTACATTTCCAGGCAGCAGGAGTCGTGTTAGGTATGGCACGGGTCGTGCCAGTTTTTCTGTTCCCAATTACCAAAATTCGTTTCGCCGTTCCTTTCGATTCCAAACCTCTTCTAATCTTCTTCCCAACCATCCCTCATGTTATGGAACCATTGATACTCTGTTTTTGAACATAATTGCAAGGTTTAAAATGAATTATTTTTGGAAGTCATAATTGTTTCAAAAACCGTAAAGTAGTATACGCGAGAGGACATGGCTTATGTTTAAGGTTATGGAGCTATATGTTCAATCAAGTTTATGTTCATGTATTAACATGAATGACATGTAATGAAAAGGGATGAGTAAATATTTTCATCAAAGACTGTTGAGGCTTATATATATATAAAAGACGGCCCAAAGCGGGTGGATATATAAATTATATCAAAAGGATGGGTGAAGACCCAGTAGATTAGTACACTAGGGGAGGGGAAGTCATGAGCCCCAGAACCTAGGCCTCAGAGGTTTGAAGCTAGTGTAAACTAGTGGAGAGGTTCGACGGTAAAGGCGTGGTCATTACCGTAGATGTACTATGGCATGAAAGGAAAAGATATATGCACGTAGGACCTTTATAGACTACGATTAAAGAAAAATGAATAAAAGGACCGAGAGTTATTGTGAGGGGTTACGGTAGGACTCACTGAGATAATGTTTATCTCACCATTTATATGTTGTTGTTTTACAGAGAAACAGGGAAAGAAGAAAGCGACGAGGCACGAGTAGGTGACGTGCTTGAGGAGAAGTTAGAAGACTTGGTTCTTTTATCTTAGATATTGAATTCCCTTGTTGTCTTTGTAACTCGATAGTATAACTTGAATTGTTTAAGTTATGTAATCATTTCCGCTTTTCTTGTGATGGTATTGAACACTAGGTTATGAAGACATTGAAAGACATGGAACCTATATGGTTCTCATTAAGTTTATGGAATGTTAGACTGTTGATGTTAATCATCGAGAAAAATTTTAGTTATGTTCAATATCTAAACGGGAAATATTACTCTGATGTATGCCATTTCGTGCATCTTAGCATTTCTACTCAATAGAAATATTAGGGTGTTACACATTTTATTCTCCGATGTAAATTCTGGCAAATCAGCTTTATTGCACTATTAAAAATCTCGGTATTACCTGTGGAATTTCTCCGATGTAACTAAGGATTGGTTGGTTCGACAGATTGGTCGATTTTTCTTTTGAAAAAGATGGTGAGCTCCAGCGTGAGGAAGCTTCGAAGGGACGATGAGTGAGAGTGAAGGTTAGGGTTCTTTCTTTTGGTGAACGAGTGAATGGGTTAATCGTAAATCATAATCTATTTTGCATTTTACAATTTTGTTTAGAAAAATAGGTTTAAAAATTCTTTTAAAGAAAGAATTTTTTCAGTTTTTAAAATTTTTTTAAATAATAATAAAAGAAATTTCCTGCGAACATTGTTTCTTAGGAAATTCCGCAGGAAAGTCAAAAATTACCTGCAAACTTACTTGCTAACGCAAATGCGCAGCAAATATTCTGTATATTTAGAAATCGGTAGGAAAATTCTCAAAAACTACCTGCGGAAAATTTCCACAGGTAATACTGAGATTTCTAGTAGTGTTGGCATTTTAGCTTTTGTCTGTAATGATAATGGATAATTAAACATTGATTGTTATTTTGTAGTTTCCACCAAATAGTGGTTAATAATTTTTCAAGAGCCAGTCAAAATTTTAAAATTTTTCATTAGCGAAAATTCTGGAAATAACATTTTTTGGCCGATATATTTCTAGGAGTTTATATTTCTTTAGCTAATATGTTTTTTGCAATTCATATTATTTTCAGCCATGGTATTTTTTTAGCATTTTTTATTTTTTCAATTTGGAAGTGTAATAAACATATTCTAGTTTGCGGGGGTATTAGTTGTAAAAGTTAGTTACACCAGTTCGTTAGTTAGTTGCACAAGTTAGTTGTTCTTATCGTTTACTATATAATTCTTACACTAGTTTTTTACCCTGCATACGCACGGGTGATACTGTATGGTCGGTGTATTGTGTAACATCCCTAATTTTTAAAGACTCGTACTATGATACCTAAGACCGAGTAATTATTTGTGGGAATAATTGGTCGCGTCTCGGGCATTAATATGTCGAGGAATTTGTCAAGAAATCCTATTCTCCATTAAATGGTGGCTTATTCATAATTTAAATGAGGAATTGGGGCTGAGGGGCAAAACTGTCTTTTTAGCCCTTTAATGCTTCAGCCTAGACCTGAACCCTCCCTCACTCACACACTTAATCATTTGAAAAATCCAGAAGAAAGAAAGAAAGGAAAACAGAAGGAAAAGAGGGAGAAGAGGGCGTGAGGTAGAGGAGGAAGAAGGAGGTGGATCCTTCATCAAACTCAGCTGCATGTAAGTCTTCTAACCTTCCCTCTACTCAAAATTTGATTTCCCTTCCATTGATACCACTTTCGAAGTCTGATTCTCACCCATTCTCTCTATCCCATTTTCTGTCTTGTGGTTGAAATGGTAAAGATGGTCAAGTTTGGAGCTGCCATCCTCTTGCATGTTCAAGTGTAGCGGTCTAGAAGAAGATTTGTGCCTTGCATTTCGAATTGGAGAAAAGTCTGGTGAAGTCAGTTGCTGTAGTTCGGTAGTGGCTGTGGGTGACTTTGTTGGTGCCTTTCGGTTCTCGTTCACGCGTTTTACTATTCGGTCATTCCGTGTCTCGGTGGAAGCTCCTAGCGAAATCGACATCACCGTGAGTTCTACTCACGGATTGGGGAAATAAATCAAATGATTTGAACCTTTGGCATAATCTGATATTTTACAGAAAATGTGTCTTTGAAGTTAAATTCTGAGTTTTTGGAAAAATGGGCGTTTTACGGTTTTGAAATCCATAAACGAATTGAAATAATTTTTGATGACAATTCTGAAATGAATATGTATTCTGGAATGCCTGGACATTTTGAGTTTCAGGAGTGATTGACATTAGGAATCGAATTGGGCGGAAACGGAGAGCGAAAATGAGAAATATGTGAAATTTGGTAACAGATACAGGTCGCACGGACCGTGCGCCCCTGGGCACGGACCGTGCGCCCCTGGGCACGGACCGCGCGCCTGCATCGGGAATTGGAAATAAAACGGGACGCACGGGTCGTGCACCCCTGGGCACGGACCGTGCGTACCTTTCGGATAGGAATGGATTAATGAAGTACTTCACACACGGGTCGTGCGCCCCTGGGCACGGACCGTGCGTGAGGATCTGTCCCCGGTTTCCGTTTTCTCATTTCGTCGTTCCGTTTGGTCCCGAACCTTTTCTAATCTCTTTCTCAATCATTTAAAAAGGAATTGCCTTACTGAAAACCTTATTTTGAACTTGTTCAACTCATGATTTTGAAAAAGAGCTTTGAAAGCCTATTTGATAGAAAAACCGAAACCCTAGTATACGTGTGGGTACACCGACTGATGGATTGACTAAATATATATAACTATATATGTCATTGTGTATGATTATAACGCCGGATGTCTAACTATTGAATTCATCTAAACGGGTTTTAGATCGATATAGATATAAATTATCTAATGAGCTTATGTGATTGATCCTTTGGTGATCAAAATCAAAAAGAAGATATAAATTATCTAACTCTCGAGAATTGATACGTATTGTCATATGTATCGCGTTGGGTGACGATCCGACAAGTAGCATACTAGGGAGGGTAGTCATGACCCCTTACCTAGGCCCTGAATGTGTTTTGGCGTGGTCAACTCACAGGTTACCGGGATTAGCACTGGATTGCAGTCGGTTTATGCTAAGTTGAACACACGATTACCGAGATTAGCACTGGATTGCAGTCGGTTTGTGTTAAATAAATCCACGAAGTGCTTGGCATTTCGACTATAGCTTATGATAGCTAATCATCTATATTTGATGACGGTTTAATAAATTGAACCGAGTGTCGGTGAGGGGACACGGTAGGACTCACTGAGATAATGTTATCTCACCCAATCCATATTTGTTGTTTTTCTGAGAAGCAGGGAAAAAGGAAGACTATTGTGCACGAGTAATTGGCATACTCTCGGAGGTGCTGAAGACTTAGTCATATTTACCCTTTGCTCTTTTGTTGTTCTATTTGGTTGTATAAACTTGTATTGGTTATGAGTTTTACGAACCGCTTTATGTTTCTGTTGGTATTTGGACCTGGATATTGTATTCCGCTCGGTATAGAACCGATGAACTTCTATTTTATGAAGTAATGTTATTTCCGACTATATGTTTATTTCGGAAAAAAGTTTGTACGTCCAATACTTAAACAGGAACTGTGTCCTCTGAACTTCCGCATCTGTGCATCTTCGGTGTCTCTACACGTTAGAAATACCGGGGTGTTACATATTGCCATGAAGTCATAATAGTAATTTGGAAGATATTGATAACTTATGAACAATGTCCAAAATGTATGATTTTAAATTCAAAGAAATATGCATCCCCGTTGACAATCAGAATTACATTGATCCATAATAATGTATTTGGACATTAGAGGTAAAATATGCATTCCCGTTGGCTCTCCCGTTTGCATCCTCGTTGTCCCTCCCGTTGGCACTCTCGTTGGCATTTTACTTCTTTTTAGTAATTTGGTAATTTTTTGTAGTGGTTAAATTGATTGAGTAGTAATTTAATAGAGAGATTAATTTGGTAATTTTATTAGTTTTAATAGAGAGATTATAGTAAATAATAAATTTTAGATTATTTAATTATTGAGTATAAAATGAATTTAATAATTTAGTTTTTTGAAATTTTTTTTTAAATTTTGTTAAAGGTATGGGTTTTTTTGACAATATATTTTTTGACAAAAGGCTTTTTTTGACAATTAGTGGTGGTTAAATTGATTGATTTTAGTAGTTTGAGTAAATCATAAAAATAAATAATTTATTTTTTTAAAATAGTTGTGTTGGAAAAAGTATAAAAAAAGTCGATACTGCCGTTGGCACTCCCGTTTGCACTCCTCTTGGCACTCCCATTGGTGGTCTCGTTGGCACTCATGTTGGCAGTCCCGATGAACAAAAGACTTTATTTTTTAAAAAAAAAATAGATTTTAAAATATTAATTAAATGTTAAAAAAATATTTTTTTAAAAAAACGATTTTAAAAAAAAAATTAAAAGAAACAGTTTTTTTAAAAAAAGGATTTAAAAAAACAGTTTTAAATTTTTTTTTAAAAAAACAAAAAAACATTTTTTTTAGAAGAAAAACGTTTTTTAAAAAAAAAACATCAAAAACTGCTACTTTTTTCGGAAAAAGCGCTGTTTTTTCTGTAAAAGCGTTGCATTTGTCTGCAAAAGCGCTGCATTTTCTGCAGCTGAAAAAAGCGCTGCCTTTTGCTGTAAAAGCGCTGCAGAACTGCTGTGACTGAAAAAGCTGATTTTTTTATGGCTTAAAGGTACTTTTAGTCCCTGCAAATGTCACAATAATCCAGTTTAGTCCCTGCAATTCCAAAACTTTTAAAATAGACCCTGCAATTACTAAACGTTACTACTTTTAGTCCCTGCTGTTAGTTTAGGCTTAACACTGTTATCTTTTGATGATGTGGCACACCCCCCACCCCCACCCCCCCCCCCCCACCCCACCCCCCCACCCCCCCCCCACCCCACCCCCCTCTCCTCCCCTCCTCCCCTTCGCCCCCCCTCCCCTTCGCCCCCTCCTCCCCTTCGCCCCCCCTCCCCTTCGCCGCCCCCTCCCCTTCGCCCCCCCTCCCCTTCGCCCCCCCTCCCCTTCGCCCCCTCCTCCCCTTCGCCCCCCTCCCCTTCGCGGTTCAAATCGAAATCGAAATCCATGTCTTCTTCTTCTTCTTCTTGCGTTCAGATCTTGTTGCGTTCTACAAATCGAATTCGAAAACGCCCAAATCGAAATCGAAAACCCCAAATCGAAATCGAACTAAGGGAAATCGAAAACGTTCAGATTGCGTTGGATTTCGTTTCTGATTTTGTGTTTTTGTTTTTTATTTCGATTTCGTTTACAGATTTTGTGCGTTTTTGATTTCGTTCGATTTCTGAGGGGCGAAGGGGAGGAGGGGGCGAAGGGGAGGAGGGGGCGAAGGGGAGGGGGGAGGAGGAGAGGCGGAGAGGCGAAGGGGAGGAGGGGAGGAGAGGCGAAGGGGAGGAGGGGCGAAGGGGAGGAGGGGGCGAAGGGGAGGGGGGGGGGCGAAGGGGAGGGGGGCGAAGGGGAGGAGGGGGCGAAGGGGAGGAGGGGGCGAAGGGGAGGGGGGGGCGAAGGGGAGGGGGGCGAAGGGGAGGAGGGGGCGAAGGGGAGGGGGGGGGGCGAAGGGGAGGGGGGGCGAAGGGGAGGGTGGGGTGGGGGGGTGGGGGGGGTGGGGGGGTGGGGGGTGTGCCACATCATCAAAAGTTAACAGTGTTAAGCCTAAACTAACAGCAGGGACTAAAAGTAGTAACGTTTAGTAATTGCAGGGTCTATTTTAAAAGTTTTGGAATTGCAGGGACTAAACTGGATTATTGTGACATTTGCAGGGACTAAAAGTACCTTTAAGCCTTTTTTTATTATAGTATAGTAGAAATTTGTAAATGGCAAAATTTACAATGTCTAAATTTGTAATTAAATTTGGTGGTATGTGTATTGATTATAGTATAGTAGAAGTAGATACCATTGATGTAAATTATTCTCTCATTATCGATATAATTTTCGATTTACACTTTGCTTATCTTTTTTATTTCTCATTCATGGCTTCCATCAATAAGTACAGTAACCTCTCTCCCTAAATCTTCATATTCTCTCAAAAAATAAGAAAACTTATAATTATGGTGAAAATGTATGGAGTAGCGGTTGGAAATAAATGAAATCTATCCAGAGAAGTTGAAGTAGTTACTTTTTTAACTTGAACTGTATTTTTTTAGAATATTTTTTCAACTGATGGGGGACAATAAAATAATGGATCAACATAGTTAAAATGTTATATTCATAATCACATTTAGATCTGATAATGTTAGTAGTTAAACAACTTACTAGTTCTATACACATGTGCTTCCGCACGCGTGATGTTGTATTTGTTATAATGTGCTATGACTCCATAAATACATTGAAAATGTAAAATGTAATAAAAGAAAAAGGCATAAGCTGATGAAAAAGAAATTATATTTCAATGTGCTTAAAAAAAGTCAATATCGTCCTCAAATCTTAAAAACGGAGTAAAAATTACAAAAAAGTGAGATGACTAAGTAAATTGCAACCACCACAATTGCATCACCCCCGTCGCAGCTCCCTGTGGCCGCCCCCATAGCTACCACTACGCCCTAAAAAGTTCAAGATGCGGAAACTTAAAAAAAGTTAGTACATTCTTCAAATGTTAAAAAATAGAATAAAAACCAGAAAATGAGATGAAGATAAGATAAATGAATATGCAAATGAATATGAATCCAACGACGTTGCAACCACCACTATCATCGCCGTCCCGTAGCCGCCCTTGATTTAAAAGTGTTAAGCGAAAAGCTTGAATAATGATTTGAAAAATTAGGAAGATACCTTTATTAATTGTTGCAAGAGGCCAATCGTATAAGTTGTTTCCCGTCAAGAGTCAAAAGTAAAATAACCATTTATAAAAAATAAAGACATTTGTGAAAATTAGATATAAAGTATTTGTATTTCAACAGCGTAAAATATGGTTATGTGGCAAAAAATAGCAATGGACAAAATAGAGATTTTAGTAGTGAGTGTTTAGATTAAATAGATAATAGAAGTAATATTAGTAAAATATGGTGTCAAATGATTAGTTAGATCTCTGAGCATCTTAATATGAAGTATTTGTATTCCGATAACTTGTAATCTTTCGCCATCGAGAATCAAAAGCAAGGAAATTTAACATGTAACGTTTTCCCGCTGGAAATCAAAAGCAAGATAGAAAATAATTAATTTGACAACGTGTAATGTTTTCTTGTATAGACTCCGAAGTAAAATTTTCATGTTGTGAAAGTAGAAGTTAAAGCTAAGAACATGTTGTGAGAGTAATTAAAATACTTTATTTGTAATGCAAAAAAATAGCAATGGATAAAATAGAGATTCTAGTTGTGAGAGTAGAAGTTAAAGCTAAGAACATGTTGTAATGACACACCCATATGATAATCGTAAAGATAGTCATGAATTCATAATATGAAAATAGATATATCAGTAATGTGTAATTATTTCTTGTCGAGACTCAAAAGTAAAATTATCATTTATTAAAAATAAAGACAGTTGTGGAAATAAAATATAAAGTATTTGTATTCTGACGTGTAATGTTTCGCAATCGGGAATTAAAAATACAGAAATTTAACAATAACATCTAACGTTTCCCAGATAACAATCAAAAACAAAATATAAAACTAATTAATTTGACAACAACTAACATTTTCTCATCAAGATTCCTAAGAGATTATTCATGAAAGTAGAATATTAAAAGTGTTTTGATGAAAGATCAAAAGTCCTAAAACAAAAAATATTATAGCAATAATATATAATAGTTAACTATCGAAATTGAGTGTTTTGATGAAATGAGGAAAAATTAATAAGTTTAAATATGTATGAAAAAACCCATAAAAATTAATTTGAAAGAAGGAAATAAAAAAAGAAGAAGTAAGAGAGGAGAAAGAAGGCAGTAAATAGAGAGAGAGAAGATAAAAGAAAGAAAAAAAAGAGAGGAGGGATGGGACATTAGAAGAATGAGAGTGAGGTAAAAGAAAGAAATGGAAAAGGTAAAAAACATAAAAGCAAAAAGAAAAAGTAGTGGCTAAGTTATAATTTTACCCTCAATTATGTGAAGTGTCAATTTTCTCAAATGTCTGAATGGGTAATTTAATATGTGGTGTATTTGTATATATAAATAAATATATATACATAAATCTATATTAGATAGATTAGATTAGATTAGATTAGATATTAGATTTACATGCATGGGCAGACCTACATATAGGTCCTGGTGTGCAGCTGCACACCGTCAAATTTAAAATTTTGCATCAATACCCCTATAAAAATATATTTTGACACTCATGGTTTTATTTTTTTGCATATTCTGCTACTATTTTTCCGATAAGTAGAAATTCATTGATATAACCAAGCTTGAGCATCACCATGGAACCACTACCCACCTTCTATGAAAAGTTGCAGATGGCACACTATCATTTGCTACGAAAACAAGGCAAAAGTACACCGATAGTCTTGAGTACAATACCCAAAAGAAAATAAAACACCAAAAAAGTACATAGGAGGCATGCAAGCCACCCCCACGATCTGTGAGATGAAAAAATCAAATATTTTACATTGACAATTTTGTTAACTTGCTATTTTAGTATTTTTATTTTACTTTGACACTTTTGGTCTCTATTTTTCTAAATTTCGCAATTTTTTCTCTCCAAATCATATATTGTTTGTACCTTTGGTCCTCGAAAATTTTGAATTTTTTGGTCAAAAAAAAATCTTGAATTTTGGAAAAATAAGGAAATAAATTTGCACAATTCATGATTTTTAGCAACCAAAAGTGCAATGAAAAAATCACAAGACCAAAATTACTAAATTAGAAGAGAAAAATATGTTTAATTGGTATATGTTGTACCCTAATTTTGTCCGACTAATTTAAATTCTCTTAAAAAAAATAGAAAAATGTTACTTGCAAGTAACATTTGTCTTGCTCTCATTTTGCTGTTGGTGGTGGAGGTATTTTAAGCATCAAACAAAATCACCTTATGCTTGTTCCTAGGGCCTTTTTCTCAAAAACAAAAATAATACAAATATAAATTACAAAAAACAAAATAAAAAGAGAAGCACTCCACGGTGTTGTTTTGTTGTTTGTAGTGAAGCTATTTCTAGCCTCAAGCCAAGGTATTCTTTCTTGATGCTCCCTCACTTTTCCCATTTTTGTTCCAACAGCTCTACCACACCTCTGCTCCACTACTCTGATTTTTCCTGCAAAAGCACAACAAACCAATTTGTCCCAATATGTTAGTTGGCTCTATAAAAAAACTCAAGCCAGAAAACACAAAGGGAGAAAAAAAGATTTCAGAGTAAGAGGGGAGCAGAAAAAAAGAGAACTAAAGAATAGTTTAGAGAAGGAAGAAAAGATTGGGGAAAAAGCAGAAACATATTACAGAAAGGAAAAATCAGAGGAGATTCAAAAATGAAGAGAGGGTGAATAAATAAAAGGGGTACACAAATGTTGAAAAAGAAAGGAACGTGAGGGGTGAGATAATGTAAATAAGAGAGATCAGAAGCCAAAACAGAGGAAAATATAAAGAAGAGAAACAGTAAAAATGGGAGAAGAGAGTGAGCAAAAACCTCCAACCTTAGAACCACCGCCGTGAGCCACCTCGAGCTCCGCCGTAACCGTCGTCGCCGCTGTCACACGAACTAGCAGCACCGGAGTGGCTCTGTATCATTTCATTCTCTCACACTCCTGTTGCAGTTCCTTCCTTGATGAGCAGCACAATTCGCTGCTGCTGTCGTTTGGTTAGGGTTTCTAATCACCAAATCAACCTATTTCCTTTATCACTTTTTTGACATTTCCTTTATAACTTACTATTTATAATTTGTTTTTTTAAAAAAATACACCCCCCATGTGCCCAGTCCAGTAGTGCCCGTGTGTCGTTTAACCCCCCATGGTGAAGGCTGATGTTGTTGCTTTTTTTTAACGATTTCTATGCCAATGCGATTCTGCCCAAAGCTATTTCTGCATCGTTTATTACACTCATTCCAAAGAATGATAACCCCCAAGGATTAGGAGAGTTTAGACCTATTAGTCTAATTGGTTGCTTGTATAATATTTTGGCGAAGGTGCTAGCTAACAGGTTGAAGAGGGTTCTTCCGAGTGTTATCTCTAAGTGCCAATCAGCTTTCCTAGGGGGCAGGCAGATTCTGGATGGGGTTGTGGTGATTAACGAGTTGGTTGATTTTGCAAAGAGAAGAAAAGAAGAGTGCCTTATGTTTAAAGTTGATTTCGAAAAGGCATACGACTCCATTTCTTGGGATTTCTTGTTTTATATGATGGATAGATTGGGATTCTCTTTGGGTTGGATTAGGTGGATGAGAGCTTGTATTAGTTCGAGTACTATGTCAGCGTATGTAAATGGCAACCCTACTAATGATTTCAAGGTGTATAGAGGTTTGAGGCAAGGGGATCCTCTTTCCCCGCTTTTATTTCTTATTGTTGCAGAAGGTTTGTCAGCTTTGGTTTCAAAAGCGGTGGAGAATGGCTCGTTTAATTGCTTTTCTATAAGCGATCATTTGAGATTTCCCATTATGCAGTTTGCGGATGATACAGTGTTAACGGGGAATGTAACTTGGGACAATTTGTGGAGCATTAAGACTATTCTTAGGAGCTTCGAAATAGTGTCGGGTTTGCGAGTAAACTTCCACAAGAGCAAGCTTATTGGCATTAATCTTTTGGTTGAGTTTTTAGAGACGACGTCAATTTTTCTACACTGTAGGACAGAATCTATTCCTTTCAAATTTTTGGGTATTCCGGTGGGTGCTAATCCGAGGAGGGCTTCAACTTGGAAGCCGATGCTTGACAACCTTTGGAAGAGGCTTACATCGTGGAAAGGGCGTTCCTTATCTATTGGAGGTCGGGTAACAATTAATTCGATCTTGAATAGTATCCCTCTTTACTTTCTTTCATTTTATAAAGCTCCAAAAGTGGTCCTTAAGTCCATGGTGAAGATTCAAAGGGACTTTCTATGGGGAATTAATGAGGGGGATAGAGGTATGTATTGGGTGGCTTGGGATAAGGTGTGCAAATCTAAGAAGGAAGGTGGGCTTGGCATCAAAGACCTTGAAAAATTCAATTTAGCTTTGTTATCTAAGTGGAAATGGAGGGCGTTAGTGGAGGAAGAGGCAAGCTGGAGGGGTTTGTTGTTGCACAGGCAAGCTGGAGGGGTTTGTTGTTAATAGAGGCGCTAAAGGTTCGTTGTGGTGGCGCGATGTTCTTGATACAGATTTTTGCTCTTCACCGGTTGGTTGGTTTGGTGCTTGCATTCGAAGAGGTGTAGGGAATGGTAGATCTATTGATTTTTGGAATGACCATTGGTTAGGACATGCTCCGTTGAAATTGGTGTTTCCTAACCTTTTTGCAGGTAGTACAAATCAGAATTTGATGCTGGCAGATCTGGGTGTTTGGTCAAACATTGGTTGGAGCTGGTTGCTACCTTGGCATAACTCTGATGATACTGCTGTCCATGCTGAATCTATGAGTTTGCAGCAGATTTTGCGGGATGTCAAGCTGAATCAGGACAGCAGAGATACTTGGAAATGGTTGCAGGATGAATCTAAAATATTTACTGTGAAAAGCTGCTACAATTTTCTTGCTGAATCTGCAGCAGAATCGGGAGTTGGCAGCGAGTTTAGCAAGTTGTTTCAGCGACTGTGGAAGACTGAAATACCGTCAAAAGTTAATTCTCTTCCAACTAGGGGGCTGTTGTTTAATCGTAAAGTAATTACCGATATGGCAGATGCAAAAATCTGCCCATTCTGTGTGATTAATTGTGAAGACATTCAGCATTTGTTCTTTGATTGCAGCTTCGCAAGTGATGTTTGGAAGCTCGTTTATGACTGGTTGGGTCTGAATTTGACAGCACCTCTCGGTTGTGTTGAGCATTTTATTTGGTTGGGGAATGTGTGGAAAGGTGAGAAGGCGAAGAAGTTTAGATTTTTGATTTGGTCGACCACGTCTTGGTATATTTGGTTGTATCGGAACCGGCTTATTTTCAGGAATGAGGAAGCAAATATTGCATCTATTGTTACTCATATCAAGAGCCTATCGTGGAGTTGGAGCATTTATCGTGTGGACAATCATTGTAATTTTACTATTTCATGTTGGTGGATTAATCCACTTGAGAGCCTAAACAATGTGTAACATCTTGTTGTTTGGGTTTTGAGCACTCCTAGTGCTTCAATATATGAAGTATTGTTTATCGAAAAAAGAAACTCCCCCACTCTCTTTTTACATGTTTTATTTGACAATCCCTTTTTATAATGTTATTTTTCCTATCTTATTAATTATATAGTGATAGTATTTGTAGCCCCTTCGTATATTTAATTCTTTTTATTTATGATGAGTATTATCAACTGCACCCTTCTTTTTATTTTTAAAACCCATTTCATTTTCTATTGTTTTTAAGGGGATCAAGTCGATCGTACAATCGGGTTAATCATCGTTTTAGGACGAATAAGCGGTACGACTCAAGAGTCCTAAAATCCCTATCAAAGATAAAATTCCAATTAAAAAAACACAAACATCCAAACCATTTGTTTCTTCTTCTCAAAAATATAATTTTCAAGTTATAGGGGACTAAGTTAGTTGTACAACTGGGTTAATCTACTTTTTAGGATAAATGAGTTGTACGGCTCAAAAACCCTAAAATCCCTGTAAAACAAAACAAATAATGTCAAATTCAAAGACATAAATATACAAACTATTTTTCTTTCTTTTCAAAAATCAAATTTTCAAAAATAGGGGACTAGGTCGGTTGTACAACCGAATTAATTTGCTTTTTAGGATAAATGAGTTGTACAGCTCAAAAGTAAAACGCCAACAAACAAACATTTTCTACCAAAAACTACGTAGCTTTGATTTCTCCATCGTACCTGAAGATACGGAGGAGCAGGGGCCCACTCTTGTCAAGCACAAAAAATAAATAATTTTATTAAGTCTTTTTCTTTTTAATAAAAGGGTAAAATAACATTTTTAGAATTAACACAACTAATTAGAAGATAACATTCTTTAGGAAGGATGTCGTGGGGTGCTAATACCTTTCCCACGCATAACCGACTCCCGAACCCAAATATGGCCTCAAGGACCCTTATCCAACTCAAAGGGATTTTCTAATGTTTGCCCTTATAATTAAACATTGGCGGCGGCTTCATTTTTGGACCTTCGAAGAATTCTTTCCCGGATTTTTCGCTCGCTACAGCTGGCGACTTCACTGGGGGCAACTTTAGAGAGTCAAACCTAACCTAATTAGTTGTAAAAAAATTTTGTTAGTTAAATGTTTTATTTTACCCTTCCCTTTCATCTTTTATTCTTGTTGCATGTTATATTTTATATGATATGTGAACCTTAGGATAGAAGACTATATTTCTTTTGCATATGTGTTGTTTGTTTTGCAGCTTGGGGGTATACTTGACATTTTGCTCCTACACACACTCCACTATCACACTTCTGCACACACGTGACAATAGTCCTATACCCGGACTGGAGCATAAACTTAAGTTAGAACGTGGTTGCGTAGTGATGGCCTTTTGGATGTACGTCTAGTTTGGTGGTCACGAAAGTCTCACCTAGAGTTTGGTCCCTTTTGAGGATGCTATCACTCCTAATAGTTTACCTATTGTTGGGATCAACATTCTTAACTGGGGTCGTTGGCTCTAGGAACCTTATTTAGGACTCTATAGAGCTACCCTTGAAAGGTTCACTCAATAGAAAAAGCCTTAGACCTATTCCCAGTGAACCCCTTTTAGGACACAAAGGAGCTTCATACCCCTGCATTCAAACAAACACTCTTGAAGAAAAAAAATCAAAAATCATATTTTATTTTTGAGACATATCTCATGCATTCTTATTTTCTTTTGCATATCATAAAAAATAAATATATAAACAAACTCATGTTCCATGCATTTCAAAGACCGTCAGGGAATTATAAAACTTTTTTTTATAAGAGAGGTGGATGAAAGTATAAAGAAAAACATGCATTTGAAAGTCATACCACCAGAATCATACTCTACTCTTCGAATAAAAAGCTTACAATTCCCCGACGCGGTGAATAAAACCATACATTCGCATCTCATCCACATTCACTCATTCATATTCTTATGTTAAAAAATTCGGAAAAAAAATCAGAGCAAAAATGCAAGCTGGTTTGTCAACACTCATGCATCTGATTTCCCTTTTCCAAAAAAAACAAACAATAATATTCAAAAATCATAACAAGCATCATGCATTATTTGCTTTCCATGCATTAAAAAATCTCTGCGTGAATCATGCATTTTTCCCCACATATTAAAAAAACAATTTTTAAGCCATATAATATAAGCATCTCATTTATCATGCACCACTGTTCATTCATAGTCATTTGCAAAAAATTACCATCAAATAGTGTAGGCATCACATCATTTGTAACATCGTTTTTATGAATTACATTTCAAAAAAAAACATGGCATTCATACATCATTTCACTCTTGTTGTCATCCAAGTTCAAATGCATCATTGCTCCATGCATGCATCATTTTCTAAACAAAAAAACAAAAAGTCATGTCATTATTCTTGCATCATTCATCATCCAAAAATTTTGTCAAAAAAAATCATCCAAAAATATATATTTTAGTTGGCAATTTATTTTTAAATTGTAAATGACGATTTGCATTATCTACATGTTGCATTGTCTTCAAAAAATAAAAATAAATCGTTTAGAATAGTTGGTCTTTTCAAGTGATCAATTCCTTCACGCATTTCATGCTTTTGCGTTTTCATCATACATATCCATCATCATGTGTCCATTCATGTAAAAAAGAGAATAAAAAAACCATGAGCATAATTTTAGAAAAAAAAACTGTGTGATGAGAGACGAGCCGTTCTTGCGAAAAACACTCTAATTGATTATTCTTCTTTGGAAAATGTTAACCTTACAAAACAATGTCGAACTTAGTTGCAAACTCAAGGTGTTTTAAGGCACTCAATTTTCAAAAAAAAAAGTTATTCAATGTTTGCAGCTCGTCCCCAATTTTTGTTAGCAGAGCGACGCATCTCATCCATTCCATGATGAATGATTAAAATGGTCCATTTTGTTAACTAATGCGTTATCAAAAGTTCTTCTATCATGTTTTTCTAACTAATTTTAACTCTCTGTGAAGCATTCATTTGGTAAACTTGTATGCAGTTTGCATTTACTCTTGTTTGGGTCAGTTAGTGTCCACATCTTTACATCTTATCATTATTCCCTATACATGTCCAGCCCCACCCCGACCACCCAGTACATATTCCCCACACAGGTATCTGGTTGACTATTTGGTTTATTCCCAATGATGAAATTTCATAAGCCAATGCTTTGGGTCCTCCAAACTGGGGAAAGTTAGTGATCACTTAAACATCTTGTCAACATTATATTCACTTGGTGCAAGTGCAAGTCTTTAAAAAAAGAATTCAAAAAGCCTGTTAGGTTGAAAACTCGTAAGAGCAGCCTAAGCAAAATTTAAGGCATATAAAAAGAAATAAAGAAAAAGAGCAGATATATAAAAATAAATAAATTTTTGTCCTTAAGTTAATTTTTGAGAAAATAGGCAATCATTAATTGAAATGAAGTGTGGCCATCTTTCCATATCCCAAAAAAGGAGAAGAAATATCCTTTGCTACCCCCCTTTTGAGCCGAAAAATCAAAATTTCTTTCACCCTAGACAAGGATCAATTCTACATCTAAAGATGGTGTATCATTTTTATCAACTCACTCAGCTCCAAAGAAAATTAAGTGAAAATCACACAAAAAAAAGAAAAGCGAAATTCACGAGATAAAAAAAAGTGGAATGAAAAAAAAAACCTGAATAGAAAAATAAGAAAAAACAAAAGCAGTAGAAATTGTGAGCTGATACATCACACCGTGAAGCATATAAGAGATCATTGTCTAAAGAAAACCCTCAAACACTTATTGGGCCTAATTATCCTTTCTTTCATATAAACCTTAACCATTGACCTCAAACACTTCTTTGAACCTACTCATCCTTTCTTTCATAAAAGGTCATTGTCTCAATAAACCCACAAACACTTCTTTGGGTCCAATTATCATATCTTTCATAAACCCTAACCATTGGCCACATCACAACCCTAAAAAGTCAATTCCGATCAATGACTGATTGCTTTCATTTTCTCAAAGTTTTAATTTTAGGACAAATAAGTTTATTTATTTACAATATATTTGCTCAAAAAAATTCTCAAAACAAAGAAAGCTGAAAAAAAAAAGAAAAAAAAAAGAAAAAATAACTCAAAAGGCTTGCACTCCAAGATTCATTCAAGTTGCATTGATATCAAGACAAGGTTTAGTAATCACCAAGTGAAGTTTTCATCATATCTGTCACGGTCTTTGGGATTCACCTAAAAGAGAACCAAAAGTTTATACTAGGATCACCACTTAGATCCCAAAGTGATCATC
The DNA here is from genome assembly GCA_039519185.1 of Astragalus membranaceus. NCBI lineage: Eukaryota > Viridiplantae > Streptophyta > Magnoliopsida > Fabales > Fabaceae > Astragalus > Astragalus membranaceus. Next base: position 119,121,555 of record CM076851.1, read on the forward strand.
CACACCACTTGAACTTGGAGATTTAGCCATTGTCCATCCCATTCATATACCACACCCAATCCATATAGCCATACGACCAACTCCAAAAACCCATAACCGTAACTCTGTCACCTCTCACAGTCTCACTAAAAGCTACCATTTGAAATACCATTCCAAAGTGGGGCAATCCTGTCACCCTTCACTCCACCTAAAATTAGGAAAATTATCCCTACACCCATTTCATTCCCTTTTTCACATTCATAAAACCACACCAGGGCAATTTCTCAACCCGCTATCCTAAATTTAGCCTTTCACAAACTCTAGTCAGGACAACCTTTTCTGGTCATAATTGGGGCAACACCAAACGCCATGGGTTGAGACAAAATCTCTTGATTTCCACCTCTCATTTCAAAGCCAAGGCATTCCCAATCCATCATCTTCTACACCCCTAGCTGTTGTCACCACTAGACAGGGGCAAGTTATGCACTCACCGTCATCAACTCTAATTTGGGACAGTCCCACATTTCTTGAGTTGGGGAGAACCTACCTTTCATGACGTTGGCAAAAACCTGTCATTCATCCCATCATGTGTCACATTTGTCCATACCCTAGGTCTCTAGAACCCCGAGTCACCTGACTCATTCATCTATATTTGCACTAATATACATGTTTGCTAAACAATGCTTTAAAGAGAGAGAACACAAATTAATAATGTGATGCTGGAAACTCACTCTGTTAACCTTATAGACCTGAAATTCAGTTATCATGGGACATTATAATCAAATGGAATAACAATATGAACGAGCTTGCAAATACGGTCAAATACTCTTGCACATCATAATGTCTGTAGATAACAACATTGAGATTGTCTAAGGTTGAGTTCAAATCTAATCAAATTTTTCTAAGAAATGATTAACTCAAAATATTCACCTCCCTCGAGCATCAAAAGTCTCATTTCTCATCATTACCAAAAAATGTTTCTACCTCCCAATCAATCATATCATATCATCGCACCATGCATTTATGCACTTCGTTTTATTCACCATAGCACCAAAGCATTACATATATTCATATTCTTATTACATACATGCATACACATACCGTTCATTGCTCCAATAGACGTCCCGAACGTTAGTCATTTTTCTTTTTCTTCGATCAACGCGTCAAGCGATGATTCAACATCACATTTCAGATCTCCAAGTTGATCCTTTAGACCTACTATTGGTCCATAAATCAGACCAATTGTGGTCCATAAAATCATATCAATACAGACATATGTTGATCCCTAAACCAGACCCATTGTGGTCCATAAATCAGACCAATATGCAGACACATGTTGGTCCATAATTCAGACGTGTCGGTCCATAAACCAGACCTATTGATGTCCATAAATTAGATCACCCAGTTGATCCTTCAGACCTATTGAGGTCCATAAATCAGACCAATATGCAGACATATGTTGGTCCATAATTCAGACGTGTCGGTCCATAAATCAGACCAATTCTGGTCCTTAAATCAGACTTATGTCAGTCCATAAATCAGATTACCTCATTAATCATTCAAAGCCCCAGTGCTCCTTCAGGCCCCCAGTGGTCCTTCAGAGCCCCAGTGCTCCTTCAGACCCCCAGTGGTCCTTCAGAGCCCCAATGCTCCTTCAGATCCCCAGTGATCCTTATTTATTGCTTTTCAACCGACTTCAAGTGTCTGCTCCACTACTCCGATTTTTCCTGCAAAAGCACAACAAACCAATTTGTCCCAATATGCTAGTTGGCTCTATAAAAGAACTCAAGCCGTAAAACACAAAGGGAGAAAAAACGATTTCAGAGTAAGGGGAGAGTAGAAAAAAGAGAGAACTAAAGAATAGTTCAGAGAAGGAAGAAAAGATTCGGGAAAAAGCAGAAACATATTACAGAAAGGAAAAAAATCAGAGGCGATTCAAAAATGATGAGAGGGTGAAAAAATAAAAGGGGTACACAAATGTTGAAAAAGAAAGGAACGTGAGGGGTGAGATACTGTAAATAAGAGAGATCAGGAGTCAAAACAGAGGAAAATATAAAGAAGAGAAACAGTAAAAATGGGAGAAGAGAGTGAGCAAAAACCTCCAACCTTAAAACCACTGTCGTCAGCCACCTCGAGCTCCGCCGTAACCGCCGTCGCTGCTGTCACACGAACTAGCAGCACCGCCACCATCATGTCTCTCGCGTCTCATCTCCGACTACAACCATGCCGGAGTGGCTCTCTATTGTTTCATTCTCTCACACTCCTGTTGCAGTTCCTTCCTTGATGAGCAGCACAAGTCGCTGCTGCTGCTGTCGTTGGGTTAGGGTTTCTAATCACCAAATCAACCTATTTCCTTTATCACTTTTTTGACATTTCCTTTATAACTTACTATTTATAATTTGTTTATTTTTAAAAATACATCCCCATGTGCCCAGTCCAGTAGTGCCCGTGTGTCGTTTAACTCCCCCACTCTCTTTTTACATGTTTTATTTGACAATCCATTTTTATAAATGTTATTTTTCCTATCTTATTAACTATATAGTGATAGTATTTGTAGCCCCTTGTATATTTAAGTACCCGACCCCTAATTCTTTATATTTATGATGAGTATTATCAACTGCACCCTTCTTTTTATTTTTAAAACCCATTTCGTTTTTTATTGTTTTTAAGGGGATCAAGTCGACTGAACAATCGGGTTAATCATCGTTTTAGGACGAATAAACGGTACGGCTCAAGAGTCCTAAAATCTCTATGAAAGATAAAATTCCAATTCAGAAAGAAAAACACATACATACAAACCATTTGTTTCTTCTGCTAAAAAAACACAAACGCACAAACATCACTGTGCCTATCACTTCTATCATTTCACAACTTCCTTCATCGTTCTTTTCCCTTCTCTTCTTCATCAGCTTCACTCCCACAACTGAACCTTTCATCTTTCTTCCTTCATCTTCCTCCCTCTGCCTGGCCTTTCTCTTTACTCCATTTTTTCTCTTTTATTTTCTCTCTCTCACTCTCAGATTCTCAATTTCTCTCCGCCTTTCTCACAACAAAAATATTTCTTTTCTTTCCCTCATTTCGATCCCCCTCTCTCTCTATTTGTTTCTTTCATTTTTTATTTTGACAGGGAAGATATTGAAGATCTGGCTCCGAATCCTACAGAGTCATATGGGTAGCATTTCTTTTACTTTCCAACTTCTATTTTTATGCTCAATGAATTTATATTTCTTTCAATCTATTTTCCCATACTACATATTGCTTATTTTAATTTGATGTTCTTTTTCAGCATTTTGCTTCATTTATGAGCTTATTAACATTTGTTTTTATTTTTGGTTCTGACATGTTTTCATGAGGTATATTATGAGGTATTTTCCTTACTCAAAATAATGACTACTAAGTGTTCGCTTTTATTCCCCACTCAACACTAAAACACTATAACAAGCTAAAATGCTTTTGTATCCCCTTTTCTAACTTTAAAATAAGTTTAGCATGTTAATTGAAGTATTTTGATGAAATACTAACACAAGGACCTCCCCTCTAATCCCACTCCATGTTATATTATTTATTTTAGGTCCCCCATTCCCACACTATTTTGTAGCACATGGTTTGATTTTTCTCCCATTTTTATGGCCTTGGTATGACTTTTCTCTTCAATTTTTTTTTTGTCTAATCAGTGATGAAACGAGAACAGAATACGAAGTGCCGAGGGGTGGAAATGACCAAAGTTGAGACCTTTTCTTTTGTTGTTCTCATTACTGTTTTTTCTATTGGGATTTGGGGTGGAGATTAACTTCTATTGCAATAATTTGTGTTTATTTATGCATTTTGCTTTAATGAGAAGCAAGGTTGGTCCTCGAGCAATGGATTAATGGAGAGTGCATTTGAAATCTATCATCTTTCGGGAAATACCATAAATGTATGTATGCTGATATGTAATATTGATTTGGAGTACTAATAGGTTTAAACATCATTTACCTATTACCTATTGGGTTTGTAATCACAAACCTTAATAAACCACCCATAGTAAAAATAACAGTTTCAGTTTTATAAAAACTAACTGTTATAGGGGGTTCTATTTCAGCAAACAGATTCAACAAAGTTTAACAAATTTTGGCTGTTAAACATTCTGTTATGTTTGTTGAAGTTGTTAGCATATAAAGTCCCTAACAACTTAAACTAACCATAACAGAATCTATTCCAGCTATTCTATCAGCATTTACATTCAGTGCTTGTATAAAAATAATAGTCCAGTCCAGTCCATGTACAAAAGTTCATAGTGATTACAATTTTAATAAATTTTCTAAGTCTTTCTTTTACCCTCTGTAAAGTTCTGTTCTTCTTCTTCCATTTGCGTAACCCTCTTGTTCAGTGTTTCTGAGATCCCTTGTGTTGGATCTTCAACAAGTGGTTGTAGAGAGTCCTCACAAAAGGAGAGAAACATAAACAGAGTCAGTTTGAGTTTCAGTGACTGAAACAAGCCCAAAGAAAAAGAAAAAACAGAGAGAGAGGGTGAGAAACTACCTGTGTTCTCAAGGTGAGAACTGAAACTGTGGAACCATCTTCAAGGCCTGAAGATCCAAAAAAACCAGAAACAACAACTACAAGATCCTTGTGCGTGGATGCAAGATTCATCAAGATCGCACCAAAAACAGAAAAAAGGTAACATCAGTGTTTGAAAAAGCTAGGGTTCAAACCGAAGGAAACAGAGAAGAATTTTGTGAAGAGAAGGAGGTATACCTGAGCCTTGTGGTGAAGCGAAGCTTCGCTGAGAAGCTGAGAGTGTTTTTCACCAAAGATCAGCAAGAAATCTCGCTAGTTGCACCCCTTATTCTTGCTAATGCAACCTACAATCAAATAAATGTGTCAAAATCCAACATGGTATCAATGAGCTAGTTACAATCCAAGAAAAACAGGAAAATTTCTAAACTCTATCTCTTTCTTTTAGATTTCTTTAAAGTTTCTTGTTTAAGTGTTAAGAAATTTTTAAAACAGCAAGTGGCTGTGTGTGTGTGAGTGTTCTTCTTAAAGCTTCTTTAAATCTTTCCTATTTGAAAGCCTGCACAGTGTGAAACTGTGCAGTAGCAGTGACTAATTGTTTTAGTGTTTAAAGTTTCAGTTTGTAAGATGACAAACACAGGTTTAAACACACAAGTCCCTAAATTGGATGGGAAAAACTATGAAAGATGGTGCATTCAGATGAAGACAGTTCTTGGCTGTCATGGGGTCTTGAGAATAGTCAAAGATGGCTTTGAGCCATTGGCTGAAAATCCTACTCCTGCCCAAACTAACACCTTCAATGAAAATGAGCAAAAGGACTTCAAAGCTATCTATCTCATTCATCAAGGATGTGATGAAACCAACTTTGATAGGATAAGGAAGCTAGAGACTTCTAAGGCTGCCTGGGATGCCTTAGAATAGTACTACACAGGGGCTGCTCCTATCAAAGAAGAGAAGTTGCAGGCTTTAAGAGCTCAATATGAAACATTTAGGATGAAGGAATGGGAGTGTATTTCTGATTTCTTTATAAGGTTAAAAAAAATCACTAATACGATGACAATGTATAGGGAAACTCTTATAGAAAAGGTGATCTGTAAGAAAGTCCTAAGGTCCTTGACTAAGAAGTTTGGCTGGGTAGTCAACAGTATTGAAGATACAACTTTACCAGATGACTTTAAAGTGGAGGAGCTTGAAGCAAAGCTTGAAGCAAAGGAGCTAAGGATCAATCTGCTAGAAGGTGAAGAAGAAGATGGCAAAGCACTATTCACGAAAGCTAAGGGTAAGAAAGGAGCCACACACAGCAGCCAATCAGGTAAGCCTAATTGGTCTAAAGGTAAGGCAGGTAAATCTAACCCTAAATCTGATTTCAATAAGGGAAATAGCAATGCATATAAAGGCAAAGATAAGTCTAAAGTGCAATGCTACAGATGCGATAAATATGGGCACTATGCTACGGAGTGCCCTACTAGAAATGGCTTTAAGTCCAAAGAAGCTGAATCTGAAGCCAATGTGGCTAAATAAGATTCAGACTCAATCTGATCCTGTAGCTTTTAGCATGATAATAGATGACTTAGAAGAAACAGAAATAGAAACTAAAGAAGTTTCTATGGTTATACCTGAACTTGAAATAGAAACTAAGGAAGTCTCTGTATGTTCAAAAGCTAAAACAGAAACTAAGGAAGTTTCTGTGTGTTCTGTGACTGAACCTGAAGCAGAGACTAAGGAAGTTTCTGTGATCCCTGAAACTGAACTAGAAGCAGAATCTAAGGAGATTTCTGTGAGTTCAGAATCAATGTTTTCAAAAACTATGAATTTTGAAACTGTGAGTTTAGAAACTACAAATTCTGAAACTGAAATAGGAACAGAAATTAAGGAAATTTCTGTGACTAATAAAATGGAACCTAGGATAAGTAAAAGCTGTGAATATACTGTCTTTGTTATTTCAACTAATATTGGCAGGATATGTGAAGTAATGTGGCCCTTGAACTATGGCTGTTCAAGCCACATGACTAGTCATAAGGAATGGCTGATTGACTCTTATCCTAGAAGGAAAATTGGCATTAAAAATGCTAAACCTATTACAGCATCTGGTGTGAAGAACTTAAGGTTCAAAAGGGAAGTTGGACAGGTAATATCTACTAAAAATATTTCCTATGTTCCAGGCACTACTTGTTTAATAGGTAAACTGTTTGTGAAAAAGCTGAAATCTGAGATTAAGGATTTAATTCAGATTGGATATTCATCTACTACATATGGGCCACTTAATGTGTTTTCATTAGGTGCCAACAAAATTGTTTTAACTTGTGTAGATGAATATGCAAAGCTTTGGATCTATTTGATAAAAACCAAAGGAAGAGCTTTGGTATGTTTTAAACTGTTTCAGGAAGTAGCTGAAAGACTTGGAAGTTGTCCTAAGGAGGAAAGCAGCACTAAAGACCCTATGATGAGGAAACATGACACTGAGGAAGCTGTACAGCAGCAAGCGGATGGAATTTCTCATTATAAGGAATCTGCCACATTACATTCTGACCCTATGGGTCAATTTCTGACTAAGGGACAAAGACTGACAAGTTGCGAACTTGTCACAATTGACAAAGTGAATGAAGGAGACCTCATACACTATGCAATGAGGACAGATTCAGAACTATGTGATTGCTATGAAGCTCTTGGAAGAAAAGGGCTGGGAAGGGCTACAACTGAGGAGTTAAACTCCATTGAAGGAAAATTAGGGGCTTTATGCTATGTCTTTGAACTAGAGTTCCTAAGGATATTTCAAAACTCTATTCCACAAAGTGCTAAGAAAGGCTCTAAAAGGGGAGGTTTTCACTAAAAACTTAGGAGGCAACTTGGGGTTACTATCTACTAACCTAAAAGGCAGTAACTCAGAAAGCTATGGTTGAGGGCTTGTCTCAGCTGTTTCTATCCTATGACTAATACCAGGGGTCTGTCCTGATGTTAAGGTTGCCTAACTAGGTTTTGTGATTAAGGGGGAGTATTGGGTTTGTAATCACAAACCTTAATAAACCACCCTTAGTAAAAATAATAGTTTCAGTTTTATAAAAACTAACTGTTATAGGGGGTTCTATTTCAGCAAACAGATTCAACAAAGTTTAACAAATTTTGGCTGTTAAACATTCTGTTATGTTTGTTGAAGTTGTTAGCATATAAGGTCCCTAACAACTTAAACTAACCATAACAGAATCTGTTCCAGCTATTCTATCAGCATTTACATTTAGTGCTTGTACAAATATAATAGTCCAGTCCAGTCCATGTACAATAGTTCATAGTGATTACAATTTTAATAAATTTTCTAAGCCTTTCTTTTACCCTCTGTAAAGTTTTGTTCTTCTTCTTCCTTCTGCGTAACCCTCTTGTTCAGTGTTTCTGAGATCTCTTGTGTTGGATCTTCAACAAGTGGTTGTAGAGAGTCCTCACAAAAGGAGAGAAACATAAACAGAGTCAGTTTGAGTTTCAGTGACTGAAACAAGCCCAAAGAAAAAGAAAAAACAGAGAGAGGGGGTGAGAAAGTACCTGTGTTCTCAAGGTGAGAACTGAAACTGTGGAACCATCTTCAAGGCGTGAAGATCCAAAAAAACCAGAAACAACAAATACAAGATCCTTGTGCGTGGATGCAAGATTCATCAAGATCGCACCAGAAACAGCAAAAAAGGTAACATCAGTGTTTGAAAAAGCTAGGGTTCAAACCGAAGGAAACAGAGAAGAGTTTTGTGAAGAGAAGGAGGTATACCTGATCCTTGTGGTGAAGCGAAGCTTCGCTGAGAAGCTGAGAGTGTTTTTCACCAATGATCAGCAAGAAATCTACGAACCCAGGAGGTGGTTCAGTGGAGAAGACGAAGGGAACCAGAGCGTTTCAAGAACGCGAAGAGGAAAAATCTTGAACATAATGAATTAGGGTTTCTGAAACTACGCTTTTATACCGATCCGTTTTGTGACCCGTTACCCGCTTCCAACCCGCGCATTGCAATAGTGTGGAACCGCTGGGTTCCGCACGGGTAAAACTTGACCCATCGTGTTGGACCTCGCTAGTTGCACCCCTTATTCTTGCTAATGCAACCTGCAATCAAATAAATGTGTCAAAATCCAACATTACCCCCCTGCAAATATCACGTTTATCCATTTACCCCCCTGCAAAAAAAAACACTTTTAAAACAAACCCTGCAAAATGTAATTGTATCCAGTTACCCCCTTGCTGTTAGTTTTGACTAACAACGTTCAGTCTAGGCTGACTTGGCTGACATTTGGGATCTAGTTAACCCTGCAAATATTAAGTGTTTCTAGTTACCCCCTGCAAATATTAAGTGGGGGGTAGTTACGCCCCTGCAAATATTAAGTGTTTCTAGTTACCCCCCTGCAAATATTAACGTTGTTAGCCAAAACTAACAGCAATGGGGTAACTGGATACAATTACATTTTGCAGGGTTTGTTTTAAAAGTTTTTTTTTTTGCAGGGGGTAAATGGATAAACGTGATATTTGCAGGGGGGTAAATGATATTTAAGCCGGGACTAATATGGTTGCCTGACACTAATAGGATACATAATATGGTGGCCTAAGTTTTTTCTTGCTGGTGTTAATTGCTAGATTTGGCTATAGACACTTCATGATGCCCTTGCTACGGCACTTGATCCGCATGGCCTTGAAGATATGGAGGTGAGTTTTTACTTTTGTTGGAGCAAACCATATAGCAATAAATAAATACTATGCAAACCAGTAGCCATGGCATTATTTATCAAGATATAGATTAGTGATTAAATAGCTCCCTATTATCCACGTGGAGGGACTTGACATTTTAAAGATGAATAGCTTCATGTTTTAGATGATTTTTTTATTGATTTAGTTTGTGTCAGCTATGCGCATTTTATCACAAGTTCGATGCTGCACTAGAATTTGCCAAATGTGTTTACATACAAAACCTAAACCAAAACCAGTAAATAGTGTATGTTTAATAAGCTTAGAGATCCTCTGCTACACCCTTTTTAGTACATATATAAAGTTTACACATCGGTACGTGACTTCATAGTTACAAGCAGTTACCTTAGGTTTTGATTGTTGAGTTTGTGGATTTCTCCAAAATGTCTACATTTGCTTGAGTTCTTACTATTTAGGCTTTGCTAATATATGTTTACATACACTCCAGTAAAATTGAAGATAGAAAAACAACTTTGATGGGAATGTTTGGTGTTTACAAACTCAATTTTGTAAAATTAATTTCAAAGCAGATTGATTTAAGCCAATTTTCTTTCTCTCCCTCTAACTACAAAAGCAGATTAGTTAATACCTTTATGACTTAAAATGGCCAAACTTGAGCCCCTTAAATGTTAATAAATTGCTTTACAAATATAGCAGCTCATTTGATTGCATTAACTATTAGCAAAGCAACAAAAAGTTAAACAATTGAAACAAGGCCCGAAGCTTTCATGTCAAATCAGATTGGTTTAATCTCAAATCAATTTCATCTCATCTATGATTCAACTGTTATTTGTCTTTGATAGTTTGATTACATTAGGATTGTCTTTTACGAGTCATTTCTAAAATAGACGATATAGAATTACATATATAGCAAGACTTTCTTGAGATTGTATCCATTAAAACATTCTTTTATTATTAGTTTTTCTTCTCTGCAAACTGTGGTGTAAAATGGTTGCAAATTAGTCTTTCCGTTTGCACATGTTTCATTTCAACCTTACATGTCTCAATTCTTCAATTTACTAATCTCTGTCTGCTGCTGAGAATAGATATAGAAACTAATGTGATGTTTTTTATTGTTATTATTTTTGTTCGAATTTGAAACTTGGTGTTTACTGCATCGGGAGAGAAGACTTTTGGATAGTAACCTTCATTGATTTTTGCTCTCCCTCTCTTTCTCTGCTGAATATATTTTGGAATCACTTCATATGTTTCCATTAAATTTATTTCATTTTGTTATATTGGTTGCAGCATTTGTCAATCACGCATGATGCTTTTGAATCAAAATTGGGTTTACTTAAGGGTGTGTTTGGGAGTTTGGAGGGGAGGGGAAGGGAGGGGTTGAGAGTGTAAATTCTTTAGTAATTGGGAGAAAAATTATCCCCCTAAACCCCCCAAACCCCTTCTCCTAGTTTATTTTTGGAGCCCCTCCAAACTCCCCCAAATATGGAGGGTTTTGGAGGGGCTCCAAAAATAAACTAGGAGAGGGGTTTGGGGGGTTTTAGGGGGATAATTTTTCTTCTCATCACTAAAGAATTTACACTAATAGTCCCAACCCCTCCCCTCCCCTCCCCTCCAAACTCCCAAACAGACCCTAAGCTTATAGTTATAGTAACACAGCGAGAGATTTGCTGATTTGGCAGCACAAGAATTGGAAATATAGGAATGTCACTCCTCTTCTCATTGTGAGTATCGTTCCCATTTACATGTGTTACACTATATATTACACACAAGCTCAAAGTTGTGCAAAGTTTTTCATACCCTTTGCTATTTTCAATACACATTACTGACATGTTGTATCAAACTTTTTAGTTACTTTGGAATTGAAATCTTAAATATTGATATTGAATGTATGATTAGATTTTGTTTTAGATAACTTTCATAATGCTCATTGTTTTTGATTTCAGATTTAGAAGCCCCGAGTGTGTTTTCCACTATCGATGATGTGTCTCATGCTTGAAAGCTTGACTCCACTTCGAAGTGTTTTTCTACAATGGCTTTGATTTGAATATTATTGCATCTATACATTTTTTTAGGTGGAAAAAAAGCATAAATATATGTCTTGAAATCTTTGGTTAGATTTGGAAAACCAGAGCCAACAATAGATACCAGTGCATCTGTGTTCGATTTTCATTTCGCAAACAAAGACATCATTTCTTCATCTTTCTTCCTCTCACTCCCAATTGAAGAGATTATCGATTCACTGAAACATCCTTTAGCTGAAATATTTGGAACAAGTTAGCAATGTACGGACACATTTTAATTTCATGTACATGACAATGTTTCGGATTGCATGCATTGTAATTAACAATTCAGTGACCAACAAATTTAGCTGCAGGTATTTTTTTTACAGCTACGAGTACTTTTTCATCCGATAGAAAATGAACTAATTTTGTACCATTAAAAAAAGCCCATGTTTTTCCCACATCCCTCCCTACATACCCCACACTCCCAAACCCTGCGAAATGACCAAAATGCCATTAATGAGGCGCGCTGTTTTCACCGACTCGGTTAGGGTCAACCGAAAACTTTCGGTTAGGCCCAACCGAACATGTTTTTTCTAGACACACCTCTTTTTTTACCTCTTTTACACTATTTGGTTGACCTCAGCCTAAATATTTCGGTTGACATCAACCGAACGTGTATTTCTTCCTTCTTCAAAAGAAAGATGCAGTTCTGGCTGCAGCTAAAGATTCCGAACAACTCAAAACTCTCGAGGAAGCTCTTAACAGAAGAAAGGGATAAGGTTCTTCAAGATCTTCAATGTGTTATGGCTAATCATGAGAAAGAACTTGCAGAAAGGTGTCATTATTATTGGCAAATCTAATAGCTAATCACAAGTAACTGATGTTGTGGAAAACTTGCAGAAAGGTGTCATTATTATTAGGGTTAAATATGTTTTTGGTCCCTATAAAATTTGGGTTTTCGTTTTTAGACCATACATTAACGAAATAGGCATTTTGGTCCCTACATTTTTTTTCCATTTTCATTAATAGTCCCTGTCGTTAAATCCATCTGATCAGTCAACAGAAATGTGACGTGGCTGTTAAAAAGATAGGGACCAAAACACCTATTTCGTTAATGTAGGGACTAAACTTAGAATGACCCAATTTTGTAGGGACCAAAAACATATTTTACCCTAAATAAAAAAAGCCTAATCAGATGGATTTAATGACAGGGACTATTAATGAAAACGGAAAAAAAATGTAGGGACCAAAACGCCTATTTCGTTAATGTAGGGACTAAACTGAGAAGGAACCGATTTTGTAGGGACTAAAAACATATTTAACCCTTATTATTATTATTATTGAAAAATCTTATGGCTAATCACAACCTCTTATTTTGTGAATTTTAGAGACACAACCCTTGAAAATGCCAAGCAGCATATAAGGACCTTAGAAATAAAGCTTGACTCAGTTGGTGCTCAACACCTAAAAGAGAAGGAGGAATGGGGACTGAGCCTACAAAATGTAGAAGAAACGTGGAGAGGTAATACACGTTCGGTTGATGTCAACCGAAATATTTCAATTGAGGTCAACCAAATAGTGTAAAAGAGGTAAAAAAAAATGGTGTCTCAAAAAAATACACGTTCGGTTGGGCCTAGCCGAATATATTCAGTTGGCCTCAACCGAATCGCATTGGAATATTTGGATTTAGGGGGTGTGGGGTGAGTAGGGAGGGGTGTGGGAAAAGTGATGGCCTAAAAAAAAGAACTATTCACATTGATGTACTCTTAGAAGGATGCTACATATGGTTCGAATCTTAGTTCAAAATAACTACACATTTCAACAAAGAACTAATCCTTTTGAGTTTGACAATTAATATCAATGAAAGTCAGGTTCAACTGCCAACTTTGCGTAGTAGTGCTTCAAGGGGTTTAAGTGACCCCCCTTAGCTAGCCTTAGTTCTGCCTTTGATCACGTTGTTAATAAAATTACCATTTAAATTTTATCATCATTGTATCCAACTCATACTATTATAGGCCACTCATCTTCTTTACGAGTCCCATTTTAATTTGATTAATTTACCATCGTTTTTATAATAGAGGTTTCTAAATTCGAATTTCAATTTGAGTACAAATCATACCACGTAACGCGGTCGACCCGTGCAGATGCATGGGTATGTTACTAGTTAATTATATAGTGATAGTATTTGTAGCCCCTTTTATATGTAAATACCCGACCTCTGATTCTTTTTATTTATGATGAGTATTATCAACTGCACCCTTCTTTTTATTTTTAAAAGACATCTCGTTTTTTATTGTTTTTAAGGGGATCAAGTCGATTGTACAATCGGGTTAATCATCGTTTTAGGACGAATAAGCGGTACGGCTCAAGAGTCCTAAAATCTCTATCAAAGATAAAATTCCAATTCAAAAAAAAACACAAACATACAAACCATTTGTTTCTTCTTCTCAAAAATATAATTTTCAAGTTATAGGGGATTAAGTCGGTTGTACAACTTGGTTAATCTACTTTTTAGGATAAATGAGCTGTACGGCTCAAAAACCCTAAAATCCCTGTAAAACAAAACAAATAATTTCAAATTCAAAAATATAAACATTTTCTACCAAGAACTACGTAGCTTTGATTTCTCCATCGCACCTGGAGATACGCAGGAGCAGGGGCCCACTCCTGTCAAGCACAATAAATAAATAATTTTATTAAGTCTTTTTCTTTTTAATTAAAGGGTAAAATAACATTTTTAGAATTAACACAACTAATTGGAAGGTAACCTTCTTTAGGAAGGATGTTGTGGGGTGCTAATACCTTCCCCACGCATAACCGACTCCCGAACCCAAATCTGGCCTCAAGGACCCTTATCCAACTCAAAGAGATTTTCTAATATTTGCCCTTATAATTAAACATTGTTGGTGGCTTCATTTTTGGACCTTCGAAGAATCCTTTCCCGGATTTTTCGGTCGCTACAGTATACACCATCGATGTAAAAACTTTTTAAGGTATGTAAGATAAAGTCAAACATTTTTATGATGTGTTTTTTTGTGATTGGTTGACGTTGTAAAAAAAATTCTACACACTGATATATATTAATTGTTAAATTAAATCGTTTGACCACCTTAGACTAGGGTCCTAGATACACTGTCAAAAAGAATACAACTTTCATGTAAGTTCTTAGTGTGAAATTTTACTATTTTGTTGAACATTAAGATCCTTTTGAGAGAGAGAGAGAGAGAGAGAGAGAGAGAGAGAGAGAGAGAGAGAGAGAGAGAGAGATGACTTGGGACGCTTAGTGGGCTGAGAAGCGAAGTCCAATTTGGATTGGGGCTTGCCCAATTCTAAAGAGTTACCCTCAAGCAGAACTCGTCTCTGAAGAGTATGTGTTTGGCTTGAGTTCGGCTATTCCCTAACTTCGAATCTTCTTTGGTCTCTCTTCGAAAATATGATTTTTAACCTGTTTGCTTGCCCTAAATGCTCTGATGGCACCTGTGGGACGTGATATGGCCGACGACATAGAGGTATTGAGTGCGCACACTTTGCGAAATGTGGAGAGTTTGAGCGGTCTCATCTACTTTGCGCTTTTTGGCGAGAGTTTGAGTTTTCCGTGCAAGAAGTTGAAGTTTTCAGTCCAAAAAGTTTTGCCCTTCTATTTCCTGATTTATGCGATAATACTTAGGCATCCTCTCTGTACTTTTTTTTTAATTTCTAGCTTGGTATGAGCCACCACGGATCCATGACAAAGGAGTCTGTAGTGTTGTCCCCAAGAAGTGGCCTGCTTGCTCCCGAATCCCTCTTACCACTTTGTGAGTGAGAGGTATTGGCAGGGGGCTCATTAGTGTCTTCCTCGACTATTTCTCCCAAAAAGGGGATGAAGAAAGTCGGTACCCTATTGGCCCGGGGTGGGTCAAAATTTCTCAATATTAGCTCGTTGCCTTCAAGGCGATCCTTGAGTATCGCTTAAAGCGAGCATGCACCCCGACCGAGGTGCAATTCTGGTGGTGCGTGGTTAAGACCCAGTTTCCTAAATCCAAGCTCCCTCCATACCAGTCTATGAGAGGGAAGAAGAGGACATATAGATGGTAGTTGATTTGACGCTGCTACCTTCTACATCAGTTGAGTTTCCTCAGCATACAGTTGGCATACCAAACTCAAGAGGATGTGCCTGTAATGCTTCCCCTCGTCGTGATCGATAACAAAGTGAAATATTGGTCACTTCGCCCACATGTTGCTGACAAGTGGGTTTGTAGTTAGCCATTTACTAGGGAGATAAAGTTCTTCATGTACGAGGTCGTCATGAATGACATGGAGTTTGATACCCCTATTCGGATTTCGAAACTCGCCACTTCAGGTATTTGAGGGTGGCAGTGTAACATCCCAAAATCTTAAGTTATGATTAATGCAATGTTTGTCTTAGATTGGTTGGATTGATTTGGTTTGTTAAAGTGAAATAAACATGCCTTCCATATTTAATTCGAAGGTTAGTGCTTTGAAGGATTAAATTAGTATATTGGGTTCTAGTAGTAAACAACACACATTAGAAGGACTTAATTGCAAAATTTAAGACTCCTACCTTATCCTTCCCCCTCACCACCAATTAAAACACAAGAAACACTACCACCCTCAGCTAAGCATAAAGAAAAGAGACATACTCATACACACTAACACTTAGAAAGAAGAAAACTTCGAGGAAAGGGGGAGGAGAGAGAGAGAGAGAGGAGGAGGATGGGCGAGTAAAACAACTCCAAACCCTTATAAACATGCTCAGTGTTTTGCTTAATATGTTTTCTCTTAAAGTCTGTTTTGAGTGATTTCTGTCTTGTTGAAACTATACTCATTTTTCTTCAATTATAGAACAACTTTGATGGTATTTGACTGATTTTTTAGCAATAATGCTATTCAGCCAAAAATGGTAGCTAAAATACAGCCAAAAATATAAAATACGTATGATACAATGGAAATACAGTTGTGGGACCAGCTGATTTAATTGAAAAAAAAAATAGAAGCCCCCTCACTCCCTCGCACTCCCTCATCTCTCGCTCTCACTCCCTCGCACTCCCTCCTCTGTCGCTGTCACTCCGTCGCACTCCCTTCTCCCTCGCGGTCTCTCCTCCTTCGCCTTGCTCTCCCGTTCAAGCGCTCATCGCCCTCCGCCGCCATTCAAGAAGGTAGCGTGTGTGTCTCCCTCCAATCGCGCGTCTCCTCTGCTCCATTCCTCTCCGTTTTTATCTCCGCCGTGACTCCGCCGTTTAATCGCTTCTCCACTGCAACCTTCTTCCACTCAGGTAATGGATACTGATTTATTCCTTAATTTGTCCCTAATTTGACTGATTGCAAAAACCCCAATTTAATTTGAAAGGAAACCCTATTGTTTCTTCATCTTCGTACCAGATCGTTCTCTTCTTCAACATGATGGTAGATTAATTGATGGTACAATGTTTGTTTGCTTCTTTCAATTAACACGATGATAGGGTTTCTCCAAGTATATTTTGTAATTGTGTTTGACTCAGGTAAATGTGTTTGTGCTATTAAGGACATTTGACTTTGTGTTTGTATTCTGGTTACTGGTTAGAAAGAAAACACTTTGAAAAATCAGCTTGGTTTATGACATCCAAAAGTTGGTTAATTGTAGTTGTAATGTGGCTCTTTGGTTCAAGTTGAGCATGTACATGTCAGAGTAGAAACCTTTTAGTTATAGTTACATTAATTGTCCTATTTAGCACTTAAATAGAGTCCTCATGTTGTTCATAGTGAGTAGGGAAGAATAGCATGTGAAAAACCAAGTTTGGGTTACATTGAGCCCTCTTGTCCTTTACAGTTAGATTGAAAGAAATAAATGTGAAATACCATATTGGTTTATGGCTTTGAAAAGTTGGTAATTGGGGCAGTAATGTGGCTATCTGGTTCAAATGGATTTTCTACATGTCATACCACAAACAATTGAGTTATACTTAAGAAATTGGGGTTGAAAAGTTGGTTAATTGGGGTTGTTTAGCTGATATGTTAAGATGTTTATTTGATGACCACAAAATGTGGCACTGAAGAAACCTTTTGACTTGAGTTGTTGTTACATAAATATGAGTGACATATCTATTTCATTATAATGTATTGCTGAGAATAAAATGTGACAACAGCCTTGGTGTAAGACCTTTTAAACTTTGTTTTCTACTTATATTGGTATGATAAATTTAGAGTTAAGATAAGAAACTTCCTATTATTTCCTATTATTGGTATTCTGCATATTATGGCATACACATTTCGGTTTACATCTACACACTATATTAATTTTGATATAAGCTATACATAATTGGATTTTATTGTGCAGTACTGATGTGACGCCGCCGACATCTAAAAGTTCATGGAGGGTGGTGATACATTCGTTGAGGGTGATAGTGCTGAGGCTGAAGGTATAACAGTCGACAACCCCAACAATGATGATACATGTTGGGAGCCAACAATCGGGGTGTGTTTTGCTTCATTAGATGAGGGGATATCATATTATGGTGAGTATGCTTTAAAAAAAGGATTTGGATGGAAAATTAGAACATCAGTAAAGGGAAAGGATGGGGCAATCAACTACAGAATTCTGTCATGCTCGAGAGAGGGGTCTAGCGCGCAAATGTCAAAAATTCCATGTTCATTGAAGACACTTCCGACTAGGGTGAGCAATTGTCCTGCCAAGATATGTTTCAAGTTAGAAACAGATGGAGTATGGTATATCAAAAAATTTGTAGATGAGCATTGTCACCAGTTGAGCCCCACAAAGTCAAAGTTGTTTAGGGCAAACAAGAAAATAAATCTGCATGTGAAGAGAACAATCCAAATCAACGATGAAGCGGGCGTGAGGATCAACAAAACTTTCCAATCTCTTGTCACGGATGCAGGAGGGCATGAAAATATACTATTTTGTGAAAAGGACGTAAGGAATTTTGTCAACAAGGAAAGGCGTTCAATTGGTAAAGGCGGTGATGGGAAGGCGTTGATTAGTTACTTTTATGAAATGAGGGAACAAAATTCAAATTTCTTCTATGATCTTGATTTGGATGATGGTTTTCATGTCAAGAATGTCTTTTGGGCCGATGCGAGAAGTAGAGCTGCTTATGAATATTTTGGAGATGTGGTGACATTTGATACAACATATCTCACCAATAAATATGAGATGCCTTTTGCTGCGTTTGTAGGTGTCAATCACCATGGTCAATCAACATTACTTGGGTGTGGCCTAGTTTCTGGTGAAGACGAAGAGTCATTTGTGTGGCTTTTTCAATCATGGCTTTCTTGCATGCTAGGAAAGGCCCCCTTGGGTATTGTCACCGACAAATGCAAGGCTATGAAAAATGCCATTGAGACAGTCTTTCCTACTACTCGCCATAGGTGGTGTTTATGGCATATCATGAAAAAAATTCCCGAAAAACTTAGTGGCTATGGTGAATATTACAAGATAAAGGCGGCAATGAAAGAAGCAGTTTATGATACTTACACAAGACTTGATTTTGAAGATAAATGGCGTTCCTTCATAGACAAATTTCAGCTTCAAGAGAATGACTGGTTAAGTGGGTTGTATAAGGAGCGACATAGATGGGCACCGACATTGTTAAGGAAATTTTTATGGGCGGGGATGTCAACAACACAACGCAGTGAGAGCATACATGCTTTCTTTGATGGATATATCAATTCAACAACAAGTTTTGGTCAATTTGTAAAACAAATAATGTGATTATTAACAGGTAGGAGGTGACATTCCATTCATGGAACTTTTGGCAAACATGGAAACAGACTTCACGGGATTGTCACAATTGACTACAAATCCCTGACTTTAGCTTGAAGGATACTCCCTGCATATTAATGGTCATGAGTATTTTTTGTTGTAATTAAAGATATATGTATATTAATGCTCATGACAAATTTTTGTTGTAATTAGACATATATGTATCTTTTGATTAGTATTGATGTAAATGTTGTAAATGACATCGGGTTCATGTCCCAACCCACTGATTTCGTGCCCTCTTGTAGTCTCATGGTCAATTTCACAAAAATGATGACTATTATAGATTGGTCATTTGTATTAAAAACTTGGTTATTTCTATGGGGAACATGGTGATTTGATTAGAACTGACAAACTATATGCCATTTGAACGATCCATCACGTCGTGCTTACATATATGTGTTCCAACCCACTGATTTCGTGCCCTCTTGTAGTCTCATGGTCAATTTCACAAAAAAGATGATTATTATAGATTGGTCATTTGTATTAAAAACTTGGTTATTTCTAAGAGTCCTATGGCACTCATATAGTGCCCTCATGTTGTTTCATATAGTGCTCTCATTTGCATTTAGTTTCAAAGAAAACTTTGTGAAAGGAATTCACCAACTTTTTTAACAACATAACCAACCCACGTTTGTCCAAAACAATTAGGGAATATCACTGTGTGTTCACATGGGGCACCAAATAAGGGTACTCTGAACCTGGATATATCAGATATTGGCATAGGGGTTCGGTCATGTCCTTTCATTTGAGTAGCCAAGACGTATGACCAACACAGCAAAACAATTCACCAACTTTTTTAACAAGATAACCAACCCACGTTTGTTCAAAACTATTAGGGAATATCACTGTGTGTTCACATGGGGCACCAAATAATGGTACTCTGAACCTGGATATATCAAATATTCGCATAGGGGTTAGGTCATCTCATTTCATTTGAGTAGCCAAGACCAATGACCAAGGTATCCAACCAATTCACCAACTTTTTTAACACAATAGCCAACCCACCTTTGTTCAAAACCATTATGACATATGAATGTGTGGATACATGGGACACCAAATAAGGGTACTATGAACCTTGATATGTCAGATATTCGCATAGGGGTTAGGTCATGTCCTTTCATTTGAGTAGCCAAGACCAATGACCAAGATAGCCAAGCAATTCACCAACTTTTTTAACACAATAGCCAACCCACCTTAGTCCAAAACCATTATGACATATGGCTATTGTGTTAAAAAAGTTGGTGAATTGCTTGGATACCTTGGTCATTGGTCATGGCTACTCAAATGAAAGGAGATGACCTAACCCCTATGCGAATATATGACATATCAAGGTTCAGAGTACCCTTATTTGGTGTCCCATGTGAACACACAGTCATGTGTCATAATGGTTTTGTACTAATGTGGGTTGGCTATTGCGTTAAAAAAGTTGGGGAATTGCTTGGCTACCTTGGTCATTGGTCATGGCTACTCAAATGAAAGGAAATGACCTAACCCCTATGCGAGTATATGACATATCAAGGTTCAGAGTACCCTTATTTGGTGTCCCATGTGAACACATAGTCATATGTCATAATGGTTTTGCACTAAGGTGGGTTGGCTATTGTGTTAAAAAGGTTGGTGAATTGCTTGGATACCTTGGTCATTGGTCTTGGCTACTCAAATGAAAGGAGATCACCCAACCCCTATGCGAATATATGACATATCAAGGTTCAGAGTACCCTTATTTGGTGTCCCATGTGAACACACAGTCATATGTCATAATGGTTTTGGACTAAGGTGGGTTGGCTATTGTGTTAAAAAAGTTGGTGAATTGCTTGGATACCTTGGTCATTGGTCTTGGCTACTCAAATGAAAGGAGATGACCTAACCCCTATGCAAATATCTGACACAGTTAATAAAATCTCATCATTCAATATGAAATTTACCAAAACATTCAAAATCAGTTGATACCGATGGAGCATTTGATACATAATCATTGAGAAAATATCAATTACAGTTAAGAAATGTACAGCTATAGCCACTCCAAAATAACAATTAATAAATGTACAGCTAAAGACGCAGTGACCATCAGGCTTTATTTCACAAACAGTCAAACCAAAAGGCTTCAACTTCTTTCCGAGTTTCTCATTTTCAACCATACGATCACTTATAATGTCGTTCTGCTCTACTTGAATTCTTTGTTCCCTGTCGATTTCTTATTGAGCTTATTTGTCGCGCCTCTGAAACGATCGTCACAACATTGTTAACAACTTCCCCTTGAACAATGATACTCAGTAACTCTTTAAAACGGGTGCACTAAAAAATCACAATTATTTAAATTGTCAATTTATTTGAAAGGCTTGAAAAGTGTTAAATGAAAAACCTGAAAATCAAAAAGTGTTATCGTAACACAATACCATTGCCAAATCAAGCAAAAACCAATTCTCATTCCTTTCGTGTTCCAATGAGTCCACACATACATATTCTTTTCGTGTTTGTTTAGCACGTAGCACACCCAATGCCCATTAAACACGGCTGGTGCAAAAATCAAAAACATGTATACAAGTTAATTAGGTAATTTTCATAATTTGAACATGTACAACAATGGGACCCAAAGAACTCCAAATACACACTTACCAAATTGGAAGACCGTAAGAGATAAATGGGTTTTCCCGGGAACTTATGAAATTCCAAATAATCTTTCAAAGTCCAACGCTTTTGGGTCCCATTTTGGAACATTGGTAATTCACGAATAACTTTGTCCTACATTATAAATCACTACGGTCAGTCAAACTGTATTAACAAAATGTTCCCTAAATGAAATGGCTTCAATAAAAGAGTTTTTGATTTCCTCGCCGCGGTTCCTCTCCATTGAGAGTGGTTTCTAGGGAACCTTGAGGAAATCAAACATTAATAATAGCTTAACATAATTCTCAAGTTAGATAAAGTGGGAAACATGAAGACTTCGTTATGTCAACGGGTTTCCAAGCTGAAGTTAACAACTTCCATAGTTAAAGACACCTAAATAAGAGACCAAGGGAGCTGAGTATATAAAAAACAAATGAAATCAATAGAACATATCACACATGTGTCGTAACCTCATGTTGCTGGTTTTATTCAGTCCACTAATTACCCATAACACAAAGCATACAAAATTCTTTGATTTCTGATAGAGAATGGATTGCAAAACTCTAGTTTCATTTTTAGTATTTGTGCCTTATTGATATGATATCTACATGTGCACACAACTCAAAGATATATCTAATTCACTACATCAAAATTTCAAAGGTATAATCCAAATAAAAAATACATGGACGCACCTGGTTAGCAATAGTAATTTGTGGAAGTTGTAACTCTTTTCCAAGCTCTACAACCTTACCATTCAACACATTTATATCATTGATATTTAGAATTATATCTATTGCTTATTTGCTTTACAGAACTGTGGTTGTTAACCAATGAAGCACAATAGGTCGTGCAGTATCACAAATATTTACCATAGAGCTAAAACTTTTTGTTTGCATTTTGCACTATGCAGAGTTTTATGCTAACTGGTTCTGTCATTATGTAAACCTCGAGGTTTCAAGTTCCAATCACCACAATCTAAAAATTAGGTACGAGAAAACAAAGACAAAATTTGGTGTACCTGGGAACATAAACAGTTTTGAGTGTCAACTGTCAAGCAATGTCATGACCATAAAAAATCTCACTGTAAAGGGTAATTTTCACAGCAACAACAAGTAAACTTTCATGCCCTTATCTGGTCCATAACTTTGTGTTAGTGTTAGTAGCAAGCTGCAATTATAACATCAAAAAATTGTGAAAGTTTCATTATTTTGACATCAAGTATAAGTTTCATTACACCTGGGAAGCAAACACATATATTTCACGACCAAAGGAAGAAAACACACTTAAAGGTGGTGATGCACAACAAAGCACTCAAGTATAAGTTTGATCCAGCTTATCTGTCTAGTCCGTTTCTCTATCGCCGCTGTCGTGTCGATCTTATCTGACCTGTGAATTATTAGACCAGAAGATTAATATCAAGATTTTCATAGCAAAATCAATATATAAAGTCAATATGTCATATTGCAATCGCATAGTCAAAATTAGATTCTAGTAATTAAAATATATATAAAGTATTGTTTTCCATCACAATAGCCTGAAGACAAATAACACTTCTCCTGTATATTCCCATCATCACAACTTGAGGTTAAGTATGTTCTAATAGAAACTCACTCACTCTATTACAAACAACAAAAAGCATTTTATTTGTCAAAACTTTTGGCTTTAGTGTTTTGCTCATTTTGCTATCACTATAAATATCAAAGATAAGAAAGTTAAACCAAATCATAGAAAGCAAATCCATCTTTGACCATCCTCTTGAAATATACGTACATGGTGGTGCAAATCCATCTAAACCTACATTTTATCAAACACGTGGTGTGCAATTTGGTAGAGGTTATACCTCACCCGAAGTTCTTTGCACGATGGTGTTGTTGTTGTTCTCTTCTCTGTTTTGTGATTGACAACATTGTGGTTGTTCAAATTTTCTTCTCAGTTTTTCAAGTTGAGATGACTACAATCTGCAAAATTTAGAAAACAAAAAACAAAATGAAATCAATAGAAGGAAGTGAAATCCAGAAGAAACGGGGAAAACAAAAAATGAAAATCAAACTGAAAAGGTGAGATCGAGAGAGAATGTTTTAGGAAAATGAAAATCAAACTCTAGATCTCCAACGAGAGCAAAAGCGTGGACGAAGAATTCGAGAACGAGAAGTTATTCTTGGATGGTTTCTGAAAGGGAGAGCAATGCGAGGGAGGAGAGAGTGCGAGGGACTGATGATTTTTGCTATAAACCTAAACATTTGTTTTATTTTTCAATGAAATGATAGGTGGTCCCACCACCGTATTTCTGAAGGTATTTTTGGCTAAATTTGGCTGGAATTTTTGGCTGAATAGCATTATTGATTTTTTATGTTTTAAACTATTACAGTCTGAAGACAATTGCTGCCGCCTTGTCTTTGTACCTATGTGTCTTTTTTTGTTAAACCGTACCTGTTGGACCATTACTCTGTAAAATAAAATTACATTCATAAACTAGACATACCAAACTTTCCAAAGATTTCTTGTTTACTCGATTCTGGCATGATTTGGTATTTTAGTAAAATTACTAAACATTGCAAATGACTATTGAAAAATTATGCACTATTGTCATAACTGAGATGCTTAATTTAAGTAGAATATTCATGCTCTGTTATCCGTAATATTACTCACAAAATGATATTAGATTGATATTCTAAATGAATAGTGTTGAACACTAGTAGTGTGTAATTTTAAAGAGGATAATGGTGTTGAACACAAAATTTCCTTAGATTAGTGCTTAATTTTAAAGAGGATAAAGTTCTGCGCTTGGTGGAAATCTAATGTTACTGGAACTAAGTAGTTCCTGAACATGAAAAATAGAATATAAAATTCCCCACTGGTAGAGTAAGTGATCTATGAGTGATGATACTAACTATGCATGCACAACGGTTAGAAGATAATAGGAATGATCCCTAAACTAAAATGCTAAAGTAATGTTATGATTAAATTGTACAAATATTTGATACTATCAATGAATGGCTTAGTTATGACGAATCCAAAATTGATTTGTTTGATCGGTCTGGAGCCTGTGATGGCACACATGACCGAATCCGGTGACCCAGTGATTGTAAGAAAAACGTTTTCTTTAAAACACTTTTGGAATACAAAGTGATTCAAGGGAAAATATTAATGTAAACTTGTTGAATACAAAGGTAGATGCACATCCAAATGTTGATGTAAATGGGAGTATAACTCAAGCTAAAACACGGTTGGTCTGTGGTAAGTGATATGATGTTTACTAAATCTGGCGGCACAGATCTAGGTCTGAAAGCGCCAAGGACCCATTGGGATAAAGTTGCATATGATTTTGAAGCTGAATGCATACACTACAAAAAAATTGTCCATTAGCGACGGAAATTAGCGAGGGACTAATGGTCCCTCGCAAAAATTGGGATTAGCGACGGAATTTGCGAGGGAATAGGGGCTGTCGTATTTTTGAGAATTAGCGACGGAATTTTAGACATTAGCGAGGGAATTTCCGTCGCTAATGGCAAAAGTAAAAATATTTGCGAGGGAATGTCAGTTCCGTCGCTAATTTTTTTACTTTTCAGATGATGGGACTCAGTTGCAGGGGTTGGTAAGTGCACAGGAATTAGCGAGGGACAGTTCCCTCGCTAATTCCCTCGCTAAATTTAACTTTTCAGATGATGGGACAGTTCCCTCGCTAATTCCCTCGCAATTTTTTTTTCTTTTTTTCCTTAAATCCGTTTACACTCTTCTTCCTCACTCACTCACTCACTCTTCACCCTTCCTCTTCCCTTCCTCTTCCCTTCCTCTTCACCCTTCCTCTTCCCTTCCTCTTCCTCTACTCTCCACCACCACACAACCACCACCACTATCATCACCACCTCCTCTCACACTCTCCTCTCTCTTCACTCTTCCAACACCACCACCACCACCACCACATACCTCCTACCACTCTCACACACTCTCTCTTACTCTTCACCACCACCCCACCACCACCACTCTCACTCCTCTCTCTCTCTCTCTCTCTCTCTCTCTCTCTCTCTCTCTCTCTCTCTCTCTCTCTCTCTCTCTTTCTCCCTTACTCTTCTCCTTCTCTCTCTACTCTAAACCACCCATCACCACCACCACCACGCCACCACCACCACCATACCACCACCACGCCACCACCACCACCACACCACCACCACGCCACCACCACCGTCGCCACCACCACCACCACCACCACCACACATCACCACAAAATTAATAATATAATATAATATTCATTAATTAATAATAAATATATAAAAAAAAACAAGCCATTCAGCACCGGACACGTGTCATTTTTTTTGAAAAACTGCAGTCATTAGCGAGGGAAGTATCTCTCGCTAATTCCTGTGCATTTACCAACCCCTGCAACTGAGTCCCATCACCTGAAAAGTATCAGTCATTAGCGAGGGAATTAGCGACGGAAAATTCCCTCGCTAATTAGCGAGGGATTCAAATTCCCTCGCTAATCCCAGTTGCGAGGAGGGAATTAGCGACGGAACCAGTCCGTCGCTAATTCCCTCGCAAATGACCATTAGCGACGGATTTAGGTCAATTTGCGAGGGAAATTTCCCTCGCTAATGACCAGTTTGTTTGTAGTGATACATGTGATATGTGATGCACTAATGATAGAAGCATATTAAGGGTTCACGAAGGACTCACTGAGCTTTTATATCTCACCTCATATGTGGTTGAACTTTTTCCAGATTGACATGTACATAAGGGAGATTATGGAAGACTTTAAGGTCCGGCTTTGGCTATGCCCATACAAAACCCGTAAGCATCAGGCCTAATAAGGGAGAAGTAATTTATCTGCACCTCATGGGCAACCTTACTATTCCAATACATTATCCCTCAAACATGAGGCCTAGTGAGGGCGAAGTGGTTTACTTTCATGGTTAACCCTGTACTCAACTAGGCTTTCTGGGATAGTGAAGCAATGCCTTAATGTTCTTGGCTTTTTGTAATTTCGGTGGTTAGTAATTTGCCCCTTTTGTATTCCGTGAAGTTTAAATATGAATCTACGTTATTTTTGTTGTGTTTTTTATTTGGTATGTTGCCTTTGTGAAGGTCTTCTTATACTTAAGGGTTTATTTGATACCTTTAACCGTAAAGGTTTTACGTGGGGGACTTACATAGTTTACCTCTTTTAACAGGAAGGTCTTACATAGTTTCCTATGTATTAATAGATTTCCTTTGGTCATAAATATATTACATACTCGCCTTTGTAATGATAGGGTCTTACATATTCGCTCACGTAATAATAGGCTACCTTTGATCGTACAGGTTTTACATACTCGCTCAAGTAATAATATAATAGATTCTCTTTGATCATAAAGGTCTTATATACTCGTCCACGTATTAATAGAGTCTTACATACTCGCTCAGGTAATGATAGGGTCTTAAGTACTCGCCTATGTTCATTTGTCTCCTCTATTCTCATTATGTCTTCATTTGCTCGACTGTAAGGTCTTACATCATCTTTGTTGTTTGACTGAAAGGTCTTACATCACCCCCTAGGCCTTGGACTATCTTTCGTTCTTGACGGGAAGGTATTACATCACCTTTATTGTTTGACTAAAAGGTCTTACATCACCCCCTAGGACTTGAAACACCTTTCATTGTTTGACTGGAAGGTCATACGTCGCTCGTAGGATTTACATCAACTTTTTGTTGTTTGTTTGCAAGGATAATTTGCTTGGTCTTCCCCTTATTGCAAATGCTTTTATGTATGATGGTCTTACATAGTCACCCCCTATATACAAGGGTCTTATATAGTCGCCCCAGTACTACCAATGTTGCTCCATGTGAGAGTCTTACATTGTCACCCCCTTACAGTCAATGCTTTTAAGTATGAGGGTCTTACGTTGTTCCATGTGGGTCAACAAGGTTGCCACTTATGAACTAGGTTCTTACTTGGTCGCCTAATCCTGCTAACTAGTTGTAGGAAAGAATATTAATTTTGAAAATGTTTATTTTACCCTTTTATCGTGAATTAAAGGAAACTAAGAGAAAGAAAAGACTTGATATTTTTTGAATTGAAGAAAAGGATTGTTTAGGGAAAGACTAAAAAAGGGTTTTTATTAGTGTAATTGACAGAGGTCGGCGGCCCTCTGCTCCAACGTATCTCCTGGTAGAGAATCAAATCACACGTAGTTCTTGGGTAGAAAAAATTTGTTGGTTGGTATTTTTTAATATAGGGGTTTTGGGATTATTGAGCTGTACATCTCATTCGTCCTAGAACGATGACTAACACGTCTGTACGGTCGACTTAGTCCCCTATTTTATAAAAATAGAGTTTTCGAAAGTTTGGAAAATGGTTTGATGTGTGCTGGTTTGATTTTATTTGAATAGGGATTTTAGGACTCTTGAGCTGTACGGTTCATTCATCCTAAAACGATGACTAACCCGGCTGTACGGTCGACTTAATCCCCTATTTTGAAGATTTGGTCTTTTTGGAGAAGAAAGAGAGAAACGATTTGTATATTTGTATTTTTGTCATTATTCATTTTAAATAGGTATTTTTGGACATGATCCGTACGGTTCATTCGTGGTCCTAAAAAAGTGGACTAACCCGACTGTACAGTCGACTTAATCCCTTATTTATATTTTTTGAATAGAAAATGTTTATTTATTATTTTTATTAGTTTTTTTTGTGAAAGAAGATGTTTTTTGAGAAGAAATAAGTAAAAAACGAAAAATGGGTGTAATAGTAAAATGGGGGAGCAATTAGCTGCAGGGAGTGTATAAAGTAAACGTGGGGGGTGCGTTTAGCAGCCTAATGCGTTTTGTTTTATTTTTGAGGGCTGATAAGGGACTGGGCCTAGTGCGCATGGGCCTAAGTAGGAAGATGTTTGAAGTAATATATGGGTTGCAGTTATCAATCTGGGCTAAAATGAAATAAAACCTAAATGGACTATAAATAAGGTAACAAAAAAAAGCTAAACCTAATATTCCTCTGCAATCCTTCTCAGCGCCGCACAGAACCAGAAAAGGAAAGAGAGAGAAATCTTCGAAAATTCTGGTGAGAGGGAGAGAGAGACGTGTTTGGGCTGTTGTGTTTGCGAAGATTGACGACGACGGGGTTGACGATGGGAGGAGACGGCGAGGCTTAGACCGAATGTGGTGGCGGTTGTTACGGTGATGGTAAGACTGCGTGTGGTGCACACGACAGCGTTAGAGGGGTGGCTACGGTGGAAGTGTGGTCACTACAAAAAAACTAGTCATTAGCGAGGGACAGTTCCCTCGCAAAATGACCTGATTCCCTCACTAATGGTCATTTGCGAGGGACTTAGCGAGGGACTGGTTCCCTCGCTAATTCCCTCCTCGCAAATGGGATTAGCGAGGGAAGTTGGATCCCTCGCTAATTAGCGAGGGACTATGCCGTCGCTAGTTCCCTCGCTAATGACTGCAGCTTTTCAGGTGATGGGACTCAGTTGCAGGGGTTGGTAAATGCGCAGGAATTAGCGACGGCTTTTTCCCTCGCTAATTCCCTCGCTAATGACTGCAGTTTTCAAAAAAAAATGACACGTGTCCAGTGCTGAATGGCTTGTTTTTTTTATATATATTAATTAATGAATATTATATTATATTATTAATTTTGTGGTGATGTGTGGTGGTGGTGGTGGTGGCGTGGTGGTGGTGTGGTGGTGGTGGTGGCGTGGTGGTGGTGATGGGTGGTTTAGAGTAGAGAGAAGGAGAAGAGTAAGGGAGAAAGAGAGAGAGAGGAGTGAGAGTGGTGGTGGTGGCGTGGTGGTGGTGTGGTGGTGGCGTGGTGGTGGTGGTGATGGGTGGTTTAGAGTAGAGAGAGAAGGAGAAGAGTAAGAGAGAGAGAGAGAGAGACAGAGAGAGAGAGAGAGAGAGAGAGAGAGAGAGAAAGAGAGAAGAGTGAGAGTGGTGGGGTGGTGGGTTGGTGGTGGTGAAGAGTAAGAGAGAGTGAGTGAGAGTGGTAGGAGGTATGTGGTGGTGGTGGTGGTGGTGGTGTTGGAAGAGTGAAGAGAGAAGAAGGGTGTGAGAGGAAGTGGAAGGGGGAAGAGGAATGGAAGAGGAATGGTGAAGAGTGAGTGAGTGAGAAAGAAGAGTGAGGGTGTAAACGGATATAAAGGAAAAAAAAATTTGCGAGGGAATTAGCGAGGGAACTGTCTCATCATCTGAAAAGTTAACGTTAGCGAGGGAATTAGCGAGGGAACTGTCCCTCGCTAATTTCTGCACCTTTACCAACCCCTGCGCTGAGTCCCATCATCTGAAAAAGCAAAATTTAGCGAGGGAATTAGCGAGGGCAGTCATTAGCGAGGGACAGTTCCCTCGCTAATTCCCTCGCTAATGACAAAAAAAATTGACAGCTCTATGCCATCGCTAATTCCCTCGCTAATGACTGTTTTTGCGAGGGACAACAAGTCCCTCGCTAATGTCCGTCGCTAATTAGTGTTTTTTTTGTAGTGGGTTGTGTGCTCAGGGCGTGATGATGGTGAGCTCGCGCCGTTTTCGGCGACGGTGGGCTGCGTTCAGGGCAAAGGGGGGTTTCGCAAACGTAAAGGGAGAGGTGGTGGTTCACGGTGGGAGGACGGCGGCAAGTGGAGCAACGAAAATGGCCGATCGCTATTTGGCCGGCGACGGCAGCAGTTTCTACGAGGCTTCGCGACAGTCCACGAGGCGGTGATGGTGAGATTCGCGACGGTGACAGAGTTTGAAGGCGTTGTTTTCGTTCTCAAAAGCCATGGAGCGATGGTAACGGTGGTGATCCACGGCCAACGACCACCGTCTACGGTGGTTGGAATCTAAACGGTATATTCCACTATGTTTTTTTTACGGTTCTAATCTCCTTCTTCTTTTATTCTATTCTCTGATCTTTGTTTTTTTTGTTTTTTATTCTTCTTTTATGCTTTCAATTTTTATTCCTGTTCTCACTAAATTTGTTTTACAAGAACAAAATTTTAAACCCTGATTTACTGTCATTAACAGAATTTCAGTTTGTCTACTAGTTTCATTTTGTTTGTTTTTTGTTTAAAAGAAGACATCATGCGGAAAAAAACCTAATTTATGCTAAAAATTAAGACTCTAGCCTATTTACAACAAACCTGTTTTCTACAGAATACTAAAAAAATTTCAATTATTTTCTATGTCCATGCAAATAATTTTGTTGCTAATTTCCTGTCAATGATATACACATGCAAATAATTTTGTTGCTAATTTCCTGTCATTGATATACACAGTTATTTGTAAAAGCCTATCATGGAATTGTTATTACCAACCTTTACTCCAGCATCTGATACGCTCCTTATGTTTGCTTGCTGGATACTGTTTCTTTCGTCTTGCTGCTGACTGCTGCTGTTTCTGAATCTTTTGATGCTTTGTTATTAGGGTTTCAGCGTGAAACCCTAATTTTTGCTCTGAATTTTTCTCAATTTCATGTCTGATTTTCTGTGTTTTTGTGTCTGTGAATTGTCGTGTTCTCAGTGTTGATTTGCCCTCTTTTATAGGTGAGAATTGAATCAAAAATTTAACGATCCAATATTTTGTTTCTATTTCAGGTTCTTGGCCAGCTCAAATCCAACTAGGAGGAAACTTTCTCAGCAAGATTAGGGTTGGAACGAAGACTTGCTCACCAAGGAGCATAGGAGCATATGCGCAGCTGCTGCTTGTGATTTTTTAATTTTCGTTTCCTAATTTTTTTGTATTTTTTGGATTATTATTTTTGTACCTTGGGACTTTTGGGCAATTGTAAATATTATTTTAATTAATTCTGATTTTGTTTTATTATTATTCTTTTTATGGTTTTTTGATTAAAAAAGACTAAATTAGGTCCAAAATACCGGACATAGGCCCATTTATAAAAACTGGCTCAAAATATTAAGCGTAAGCCCAATTAGACAAGCTACCAAAATCGGGCGCAAAATGTTTGACATTGGCCCAATTGAACGAAACACCACGCATTTGTCCAAATTAAAACATGATAGTATTGAAAGCGTTCAAAATACCGTTCTTGTAACGATGTTCCCTGAGACATACGACACGGGGAGTAAATTAAAACGACTGCAAAAAAAGGATCGGACGAAATTGGGGTATAACAATCGCCAGTTGAACGACTTCATCGAGTTGGCTTCCTGTGGAAGGCTAAAGAAGGTGAGGTTGGAGGTAGTTTCACCAGCCCACGTTGGGCACCAATGTACTTGCATAGAATTGGAGGAACCGGCTCCTTAGCAAGCTAGGGTTTTCAACAAATGAGTGAAGTGTCCTTCTTCGTTTGTGGGAGTCCCTTAAGTAGAGTTTTTTTTCCAACGAATGGAAGTGTACATCTCAGAGTAATTGGCGCCTTGCAATAAAGGTTGCCTACATTTTTCTCAGGAGAACAAGGTAAGGCTTGGGTCATGGGAGGGTTAGCCCATTATTGGTTAGGCTGGATGTTCTAAATAGGACGAAAGCGAGTTACTAATAGCCCTCATGGGAAAATTGGTTACAACCCATCATGGGTTACTTAATTGTCCCACTATATAACCTTTAACTTGATCGTTTATTGCCCCTATGGGCGACTTGATCGTTCATTTCCCTTATGGACAGCTTAGTTGTTAGTGCCTCATGGACGACTTTGCTAAGCAAGTACACAACTCTTATGGGCGACTTGATTGTTTTGGTATATTTTCCTCACGGGTGGCTTAGTTGTCTGCGCCTCACAGGTGACTTGGCCATGCTAGTACACAGCCTCTCAAGCACAAGGCCTAATAAGGACAAAGTGGTTTGTCTGCACCTCACGAATGACCTAACTATTCCAGTACAAATGTCTACATAAAATGCATTAGTTATCGATTGGTCCTATTCATAAATGTCATTTTCAAAGTTTCAAAGCATGTAGTAAACCACTAGGATGTGAAAAAGACACTCAATTCGACGTTATCTCTTGTCTGCTTGTTTGTATTGACGTGTGCATTATGTCTCGTACACACTTTTTTGATTCACATTCACATGCATAATATCCATGTTTTCGTTTTCTAGTTAACATAGCACTACCATCAAACAAAGGGAGCATCCCCTATGCTTTGTCATTGTGCATCATCTAATTAAACACCGACTTTGTATTTTCCAAATTTTTCTCCTCACTCATCATTTTAAGGTATGCAATAATTTTGTGCTTATCTTTAGATTTTAGTTGAGATATGTACATCAATTGTAACACCACATTACCACTCATTTCAACTTTGTGTCCATCTTGAATTAGAGTTTGTGGGGGAAATTGAATTTCCATCACGTTTAAAGCATTCTCAATTAAGATACTAGTAGTACCTTTTTCAATGATTTGTTAAGGACGGTAGAAATTGCCTTCTAGCTTTCTTTTGTCATACTTCTTGTCGATTTATGACGACACATTATTGGATTTGAATTCCCTACTATATAATTTCACACTGTTCGTTCTATGTATTCATTTATATCCAACCGTCTTATCAAGATTGAACAACCGACATTTATATCATCAGAGAACCTAAATTTACTTATATTTTGTTACGATAGAGTATGTAACTACGTAAAATTTAATTGCAATGCAAGTCCAATTATGGTCGATCACATTTAAATTATACGTTTAAAACTTGATTTTCTTAAGGTTTAACATCAACCATCCGATCTTAATCAAACAATTTAATATGTGTACTTGTGTGAAATTCAATTGTAGTAGGGAATCATGGTCCCAAACAATTATCTGCCTCTTCATTTAATTTAATGTGTGTATATATGTGTGTCCTTCTTAATTGCTGGCATATATAGCCGTATAACATCAATGAATGATAAGCACATGGAGAGTGTTAACCTACTATGATGATAAGGGTAAAGGTGGGGCAATTCTAGGGTGTGAAATCACTATCTTTTATTCTATTATTATAAGGCTAAAAGAGTCATATGATTAAAATGGGACATTGCTTTATTAAATAGGCCAGATTGTTATTGCCATATTGAAGTGGATTCTAATGTCAATGAGAGGCACAACACATTAAATCACACATGTCCTTTCTTATGTTCAATGAAGGCCCTATTGCTATTTTGTTTTTTCAACACAAGTACAATTACCTCCAGGTAAAAGTTGTTACTTCTAAAAGCCACAGATTACTGTCGGTCTCTTAGTGATTTTAAGAGTGAGAAGGTCTGCTAGGTTAATTATTAACTTTAGGGGGTCGGTTGCCTTTTATCCGGAAATTTGGTCTTGCTGTCAAGTTTTAAAGGGATTACTTTCATCCTTATCCCTGTTCTATCTTCCACAATACTAAGTTTTTTCAATAACTTCATCACCTTTAATGATTTTCTTGTTAGGTTGGATGCAGTAATTAAACTTGTTTTGATAACAGCTTGTTTAAACAGATTGTCTATTGAATCAAAAGCTAAAGAGCAAATAGTTTTTGGAAGTCTTAGTGAAAACTGGTCTGTTTACAGTATTTATCCAAAATTTCATTTGTGTCTTCTTTGATGTTGTAGAGTGGTTTCTGCTGAAGATCCTTCTGTTTCTTGTTTATCTTTGTTTTCCTCTGTTGTTTCTTTGCCTTATTTCTGGTTTTCCTCAGTTATCATCATGGTTATACCAGATGATGAGCGTGTTCCTTTTCTCACTCCTCTTGTTCCTGCAACAAAAAGCAATGAAGAATATGCATTAAGAGCCTTGGTTGGTAAAGTTATATCAAAAAAGATCTTAAATAAGCAAGCAGTTAGAACTATCATGTTTCAAACTTGGGATGAATACAAAGATTTATATATAACAGATATGGGTGACAACAAGTTTCTATTCACTTTTCCTACAGTCAGTGATACTCAAACTGTGCTGCAAAGAGCACCTTGGTTTGTTATAAATCAAGTCTTGAGTTTAAAGAGGTGGGAAGCTGGTTTGGCTTTTGGTGACATTAACTTTGATTCTGTTCCTTTTTGGGTTCAGATTCACGGTTTAGCTTGGAGTGAGTTAAATCCAGTCAATGCTTCTTTGTTACTAGGTCAAATGGGCCAAGTTTTGGAAGTGGAAGACCCTCTTATGCTAGGTACTGGTGCAAACTACTATCTAAGAGCAAGAGTGATGATTAATGTGATGAAGCCTCTTTGGTCAGGTTGCTGGATACAACGTGAAGGAAAAAATGTCTGGATCCATTTTAAATATGAGAGATTACAGGGTTTGTGTTTTAAATGTGGTGTTTTTGGGCATGCATTGAGACAATGTAACTCTCCTACGGTTGTCATGGCTGCTTTTAATAAAGATCTTCCTAAATATGGGCCTTTTCTTGCTGCTCAAAGGCCTAGACAGTATCAGAATCCTCATTCTAATCCTACTAGTCATGCTAGGGCTAGTACTAGTGGTTCGGCTCATCAAAAAGAACCTGAAGAGGCTAGTATTGATGTTAATGTGGTTGAAGAACCAGGAAGGAACTTTGTTGCTGATTCTCAACTTTCTCCAAACGACCCTGTTGTGCAGAATAGTGATCCTATTCTAGAGGGAGGGGTGAATGATATTGTTGGGGATGATTCTTATGCTTCAATAGCATCTATTGCTACTCTGTCTGATCAAGGATCTGTTGAAAGGGTTGAGCTTCACTCTGGTGTTAGACATATTCGCAAATTTTCAAATCAAAATTTCTCTATTCCCTCATCTTCTAATCCTCCTTATTTTGTGAATTATCCTTCTGAGGAGAATGAGGATGTGTATCAGGATAAGGGTTGTATTCCTTGTGAGGTTGAGGAAGCTTTGAGTTTTAAGTTGGCAGATGGGCTTATTTTAAAGAGAGGAAGAAGTCAGGATAATCTTTGTATCACTAACGGTGAAGAAGTTAATGCTGTTCTTGAGAGGAGGATGAAGAGGGCTAGGATTATTGCTGTTATTGATGGAGAGATTGTGACTGATTCAACAGATATGACTGAGGAGGCGGGTCTAACCATGCCCCCAAATTTCAAATGACTTGTATAAGTTGGAATTGTCGTGGTTTGGCGGCGTCCACGACAAATAGAGAGCTCGGGGCTCTCTTAGTAACTTATAAGCCGGTTTTAGTCTTTCTAATGGAGACTAGAGCAAAAAAGGATCGTGTGGAGAAGCTAAGAAGGAGGTTAAAGTTCCATAAGTGTTATTGTGTTGAAGCTATTGGTCAGTCAGGCGGCCTAGCTTTGCTGTGGAATGATTTTTATCATATCCAAATTCTTGATAGCTGTAAGAATTATATTCATACTATCATTCATCAACACAGAACTCAAAAGTTGTTTGAAATGTCTTTTATTTATGGTAATCCCTCTTTTGCTCAAAGAAAGCATCTCTGGATTAAAGTTGGAGCTTTACCTACTAGTAAGGAGGTTCCTTGGGTGTGTATTGGTGATTTTAATGATATGAGCGCTCAATCTGAGAAGCAGGGGGCTAGTCCTATTGAAGATAGAAGATTAATGTTATTCAAAAAATTCCTTGCTGATAGTGCTCTAGTGGATATGGAATTGAAAGGTTGCAAGTTTACGTGGGTTAGTAATCCTAGAGATGGTGTTTTTACTAAAGAAAAATTGGATCGTGTCCTTGTGAATTGGAATTGGAGGCAGCTTTTTCCTAATGCTACTGCTATTGCTTTGCCTATGATCAATTCTGACCATTCTCCTATTGTGTTTTGTCCTGCTCCTATTGATACTAGTGGTAGGAGATTCAAGTTTGAGTCTATGTGGCAGGAACATCCTGAGTTTGGGGAGTTTTTGAGTAATAGTTGGAATTCTGGTCCTCAAGAGAATCGTGGTTGGAAAGGGTATATTGATAGAATCAAGAAGAGTTCAAAGGACATGGTTTGGTGGCATAGGAAGACTTTTAAGAATGCCAAGAAAGAGATTGACAGGTTGAGTGCTGAAATTCAAATTCTTCTAAATGGGAATTATCTTGTGGTTCCTTGGGATAGAGTAAATGATCTAAGAAAGCGTATTGAGATTTATGGAAGCAAGAGGAACTGTTTTGGGGTCAAAGATCTAGGATTAAGTGGTTAAAATTTGGAGATAGAAATTCTAGATTCTTTCATGCAACTACTATTCAGAGAAGAGATTTTAATAGGTTACTAAGAATTAAAGATGATAATGATGCTTGGCAAGAAGGGCATATTGATGTGATGAATGCAGTGTATAATCATTTTGAAGCTATTTTCAGATCTGAGGGTTCTGAAGGTACTGTCCAGTGTTTGTCTAATATCCCAAAGAAAGTTTCTGCTGAGAATAATATTAAGCTTATGGCTTCTGTTGGTGATGAGGAGATTAGGCTTGCTGTTTTTTCTCTAGGATCTTTAAAATGTCCAGGGCCTGATGGTTTGAATGGTTTGTTCTACCAAAACAACTGGGATTTGGTTAAACTTCAAGTGTGTGAAGCTGTTAAAGATTTCTTTGTTAATGGTTGTATGCCTAGTGAGTTAAATGAAACAGTGGTTGCTCTAATCCCAAAAATTCCTAACCCTGAGTCTATTTCAAACTTGAGGCCTATAAGTTGTTGTAATTTTATTTATAAAGTTATATCAAGGATTATAGTGCTAAGGTTAAAGCCAATCATGGGGGGTCTAATCTCTCATCAACAAAGTGCTTTTGTTGGTGGGAGATTGATTCAAGATAATATTATCCTTGCTCATGAGGCTTTTCATAGGGTTAAGAAGATCAATGGTGGTTTAAAGAAAGCTGCAGTGCTCAAGTTAGACATGAATAAGGCATACGACAGAGTGGAATGGGCTTTTTTGAGACAGACTATGTAGGCTTTTGGTTTTCATGAGGAGTGGGTGAAGAATATCATGAGTTTAGTTACTTCAGTGACCTACAAATTTCAGGTTAATGGTTTTCTTAGCAACAGTCTCTCTCCTGAAAGAGGTCTTAGACAAGGTGATCCTCTTTCACATTATCTTTTTATTCTCATTTTTGATGTTTTATCTAGAATGATAGACTCAGCTAGAGGAGCTAATCTGTTAAGTGGTGTTGAAATTGCTAATGGAATGCCTTTAACTCACCTATTTTTTGCTGATGATGCTATATTGTTTACTAAAGCGGCTAAAGAGGATTTGTTTGTCTTGCTGGGGATCCTCAACAATTTCTCTAAAGCTTCGGGTCAAAGAATTAATATTCTTAAATCTGGGTTAGTCTTCAGTAAGGATATTCCTTTCAGTTTTAGAAATGAGCTTGCTGGTATTTTAAATATTCAAGTGTGGGATAATGCAGGGTCCTATTTGGGTATTCCTGCTGAATGGGGCAGATCAAAAATTAAGGCTTTGAAGTGGATTAAGGAGAGAGTTTTGAACAAAATGGATGGGTGGAAGGAAAAGCTTTTGAACCAGGCTGGTAAAGAGGTGCTTATAAAAGCAGTGATTCAAGCAATCCCATCTTATGTTATGTCAATTGTTTCAATGCCCAAATCTTTTTGTAAAGAGTTATGCTCCTTGGTGTCAAGGTTTTGGTGGAAATCCGAAGGGAAGGATAGAGGTATTCACTGGAAAAATTGGAAGTCTTTAACCTCTGCTAAATCTCAGGGAGGTATGGGTTTTAAAGACTTTGAGGATTTGAATTGTTCTCTTCTTGCTAAACAAGCTTGGAGAATTGTTCAAAATCCAGAAAGTTTTTGGGCTTCTAATCTTCTTAATTTATACTGTAGTTCAGAATCCTTTTGGTCAGTAAAGAAAAAGCCTGCAGATTCATGGATATGGGGTAGTATCCTTAAAGGGAGGGATTTTCTTAAAGATAATGGAAGATGGTTGGTGGGAGATGGGAAGAATATTGATTTGAAGGTTGATAGATGGCTTGTTTCTGGTGATTTGGCTAGAGTTAAAGACACAACTTCTGTACTAAAGGTTGCAGATTGCATTGATACTTCTAACTCTAGATGGGATCTACACAAGTTGGAGCTCATCCTTCACCATGATTCAGCCATGGAGGCTATTAAAACTCCAATGAGCTTGTTAAATGGGAGGGATTCCTTTTGGTGGCCACATTCTTCTAGTGGTTGCTACTCAGTTAAATCTGGATACTTTGTGAAGCATCATATTTCAATCCCTAGTAATGTGCATGCTTCTACTTCAATGGATACTCCTAAAGAGTTATGGAATGGGATTTGGCGAGCTAAAGTTCCTCAGAAAGTTAAACAATTTATCTGGAAAGTATGCCACAATGCCTTGCCTCTCAAGAAGAATCTTTGTCTTAGAAAACTAAATGTTAATCCTTCTTGTCCTATTTGCTTTGCAACTGAAGAAACTATGGAGCATACTTTTCTTCTATGTCCTTGGGTTACTCCAATATGGTTTGCTATTAATATTCCCATGGTTCCAACTTCTATGGAGATATCCTCCTGTACTAAGTGGTTGATTAATCTAATTTGTCCAGAGGAGTCTTCTAGGAGTATTGATGAGGTTCAAACAATTTGGCTTTTTATGACTTTATGGTGTATTTGGAAGGGTAGGAATGCTTGTGTGTTTGAAAGTGTAACACCATCTCCAATGGGAA
Organism: Astragalus membranaceus; assembly: GCA_039519185.1. Classification (NCBI taxonomy): domain Eukaryota; kingdom Viridiplantae; phylum Streptophyta; class Magnoliopsida; order Fabales; family Fabaceae; genus Astragalus; species Astragalus membranaceus. The sequence continues at coordinate 119,160,520 of CM076851.1, forward strand.
TAGTTCAAATGATTAAATGCAATATCTCAGAACTAGTTAACACAAACAGCAACCAAATTCCTATTCCATCATCTATTCATCAAGTCACAAAGAGTAAGAGTATCTGGAGACCTCCTTTAAGAGGAGTTCTAAAGATCAACTCTGATGCTAGCTACTTACCTCACAATTGCAAGGTGTTTGGTGCTTATATAATAAGAGATCATGAAGGAGTGATAATAGCAGGAAATACTTACAGTGGTATGGCGAATTCCCCTCTGTTAGCTGAAGCCTTGGTTCTGCGTGATGCTGTTGTCTTCGCTAATAATCTCAGCATGGCGCACATAGTGGCTGAGTCTGACAACCAATTGTTGGTTAATGCTTGCCGTGGAAAAATAGATTTAAGAGGAGTTAGTAATGTGACAAACGACATTCAAGTTTTGAAATCAAATTTTGAGTCTTTTGAAGTAATTTGGACAGCTAGAGAAGGGAATAGTTGTGCTCACCTGGTTGCAGAGCTTCATCGACGTCAAATCTTGCCAGTTAATTGGATTTTCAGACCTCCCTCTTCTCTTCGAAGTGCTGTCGCTCACGATCGTCGCCTAAGTACCATGTTTAATCTCTAATTCTAGCGAGTTAGGATCTGTGGTTGCTGATAAGTTTGTTGATTGCTCGGAGGATCTCTGCTTCTGCTCTTTTGCTGCTTTGCTCATCTTCATCGTCGTAGGGTTTTCGCGAATTGGGGGTTTTTTCTCTCTCAGCGTGTTGCTCTGTTTGTTTCTTTTGAGGTGTTTGTTTTCTTTTGTTTCTTTTTGCCGTTTTAGCTTTAGTTGTTTGGGCCGGGTGTCTGACCCGCGTTCATTTTTCTTTGTTCTTTGGCTACTTTTGTTGTATTTGGTTTGGGCTTTGTCCCTTTTTAATCAAGTATAATTTGGACCAAAAAAAAAAACACAAGTACAATTAAACTAATATTTTAGGTAGTGCAATATCATTGAAGCAAATGGGTAGTTTTTTTTGTTCGAATCATTGTTGACTACTATGGAGTATCCCAACGCTTTTAATGAAAGTCTAATCTCCTCTCGTGCTTAAAATCAAATTTTGCACTGGTCAATACCGAGTTTGTCCACTGTAGAAATTGAACCCGTGACCACCGGGCCGACCCTTGTGTCCCCAGGATAGATTAAGTCATTAGACCAACAGTGTTGGTTTAGCAAATAGGTAGTTGATAAACTAGACCTCAATTATTATGGGAAATTAAAAGTGATGAAAATTGGAAATATAGATATAGGTTGAGCTGGAAGACAATTCTAAGATGGAGTGTGATATGCTAGCACTGGAGTTGCTATAACATAACTGTGATATATTATCTACCCTCTATGGTAGGGTATCCCACTAGGGCCAATTCAAAGAGGAAAACAATTATTACCAAGATCAAAATTAAGGGTCTACTTCCATAATGTTGTTAACATAAAATTGGAACATGAAACATGTTACCATTTTTGTCCATCATGTTACTATATGATGTTGCATTTGATATAATGTTTTGATCTTTCCATTGATCCTCCACTAAATTATGAAATTTGAATTGATTAGACATGCTAATAGTAACAACGTTGAGGAGACATTTCTTTAGTGTGAAAACACTATAATCTCCCTTTTAAAAGCATGGACGGTGGAGAAGATAAAATTGATTGTGTCCCTTTTATTTATTTATTTTTATAAGCAATGTTAGTGGGTGGGGGAATGTTAATTTCCAAGAGTTGAACCCGAAACTTCCTTCTTACACTCATTTGGTGCACTCCTTCAATATCCCTTAGCTCGTCAACTGAGCTACCTAATTAAGATATTGTGTCCATTTTATTTGACTTAAACAATGTAATAAACCTCATTTATTAATTATTATGGGTTTACTTTTTATTTTTATTCTAGAAAAGATAAATGGAAAAAACAAAGCTATATAGTCATTGTACAAAACTCTCAATAGGAATTTGCCAGAGTTATTAAATTGAAATGTCAGTTCTAACAACAAAACAACAAAAATTTATTGGCCCATTATAATTGTGGGCCTGATCTTGCTCATTTTTACCTAAAGAATTGTGGACAGCACAATATTATGCACTCCCATATCGATGATAAATGCCAAAATATTTTTCCATTCGTATATCTACATCTACACTATATTTATACAACTAAACCACACATGATTTTACCAATTACCTTCATTCTATCTAAAAGACATATCAAATTTTTTAGCGTAAAAATGTCATTACACTCTATTTCTTCTTTTATATTTATACAACTAAATCACATATGATTTTACCAATACCCCCATTCTATCTAGGTTTAAATACGTTTTTACACCCTGCAAATAAGGGGTGTTTTGCTTTTACCCCCTGCAATTTTTTTTTAAAAAACACCTTGCAAAATTCACTTTTTTGCTTTCAGCCCTTCTGTTAGCCAGACGTTATAAAAACGTCTATGTGGCTAACAGATATCTGAGTTGGCGTTTTTTTTTTTTTCTAATTTTTTTTATGTTGACTGGGGCAACCATGTCATTATTTTTTATTTATTCTTTAATAAAAATTGCTTCTTCATCTCTCTCATCTTCACCGTTTATTCTCCTCCTCTCTCTTTCCCCCTCCGTTCACCCCCCCCCCCCTCTCTCACCTCGCCAACCACAACCACCGTACCGGCCACCACCTCTCCTCCTCCATGACTCCTCTCCTCCTCCACCTCTCTGTCGCACAGAACTGTTACGTGAGAGATAGAGAGATTTTTCCTAAAAGGCAACTTAACATCTGAAACCCTAAAAGGCAACTTAACATCTAAAACCCTAATTTCTCCTACCCCTAATCTCTCAGCGCCGTTTCTTGTTTCTTCTACGAGAGAGAGAAATTTCGAAAATTTCGTGGAGAGAGAGGGAAGTTTCAGGGAGAGAGAAAGAGACGGTGATTGAGGAAGAGAAGTGGAGGACGAACGACGGTCTGAGAGAGGGAACGACTAAGAGAGACGGTGGTGTGGGGTGGTTGACGATGCGAACGGAGACGGAGGGACGATGAGGCGAGATTCGTGAACGGAGGGGGGAAGACAGTGACGGCGGGGGTTTGTGAGAGTGTGGAAGTGACGATGAGGGTGGCTGTGAGAGAGGAGTCGACGGTGATGGCGGTGGTGCGATGGTAGCGCTTCTGTTTAGCGTCTCTAACGGCGAATCCTCTACTTGCGGTTCCTCATCACCACCCTCTGCCCAGGCTACAGTGGTTTTCAGATCTGGTTTCAGATCTGGTTTTCATTGGTTTTCAGAGCTGGTTCCATGGTTGTTGGTTGATGTTTTATGGCTGGTTCCATGGTTGTTGGTTGCGTGAAGATGGAGAGCGATAGAGACAGATGGTTGTTGGTTGCTGTTTTAATCACTTCAAGGATTAAAGGTCCTAGTTAAGTATGGTTGTTGGTTGTTGTTCTATGGTTGTGCGTGAAGATGAAGAAGAAAGGGGGAAGAATGAGAAGATGGAGAAGAAATGATTTTCATTTAATACGCGGCAATACCATTAATTTAATGAGATTTAACAGTAATGACTTGGCAAGCCAAATGGCAATTCTGTTAGACATGTCAGCAAATCACTAACAGATATTTAACAGAATGACTAATACCAAAACAAAAATATTTGTAGGGAGTTTTTTAAAAAAAAAATTGTAGGGGGTAAAAGTAAAACACTCCATATTTGCAGGGGATAAAAACGTATTTAAACCTTCTATCTAAAAGACATCTCAAATTTTTTAGGGTAAAAATGTCATTACACTCTATTTCTTCTTTTATTTTCTCTTTATTCTTACACTCTCTTTATTACTTTTCTCTTACACTCTCTTTCTTCATTTTTTCTCTTTCTTTTTACACTCTCTTTCGTACTTTTCACTTTTCTTTTATACTCTCTTTCTTCCTTTTTACTTTACTTTTCCCATAAATAATTATTCTCTTTCTCTTATCACTTCACTTTAATTCTTTTAACTAAATTTCTAAATTTATACGAACATTACTTTAATTAAAAAATTTGAAGACTACTACTATAAACCCACTATCTAAAAAACAAGAAGACTTAATGACTATTTAAATTAGTAATTAATATTTAAAAAAAATATTTCTTATTGATAATCTAATATCTAACTTTTATTATCTACTATAATCTACAAATCAATTAAAATAATCAATTGAAACTACGAGATAACTGCACTGATAAATAAAAAAACATGGGATAAGTGTAGTGATATATAAGGAAACACGGGATTAATATTTACCATTGATATTTATAATTTTTTTTGACAATTTATAATTAAAATAACACAAGATTAATATTTACCATTGATATTTATAATTTTTTTGACAATTTATAATTAATATATACCATTGATAATTATAATTTTGGAAAACTACTATAAACCTACTATCAAAAAAACACGGGATAACTGCAATAATCTACTATAATCTACTAATCAACTAAAGTAATCAATTGAAACTACGAGATAACTGCACTGATATATAAAAAAAACACGAGATTAATATTTGTCAATAATTAAAAATTTTGAAGCCTACTACTACAAACCTACTATCTAAAAAATAAGCAGACTTAATGACTATTTAAATTACTAATTAATATTTAAAACAATTATTTTTTATTGATAATCTACTATCTAACAAATTTACTATCTACGAAAATCTACTATCAATTAAAATAATCAATAGAAACTACCAGATAACTGCACTGATATATAAAAAACACGGGGATATATAACTGGAGTGATATATAAAAAAAAAACACAGGATTAACATTTGCCATTGATAATTATAATTTTTGAAAATTACTATCTAAAAAAACAAGAAAGCTTAATGACTATTTAAACTGATTAATATTTAAAACACAAGCGACAAATATTTGTCACTAATACCTAAAAAAGGACAAATAATTGTTACTCATATATAAAAAAAAACACGGGATAAATATTTGTTATTGATAATCTAGTATCTATCTTTTACTATCTACAATAATCTACTAATCAACCCAAATAATCAATTGAAATTATGAAATAACTGCACTGATACATAAAAAAACATTGGACAACTGCACTGATATAGTACATGTTTTATGACAACTGCGCTGTTTATGTCCTCTTTCATTTGCTATATATAAATTTTTTAAATAGGGTTACATTACATATAGTACATGTTTATGTCAACCTTGGCTATCATTCACTAAAATAAAATATTTTTATGACATGGTTAGTCCAATATCATCCCACTACTACACACTATCAAACCATATAAAATTCTATCGCGGTAGCCAGCCACATCACGCAATTGTTATAGTTGAACATTTCAAACTGTTTGGTCTTAATTAGACAGTCCAAATTTTAACTTCATTAAATCAAGTTCACAATACAAAGTTAAAATGATACACTTAGATTTCTCGATTCTATGACTTGCATCTGCGTCCAAATCTCAATCACGATCATCTGCATCGAAATCCCGGTCACGACAATGTGTCTAGACTACGTCCACAATACAAAGTTAAACTCTAGACGGTCTAGATCAACTGATTAGAACCTATGTAAATGCAATGAATCTGTTTCGAGCAACCATGGTGTTTAGCATTTAGCCTTTGGAGGAGGGCCTAGTGAGTGTGGACAAGAAAGAACTATTAAAACACTTTTAGACAAAGTCCATAAGGAGAGAACAAGAGAGTAAGGATGGAAAAGGCATAATCACTTTACCCAAATATGAGGGATTGGGTTTGTGGCCACTAACTCTAAAAGTCCATTAATGGGATGAGTAAGCCCTAGGTGGACTTTGGCACATGGAAATTATGTTAGTGGGGGAGGCTGATATTTACACTTGCACACAATCAATCTTTCTAAAGGCAAGAGGAAAACAATAGTTAACAATGTTGCTCCTTTTCGTTCTTTAGTTTCTCTTTTCCATGTTTCCTCCATAGTGGAAGAGAGAGGGGTATACATTCAAAATGCAATAAATAATAATCTATCTATGTAAAGTAGAGTCATGGCAGGTCATTCAAATTCCCCCATAAAGAGATTGTTCATTATGTGAGATATGATTTCTAGGTAAATGGTTTATGCCTCTTTCTTTTTAGGTTGTGGATTCGTAATTTCTTATCATGACCCACCACATATACCTTTCCTTAAAATTATATATTTTATATACATATCACCCCATTATCCTTACAAAGTAAAATAGGAATCAGAGAATGTGAGGAAGTAATTAAAAGATTAATAGACGCCAGCAAGGCACTTCCCAATATAAATAGGATTGCATCATCCCTAAAAAAATGAAAAATGAATAATAAAATAGAGGAAATTATATTAATTAGACAATTGTTACCTTACCAAGATTACTTATCTTCTTTTTGTTGGCATTTTTAGTGAGAAAGGAATCTATATTAAAAAAGAAGCCTCACTCACATTTGCTTAAAGTCAAAGAGACTGAGATCTCAAATAGGTAGCTCAGTTGGCGAGCTAAGAGATATCGAATGAGTGCACCAAAAGAGTGCAAGAATAAGGTCCCGGGTTCAAACCCCGAAAACTAACATTCCCCCACTCCCACTAACATTGCTTATAAAAAAAAAGAGTGAGTCTTTAGATAATCACTATCATCATTAATTTTACACAAAATTATTATTATTATTATTTTTTTTCAAGCTAGGCCGACCTCAAAGAGCAATATGTCAAATTGATGATTGAAAACAAAGAATTAAATTCTTTGGATTTCTCAACATATGCCTTACACTGTGGCAACAACTTTAGACTTTGAGATTCACAATTGTTTTGAAGAGATAATTGGATATACTACTTTGGGAGCCATCTTCATTTCAATACTCCTAATGTCTTTATTATAAGAAAAATTTGTAGTTTTAGGTTTATTTAATAATTTATGTATCTAACTTTATTATTAGTTATTCAATAAACTTAGAACTGCAAATTTTTCTTATAATAAGAATCAAAATAGTATATTTTACCTTGGTTTTATAATTTTTATTATTATTTTTCTTTATTTAAGTGACTTGTGATAAGGGAGAGCATAGTAATAGTGGGGCCCTCTTCTTTAAAGAAGAAAAACATGCGTTAAGATAGAACAAAAGGAAGCAACAAAATCAATTCCATGATGATAGACTAGACTATAGTACATAAGTGCCTCTTTCACAAGGGAAGAAAGTTAGGTTCCACACAATGGTCCCCCTCATATGCCCTTCTTTAATTAGATCCATATTCTATGCTTTGTACAATCCCAATATTTGGAGCAGGTCCACCCAACCCCCAACTGAAACTTTGGAATATATAAAAATCACCGATATAGACAACCTATGTGTGAGAAACACATACATTTAATTCTAATATGTCCTTTGCACTAAGTCTAACACACGTCTACACATTAATTCTTGAACAAGATAAATAAAAGAAAGCAACATGGCATGTGTCTACTAGATACTTACAAGGGTTTCCTTTTTTTTTGGTGAAAAAAAAAATCTTACAAGGGTTTCCTATCACATTAGCTCCTTGAGAAAAAAAATATACATTTATGTGTGGCATTAGTATCATTGTCCCAATTGGTAGATAGGATTTAAACCTACCTTGGATAATTTTCAATTCTATGATTAAGTGTTTTTTCGATTTTATGATTAAGTGTTGTTTCTTACAACAAAAATATAGATTAGGTAGAGACATGCACGTCTTGTACAATGTTAAAGAAAAGAATATCACTGATCTCAACAAAGATTTATAGTGAAATTTACATATTGTTTACTAGTAAGAAAAAACTGATAATCGAATCAAGAATTCTAATGAATAATTTCAAGTAGGTAGTTCAGTTGGTGAATTAATGGATACTGATGGAGTATAAGAAGGAGGTTCAAGGTTCAAATTTTGACTAATATTTCCCCCACCCCTCTAACAATTAACAACTAACATTGCCTATAAAAAAATCCTAGTGAATATGAAATGAAAGGGTAAAAATGATTTGTCGATAGCCATAATTAACTACTTAAATGAGTGGATTGATAAAGATGTTTGATGAGCAACTTAATTACTCATTAAAGATGAATGTAATTGGGAGGGAGGTAGGGTTTGACCCCACATAAAATAGATGTGTGATTCTATGTAGAAAAGGGAACCAAAGCAATGAAAGTGGGTTAGTTTATTCACACGTCTCTTTCTTAAAAGGGAGACATACTTTGGTCATAGTGTTTGTTGGCTTGCCTTTTTTCTTTAGGCAATATTATTATCATTCATTTTATATTGATATGAGGTGTGTGTATGATGGGTTTGATATTTGATGATTTGCGTAAAGGCATTCCATAACTTGAAAAAGTTGGGGGATTCCAATGTGCAATGCACCACTCAACCAAAACCCCTCCATGAGATTGAGATGTACCATTTGACAAATCCCAATTATCTCTTTCTAAAATACACCAATTTAAAGAGAAATACTATTTTTTTTAATCTTAATTAAATAAGAGGTCTATAGTATAGTTTGGACTTTTTTTTATAAGCAATAGAATTAATGGGGGCACAAGGGGTGTTCCAACCCTTACAACAATGTTCCGGAGAACCCATATTTCTGTCTTCCAGAAATATGTGTATTTCCGAAAATTTTAAAAAAAATAATTTTTTTTAACGAAAAATTAGGTGTATTTTAGAGATTTATGGTAAAATGGGGTATAAGGGTAAAAAAAAATGCCTACCTAAAAGACAAGATATGACATAGTAAGACAAAGACCTATGAATTTCAAAGTACAATAATAGATGGAAATCCCAATAAAAAATGTGATGGGAGAAAAAAGCGACCGCCAAGATTATGATATCTAACAAAACAAGATTCTTAAATGGGCAATCAAATTCAACACGGCTAAATGATGGAAAATAGAAAATTATTGATCATACATTTTGGGGTGACTATATCCATTGCAAAATAAATAAATAATTAATCCCAAAAAATTGTTGTCTAAGCCCTAAGCATAGTGTGAATGATTATTCCAAAAGCTATTCTTGAATAAAAATTAGTCAATTTCATGAATGTATGATCCATGTAGAGAGGTGGGTGGCATAGACAAGCTTCAAAGAGAATAGAAAAATAAATGATATTCTCAACCATGATAAGGGTTGTCGATGAATTATAAAAAATGAAAACACTTATTTTAAAAATACTAGAATAATTCTACGATTTAATTTGTGATCAAATGCAGGCCAAAGAAGTACACAAGATATATATGGACCATTTTTTGGCATCACAGATCATGTCCATTAGTGTCTGAATTCTGGAGCCTGCAAGTAATGCAATAAGATAAAAAATTACAATACATTAATGGCAGTTTTTTTACCCCCCTCATTAGATTAGATCTCATACCCTCATTTTACCATAAATCCCCAAAATACTCCTAATTTTTCGTTAAAAAAAATATTTTTTAAAATTTCTGGAAATACAGATATTTCTGGAATGCAGAAATATGGGTTTTTCGGAAATACCTCAAAAAGAGGTATTTCCGGAAGCCAAAAAATATGTGTATTTCCGGAAATTTAAAAAAAAACTTTTTTAAATTAAAATAAATTACGCGTAATAAATAAATGTAACGAAATTCGCTAAACTAATAAACAGTAATAATACAGTATCAACACAAAATGATGATGGCTATGGCCAACGAAGAGTCTTCCCTCACTATCATTTTTACTAATCAGGGCATCATCATCAACGAAGATGATGATGTCTGTTTCGAGGGGCGAGACACGTTCCAGTGTAGGTTAAAACACAGCATAACATTCGCTGCCCTGAAAGAGAGACTACTGCGTAAGGTGCAACCGGAGGGCGACGAGCATGAAATAATTAGTATAATTTATCGGAAACCAGCTTAGGTTAATGGACGTGTGCACTGGTCTGCAATGGATGTCAACAACGACGATGACGTCCAAGCCATGGCCATTCATATTATCTTTAATCGAAAGGGTTATCTGCATTTATACGTCGAAACCAAAAAGACCGTCGCTGAGATCCTTCGTCGTTTCACTCCACCATCTCAGTAGTTTCTATTAAGTTTTCGTTTTCTTTGTTGTTGCAATCTGTTATTTTAAATCAATATAGATGGCGTTTTTAATTAATCAAATAAATGTTTCATTTTTTATTTTTGCACTCCGGAAACACCATATTATATGATAAATTCGGAAGGAAATTTTAAGGGATTTCCAGAAATAGATCAAATCTAGATAAATCCGGAAGTATGTTTTTTTTATTTTCCAGAAATATCGCATTTTACGGTATTTCCGGAATGTAAAATGTGTTCCGGAAATACCGTAAAATGCGATAATTTCGAAAAATCAAAAAAACATACTTCTGAATTTATCTAGATTTGTGGTATTTCCAGAAATTTTGTGGATTTAAAGGGTAGTTTCGTATATGGTATAAGATGGTTTTTTTTTTACAAAAAAAATAGCCTACATTAATTTATTAAAAAGCATATACAGCCTGATTACGTAAATTGTTCACTAACTTCTGCCTAGATTCATAGGTAGAATTATTGATTTCAATTGTGTATTTTATTTTATCTCTTACTAGCTTGTCTCTTACTAGTATATTATAATTATTCAGGTGGTAAGTCCAACTCAGCTAGGTGACTAGATTACTATTAATTAATTTGGCCACAATTGTTAGTACTTGTAAATATAAGTATTCGTATTTAAAAGGATATATGAGATGATCAGTTTCATGAAAAGTAATTGTAAAAAATAATAATGTGCAAGGGCATAATATGGTTTAATAATAATAATAATAATAATAATAATAATAAACAATAAAACAACATATGAAAAATATTTTCTAAATAAAAATATATATATTTTCTCATAATGGTAATTTGTATATATTTCATTTATCAAATAATTTAGTCAAACAATAAAAAATATTTAAAAATATCAATTAAGTTACATATTATTTTTTTTGACAAAATTATATATTATTATATCATTAAAATAATTGATTACTTTTTTTTATAGATATTATTCTTTTAATGATATGATAACAAGTAGGTAAACTATATACCACTTCAAAATCGAAAAGGAGTTATTTAAAAAAGGAGAAAAAATAATTAGTAATCACTAATCAAGGTTATGGATAATAACATTAAAATGAAAAGATGAGGAGGATGAGTGGGAATCAGATTCACGTGTTTAGAGGGCTGCCGGTCACAAAGGGACAGATGGTCTTAATCAAGTGGGGCCCAAAGAAGGCCCAAAAGATCCAATCCTACAAAAAAAAAATCAAATCTACCCATTATTTTTGTGTTGTCCTTGTTAATGACTCCACATTAAATGCTTGCTAGGTTTGGAGTTTGTACCTTCCCTGCGTGGGGTCCTCCTCTTCATGGGGTTGTGAATTCTTGTGTCCCTTAAGTGCATTAAATCACTTTTTAGCTTTTTTCTTTCTGTGTGTGTACATAATCTCTTTTGGCCTATGTAAGCAGTGAATTGAGTGGGACCGAGAGACTGTATGGAGGGTGTGGTAGTGTCTTGTCGATTGATTTGGAACGTGGAACAAGGTTGACTACTACTAGACGTGCTAGCTAAACTAGTTGTTTTTCCAATGGAGTGCATTATATTCTCATTTAATGTTACTATTTACAACTATTCCTCTATTGGATGAATCTGACCAAACATAATCGCCAAGGTTGGATTGAGATGATATTCAGTTACCGGACAGTTTCGGTATGGAGATTTTATTTTATGAGTCTATCTCTCTTTTATTGGAACTGTTCAGTAACTGAAGGAGATCTGAACGTTAGATACAATTGGCAGGCTAGTTGTATCGGCAATTTGGGTGATACAAGAACTTGATTCTTGGGTCAAGTTCTTGGGTTTGAATATGTGTGAGCAATGTTTGTGTATATGTGATATTTATTTATCATTTTATTTAGGCCGAAAAAAAATTGTAACCAAACACATATCGGTTTGGTTAATCAATAACCATTGATGTACTCCATGAATACGTGTTCAAAGTCAAAAGTATATCCGACCAGTTTAAGATGCTGCCAAATTATGTGCGCTTAATTTGCTCACCTCGTAGTAATCACAACATGAGAGTTTTCTAAATAAGAAGATAAATTGCGGTTTGAGAGTTTAGGTTTTTTCTAGGAAATTTTGGGGTTTAGGGTTTTTCAAATATTCTGGATTCATTGAAATTAAGAAACCAAAATTATTCAACTCCAAATAGTATGTAATCTTACACCTCCTCTCATATTTAGTCCTTAAAGTGTATGAAAATAATAAGTAGTCTCTAAAATTTGTAGCATTTGTCAAATCACTTCCTAAAGCTTTATAAGTAATTAATAAGATTGTAACAAAAAAAAATTAATTAATAAGATGTATTTCTTAAAAAAGCATTGTTATTCATCGCGAGAAATATATTCGTGGCTACTAACAAAAACCATATATGTGATTAAAAAGAAACGTAAAAGTTAACAAGGTTAGCGGGAAAGCTGGGAAGCATAAAAATACACATTTACTGACCAATCAACACCCGTTCGACATGATTCCAGAGGAAGCATTTTGTGGGATTGAGAATTTCCTTCTTAAAATTTAGAGAATAATTTGACAAATATCACAAACTTTGTGATTGCGCATTATTTTCATCATACTTTAAAGAATAAAGTAGGAGAGAATTATAGCTAAATTAAGACTTATTTAACTCTTAGAGTTGATAGAATCGAGGTGTTTAAGTGCAAATTTTTTAATTTAAAGCGTCAAAATATAAATCATATAGAAAAAAGGGCTGCCTTTTGTCTATGATCGCAACTTCTTTGTTGTAGTTGTGTTCCAACCTCTTGAGAGTTGCCTAAAAAATCACCATTTCTGTTTTAATCTTGTTGGTTTTATCCAAAATGACTTTCATGTTTTGCACATATATAGTTAAGTTTTTTCAATTTGAATTATGTGACTTTTATAGTTGATTAATTTAATGCCTTTAGTCATTTTTGGAAGAAAGAAATATGAAAAAGAAAGTATCAAATAAGAGAGAAATTAGAGACAAACGTATTAAAAGTACTAAATCTCAAAGTCCTTGCAACCAAAAAAATCTCAAAGTCCTCATTCCCTAGTTTTTTCTTACAAAACACCTAAATAGTTATTTATAATTTTTTTACAGGCAATGATTGTTATTAATTATTAGAGGGTGGGATAAATGTTACAGGATTCGAATCATGAACCTCTTTTTTACACTACACGAATAATTGATTTTTCCGGTCAGGAGTTTCCGGCGGATATAGATCCGCCGCAAATATTCCGGCGGATTCTAGACATTTCCGGCGGATTCTATCCGCCGCAAAGTTACCGGCGAAATAATTGACGTTTGCGGCGGATTAATTTTCGACTTGGATTTTGCGGCGGATTTATAGGTTTTTGCGGCGGATTTGGGATTACAAAAATTTATTTTTTTTACGAGATTTTAACAATCCGCCGGTAAGGTTATTTCCGGTGGATATTTGCCAATTTTGAAATTCACAAACCGCCGCAAATTCAACTCCGTCCGCCGCAAATCCTCTAATCCGCCGCAAAGCCCATAAATCCGCCGGTAACTGCCGTTTCCGGTGGATCATGCCTTTTGACCGTTTGACTTCGTTTCTCCTATATAAACGCCTTCTTCCCTTCTTCTTTTTCACACCTCTACCAATACTCTCATTCTCCTTAATACGGCACTCTCTTGAGCATTGTCGGCAGCGGCTCCAATAGAGTGGCGTATGTCTCCATTTTTTTGTAAAAAAATTTCCACATTGTCATGAACACCCCTTCATCTTTTTCGTTAAAAGTAACCCCTTTATCAGCAAAAAGCTCCTCCTCATTATTTTCACCACAAGAGACATATACGCTCATCAAACGCTCGGTATCATCCTCCAACTTAACAACCCAACCTTGCAGTTCCTCAAACTTTCTATTTAGAGATTCAACCATCTTTTCAAAAGATGGTTTCTTGTGAAACTTTCTATTTTGAAAATATGGTTGAATCTCTAAATAGAAAGTTTGAGGAACTGCAAGGACGAGCTGTTAAGTTGAAGGATGATACCGAGCGTTTGATTAACGTATATGTCTCTTGTGGTGGAAATAATGAGGAGGAGCTTTTTGCTGATAAATGGGTTACTTTTAACAAAAAAGATGAAGGGGTGTTCACGACAATGTGGAAATTTCTTTACAAAGAAATGGAGACATACGCCACTGTAATGGAGCTGCTGCCGACAATGCTCAAGAGAGTGTCATATCAAGATAATGGCGTAGGTCTCTGTTTAGTGGTAGCATACATTAAATATATATTTTACTGCTTTTCCCAATTTTTACTGCTTTAGATTATTTTATTTTTTTGTATGGATATTTTATTAATTGTATGGATATTTTTTTAGTGATAATATTTTACTGCTTTTCCCAATTTTTATTTTTTTAAATTAAAAATTAATTAGTTATTGTATTTTATTTTTTTATCAATACTTAAAAAAATTAATAAAATAATATATTTTTTTAATTAAAACGATTTTTTAAAAAAAATAAAATTTATTTTTTAAAAATAATAATAATTTTTAAAAAAAATGGTACTTTGCGGCGGATTTGTGTCGTTTGCGGCGGATATTGAGTATTGGCGGCGGATATTTGCGGGGATTGTGGCTTTTGCGGCGGATTTTTTGGTGTTTTTTAAAAAAAGGCGCGGTATTTAAATTTGAATATCCGCCGCAAAGACCCAGAATCCGCCGCAAAGCTCCGTTAAAAAAAAACCCGCAGATATTAAATTTCAAAATCCGCCGCAAAGCTCCGTAAAAAAAAACCCGCGGATATTAAATTTCAAAATCCGCTGCAAAGACCCAGAATCTGCCGCAAATCTCCTATTGCGGCGGAAATCACCTTTTGACCGTTGGCTGCGTTTTCCTATATATATCCATTCCCCACTTCTCATTCTTCACACTTCTAACAATCCTCCCATTCTCTTCTTAAAATTTCTCTTTTACTCTCTCCAAATTCTCTCCTTCTCTACTAAATCTCTTTTTCAAGTGTAGCGCTTCCTCCCTACGAATTGTCTTCTGCTCTTATTGGGAAATTTCTTCAAGGTATGTTTTTGATATGAGTTAATAGTTTTAGTTTTTAATTTTTTTTAATATTCGTTTTTAAATTATTTTATAATAATATGAGTTTGTTACTAATTGTGTTGTTTTTTGTTTAGGTATTGTTTGGGTTCCTCCTTTTCCCTCTCTGCTTGAGTTCAGGATAAGCTTCAAGCCAGAGCCTTCTCTTCACTACGGTTAGTTGTTAAAGTAATTAATAAAATATAACTTACTTCACTATTTTTAGTAAAATTTTGTTACAAATTTTGTTTGCAATAATAATACAAATTAATTTATATTGAAAAAACTTATTTATTAAGTTCACTTATAAATTTTATTAACATATATTGTCTTATAAAAATTGAAATTTAAAATTAAATTTGGAATTATTATTTATAATGTTTAAATTATTAGTATATAACATTATTAAAAAATTAATTCTGTTGCTTGTAATTAATTGGTAGTTTATTGAAATATGAAAATAAAATGAGTAATATATAAATATATATATCAAAATATGAAGTAATTGATAGTTTATTTTATTTATATTGTAGTGTAGTATACGTAGTTCTTGAAAATGGATCGTAGTTGGATGTATGATCGATTGTATCCTGGAAGAACTGGTGTAAAACGACGTTTTGTAGAAGGAGTAGAAGAGTTTATTTTTTGTGCTAAGTACATTGATCATGAAGAATTTGGGCGACAAGGCGGTATTAGATGTCCGTGCTTGAAATGTTCATTTCGAGCTATAAAAAATGAACATGAAGTTAGACTTCATTTGTACAATAATGGGTTTAGGCCAAATTATTGGACATGGAGTCGTCACGGGGAAGGAGCGCCAGGGGTAGCTGCAGTTCCTGCGGTTAATGTTCCGGTTGAAGTAGTAGATCACACATCAAGTAGTTATCCAGTGACTACGACATCTGAAGGATGGGGAATACAACCGTTAGATGTTTATCAGGGAATGATATCTGACGCTGTTGGAGTAAATTTGGATTTTGAAGAACCAGATGCTGACGAAGTTCCAAATGAGGAAGCTCAAAGGTTTTACATGTATTTGAGTGAGACAAATAAACCCATATTTGAAGGATCTACAGACTCAAAATTATCAATGTGTGTTCGGTTGTTGGGTCTTAAGTCTCAATTTAATGTTGCTGAGTTGTGCATGGAATATATGACCAAAATGATGTTGGATGCAACCCCCATTAGAGGGAGTTTACCGCAAAGTTATTATGAAGCTAAAAGAGTGGTATCGAAGCTTGGCTTAAAATCTAAAAGGATTGATTGTTGTGTGTCTGGTTGCATGCTCTATTATAACAATGAGTTTGGCATAAATGATGGAGAGTTGTCGGAATGCAAGTTGTGTGGACAACCACGCTATCGTGTCAGTAGATCAGGGATGAGCAGAGGCAAACCGGTTCCACGAAAATCAATGTTCTATCTGCCTCTTATTCCAAGGCTACAGAGGATGTTTACTTCAATGGAGACCGCGGGTAAAATGACATGGCACCATCAAAATAGAAATAATTCTGGTGAATTACGTCACCCATCTGATGGTGAAGCTTGGAAGCATTTTGATCGTGTTCATCCAGATTTTGCCAGTGATCCACGCAATGTTCGGCTTGGTTTGTGCTCTGATGGTTTCACACCATATATTCAAGCCTCGGCAACACCGTATTCATTTTGGCCAGTTATTGTTACCCCATACAACCTTCCTCCAGAAATGTGTATGTCCAAACCATACATGTTTTTAAATTCTATTATTCCAGGGCCAAGTAATCCAACAGCTGGTATTGACATCTATTTGCAACCTTTGATTGATGACCTAAAAAGGTTGTGGAATGGTGTTTTAACTTATGATGTGGCACGCAAACAAAATTTTGTGATGAGGGCGGCTTTGATGTGGACCATTAATGACTTCCCTGCCTATGGAATGTTGTCTGGATGGGGGACACATGGTAAGATGGCGTGTCCGATTTGCATGGTTTGACACAAAGGCGTGTCCGATTAACAACATTATTGTAAATTTTTTAAATAGGAAAAATGTACATGGTATCCAGGGGAGCAAGCCGCAGTTGAGAGAGTGTTCCATAAGAGATGTTCTCATCGCTATTCTGAATTGATGCGGAGGGCGCGCAATACGGGTACGAAGCCATCTTATATGGGAGACTCAACTTGGGCTGAGTTTAATGAGTATTGGCAAAAAGATGAAGCATTTAAGAATTATTGTGAGAAAACCAAGAAGAACCGTGCTTCTGAAAAAGGTGGCTGCACACACGGGGGGGGAGTGTTAATACTGCAACGCATTACATGCGTTTGGTAAATTTATTACTTAATTTATTAATTGATTAATTAATTAATTATTTATAATAATTAACTAGTCATTTTCAATATGTGTATTTAATTAATAATATATATATTTATGTACATATATATATATATATATATATATATATATATATATATATATATAGGTGGAGAGGGAACAAAGGCCAATCACTTTGCCTGAGTTGCATTGCCACATGCATATGGTGGAGGAGACTGGTGAGTACGTTACAGATCGGGCGAGGCATATTCAGGTAAAACTACTTTTACAATTATATATTAATTAATGTTTATTATTTATATTAATAATTAGTTATTTATTTGTTGGATTATTTTTTTCAGGAGAGCTTTGAGGGTGGGAAGGCTGAGTACCATCAGTCACAAGTCACAACAGAGCAGTGGGGCAGCTGTCGATCCAGTGGAGGAGGCTAGAGTAGCTCGTGATGTTTGGGAGAGAGCAGTTGGTCCCCAAAAGACTAATCATCTGGTAGGATCAGGTGGTATTGGACCGGCTGCTTTTCGAACAAGCATTATTCCGAGTCTATCAGATTCACATTCCGGATCCTCGACTGGTCGCAATTATGTTCCCAATGCTGGTGAGTTGAATGAGGTTAGGCAATTGACGCAGCAACTGAGCGAGGCTCAGCGTCAGATTGTCGAGCGGTAGCAGCAAAGCGATCGGGAAATTCAGGCGATTCGGGATCAAAGTGATCGGGAAATTCAGGCGATTCGGGAGCAGGCTAGGGTAGCTGAGGAGCGCATGGAGGAGCGCTTTAAGTTATTACAGGATCAGATGGTGTCTCAGCACTCGAGGCCATCCTCATCAGCATCCTACCCGACGCCGCCACAGCAGCATTACTACCAGCAGCAGTATGCACCCCAGTATCCCCCGCCGTATGCATCCCAATATCCCCCGCAGTATACACAGCAGTATGCGCCGCCATTCCAGCCATACCAGCAGCAACATCAGTCACCCTGCCAGCCATACATTTGCAGCCCCAACATCAGTCACCCCTGATCCAGCCAAACCAGCAGTACCCCCAGCAGCGGTCACCCCCGCTGGACATTGATCTTAATGTCCAAATGTCATCGCTCAGTGCTTTACTTCAAGATGATACATATTATAATAATGTTGATGACATTGACCGGCAGGCACCCCAATAGCTTTAGATTATTTTATTTTTTTGTATGGATATTTTATTAATTGTATGAATATTTTTTTGGTAATAATATTTTACTGCTTTTCCCAATTTTTATTTTTTTATATTAAAAATTAATTAGTTATTGGATTTTACTTTTTTATCAATAATTAAAAAAATTAATAAAATAATATATATTTTTAATTAGAACAATTTTTTTAAAAAAGTAAAATTTATTTTTTAAAAATAATAATAATTTTTTTAAAAAAAAAATGGTACTTTGCGGCGGATTTGTGTCGTTTGTGGCGGAATTTTAAATAAAACGTTTTTTTTAAAAAATTATATTCATTTTTTTAAAATAAAACGGGTACTTTGCGGCGGATACTTTGCGGCGGATATTGGGCACTTTCCGGCGGATATTATGCGGGAAAAATTTGTCACTTTTTTCGGCGGATTATCCGCCGCAAATTTGCGGTGGATTTTGCGGCGCCACTAAATCCGTCGCAACGCATTTGCTTCGAGCTGGCTACCGGCGGAAAAATTCCGCCGCAAAGTCAAAATATCCGCGGCAAATTTAGCTTTTGCGGCGGATTTTGCCCGCCGCAAAGTTCAACTTTTCTTGTGGTGTTATACTCCATCGATATTCTTTATAACTTTCTTAATAGTCAAATTGAATTTTGGTTTAGTCTCAACTAAACAAACCCTCACAACTCTCACCTCCCTTCGTCGCCTCTGGTTCCAGGGTTATCTACAATCTATCTATCATCTTTCATCATCTAAAATGCTTGTGAATTGTTAAATATAATATACTTTATCTTAATTAGATATACACCGTTTGCATGCACCTAACATTATAGCTACTTGTAATCACCCAATATTTTTTTAGTAAAATGTAATCCCCAATATGCATCACAAACTCTCTTATTGCTTTTTTTCTTGTGAAAAGTCTAACATTCTCTCTTAATCACTCACCAAAAAATAAAATCATATTCGGATTCTCATTAAAAAAGCAAACGCATGCGCCCAGATCTCCACCTCCTTTCCTTGATCATTGACTTCCATTAAAGTGGCATAATCTAATCTAACAAACAAAACAAAACATGAAATAAAGAAATTAACACCCCACGTGCTCCTCACATGCGCTTCAACCCACATTCAGAATCAGTGCCATCAAGTATCAACATTGTTTTTATTATTTTACGCACAGTAATTTTTAAATGTTCCTTATTTCCCAGGGTGAGAAAAAAAATACGCAGATTGTTTCAGAAAACGCCATTCATTATTCAGTACTACGATACGAATCAGAAACAGAAAGCAGCAGAACACAGACAAAATCACAAAACGAGTAATACTAGCATTGAACGAGAGGTTACCATTTTTAACCGCGTGCAGTAAAATATCTCCACTGCGGGATTTCTTATTCTGTACACACACAATTATTAGTCTCAGAGTACAACCGTACCCACCTCTGTTAAAGTAAAATTTCATTTTTCATTTAATTAAATAAATCTCCCGCATAAAATAAAAAAATAACCTCAAATAATAGGTTGAGTTTTTTTTTTCTTTTGAGAAATTGAAATATGTGGTCTCCATGTCCATGTGATACAATAAAGGAAGAATATAATTAGTGTAAGTAGTACTGCTGCTGTTTCCTCTTTCAATCCTCCAAAAGTGACTCAAGAGGGAAGCAGGGTCGCACAGTAAGTTGTGTACGACACGATTCACTCAACCACAACTCCCCACCTTTCCTTTTCTTTTCTTTTCTTTCTCATCACTCCCCTAAAAGTAAAACCATTGAAACTAACACCATATTTTTTGTATGTATACTTAAATATAATCGTCTTCTCAACGCTCACAATAACCGTGCCTATATGACAGATTCCCAAGACTTTTTCCACAAAATATAATGTTGATTGAGATAAGATTAGGATTAAGAATTTAATAATATTAATTGTTTTTATCATTTTTTGGCGGGGTGTTGGGAACCATCGGTTAAGAACGTGTGGTGTTATGGATTGGCTTTTGGTTCAAAGGTTGGGTTCTAAGAAATGGCAGTTGCAAGCACTCTTCAATAACAGCGACATTTGCGCGCGTCCTACGTGTCAGCTTTTGCTGCACACCCGTCGTTTTCTTACCCCACCACCTAGTTGCCTCCACGCGCTAGTTTACACGCGCACTTTTATTTATCCTTTCGAGGTTATACCTAGTTTCTCTATTGGGGGAACTGTCGGGTAGATGCCACGCGGGTCCCATATCCACTAATCCCACCCAACCTTTTTATTATTGGTCCTCATTCAACATTGCAATACAGTACTACTACTAGTACACCAAAACGCCAACTACTCTACCAAGCTCTTCATTTTGTTTGTCACGAGAAATAAAGAGAAAAGATCCAAAAAACAACACAAACATAAGGATTTCCCACTCAGCCAAAATTTGGGAATTTGAAATTATCAATTAAAATGCAATTAAGACGGAATGACATTTCTAAAGAGTTTTGTAAAACCTTAATTTAGTCACTATAATAGTGTTATCGTAATAAGTAAAAGGTCTTAATAATATTTACACCCACTACAAGGCCCAATAACCAACCAGCCCGTATCCAGAAATTCTGGCCCAATCAATCAACGGTTCTGATACATCTGCAAGATCTAACGATTCAGGATCATCAAAACAAACATTACTCAAACTCTATAAATACCACATTCAATGCTCATAAATGTAAGCAATTTCAAAAACTAAACATTGACTCACTCAAACACTGACTTGAGCGTTAGAGTATTCTTGCAGGTATGACATCGCCCCCTCAAGATCGAACAATACTGATCAAGGACGACATCTACCAACTACTTCAGATTATTCACCAAGATCGGAAGTACGGTACAGAACACATAGTAATAATAATAAATTATATTTATAATTGTCAAAAATAAAATTATAATTATATAATTAATTATGGTTGACGTATCGAATTATTTAAGAATTATTATTAATATATATTTATCTTAATGGATTGAGACATTTAGTTAAGCCTAATGAGAAGTCCATGCTCTCGGCCGTTTAGTTATTTAATCTTTATTCCATTAGATAGTTAATCCTAATCGGCAATGGGATAGTCTATTGTCATGCTCTCTTTCGGCCAATCCTAAAACATCTCCGATACACTATTCTTTATCCAAAATCTTAACTTTATACATGAATGCTATGCTGTAATTTGTAGTATCTATGTTATTGACATAGCAATACTTATTCCTAATTCTAAGGTGTTTGCCTAACAAATTGAGAGCAACCACCCTATACAACTTAAGTGGGGAGATTCTAGTATCAACTCTCGAGATGGGGTTATCATTTGTGACATCCATCTTGTCTCGTAATTGAGTAAACTACGATATAGGCTAGGAGGGTTTTGTGAGGATCTCAACCAATTGATCCTTGATAGCGATATGAGATACTTGTAATTGGCATTTCTGAACCCCTGGCACACAAAATGGTAGTCTAAAGCAATATGTTTCATTCTTGAATGAAATACCGGATTGGCACATTGGAAAGTAGTATCAATGTTGTCACAAAATTGGATAGGTGGTGGAATTTTGATTCCAAGTTTACCTAGTAAGTGACCAAGCTAACGCACTTCAGCTATATATGGTGTTAGCCACATATCTATACTTTGCTTTTGATATGCTACTTGCATTTGCATTTGGACATCCATGACCACGTAAAGCATCTAATTTCAAATCCTTTCTCGTAGCTAAAGGCCTAAAGCTTCTGTTACCTCTGAAATTGATAATGAAAGAAATGATGTGTCAACAACTATCAGCAACCACGACACTATTGGCATATTTCATCTAACAGTGACAACTTCAATACCCCACTTGTTATTAATACCTATTGAGTAATTAAACTTATAACCGGTTAAAAACCATTAATAGAATGCTCTAATATGAATACCTAAAACATTGAAGCTATATACACCTTCAAAAAAGTAAGAAAAAATTAAGAAGAGAATCAAGAACTTGAATAAAAATGAATTGTTTTTTACAACTTTAAAAAATTGATTTCCTTAAAAAAAAACCTAATTTTTCTAAACCCCTTCACATGTTAACATGAATACTACCACTTATGTGAGATTTACAAGTAGGACAAGTCTCAAGGGTAATCTCACATACAGCACATAGACAAAGATGTCTACACGGCAAAATCAAAACGCAAGACTCATCTTTCCAACAGTTCCTACACAATCTCTTATTATTGACAACAAAACTGGAACCATTATCTCTACTGTTACTCATTTTCTTAGTTGACTCAACAACATTTCCCTCGCTCTCATAGTTGCTGTCACAACAAGAATATGCATCATCGATCACCGGAGGTATTGGGGAAACAATATCTCCATTGTTCTCAATGGCATCTCTGCTACGTTGTGCCAATAGTTGTTCAAGATTGATGCGCAGAGTATTGGCAGTAGCTTCATTGCTTTGTGCAAATTCTCGCCATAATTGATTCTCTGTACTAAGTGATTGAGCCTTTTCTTTTAAAAACCAATTCAGCTTCTGAATCTTTTCTATCTCTTCCTCTTTGGTCTTCAATTTCTTCGCCACGTTTATTTCAATTGCCTCTATCATTCTTTTCATTTGACTCTTGCTTTTCTCCACTAATTCTATTTTCACTTTTTCAATCTGAAAATATAAAAAAAAAAAAAATTTAAGAGTTTGTTGCAGAGAAAAACTAGACTTTGACAATATTTAATTTGGACATAAGAAAAATCAGGTCTTACATGTTCAGTAATGATGCGATCTGTATCTAGTTGTTGTTGTTGAATCCGGTGAAAAAGTGGCGAGACCCAACTCTTTTGTGATGGTGGTGTATACGTAAAACTGCCAATTAAGTTTGAATCATCTCTAGGACGTTTCTTTGATAGAGGAACATTGTAAATGGTTGTGTGAGAGTGAGATAAGGAGTCTGCAAATGTCGGCAAACGCACCGTTTGGGTCGCTGTTGTTGTAGTCGGGCCAGATGAAGGTAATAGTGAAGAATAACCAAATTGGATGTTTTTGTTAAAATCCATGATGTTGAAGTTCATCAATTCTCTCTGTAGATTCAAAAGCCGATAGATGATGAAGAGATTGTTATAGATAAAATTGCTTTGTTGATGACTTTATATATCTCTCTATCTATCTATATATCCCCTTCTGGCGTGGCTGTTATTTGGAGTATTTGCTGGTTTATGGTTGTTGAGAATATAGTGCGACGATGAGGGGAAAATACACGTATCTAAGCGATGAAAGGAAACCGAAGAAAATAGAATGCACATAGATAGAAGTGACAACTATATATATAATATAAGTGAGTTTATTCAGGGGTTTCCATATGTACACACATTGTTATTATTGAACCATTAAAAGATTTTAACATTAAATTATGTACTCAACTTTTGAACCAAAAAATAAAAAGAATTAATTAATCGATAGTGTTTGTTAGTGTGAGAGTGAGATCATTTTTGTTTGTAATCCTGTATAGCCTGCGTGGCTAGAAGGATCTGATGATTACTGAGGAGGACCGAAGTTATGGCCAATTTCTGGGGCATTTCGGTAATACAATCCCGTATAAATAGAGATTGGCTAAGCCAAAGCAAGTAACGTTCACTTTTCTCTTTTTTTTTTTTTATCAGTATTCACTTTTCTCTTTTAAGATAAAACTACTAGGATTTTTTTTTTATCAGTATTCACTTTTCTCTTTTAAGATAAAACTACTGGGATACCCGTGCCGTGTTCTTTTAATTAATGAACTTGGACATAATTTAAATAGTCTGGACAACACCCCGTTAAGAAAAAAAGACAAATTTGAAATAGATAAAAAAGGAGTGTCGAATAAAAAAATAGATAAGTATTAAAATACAAAAAAGTAAAAGTATCATTTAAAAGCAATCTGTATTTATCCCGTGTTCTTTTATATATCAGTGCAATGTCTTTTTTATATATCAATGCAGCCATCCTATGTTTTTATATATATATATATATATATATATATATATATATATATATATATATATATATATATATATATATATATATATATATATATCATTGCAGTTATCCCGTGTTTTTTTTATATATCGGTATAGTTATCCCGTGTTTTTTATATATCAGTGCAGTTATCTCATAGTTTCAATTGATTATTTTAGTTGATTAGTAGATTATATATAGTTGACAATAAAAGATAGATAGTAAATTATTAAATATATAAGTGCAGTATTTTCTTATATATTAGTGACAAAATTTGTCACATGTGTTTTAAATATTAATCAGTAGTTTAAATAGTCATTAAATTTTCTTTTTTTTTTTCAGATATTAATCTCGTGTTTTTTTATATATCAGTGAAGTT
Organism: Astragalus membranaceus; assembly: GCA_039519185.1. NCBI lineage: Eukaryota > Viridiplantae > Streptophyta > Magnoliopsida > Fabales > Fabaceae > Astragalus > Astragalus membranaceus. The sequence goes on from CM076851.1 coordinate 119,185,460, forward strand.
ATCCCATGTTTTTTTATATATTAGTGAAGTTATATTGTAGTTTCAATTGATTATTTTAGTTGATTAATAGATTATAGTAGATTGTGGGAAAAGAAAGTGGGTGGGTTCGATTTGAATTTCGAAATTTGAAAAAAAATAGGAGAAAGTTGGAAAAAAAAGTGAGAGTGAGAAGAAAGTGCATTGAGAGTAGGAATTTGAAAAAAAAAAGTGATAGTAAATTACAATGTTGCCCTTAGTTAAATGACTTGTCAAGTAAATAAATAGGGAGGCTTGTTTGGGTAATTTAAATGTGTTTTGTTTGTATAAATAAATATTAGATTAGATAAATAGATATTAGATAGATAGTAGATTATCAATAATGTTATAAAATTGACCAAAACAAAAGTAGGATATAACCATTATAGTCGATTATAGATGAAGAAGAAATATGCAAATAGGGGAAGAGAATGAGAGAAGAATAGAGCATTTGCATTCTACTCATGAATGTATCATTTACATTGCCATATAAGTCCTATTTATAGGATACAAATCTTGTAACTTACAATTAACCACAAAGTTAAGAGCAATACGTATGAGTGAAAGCTCTTTACTCATGGGAGTTATAGAGTATCCTAGATAAGATGAAAGGACTAAGGAGAGATGGACATCCACCAAATATTCATAACAAATAAGAAATATTTATCCCGTGTTTTATTAAATATTTGTGACAATTATTTGTCCTTTTATAGGTATTAGTGACAAATATTTGTCACATGTGATTTTAATATTAATCAGTAGTTTAAATAGTCATTAAGTCTTCTTGTTTTTTTAGATATTAATCTCGTGTTTTTTTTATATATCAGTACAGTTATCCCGTGTTTTTTATATATCAGTGCATTTATCTCGTACTTTCAATTGATTATTTTAGTTGATTAGTAAATTATAATAGATAGTGGGAAAAGAAAGTGAGTGAGTTTGATTAGAATTTTGAAATTTGAAAAAAAAAAGTATGAGAAAGTAGGAAAAAAAGTAGGAGTGAGAAGAAAGTGTATTGTGAGAAGAAAGTTGAAAAAAGTGTGATAATAAATTAGAATGTTGTCATTTTTAAGTGTGGTTTGTTTGGGAAATTTAAGTGTGATTAGAATTTTGAAATTTGAAAAAAAAAGTATGAGAAAGTAGGAAAAAAGTTGGAGTGAGAAGAAAGTGTATTCTGAGAAGAAATTTGAAAAAAGTGTGATAGTAAATTACAATGTTGTCCGTTTTAAGTGTGGTTTGTTTGGGCATTTTAAGTGTGGTTTGTTTGTATAAATAGATAGTTAGATATTAGTGTAGTTATCCCGTGTTTTTTATATATCAGTGCAGTTATCTCGTAATTCCAATTGATTAGTTTGGTTGATTAATAAATTATAGTAGATACTGGAAAAAGAAAGTGAGTGAGTTTGATTTGAATTTTGAAAATTGAAAAGTAGTAGAAGAAAGTAGTAAAAAAGTGTGAGTGAGAAGAGAGTGCATTGGGAGAAGAAATTTGAAAAAATGTGCAATAGTAAATTACAATGTTATCCTTAGTTATATGAGTTGTGAAGTAAATAAGGAGACTTGTTTGGGTAATTTAAGTATGGTTTGTTTGTATAAATTGATAAATTGATTAGTAGATAGAAAGTCGGTGAGTTTGATTTGAAATTTGAAATTTGAAAAAAAAGTAGGAAAAAAGTGAGAGTGAGAAGAAAATGCATTGGGAGAACAAATTTGAAAAAAGGATAGTAAATTACAATGTCATCCTTGGTTAGATGAGTTGTCAAGTAAATATGGAGACTTGTTTTGGTAATTTAAGTGTGGTTTGTTTGTATTAATAGATAAATAAATATTAGTTTAGATAGTAAATAAGAGTAAATTGTAGATCATTTGATATTAATTTAATTATATTGAATTATATAGTAGATTAAAAAATTGGGAAAACAAATCTATCTAATCTAATCTAATCTAATCCAATCTACCTACCTATCTAATCTATCTAATCTAATCTATCTAATCTATCTAATCTAATATCTATTTAATCAAACAAACAACTTACAAAAAGACAATTTTATCTAATCTATCTAATCTAATATCTATTTAATTCTATTTTCTTTTCCTTTCTCACTCTCTCTCTCTCTCTCTTTCAATCTCACATTTCCCAATATTTCTCACTTTTTTACACATCTACTATTTGTGGCCCTCACATCCTTTATTTAAAATTTTTTGTTTTCCCAATTTTTTAATCTACTATATAATTCAATATAATTAAGAGAGAGAGAGAGAGAGAGAGTGAGAAAGTAAGAGAAAATAGAATTAAAAAAATGAGAAATAAAAGTAAATTATATTATTGTCCACAAAAGTGGTGATGTGTCAAAAAATTAAAATGTCTAAAATTGTATTTTTGTAAGTTGTTTGTTTGATTAAATAGATATTAGATTATATTATATTATATTAGATTAGATTAGATTAGATTAGATTAGATTAGATATATTAGGTTAGATAGATTAGATATTAGATTAGATATCAAAAATAATTTTTTTTAAAAAAAAAAGGAAAAATCAAAAAATTGTAACATAGTTCCAATCAACAGGGAGGCGCCACGTAGGCAGAGCTAGAATCCAACATTTTTAAATTTTTATGTTTTGGGGATTTTTTATTTTCTGTGCTCGTCGTACAAGGAAAAACAACGTGATAATCAGTGTTTTAAAAACCGGCTCGGCCCGGCCGGTCGGACCGGTCGAATCGGGAACCGGGGGGTATCCGAGAAACTCAGTGACCCAGTGGGTTTTAGAAACCCGGACCGGGTTTGGCATGTTTGAAAAAAAAAACTAAACACCAAACGACGTCGTTTTATGAGATAATTTTTTTAAAAAAAAAAAACCAAAAATAGCAACATGAAAGAAAGAAACGAGAAACTTTCTTGACCATTTGTGTTTTTCAAAACCGTATTCCTATTCTACAGACACAGAGACCCAAAACCCCACCCCACCACCCCACCTCGCCGTTGCCTCGCCCCACCTCACCGTTGCCTTGCCTCGCCCCACCTGGCCGTAACGTCGCCGCTCTTCCACGTTCCACCCTTCGTCAGCTACTAGAAGCAATTCGCTAGAGCAGCACCATCTTCCAGCACAACAGCACCTCGCATAGCACAACAGCACCATCTTCGTGGTCACCACTTCCTTCCAGTTTGTGTTATTCAACAACAGGTTAGATGATTTTGTGTTTTGTTTTGATTTTGTGTCTTGCTTTCAGTCGGCTGTGGTTATGATTTTGTTTTGATTTTGTGTTTTGTTAATTTGTTGATTTTGTGTCTTGCTTTCTGATTTTGTGTTTTGTTGAGTTTGTAATAAAAAAAATCACAAAATTTATGACTTTGTTTCTGTGTTGTGTAGTGAACTAGTGATTATGTGTTTGTTGTGTAGTGATTATGTGTTCCGATTTTGTGTAGTGATTATGTTTTGTGTTGTGTAGTGATTATGTGTTCTATGAATTATATGTAATTTGATAGCGCTGTGGAATTATTCAATTTGTGGTGAATATTTGTTGGACTTTTCTAGGCAGAATGTGCAATTTTTTTTTGATATAAAGGATGTGTAATTTTAGGAAATTAAGTTTTACAAATACGAAATTTATATTATATAGGTCTTAAAAATTCGCAAAATAGAGACCGGAACCGAGTCATCCTGGTCCCGATTTTGGTAATGCGGTTTAACTGTCGACCCCTCGGTCCGACTCTTGATCCAGTGACCCAGTACCTTCACTGAGTCGGTCACCATTCCGAGTTTTAAAACATCGATGATAATGGTGGAGTCAGCGTTGAGGGAAACACGTGTGTGGCAGGGTTATGAGGGAACAGTACAAGGCGAAGCTGGTGGGCACGTGCGTGCTGCCAGCATGGAACAATGCGTGGGACCAGGAGAAGTGGTACGGTGATCTCGGAGTATAGAGAAGAGAAAATCTGTTTGACTGTTTTGTTTGCTTTTTACTAAGGAAAGTGTTGTTACCTTGTTGAATGTTTAACTTGTTGGTTGAGTTATGGTGGTGTGGAATAGCATGGGAAACGTTACTTGTTGAACTATTTTATGCCACGTGTCTTTGTTTTTGGTTTTGTGTGTTGCTTTGGTTGCATTCTGGTCCATACCCTCTCATTACGCTGAACAACCTACGTCTTTTTTGAAAACCGTAGCCATTGGAAATTTCAAAGCTCTTCATTCAGCTTTGTTTAGATAGTTCGTCAGATCTATATGCTTTTTTAACTGGTGCTTACCTCGTGTTACGTTTTTGATTTTGACCTACCTATGGTGAAGTTGATCATTAAGCATGAAATAGTAAATACAAATCTTGTAAACAAAGATAACACTGCATTCGATCATAGTGACTAATTTTTCGACATACCACGTGATTAAGGAGTCAAAGTATCTATCATGTATATTACATCATGTCGTTTCTTTTTAGGTATTCACTTGATATGAAGGAGCGCATGGATTGGCCAAGTGAAGCAAGAATAGATTTGTATTAGTGAGGATCTCGAGTCCCTGTTAGTTCTTTTAGGATAAGTAAATATTATTCTCTTTGTAAATGTTTAAAGGAGTCTGAAAGTTTTTGGGTACTATCTCTTTATCCTAAAATTTCTGTAACAAAATATGGTGCAATATTATCAAGGGTAGGATGCTCATAGGGAGAACATTTTCACTGCTAAAAAAAATAAACAATGCATTCTTCCAAAAAAAACATAAATAAACAATGCACGGAACATAAATTGGATAGTTAGATGCGCCCATGAACATAAATTAAGCGACAAAATTCTATAAACTTAAAGCAAAATAATACAGAAAAAAAAGGGAGGGTGAGCATTAACTACTAATAATTAAGGTTGAACTTTTGTAAAGATATATCGAACTTGTCATGTGCGCCCGTGACTCTATCTCTTTAACTTTCTGAACTAGTGGTATGACCCGTGCGATGCACGGGGTCAAAGCTTTAGGGACCGCATAATCATTATAATACTAAAATTAACTCAATAGAAATGAAAGACAAATTCTAACAAATAAAATGTGCTTAGTAGATTTACATTTAAAATTAATTAAACACAATAAAACCACAGAAAATACTATCTCCAAAATTTAGAGTCTACTAATGTCTATTGCAAAATCAAGAAGAGTCGCATTCCAATATTCGAATTTGAAATCGATCATCTCAATAACTCAATTATACAAAACCAAAATAGTCAAAGACTTAGCCTTTTCAGGCACATCAGTAAGTGAGTTTCACAACTATGACTCCAGATTCAGGCTTTTTTTGGCTTAGGAATATAAAGAGTAATGAGGAAGCAATAGAGACCAATACATGTCCAATTACAGTTGGAATTATGTGTGTATCAGATGCAGAGCAAACAACACCATAATTTTCTTTACCAATTACTTTCTCTATTTTGTTTCTGCTCCCTTTGCCTTGTTCAATAAAGAAATCTACATCCCTAAATGTCTGCATAAACATAACAAACAGAACAAATGAAACTATTTAACAAAAATGCTAGCCAAAACATTAGATATAAGGGGATTACTTTCCTTAATAGAGAAAACCAATAAATAAATACAAAAAGAGTTAATGTACTAAACCAAATTATAAAAGGGAAATGCCTAAGAAAATTCATACATGCCAGAAATGGGGTGTTAGTTTCCTCAACACAGATCTTTCATCAAAGAGTGGTAAAAATGGACAGTATCAATGAAAATAAATTCATCCTTCTCCTCATCAATAATACTCGCGCGATGCACGGTGAGCGCTAGTAACTACTCAAATACATGAGTTTAAGATATTCGAAATATAGGATGTTATATAGATAAAAGTTAGTAGAGATACACAATGAAACATAAGTCTTAGACAACAAAATAGTTGACAGACAACAAACAACAATAAGAAGGTCTTCAAGTGTCCTAATAAGTCTTACACAATGAAACATAAAACTTTGAAAGATCATCTAGCCAAGAACAATAGGATTGTCTTCAATAACTCCAGCAACATCGTGTTGAGGATAGTCAACTTGTTGAGCTGGTGGTTGGTGACGCATCAACAAATCCATATTAATCTTAATAACATTTATCTTTGATTCATTGCCAACTTTGTAAAATAGTAACATCTGCAAAGTTAAAAACATAAAAACATTTATTAAACATCTCTTTTTAATCACTAATTACTCAAATAGTGGAATTAGTAACACTAAAAACATTCAAGGTGTGATTACAAACTCATAACCAATAAAGAAATCTAACAAAGAAAATGTAATTGAAGTTCAAAAATGTTCAAACCCCTCCTTTTAATCACTAATCACTCAAATAGTGGAATAAGTTACACTAAAAACATGTTCAAGGTATGGTTACAAACATACCCAACAAAGAAATCTAATAATGAAAACAGTTCGAGTCATTAATGATTAGAAAGCAAACAGCTAAAATTTATGAATAATCAAGTTAAAGATATATGACTAATATAAATAATTAATAAAAAGGCGATTCGATTAAGTTTGAAAAGTAACTACATTACATTGTCCTCCAGACAGATGTTACAAAGACAACAATTTTGACAAATGAAACAGGCGACACATTGGGTGAGAAACTGTTTTGTAAGGTGCGTATACATTTCATAGACTGACTACAGCAGGATTTAAAAGTTAATGACAACAACCTAATATATCTCATTTACTTCCTACTTATGTTAACAATTATCCTAATTGGGTAACTTTCTATCATCCATTCAAGAACATCACCAACTTGTAGGTTGTTTATCTTTAACAAACTGCAGATCACAACCATATCCAATATCTACAGCACCGTGAAAATAAAAAATCTAATAATTGTGTCAAGACCATCTGGAATCATTCTTCCAATACAAATATAATTACAACTATGTTGATTGCAGATGCAATCCAATTAAGCAGTGAAGTTTTTCTTGTGCTGATCATTGCAATTGTTGCAGCAGATACCAAAACACCAACTGCTATAGGGTCAAGCAAGTTGTATCCATCTTTGAGATGTGTCTTGATTCGCAGGGAATCCTTAGGGAGATTCAAGAGGCTTGTAAAGTAAGAAGTCCATGATCTTGAAACCGCAGCACTTCCAAGAATGCATTCAAGAAGTATGTTCCCAGCTGCTATGAAAGCAACAAAGTCCCCTAATTCAATTCTTAGATAAGCAAGGTACTGTGGTCATACCCTTCAGTGCACCAAAAGCCACTACATACTTTGCCCACTTCATTCCTACTTTCTGAAATGCAATTGAGAATGCTGCACCTGAGTCTATTTCTGTGTACTTCTGCATCATGCTAAGTGAAAGTGCCATCAAGCAATAAAGAATAGCACCTGCTTGGAACACCCCCTCAGCAATGTTAATTCATGCACTAAATACTTAGCCATGATGAGTTCAAAACATAGGATACTTATCCATGTCACATAGTTCTTGTTAAGTGAATTAATTGGGACAACACTTGGCAATTCCTTCACAAAGGGTAATCACAATTCCAGCAATTATTTTAAATAAATCGACCCTTCTCATTCCAAATTTCTTTGGCACACCAACAGGTATAATTACAAAGTACATGCTTGTGAGCGCATTCTCAAGCCGTGGTTGCTCCAAAAAAGCCATGAACCTAGAAACCCAAAAAACATAGCATCACATAAACACAACATCTACACATTGTTGATGAAACAATTCCCATATCCTTAAAATAAAGAGCCACATAAACAAATTTTTCAAAGTACCGAAGTAAAGAGAATCAAAAATTTGTTCTATAAACAAATTTTGGTTTCTCATTTTAGAATTTTGCTAATCACAAGGACCAAATAACTCTATACCTACAATTCTAGAGACTAAATTGCCGATTCACTCATAAGTCATAACACTATTGTTGTTAGCATCAACTTTAGAACAATTATGTTAAAAATAAGATAAGAGGATATCGTGAATTGAAAAAAGGATTCCCATTGCACCAGTGTCCATGTGACTAAACCTCAGCTGTGACACAAAGGGTATTGACAACATCATAAAGATGAGGAACTGAGACCAATGGGTTCATCTTCATCAGGAAAGCAAGGAGTTGACAAATTCATTCAGCAGCTCCCAATCGTGATGAAAATCACGAACAATCGAAACTCCACGAAATGCAACCAACAAAAATACCCACACGAACCCGTAACAGTTCCGACGCTCCAACGAACTCGAATTCACTCCCAAGCTAACCCAAACACCCCAAAACAGAACCAAGGTACCCACATTCTCAAGTAAATTATGAAATGTGACTGGTTGAGGACCTTAGAACCTTTCTCCAAACTCCAAAGTGAACATAGAAACAAAGATGGAACCAAAATAGAGGAATGTTGCCCAAATCTTGCATTGAAGACAACACAGCTCCATCATGGAGACTTTTTTCTCATAAGCATAAATGTTTATACCTTAGAATCCTTCGCATGCAGCTGCAATTAATTGACTTTAATTTACCAATCGGAAATAGGAGACATAATCAAATACCTTAGAATATGTGTATGCCTCTATACCAGCAAATGGTGTGAAGATGCAACACTTGGGGTCATCCCATACACATGATGCTTCCACAAAGCCTTCTTTCCTGCACACACAGTAGCCAAAAAGCAGTAACAACAGATTTCACAAATAACACAACATGAATTTATAAGGGGCAAAGACAAAGTGGAGCAACAAATAGAGTATCTGAGTATGCATACCGAAATCAATGGCTCCAATAGCTTTGTAAATAGTTCCATTTTTTTTGGTAATGGATAGTATTTCCATTCTGAATTCTTGGTACCTGATATTGTATGAATTGCTAGCAAGTCATAATCTGAAACAACTCCCACCTGCAGAGCCCAAAAAATGAAACAAAAAAAGTCAAGTAATTGAAACAATACAGTAGCAGTACTTGCATTTTTGGACACAGGATTAATAAAAGTACAAAATCAACCCCAAATCCAAGTACATGTTCAGGTATATCAAAAATAAAAACAGTGAGGAGCAAGTTAAATAAGCACCAACCAGATTCCAATCATCATCGATTACTGGAAGACCACTGATTCTGGTAATGGATAGTATTTCCATTCTGTATTCTTGGTACCGGATATTGTATCAATTGCTAGCAAGGCATAATCTGAAACAACTCCCACTTGCAGAGCCCAAAAAATGAAACAAAAAAAGTCAAGTAATTGAAACAATACAGTAGCAGCACTTGCATTTTTGGACACAGGAATAATAAAAGTACAAAATCAGCCCCAAATCCAAGTACATGTTCAGGTATTACTGAAGTTATAACTATCATACGATGTATTGATTAGGTTATTAAAATTAATCAGCCCCAACTCGGTATGAATTCAACAATGCATGTAGTTATCCAGAAAGAGAGAAACAAACCAACACACAAAAAAAACCAGAGACAAAAAAAAATTAAATACCAAAAATAAGAGAAACAAACCAAATCTTTTATGACCAATAATCCAAAGCTTTGAATTAGCTCATGAATATCTTGAAATACCAGCCCAGCATCACCAATCCAAAATCCTCCACAAAACCACAAATCTTTTTATAACTTCTTATCCATTTTTAGTTGGAAGATTTAATAATGGATCACAAATTAGTTAAACCAATTATGGAGGTGGAAGTGAGCACTACCTTCATTTCATATGCAACTACTATTCTTTCAACTTAATGAAGAGGAGAAAACAAATTTATATACAACAAATGAGCTGAAGAAACAAATGAGAGAGTAAAAGAACAAACATAATGAGCACTACCTGAGATTTTGAATGCACTAAATCAGCCTCCATGTCGCCCCGTCTCTCTTTCTCCTTCAAAGAACAAACATGCAAAACCTTACCTCAAGCAAAAGTTGACCAAAATAAGCCTAAAGAATTGCTGAATATAAAACATACCCTAAAACATCTACATGGAAATTTACATAAGTTGAAGAAATTTTGGTCATTGAACACTATCCTTGAATCAAAAAACACAACCTAAAACAAAATACAAACTATAGCCTCCTTTCTTTCCATTTTTTCAGGAACCAAACAATGCCAACACAAGATAAGGAATTAAAAGAATCAATTAACAGATGAATCAATCAATTAATCAACTATGGACAAATCATCAACAAAGAAAAAAGACAACTATAATGTGCTACCTTCATGTATATTCTGTTTCTTTGCACTCATTTCACAACTTCAATATCAACCTGCCACCTGCCTGCATCAAATGGTTACAAAAATGGCATGCAAAGGTTTAGCACAAAATGTTAAAAGATGCTCAAAGAACAAAAAATTAAAATTATCATGTATAATTACAAACCGATAATTAATCTCAAAAGAAAATTAAGGAATGAAAAACATCAATAAACTAATAAAATACCACAAATAAAAAGTAAAAGATAAAATCCACCTCACTCCAGTGTGGCATTTTATCAAACAGCATGTGGTTCCCCCGCAACCTTGTGTTCCGCTTACTCGCCTTCAGGATCTCTCCTTCGTCACTCTCTCAAACCACCTCTCTGTCCCTTCCTCTTTTCTTCTTTTGATCGCTAGGCAAGATTTCTATAACATCTGATGAAAATAAGAGATTAGTAAAGGACAAAAAAATTAACAGAATGATTTTAAGTTGGCTCAATTATTAGATATAAAAGCAAATATAACTTGCAATTTATATAACGCTTCATCATACAATTGTTCACCAACATTGTGTAGATTGGCCACATTTTGCATGAGAATGAATTCTTCAATGGCACATCCTCCTATTTCTATTACATATATTGTTCATATAGATCATTTAATTATGAACGGATAATAAGCAACACCAATTAGTTGTCAAGTAATAGACTATCCATAGTTTTTTTTTTTAAAAAAGAATGAGTAGGAGAAGAAAAGGAGCACCTGCAACGATGCAAGTGTTGTTAGCCTTCATATAACCACCTTCTCGTCATATTAGTATAAGCTTCTACAAAATATCTGAGCTTCCAGCAATACTGTCATTGAAGTGAGATTATCTCTCCAATTCTTGAATCAATAAAAAGAGTGTTGCTTCTCTAGCCTAAAATGGAAAATATCAACAAATAAAATTTAACAGAATAATGATAGCAAAGGCAACATGTCTTGAATCTTGAAGTGGTACAAACATAAACTGGTCTCAAACCCAAAACAGATTCTCCTACATAAACTCAGAACTAATTTCGAAATTATGATAGGAAAACCTTTTCCTTACTTGTGTCCACATCATGAATTAGTAGACCTTCAACACATGAATTAGCAGAAAAACACATCATGAATTAGCATATTCGGACACAAAAAATGCAATGTACAAATTCATGATGCTAAACACAAATCAGTATTATATCAAATCCAATTATCCACTTATTATAAATTTAAGAAAACATTTCAAACTACAACTACCAATGATATATAACTTAAACTTTTAAAAAAAATAAAAATAAGATAAAAGCATATAAAATATGTACTTTCAGCTACTAATGGACTTCTATGACCATGTTGGGGTGAAGAACCAGATTTAATTTTTGTATCACCCTAGTTACCTCTTATGATTATAATTTATAAAACATAAATAGAAGGCAATATGGCACCGCCCATACAACAACTTGACAAATCGATTGGAAGCATCACCCAAATTTAGTATTATAAAAATACTCATTATCACCTGTATCAAACATCATCCAACTAAATCACCAGCTGCATCATGAACAACACCCTCAACCTAAAAAACTAAGAATGTTAATCAAAAGCCCCAATCTAAGCTGCAATTTATCAAGAAATAATAGAATCACTTTAGGAAAACTTTAACACAGAAAGTGAAAAAAATAAAGATAAAGAATTTTAAAAGAATCAATAGTTAGGGGAGCCCCATATAAACAATAGATTCACATGCAAAGCAAGGACATCTTATTTGATGTACCCTAGATTAATATGATAAGAGTGTCAGATGGAAAGCAATGAAATATAGGAAAGAATGTAGGGCAGCAAGGAGATATGCCTACATTAGTTCAGCAAAATGGAAAAGATAAGGAATGGCATTACCTTGTTATGCAAAAGGTGAAGAGCAGAAAACCAAAGAGTAACCTGAAGTTCAAAGAAGAAGCAAGATATTACCAAACAGACCTGAACTCTGCAACAAACAAATTTCAAAGATGTAAATATATTTAGTGAAATTCTAATGAAAGAGTATTCATACAGTTTCAAATTGCATTTCTGAATTGGAATCAGGAGCTTGTAACAACTTCATTGATGACCCCTTAATGATCAATGATGAGTAATAAATTTATAATTTAATATGATTCAATAACAAAGTTCTAATTATGGTAAGTACTATACCTCTTCACCATCAAGCATGTCTTGACTTTGTTTGATAGTTCAGCCGCAATGCCAAAGTTCTTCGTAGCAATAAGTCTAGTTTCTCTGGATAGGCCATTGGATCCTCCTCGCCATCCTATTAAATAAAAGTGTGGTGGATGATGTCCAATTTTATTTATTATATACGGCTACTGTAAGATGCCTAGAATAAGTTTGCTGAATACTTCTATCATCGCATGCAACAGCTGAGCTGCGGTCTGACCAATTATCTCCATGCATTGGTCATTCCAGAATATACATTTGTGAACCTCTTTGTTCAGTTTGTTGTCTTCAATTTGTATCTCTAAATTAAACCTATAATCATAATAACCATAATAAAATGTGTTTGTTAAAACTTGGAAAATTCTGTCACACTTTTTGCTATTAAAGATTTAGGCACAGGATAAGTTGAAATTACCTTTTGGCAGGTCCATCATAAAAGCATCCATTTTTGTTTGGTAAGAACAGCGTAGTGAATCCTATCGTTATGCACGTCGTTTCCTATGGTAATGTAATTAAATAAATTAAACTCAGCTAAGCATGTTTGATTGCATATATAGTTTACAAATGTAGACCCTAATATGTAACTCGTTCAATTTGTGATTTGGTATACACTCTTAGTAGGCCAATTGATAGAAAATATGTCATTTTGGGATTGTGAACCTCTAGTTGATTGCGACATGAGTTGTAATAATTGCTCAGGTAATTCCTCCTGAGGAAAGCTGCATATTCAAACAAAGGATTAGGAGGCAGAATGTCATTTATCAGATATAGGAAATAGGAAATATGTATTTGGAAGTAAGGACCTATTGATGTACTCTTGAATAACTGGTATATTCTCATTGATATACAGTTTTGTCCGGATCCACGCATTTGATAGAGATGCGGGATAACCAGTTGGTATATTGTAAGGTATACTGCATCACCAATAGCAATTAATGTATAGAAAAAAAAATGAAATATTAATTAGATAGTATATGTTAATATGAGTTAAAGATCATACCTTTTTGAACAATGGCAGTTAATGTATGAATTGAAACAGTGTTGAGTATTGTAAGTTAATGTAGTTATACCTGACATTTTTCAAGGTTAGCACAGCTCTTTTGTGTTTTCCACTGTCCTTGATAGTTCTTATTTCATTGACAGCTCCAATGATTTCTATGAAGCATCAATTATAGGGATCAGTAATGTAAAAAACTATTGAATTAGAGCATGTAATAAATGATTAAGAAATAAATTAGTTGGATCAAATAAACATTGTAGCAATTTAAAACAGATAGGTCCAACACATTTAAATCGTAGACATAGTCTTAGGAATACTGAATGCATGCACATCAAAAGAGTGAAATATAAATAGTCTTAAACATGAAATGAATATCCAAGAGGAAGTATCAGCTGGTCATCATCGTCTAATCATCTTACTAAATAACGATTGGGTTGCTAGGATTCCCACCGTCAGTATAAAGATGAACAGCATTTGCATTATGAGCATTTTGATTAAGAAACTCCACTTAGATCTTTGAAGGAAGCACATAACTATCTTGCATTCTTTCTTTGGGTTGATTCATGGCATCTCTAGTTGTGTCTTTTGCTAAGTTCACCAACTTCTCACATCCATGATAACTGATAAGCCTCTGATGCTTTATTCCACATGTCACTGCTCTTGAAATTGCATTTTAATTATAAAAGAAAAATTGTATGCCTTCATCAAAAATATTTATAACAAAAGACAGATATCATATTTTTTAAGGGGTGCTCAAAACCTTGGACAACAACAATGGGAAGATGATGCATGAACCCAAATAATCTGAAACCAAGATGAACCCAAAATAGATGTATTGTGAGCATCAGGCATGGAATATGTTAGCAAGTAATATAGACCACACCTAGCTGTGGTTACCATTTTAAGAAAAATGGGCCAAAAATCTATCACAAAAAATTGAGAATATAGCACTTTACAAAGGTCTCTTTTTTTTATCCTAATAATACGGAAACATGATCTTAGATCATATATGAAGGAAAAATATTTATTAACTTTATATTGAAACCTGATTTGAAACATTTCATGGCTCTATAGAGGTTTGTACCAGAAAATAAAATAAAATAAAAATTCAACATTTTGATTATTGAATATGTCAGCTACTATTCACTTTTCATCATATGTTGTTCATTTCAAAAAAGGAAGAGGCAAGTACCTGGAGATGCTCCCGGTTACCAAATAACAACCATCTGAACTTGCATGCAGATCCTCGATGCTTCACCAAAACCCCAAATCCACCATCACCACCCAATTTCACACTAAAAACACACAGCCCAAAACAGTTACATCAAACAAACAAACATGAGCAATCAGTGAAAAATGCATAAAATACAATTCAATCTCAAACCTTGAAGCAATGGCTCTTCTGATGCATTCACTCTCCTCTTGTAGCTAGCCTCATCATAGAAACATTTTGTCAAACACTATGTATGCAATATTTCCCATTCTCACACATTCACATATATCCACAAAAGGGAAACCGCATAATCGAAGAAGAGAGGTGAAGGAAGAAGGAATGTTAAACGAAAAGGGACTGAAAGTGAGGGAGCCTTCAACCCCTAATGCACCGCCGTCATCTCCGTTGCTGCTCACACCGCCGCAAGACCATCGCATCGCCGCTCTCCCCTTCACTTCTCCCTCCGCCGCTTCGTGTTCCAAGTCTCCCACTTCACCACTACCTGAACTGGATCTCCGCTCACCGTCGATCTCTCTCTTGCACGACTCTCTCTCACTGTTTGTATATTTCCTTATGCTCTCTCAGCTTAAAACCCAAAGATTGAAGGAAAAATTAGACAAAATAAAGAATTAGGATTTGGTAAAAACTGAAAACACTAATATTTGGGAATTAGGGGAACCTGTAAGCCGATGCTGCATCTTCTCTACTCTCGCCGTCGCTGCTCTTCTCTATGCAAGTATGTATTAGTAGCTTGCGAGTTGGGACCATGAGAGAACACCGTACCACCTTCTCTTCTCTCTCGCATGTCTCCGCAGATCAGAACACACGTTGGAGCTGGAGGAACTCACAGTTAATCCAACATTAATTTGTTGATGTTGAAAATCTTAAATTGAAGATTTGTGCTTTGGGGGAGTGAAAAAGAAGAAGAAGCGGAAGGGTCAGAGTTTAAGTTTTGAACAGATGCAGACCCTCTTCTTCAAAAAAAAATCTAATAGGGTTTTTGAAATGGGAACACATGGGAAGAGAAGGGGATCTTACCGAAGCCATGAAGATTGGAGCTTTGTGGTGACTTTTGGTTACCCAAATTTTTGAGGAATAGGAATACACAATAAAGAAGAGAAAGAAAAAATATATGGAAGAGAAGAGAATGAAATGGGATAAAAACACAGGTTAGAGGCGTGAATGATAGAGAGGTGGGGAAAAAAATTGGGGAAAAGTAGAAGATTTACGATGGGGTGGGAGGGGTAGGTGTGAGGGAACAGAGAAGGTGAAATGAAAGAAAGAAAGGAGAAGAGTGCGAGAGAGATGATGCCGTGTGAGGAGAGAATCGAAAACGTGTTGGACATGCAAGAAAAGAAAGGGGAGGGCAAGCCACGTGGTGGACACATGGCAGCCATCAATTGGTTGGAGAATTGGAGGGAAAGAGGGGGGGTTGAGGCTGGAAGGCTGACGTGGAGAGTACCATGGGATGTATATATAGAGATGCGTAGGCTTTCTTCCATTGAAATTGTCTTCCAAATTCTAATTAATTTGAGATTGCCAATCTTT
Source organism: Astragalus membranaceus (assembly GCA_039519185.1). NCBI lineage: Eukaryota > Viridiplantae > Streptophyta > Magnoliopsida > Fabales > Fabaceae > Astragalus > Astragalus membranaceus. Next base: position 119,201,606 of record CM076851.1, read on the forward strand.
GATTTTATGTACTCTTTCAATCTCAGATTTTGTCCATATCCAGCTATTCAATAAATTGTTTGTTGTTGTGGATAGATATGGGTGTTTTGAATACATTATTGGGTAACCTCCAACCATGGTTGCGTTGCGTGTATTAAGTTATCACTTCTTCATGAAAACTTGCTTGTCGACGACATTTTGTATTTCTGCACACATTATTTGGGTGTTTTTTTTACCCCGTACCCCCTACCCCATTTTTTCAATAAATTCTCAAAATACCCCTAGTTTTTCTTAAAAAAAATATTTTTTAAAAATTTTCGGAAATACACATGTTTACAGAAGGCGGAAATATGGGTTTTCCGGAAATACCTCAAATTGGCTTCCAAAAATACCTCATTTTGAGGTATTTTCGGAAAGCTTAAAAAATTGGGGGTATAAAAAAATTCCGGAAATATGCCAAAAACACATAAATCCGGAAGTCAAAAAATTGGCTTCCGGAATTATGTGTTTTTGACATAATTCCGGAAGCAAACCAGTTTGAAGTTTAGCTACTGCGAATAAAAAATAATATTTCATTAAGCTTTAATATTTAAAGACTTTGGTGAATCCAAAGCCAAGCAACGTGGGACTTCCCACTTTTGAAATATCCTTTATTTTTTTTCAATAAAACACAACACTTTTACCCACGGTTTTGTACGTAAGCAAAAGGTTTTTTTTAAAAAAAAGACTTTTACCCATGGTTTTGTTCGGTTGCACCTTACGCAGTAGTCTCTCTAAGCATAACATTCGCTGCCCTGAAAGAGAGACTACTGCGTAAGGTGCAACCGGAGGGCGACGAGCATGAAATAACTAGTATAATTTATCGGAAACCAGCTTGGGTTAATGGACGTGTGCACTAGTCTGCAATGGATGTCAACAACGATGATGACGTCCAAGCCATGATGGCCATTCATGTTATCTTTAAATGGAAGGGTTATCTGCATTTATACGTCGAAACCAGAAGGACCGTCGCTGAGATCCTTCGTCGTTTCACTCCACCATCTCAGTAGTTTCTATTATGTTTTCGTTTTGTTTGTTGTTGCAATCTGTTATTTTAAATCAATGTAAAAGGCGTTTTTAATTAAGCAAATAAATGTTTCATTTTTTATTTTTTGACTCTGGAAACACCATATTATATGATAAATTCGGAAGGCAATTTTAAGGGATTTCCGGAAATACATCAAATATAGATAAATCCGGAAGGCAATATTGAGGGATTTCCGGAAATACCTCAAATCCAGATAAATCCGGAAAACTGTTTTTTTGATTTTCCGGAAATATCTCATTTTACGGTATTTCCGGAATGTAAAATGTGTTCCGGATATACAGTAAAATGCGATATTTCCGAAAAATCAAAAAAACAGTCTTCCGGATTTATCTGGATTTGAGGTATTTCTAAAAATTTTGTGGATTTAAGGGGTAGTTTCGTCCATTTGATCATTTTGGGGGTAGATGGTTGGGGGGGGGGGGGGGGGCGGTTTAAAAAAAAACAGCCACATTATTTTAGTACATGTACTTCTTTCAATAAGGTTAAGTTTGGGAAATCTCATCCACTTGTTAATAGTGAATTTGACTAACATATTTAAACAAATGATGAACCAGATATGTTTGGTAAGTACTAGTGTTTAGTGATTTTTGGTAGTATTTAGCATTTTTTTTAAATGCGACTTCAAGCAACGTTTGAGTTTATGACATGTATCATTTTTTTTTGTCATTTTTATCTTTATTTTTTTTTTAAAATTTTTTTAATCATTAAAATAAACTAAACAATCTTAAATTCATCTATAATTTAAATCCTTAATTTTTTATTCATAGATTATCTTTAATTTTTAAGTTTAATATTATACTACTATTTTTATATTTTTTTTGACTACACTATTTTTATATTTTTTAGGAGTTTGTCATTGTTATATATTGATTATTATATTACAATATGTAAATAATGGAATGTATATGATTAACTATATATATATTAAATAACACAACAGATTTTTTAGAAATAGGAAAATAAAAAGATGAGAATAATAAAATATAAATTTTAAAATTTTAACTTCTAGATATCTTATTGTTAGTCTAATTATTTGACTTTTGATTTTTAAATATCTCTATCTTAGTTTAATAGAAAAGATGTTTGAAATATGTTTTTTTATGTCATTTTACATTTATTAGTTAGTGTAACCACTAATTTTACTAAGTACGCAATTCACTATAAACTAACCTATCTGCTATCTTATATTTGCTATCTTATCTAGTATCCGCTAGTTTTTACCAAACAGAACCTAAGTTGAGTAAAAAACAATAGTGGGGTTAAGTGGGTTTTTGATTTTTAGTTTACTCATATTTTTATTTAGGTTAGGGGTACAAATTTTTTAAAATCACGCATTGTTAAAAATATCATAAATTTGAAATTTTAATATATTTAGTTAAATAAATTATACACTAGATAATTGTCCTTTATGCGATTTTATGTTTTTAAATTGTTGAATAATGCGTTCATTGTTGATATAGCTGTTGTATATCTGATAGAACAAAACCAGTTACAGAGAAGAACATGATAACCATTGTTGTATCATTCTATAGATCTTCCTCCTATCAGTGTGATTGAGAGGAAGAAGATGTAATACAAAATCTATTATTCCCCGGGGTATTGGAGAGTTCTTGACGTGACCTTACCCAACTACAATCCAACTCTTTTCCTATCCCTGCTACCCACCCTCTCTCCTATCTAACAGAAATTCTAACAAACTCAGCTATTATGTCCTGTAACATGCCTATTATGTCCTGTAACATGCCTATTTCTCCTCAGCTATTATTGATCTATTAATTAATATCACTTAAATCCTAGCATACACCCTCTTTATGAAACACCAAAAATATAGAATGCCAAATCCCCTATTTAGAGAGCCCAAGGAAAAAAGAAAGAAAAAATGCAAAGCAGATTTATAATATTGAAGAAACAAAAACTTGATATTGGTGTGTGCACCTTTATCAATTATCAGTTAGCAGATCAACATCAACAGGTAGTTTGAAGATGCACAAAATATAGATATCATATGTTTTAAGGGATGCTCAAAACCTTGGACAACAACAATGGAGAAAATGAAGCATGAATCGAAGTTAACATTATAACTCAAAAAAACGAAATTTTGTTAGTGAATATGATGAACAAAGATATTCATACAGATAGATTCCGTAGTAGCAAATATACTTAACCCTCCAATAGCTTTGGCTTCTGCGACATTTATTTCTGAATCTGAATTGTTTCTCATTTGCTTGAAGGCAGCCAAGAAAAAAGACCAGAATAAGAAGACGGTGAAGATGATGAAGGTTTTCTTTGACTGTGAATCTAAATATTGGTTTCATACACTCAGGAATTGCTTTAACTGTAAGTAACCTGTATGCTAGGGATTAGAGAATATACAAAGCTGGACTCCCTGATGGAAAACACATAGCAGACACGTGTGTGAACTAACCATTCCAAAATTCAACTTATGACAAAGATGGAGCTATAGATTCTGATTATGAATTGAGAGATAAAAGTTGAATCCAATATCCAATATGTATAGCACACATCTTCTAAAAGAGTTGGATAATATGCGTCAACAGTAATTAAATAATTTTTGGTTTGCATATTAAAGATGCCCAAAAGAAAATCAAATATAAAACACATCTTGCACATCCAGTGGATTAGTGTGGTTATAGCCTAGTGGTTATATTGTGTGCAAACAAATCATGTGTACAAAGTTCCTAGTGGTTACTTGAGAGTCTTGAGCATTCCATCCAATTCCATTTTCATCTCTTCAAAATCCTGCAATTGACCAAAAGGAACAATCAACAAATATTAAGTAAAACAAATACAATGTTAATTATCAAGTTCTTAAAATGAATTCTGATTCTTTAAAGAGAATGAATATAAGCAGAAGCAAGTAAAAATAATCAGAATAGATGTGCTTTAGGTTTATTGAAGTATCAGATAACAATAACAGAAGCAAGTTTCTGATATATCCATCAGACCATTCACTGATTATAATGTCAATCATGTTTAAATCAGTTAAAATTATACAGTACAACTTAAATTTTGCAACACAAATGATTCAACAGTGAGTGACTTAGCAGGGAGAGGCAGATCTAGGCAAACTCAATACTCTGGACTCTCACTGGGCACCAAAAAACTCAAGACTCTGCAAGTGTGACACCTCAAAGGCTCAAACAGATAGCAAAGAACTGATCCATAATAAAATAGCTTATTGGTGCTGATAAGGCTGCCTATATGAACCTGTCCTTTGTAAACCAGACTTATGAGGCAGCTAGGAAAAGATTTCATACAGGGAAAAAGCCGCAAAAAAATCCGTACACTCTTCTTGGAGTACTTCAAAGCCAAAATCTGTACATGTCAAAGAGGACTGAGAAAGGAGGGCCTCCATCTGTCAGGCTTCACCCTCCTGTTACTTTCACTGTTTCAAGCCTTCAGTTTTCGCTCTACTTCCATTCCTGACTGGAGGTAAGATTGAAGCTTCTTCAAATGTCCATGGCATTGCTTGTGGTCAAAGCAACTGTCATTGCTAATATTAATGATGCCTTCTGAATGTGTATATCTTTCATAGGGTGACAACCACTTGGCCTGCAAATATGCTAAAGATCTCCATGGAGGAAGAGGCATAGAGTTTTCTCTCAAAGAAGATCTAGTAGCATCCTCCATTATTCCAACAAACTGTTTCAGGCTAGCAAGGGAACCCACGTAAACAACCGGAAGCGAATTCAGTATCCTGTCATATGAATTAACAGCTCTAGCTATTTCAAAGTGACTTCGAAAATCAATATCAACAACCAATCGCTCTGAGACGCCAAAATTATTGTCAATCACCACATCAATATATTCATGATCGCCTGTGAAACATGTCCAAACAATCAAACATCAGCTGAAACATTTCAATCAATAATAAGTAAATGATACCGGTACATGGAGGAGCATCAATATAGTAAAATTAAGCAACTACTGACAGCATGCTTTATAAAGAACTAACAAACTAAATGCAATGCCAACACGGATGTAAGAAAACCATAGATTCTATAGGAAAGACAAAGACGAAGAACACCACAGTTAACACACTGAAAATGATCCCTCGCCGCGCCGGCTGCTCATCATTTAACGGAAAGGGAACAGTGAGGAAGATGGAAAAAAATTTGAGAGAAAGAGATGAATTTGAAGATGTTAAACCCCAATGAAATAGGTGAATTTCAAGGAAAGGAACAATTAAGAAAGAAATCAAAAGAAGGGAAGAGATGATTTTCCTACATACAACCACAACCACCGTCGGCACTCGGCCATTACTTTTCTCGTTCACGCTAAGCGACAACGCCGCTACGTCCCCTGTACTCTCTCGCTTTACAATTCTGTTCACAGCCAGAAGCTAGTTCGCTCCCTCCCTGTGTTTCTCTCCCTCAGTTCTCTCTCTCACGGTTCACCCCGATACCCCTTTCTCTTGCGTTAAACCAACTGCTGAAACGTGTTGGAGACGTGTCACCAAAGTAAACACGTAGGCCAAGAGTCACACAATAAAGAGGAACTGAAGAAGACCAAAGGAAGTTTTTTTCGGATGGTTGCTGAAAAAAAAATTGCATTTCCCGCGCTCAGTGCAAGCCGATTATGTTATGTAGATTATTTGATGGTAATAGAGATTAGTTACCAAACTTCATGTTAAAGTATTCACCAAAAAAAAACTTCATGTTAAAGTGAATTAATTTTTTGGTTGTGACTGTTTAATAATACTTGTGAAGTAATAACATGTTAATTAATGTAACTTCTTTGATTTTAATTAAGGGAAGAAGCTTGAGATAAGAACTAAAATAAAATGGTTGTATAGGATTTAAATTACCAATGCCAAGAAATAAGTGATCATTTAGCAATAACAAACAATTTCTACACAGCCCCTCACTTGATCTCCCAACCATGCACCCCTTGCCATGTCCCCATTCTCTCAAATTAACCTTCCATTTAAGTCAAAAAATAGCTTAACATGAGAACATATTTTCACCTTATAGTTGTGTTCTAGAGAGAAGGGGTTAGAGAGAAAGGGGAGGGGAGGGAAATCGATTTTAGGGCGAAGAAGAGAAATTAGTCTCAATCCAGACACCCATCCCCCACCATCAACTCTATAGCTCCAATCCATCCCTAAGTCCTCTATACACTCACCATCCCATTTCCAAACCAAAATGTTTCCCCAAATCGAACTCAAAACCCTTCTTTTAAACCACTCCAAATCTATTTGCATGCAATCATTGGAAACAAAATCAAAAGCTCAAGGTTGAGATTCTTGTAGAGGGAGTCAAGAAGAGGGAGATTGAAGAGTTGTGTTGTTAGGGCTCAAACACATGTACCGAAAGGGCAAGGGGGGAAACATGGGTTGTTGAATTTTTCTGCTCAAAATTAAGACGGGTTTCCTTCACTAAATGGTTATATAGGTAGGTCAATCAACAAATCCCTCATTCGGCATTTCATCATCTAGTTTATGCTTCTATAATCTATGTATGAACCTGAATTTGTGTTAGTATGAGTTTGGGCATGAAGGTATAAATTGTGTATGGATGTTTCACTGTTTTGTAGTTCAATTATGGTAATCAATCACCTTGTTGATTGAAGGAGTAAAAATGATAAAAATTTTACGGTTTGGGGGAGGGGGTTGGGGACAAGGGCTTCATAGGAAAATGCTTAAAAATAAAATATGCATCACATTGTGCGGTGGGGGCCGCTTGGCGACCTGAGCCGTTCACCATGCGACCATGATTGGATAAAGAGTAAACCTTAAAGTTGGTCCATCAACTATCACCTTCTCTCTAATTTAGTTCCTAAACTATAAAAATATAGTAAATAGTCCCTAATTAAACTATTCTAAATTCATCAATTTAGCCCCGAAACTACCTACTATCTCCTATTTAGAATGTAATTGAGGGACTAAATTGATGGATATAGAACAGTTTAGGGACTATTTATTATATTTTTAAAATTTGGGGATTAAATTGGAGAGAGAGAGAGAGATAGTTGAAGTACCAAGTTGAGGGTTTACTCTTCCAAAATACTTTGATCTATGAGTTGTAATGCTTCATGTATGTGTGTTATAATATATATATATATATATATATATATATATATATATATATATATATATATATATATATATATATATATATATGATCCATACCTTGATCGCCCAATGGTGGAACGCGTATGCTGCTTGGTCGCTCTGCCGGGCAGTGAGGTCGCGTGCAGAGCTCAGGGTGGGTGTACCTGCAAAGACACTCTGACGTCCAAGCGAGAGAGGAAAAAGTCAAAGCAGGAAATGAGAGATGGGTTGAAAAGTGTACATTTCCGTAGGGGGTTGACCCCTTATTTATAGAGTTCAGCGAAACTCCCCAGACCTAGGATCAGCCGGCTCGATCTCAGCCGTTGATCTGCTCCCAGCTTGCTTAGGAGCGCTATGCGCTACAATTGCCTAGGTTGGCTTGGGCTTATATCTTGGATTGGGCCATCGGCCCAGTCCAGAACAGTTGCCCCCCAAGCTGAAGTCGTCCGGAGGGCGTGTACAGGCTTGATGCCCCTAGTCCAAGGCGTTCAACGGATCAGCGTCTTAGCCATTTACCTGCTCCATTCGAGGACGAATTACTGTTCTGCGCGCGAGGGACTTGAGGAATACCGCGTTTGAGCGACCACGAGGTCGTGTTTCGTTGGAGCTCGGTCGCAGTTTCCGATTAAGTATGTTGATTCTGCTCTTCTAGCTTTTGCTTTATGAGGCTGCATTGTTCGCGCGGCCGTCTCGTGGCCTTATCGTTTCAGTTCCCCCGCTACGAACAGTTTACCGGATCTCGATCCAGATTGAACTCGCTCGAAGGGGAGGCGACTCAGTCTTATGGTCGCTTCGATAGGCTTCACGGGTCGACCCGCAACCCGACCTAACGGGCAGTTTATCGAGACTCGGCTCAGACTTAACTCGCCTCATAGGATAGGTTTATCGTTGGCACGGGCATAATCTTAACCCGCCCTTTGCGAAACAATAGTTAAAGAAAAGTTTTGAAAACATTTTGTACGTAAATGCCTGGTCTTATTAACGACGGACGAGTGGGCCTTGATAAAAAAACCCCGCAGGGAAAAAGAGTGCCCAGCCCGGTATTGTATTTCTTACAAGCAATCAATTACATATTTTAGCTGTAGTATCTCCTTAGTTTCGTGGCGTTCCAAGTTCGTGGAACCTCCCTTCCACCCATAGTTTCGAGTTGGTAAGCGCCATTGCCAGTCTTTGAAACGATGCGATAGGGGCCCTCCCAGTTGGGGGCGACCTTTCCTTGTGCTGCGTTTTTCTGACCGACATCGACTCGGCAGAGGACGAGTTGGCCGACAGCAAATTCTCTTGGGAGGACTTTGGCATTGTACTTAGTTGCTATTTTTTTCTTGATCATGGTCTCGCGCAGGGAGGCCTGAGTTCGAAGCTCTTCGACGAGGTCAAGCTCACGTATGGCCGCCTCGTTCTCTTGTGTCGTTTTGGGATTTGCGGTTCTCTAGTTTAGCTCCCCGATTTCAACGGGGATGACCGCCTCGGTGCAGTATACCATTTTGGACGGGGGATCTTCTGTAGAGGAATGCGAGGTAGTTCGATATGCCCACAGAACATATGGAAACTCTTCAGCCCAATTTCGCTTTGCCTCGTCAAGCCGCCTTCTCGGAGAATTACCCTATTCGCGGCCTCAGCCTTACCACTAGTCTGAGGGTGTTCTACCGAGGTGAAGAGTTGTTTAACTCAAAGGTCGGTCATTATCTTCCTGAACCCTTTGTCGGTGAACTGTGTCCTATTGTCTGTAATCGCGACCTCCGGTACGCGAAACCGCACCAGGATATTCTTCTTGAAGAACTTCATGCAATTTCTAGAGGTGATGGTTGCCAAGGGCTCTGCCTCTTTCCATTTTGTGAAGTAGTCTACCGCAACTATCAGGTATTTTAACTGGCTGGGGGCCACAGGGAATGGTTCCAGCAGGTCAATCCCCCATCATGCAAATGGCCATGGAGGGGTCTTGCTATTCAGCTCAATAGGAGGAACGATGTGGACGTCGGCGTGTCGTTGGCACTCATCGCACTTCTTGACTAGCCTCTTTGCGTCTTCGTCCATCGTGGGCCAATAGTATCCCGCCCTGAGTGCTTTTTTGGCAAGCGAGCGGCTACCCAAGTGGTTTCAGCATATGCCTTCGTGTATCTCTCGTAAAACATAATCGGCCTCGTCAGGCGCCAGACATTTCAGGAGCCGCATGGAGTATCCCCTACGGAAGAGCTTTCCTTCGACGACCGTGTAGGACGACGCTCTTCTTCTCGTCAGGTCGGCCTCTTTTGGGTCATGTGATTCTTCTCCATCTTGAATATACTTGAGGATGGGATCGATCCAACACTCTCCCAGGTCGATCACGCAGACGCTAGTGTCAGGGGCGACCTCAATCCGTACATTTGGTTGAGATAGGGTTTCTTGGATCACACTCTGGTGATTTCCAGGTTTTTTTGTGCTTGCCAACTTCGAGAGGATGTCGACCCTCACATTCTCAGATCTTGGGACGTGCTTGACCTCTGCGTGCTCAAACAATTTTAGCAGCTCTCTTACTACAGTTAAGTATCTCTGGAGGATCACGTCCTTTACATCAAAAACTTCTTTAATCTGTGAAACCACCAGGAGCGAGTCGGAATGGAGAACGACCCAGGCGACGTTGAATTTCCAGGCGAGTAATACCCCTGCTATGCACGCTTCGTACTCAGCCTGGTTATTTGAGGTGGAGAAAGAAAACGTGGGCGACACTTCCACCGTCAAACCTTCCGAGTTATCAAGAATCAGACCGGCCCCACTGCCTTTGCTGTTGGAGGAACAATCAACGTGTAGGGTCCAAGTGGGTTGAGGCCTCTCATCTGGGGCCGGGGTCATTTCCGCGACGAAATCGGCCAGTACTTGTGCTTTCGCTGTCGATCTGGATTTTTATTTGATCCCAAACTTAGTGCTCGACTGCCCACTTAATCATCCGCCCAGCCAGGTCTTGTCTATGCAGAATTTGTCTGATCGGCTGATTGGTCCTGACTATGATCTGGTGGGCGACGAAGTAGGGCCTTAACCGTCGAGCGGCGATCACCAGTGCCAAGGAGAGTTTTTCTACCTTCTGGTACCTAAGTTTGGGTCCTTACAAGACTTTGCTAACGAAGTAGACGAGGTTCTGCCTCGAGTTGTCTTCTCGGACGAGCACAACACTGAGCGCTTCGTCGGCTATTGCTAGATATAGATACAACGTCTCCCCTGGCTCTGGTCTTGTCAGGATTGGTGGTTGTAGCAAAACGTTCTTGAGTTGGCTAATGTGAGCAAGTTAACCTGGTGTCCAATCAAACTGCACTCCTTTCTTGAGAAGCTTGAAGAGCGGGAGGGATTTATTTGTTGACTTCGAAATAAAATGGGACAAGGCTGCGATCATCCCGGTGAGCTTTTGTATCTGTTTCTTTGTCGTAGGCGGCTTCATTTTTGTGACCGCTCTTCACTTGTCTAGGTTGGCTTCAATACCTTTCTCAGTCAAATAAAAACCAAGGAACTTGCCAGCCCTTACTCCGAAGGTGCATTTTTCTGGGTTGAGCTTGAGGGAGTTTTTTCGGGCCTCAACGAACACTTCTTGGAGATCAACCAGATGGTCCATGTCTGCTTTGCTCTTCACGATCATATCGTCCAGATAGACTTCGGCAACCCGTCCTATCTGGGCTCAGAAAACTTTATTCATCATCCTTTGATACGTCGCCCCTACATTTTTTACTCCAAAAGGCATCACTCGGGAACAATAGTTCCCCTTCTGGGTCATAAAGGCCGTCTTTTCTGGGTCGGGCGGATACATTGCAATTTGTTTGTACCCCGAATAGGCGTCCAGGAACGACAACAATCGGTAATGGGACGCATTATCAACCAGCTTGTCGATGTTGGGGACCGGGAAGGCGTCTTTCGAGCAAGCCCGATTCAAATCTGTGTAGTCGACACACATTCGCCATTTACCGTTCGCTTTTTTGACCAACACGACGTTGGATAACCAGGTTGTGTATTTTATCTCCTTCACGAACTGGACCTTAATGTGGTCTTCGACTGCCTTCTCTACGGCCTAGGCTTTGTCTTCTCTCTGCACTCGCCGTCTTTGGCGACCCATTTGACTTGTGGATCTACTTCCAAATGATGGCACGCTACTTCTGGTGGTATCCCCGGCATGTCGGCCGCGCTCCACGCAAATAGGTCGACATGGTCTCTCAGACACTGTATTAACTTCTCTTTCACTTCATCAGGCAGGTAGGCCCCGATTTTGACTGTCTTTGTTGGGGCTTCGCCTAGCTGTACTTGGATGAACTCACCGTCAGGCTCTGGTCTCTTGATCTGTTTCTTCAATTCCCGGGTCAAGGCGTCATCCCTTTTTTCTTCTTCGCTATCGGGGTCGTAGCGGGCATCTAAATCAGCCAGGTTAACTTGGTGGCTTTTAGTTGCTTTGCTTGCGTATTTCTTTCTTAACTCGGCTTTGCCTTGCTGCTGTAGACTCATGAAGTGGTGTAACACCCCGGTATTTCTAACTAGTAGGAATACCTAAGTGCACCATCCCTAACTACATCAGAGATATTATTTCCTGTTTAGATACTGAACACCACTATAAAATTTTCACTGAATAACAACAAGTCAGTCTTAACCATAAATAAGACCATAAACCATCAGTGAAATACAGTGTTCAATATCGTACAAGAAAGCGGAAATAAATACATAACGCTAAAGACAAAATGTCTTGATACACGGATAACAAGGAAAGATATAAACTTAAGCATAAAAGCTAAGTCTTCAGCAACCATCCAAGTACAACCTACTCGTGCCTTTTGGATCTCCACTTTCCCTGTTTCTCTGTAAAACAACAACATATAAACAGTGAGAGACAATCTCAGTGAGTTCTACCGAGACCCCTAACAACGCTCTCGGTTCAATTATGAATCCTATTTAACTTAACACGGCACCTCCTGCGCGAACGCTAAACCCCGGTGAACCGTGTTGTAGGACTTTCTTTCATTCGTGGTTTAATTCATAACCATGTGCATTATCAATCAACACGACACCGACTGCATTACTGCTAACCCCGGTTAACGTGTTATAATTCATTACGACATCGACTGCATTACTGCTCAACCCTGGTGGATCGCACAACAACATTTTAACATAACACCGCCTGCATTCCTGTTGAAACTCGGTGAACCCCCTTACCAATAGTACTTTCCCTAATGGTATACGGGCCTAGGGTAAGGGATCATGACTACCCCGCTCATGGGTCGTCACCCAACTCGATATAGTATATATATCTACTTTCACTTGAACATTTAGTTCGTTTACATTAGACCGTTAATTCAACATTTAGTTCTACAAGACAAGCATATTATGTGTTCGCTCCCGTATACTATTTTACGGTTTTTCGAATTAAACATAACTTTGCAAATCATTATGAAAACCTTTGAAAATAGATTCAAAATCATGGCATTATAAGCCTAATATCATTGGAAAGGGGTTAGGAAAGGGTTAGAAGAGGATTGGAATCGATCGGGATCGTTTCAGGCAAGTTTGGAAATTTGGACAGAACACTGCGCACGCTCCGTGCTCCCATATGCACGGGTCGTGCGCCCTGTAATGCATTTTTGAAAACAGAAACAGAACGACACGCACGGTCCGTGCGCCTGGGACGCACGGGTCGTGCGCTATTGACTACATTGTATTTTATCCCGTTTTTGCGTTTTTCGTCGTTCCGACCAATTCCGATACCTGTTCCAGTCCAGTCCCAACATAAAAACAGTCCAAAAACATATTCAAACTACAATGATCATCATCAAATCATCAATCAAACAATCCAAAAACCAATTGGACATAAAACGTGATTTTCGTACAAAATACTTTTTCGACACGGATCAAAAACCGAAACACATTTCACAATTTAAGTTTCTTAATTCAAAAACCTAAACGTGAGTAAAACTCACCGATTGTGATGAAAATCACAAATAGCCGAGACTTTCCACGAAATTGCTTTTCCGACATAATTACAGGAACGTTCCCCGAATCAACTTTACGCTCCGACGACAATCGAAGCCGCTCCCAAATCTTCCCACTCAACCATGAGTCACCCAAGGACACTATTCATCATCTTCAAGCTCTAATCACTATTCATCCATAAACCCCAAATTTGATTTTCAAAACCTAACTCACCCAACTTCATTTCTTCATTCCAAGATGGAAACCAAACTCTCCAATGAACTTCCCAACACTCCAAAACACTTGGAGGAAGAAGATAACACAAGACTTCCTCATCTTCTCCCTTAAGGTCGAAAATGGCAACAAGAAGGAGAGTGAGTTGTTTGTGATGATGTTGGTATCAAATGGAAGAGGATAAAATGGTGATCATTTCTTGTGTTGGAGGGGTGATGTTTTGATGAACCTAGGTATCCCCTTTTTCTCTTCTTCCATCAAAACCCACTTCTTTTCTCATTTCCTCTCTTTTCTCTTCTCTGTTCGCATTCCTCTTCTTTCTTTCTTTCTTTCTTTCATTTCTTTTCTTTCTTTCCTTATCTATATTAAGTGGTAATATGGTCAAATGACCATGTTGCCCTTAACTCCTTATTTCTTCCCTAAATCACCCTTATTCCGTATTATTTGCTTAACGACCCTATAACATTCGATAATTAATTTAGCACTTAATTAATAAATCAAGTACTAAAATAAATTAATTTGGGTCAACATCATAATAATTCGATTAATTATTTTGGGGATGTTACAAGTGGCATCGTCGTACCGATCGGAGATCGGCCTGCAAAGTTACGATCTCATCTTTGTTTGAGTAGAATCTCATTTTAAGGTGCACTGTGGAGGCAACTGGTCCAAGTCGGCCGAGGGTGACCGATGATTCCCTGATATACCGACTTACAGGGGAGGACTAGAAAAGGAGTCTTGACTATTCGGTATAGTGCTTTCTCTTTGTCATGATCGCCGAAGGTGACCATCAGTTATAGATGGCCTAGGGGTGTAGTGGACGACCCGTTGAACCAGTAGAGGTCGCTGCCTCGGTAGGGCATGAGGTCGTCCTGGGAAATCTTTAACACGTCCAAGAGGTCTTCGAATATGATATTGGCGGAGCTCGCTTGATCGACTAAGATTCTTCTGACTTCTACATTGGCCATCACCACTGTGATCAGGAGGGGAACATACTTGTTTGGCCTTCCATCCAGTAAGTCGTCATCTCCAAAAGCCAGGGTGGGTCTATCGGACTTAATTCACGGGGCGGAGGTTGAGGCGATGCTCATGGTCTCCTTCCATGCCTCTTCATCGACTTGTTAGTTTCTTCTCCTTTCAAAGTGAACCCGCCCAAGATGACCATTGCTTCCGAGCGGCCTCCAGATTTTCGGGCGTCGATTTCTCCTTCGAAGTCACTGTGGCTTTCTTGGAAGGGTCCGGTTGGCGACTGGCTTCCACCTTTCGAGAGGGCGGTCTCAGTTATCGTGAGATCTGCCAGAGGAGTAAGATCGGAACAGACGACAGGCAAGGGCGCCTCCGCCGTGACTGCGATACCTTCCGGCGCGGGCCGAGGCGGAGCAGGGGCTCCCACTGTGTCTCAGTAGATGAGATGATAGCTGATGAGGTGGGATAGCGTCGGGGCTCCCACTGTGGTCGCCAAATGATCCGTACCTTGATCGCCCAAGGGTGGAACGGGTATGCTGCTTGGTCGCTCTGCCGGGCAGTGAGGTCGCGTGCAGAGCTCAAGGTGGGTGTACCTGCAAAGACACTCCGACGCCCAAGTCAGGGAGGAAGAAGTCAAAGCAGGAAAAGAGAGATGGGTTGAAAAGTGTACATTTTCGCGGGGGGTTGACCCCTTATTTATAAAGTTCGGCGAAGTTCCCCAGCTGTAGGATCGACCGGCTCGATCTCAGTCTTTGATCTGCTCCCAGCTTGCTTAGGAGCACTATGCGCTACCATGGCCTAGGTTGGCTTGGGCTTATCTCATGGATTGAATTGCCCAGTCGAGAACAATACATATATATATATATATATATATATATATATATATATATATATATATATATATATATATATATGATTATAATCTAAATTTTATGATGACATTATATGAGAGTGGGATTCCTTGAACTCTCGTTGAAGTAAAATTGGCTGCATGGAAGTAATCTATGTGTTCTGATGCTATATATGTGCTTAAGATATATGTTTATGTGATTATAATGTTAAATGACCTGATTAGGTTTATATGATGTGTGTAAACCCTTCAATTACCACTTGAACGTCATTATATAGTACACTAAGTGAACTACGGAGTGTGATGCTAAGTATGACAACTGAAAACCTATAAGATAATAGGAATGAGTCATAAACCACAAAGGTGATTCGGACTTCTGCCAAGATTAGTCGATTCAGGGTCATATAAAGGCGCACGCGACCGACTTTGATGACTTGGTTATTGTATGAAAAAATTGTATTTATTCTTGTAAGTACCGAAAGTGTGACTTATATGGATATTAGGATAAATACAATTAGAATGGCATTCTTGGATCCATATAAGGCATTCTTGGATCCATATATGGCATTCAAGAATGCTTGGATCCGTGACTTATATGCAATTGGCCAAAAATGACAGGGATCCAAGAATGCTCTAAGAATGAGGCGATGAAGGCTCCAAGAACACTTTGGATATTCTTGACCTTGTTACGTTGATATCTCTTTGTCTGTTCATGCCTTCTCGGCTTGCATATGCAATTGGCCATTCCTAGTGATCGATAGACACTATCCGTCTAACAATGTGGAGCATGATCGAATTAGGAACAAAATATATTAACAAACTTTGAAAAATTCCTTTGAGATTAATGTGTTGCAACTTCCTATCAAAGGTACAACTCTATACACTGCCAAAGATCTTACAAGAAAACTGGAAACTCATTGGAAGCCTCTTGAGGAGTGGAATTTGATATCCTTAGAAAGCGATTTTTAGGAATTAATTTGTATTTGCAACAGAAGAGGATATGCAAAAGGTTTGGTCACAAAGAACTTGCTATCGGGAGTTTTGACGTTGTTTCAATGAACTCAAGAGTTCAACCTAAGCATCCAGAAATGAACATTTGCAAGCATGGATATGCCTTGTTGATATACCGCAAGAATAATGGCGTCCAAAATTATTGTTTAAAATTGTAGGTGGCATTGGTACTCCAATCTCTCTTGAGGAAGCAACCAAGACTCGGGCTTTTGGCTATTAACTCTAGAATCTTTGTGGATCTTGATTTAACATCAACATTATATGACGAAATTATGGTGGAATGAGAAAGTTTTGCATTTTGTGTTGGGGATGTCTATGAAAGATTGCGTAATTTATGTAGCTATTGTTAATCCATTGGTCATAATTATTCAATGTGCAAAAAACTCAACTATGGTGATATAGCATTTGAGAGGAATGCAGAGGGGCCTATAGCACCTGTTTGGTAAAAGAAAACTAAACCATCTACGCTGACAGCTCAAGAACCCGTTGTAAAGGTAAATGATTCTTAATCATCTCCAATTGATTGTACTAAGAAGTTCGATGTGTTGCATGAACAGAATAAGGTAGAATGTGTGGAACAATATTTGAATAATTTGGTAGCCCCTCAACATGACACTAATGTTGAGGGTCATAGAATATTAGACAATGTTATGAGGGCGTTGATGTTCAAGAACATGTGGCTAAGGAGGAGTTTGTTGGTTGCAATAGCCATTCTAGATTGGTTATGGATCAAGACCCAACCCGTTATTAGGATTTTGTTTGTAACACCCCGATAAATTCTAACATGTAGAATTACCGAAATGCACTAAATGGCATACATCAGAGTAACTTTCTGTTAATGAATATTGAACACAAACTAAAAATTTCGATAATACATATCAAACGGTTCTATGAACCTCATTAACTTCCTGAAAATGCTTAAGTTTCACAACTTAAGACTTATACAATCCTGGTGTTCAATACTCAAAACATAAAGTAGCGGAAATGATTTACAACTGATACATGATAGTTATATAATCGATGACATAGAAACAGTAAATGGGACAAAGGTCTAAACATGAAACTCAATCTTCAATGACTCCAAGAGTCGCACCGGCTAACCGTGCTTCTTCGCCTTTGCTTTCCCCTGTTTCTCTGTAAAAACCACAATAATTAAAGGGTGAGATAAACATTATCTCAGTGAGTCCTATCGAGACCCCCCCTTACTAACTCTAGCGGTTCATTATTTCCTTTGCTTCATACTCATGGCCCTCCTAAGCGACGCATGAAGTACATCTTGTAACGTGTAGCCCTACTAAGCAGCTACTCGTTACATTAATTAATTTCTTTAACTTTTATGCTCATGGCCCTTCTAAGCGACACATGAAGCATATCATATTTTACCTCTTGTAATTTGTAGCCCTAATAAGCGACTACACATTACATTTCTTTTACTTTTATCATTCTAGCATAACACCTCAAGCCTACCTCTTCTTAGGCACTTCTTTGGCTTTCGGTGAACCCATCCCGCTATTACTAGTGGGTGAAACATGTTGAGTCTAGGTTTTGGGGCTCATGACTTCCCCTCCCCTAGTATGCTAATCCTCTAAGGGTCGTCACCCTTGACCTCAATTATATATTTTATATATATATATATATATATATATATATATATATATATATATATATATATATATATATATATATATATATATATACATGTACCCGCAATGGGCCGTCTAAAATTCATTCATGTACCGTCTACCCTTCCTCAAGGGAAGGTATCTTGTCTTTGAATTAAACATTTCTTATCTTGACTTGTATGAATTAACGTGTGTACACCCGCGTCTTACTAATGTACGGTTTTCCTTAACATTTATAACTTGTGAGATTTACCTCAAACTTCTTTCATTTCATGACATAAGTGTGTTTCCATTCTTGTGAAACATTGGGGAATCAATCGGAAAGGAATCGGAATCGTTTGGAACGGATTAAAAAGGATTTTGAATTAGGGTAACAGAAGGATCCGCACGGTCCGTGCTCCAGAGGCACACGACCCGTGCGTATCAATAAAACTCAGTTTGAAATTGTTATAGGGCGCACGGTCTGTGCCACCCAGGCGCACGATCCGTGCGTGTTTTAAAATTGTAAAAAGCTGGTTTGCGTAGGTCACGCACGGTTCGTGCCCAGGGGCGCACGACCCGTGCTGTGTCAAAAATTCATTTCAGGCTGATACCGAACCAGGCGCACGACCCGTTCCCTTGTGAAGCACGATCCGTGCGTCCATGACAGTGGCCAATTTTCCAGTTTCGTGACATCGTTTCCAAATCCGTTTCGATTCCAATTTCGTTCCGATCGATATCCTAACATATTAACAACAGTCCAGTCCAGATAACAATCAAGCAACACATATCATCATATCATCAATCAACAATTCCATCAACTCGAACAATTACAATTTACGGTTTTTCGATGAAAACGGTTTCGTTGCTAATTTTCACAAAGCGGATTTTTAAGGATATTTTTTCAGAAAATATAATGACTCAACATCAAAGCGTCCCTAAGCGAGTATAGAACTCACCGTATTGTGATGAAAATCACAAACAACGAAACCCCGTGAACTCAACCGCTCCAAATGTCACGAACTCGTCCCGAACTCGAACTTCTCACCACAACTCAAACTCAAATCCTTTCGAACGATCCCAAACGACCCGAAACGGCAATGTTGATGTTCAGTCACTTTAATGTTGCTCCAAGTTCAACATGCAAACCACTTCCAGCTTCTAAGATGTCATATTGACTATTTTTGGCTTGAGGTTCTACAATGGTGTTTTGGTGATGGAGGGTTTGTTGATTTTGAAATTGATACTAATGGAAAGAGGAAGGAAAATGGAAAACAATGGTGGTCTTGGATCAGGCATGCATCAAGATTTGCTGAGTTTCCTCCCCTCTCTTCCTCCTTCTCTCTCGCGACTCTCTCCCTCTTCCCCTTGTTCTTAGAATTTCTGAAAAAGATGAAGTGAGGCTGGGTGTGTGGTGTTGGCTGGGTCTTGGGGTGACCAGCTGACTCACTCAACTAGGACTTGACAATAATGTCCCTCATTTAATCATGTACAAAGACTATTGTGCCATTCAGCAACTTGTTTACTTCCTATACTATGATATGGCCTAATCTAATGAACTTAGCCAAATCCTATTAACTTAACATAATATTTTAATTATGCATTGCTATAGTCTTATTTATTTAATTCAACATCATATAATTTATGACAACCTCTTGTGCTAAATATTTCATTTAGCTAATAATTCACCTTAACCTCCTAGCTAATTTAAATAAATTAAATTAGCTAATTAGGGGATGTTACATTGTTCTTTTCAAATTCACCCCATATGGTCGTATAACCCTTTGAAATTCATTTTCTTTCGGTTCTTCATCCTTCAGCCAGTAGTGGGTGACATTCATGTACTGCTCAGCCTCGGGTTATGGACGCCATCGAAGTAGATTGTGAAATTTCTTCAACGGAGACTGTGATTTCTGTGAATAAGAGTGACTATGCCTCATTATCCTGTCAAGGATGTCTATCAATAGGTGATCCTCTGCAACAGCGTCTTTCTCTGCCGCAAGGTGTTCCACAGTGTGTATCTCTGCCGCTAAGTGCTCTGTAGCAAGGTGTACTTTGCATTCGCCACATCAAGGTATTTTGTATTTAACTTGTAGTAAAATCAAAATTATTAATTAGGATAATGAAGCTCTTGCAATTGTTCAATAGGATTTATAGATTTTGGAGTGCTCAAAATGACGAGGGTTCTAATGACGAGGGTTCAAAGATATTTTAGTTCCTAGTCTTTGTTGGTGGGATTCTATCCATAGCTTTTTCCTGGACAGTTCTTTAGAAATAGAGTTGATTTACCTCAATATCGTTTTGCTAATGTTTGAAGAGTTTTAGTTCATGTCATTCATTCCTATTTGTGTTTTTTCCTTTTTTATCAATAAATTTGTGAAATATTATAGATGATTGTTGTTAGGAGGGGTTTCAGCCTACCTATGATGTCTTCTACTTTAGAAATAGAGTTGATTTACCTCAATGTCATTTTACTAATGTTTGAAGAGTTTTGGTTCATGTCATCCATTTCTATTTGTGTTTTTTCCTTTTTTATCAATAAATTTGTGAAATGTTATAGGTGATTGTTGTTAAGAGGGGTTTTAGCCTAGCTATGATGTCTTTTATCATTGTAATGCTTCTGCACTTGACTTTTTACTTAAAAAATTCCATACTATAAAATGCATATTTAATATATGTTTTTCCTACAAATATATAAGGCAAATATGCAATTCAAGATATATATTTTTTAATAAAATATATGTAGTGACTTACATATTTCTTATAACACTAGAAAGTTGTGTACCATAAATTCAAATTTACTATACAAGCACAAGGTAGTGGGGGTGTGAGCAGCAATTGGGAGTGGGTGGAGAGATTATAGAATTTTTGGGATACTTTAGTTACTTACATAATTGAGAGGTGTTACAAATAAGAGAAAATAAACAAGTAAAGCCTTAATTTGATTCCTCAATGTCCACAAATAAGAGAAAATACATCAAGCTTTCCAACTGATGTGATGAATCTATTGAGTGTTCAGAGGTGGTTTCAAAGGTGTTCGGTACCGTATCTCTGGACCTGTATCCGATCTTAGACACAAGGTCCGATCCGAGATAGTTGGTAGGGGTTGGTCTTGATCAACCGAGCTCCGCTTCCGATCCGGGGCAGGTGGTACCTGCGAGGACACTCCGACGCTCAAGTCAGCCAGAGAGCTAATTAGAGGTGAAGAGTAGGAAAGAGTGTGTACCTTTAATGAAGCATTCAATGCTTATTTATAGAGTTTGGTGGTGATAGACCTGATGAATCAGGACCGTCCGATCTTGCGCTGCGATCTCAACCATTGGTTGATGGATCTACATTTGGTGTTGGGCCTCATTATTGTGGATTGGGCCGATCCATAATAGTTGCCCCCCAAGTCGGGTCGTCTTGGGGCGAGCTAGACTTGATGCCTTATATGGACTTCGTGAGGGTTTTTGAATTTGAGGTCGGACCTTCGTGGCGACCTTCTTCAAGGCCGGGCTCATAGCTACAAAGGGGTCTGCCCCCAGCCTCGCAGTGCCCGATACTGGTCTTGTCAAAGATCTTCGAGGCCGGGCTTATACCGGCGAGGGTGTCTACCACCAGCCTCGGAGCGCCCGGGATACGTGTCTTGGCAAAGATCTTCGAGGCCGGGCTTATACCGGCGAGGGTGTCTGCCACCAGCCTCGGAGCGCCCGAGATACGGGTCTTGTCAAAGATCTTCGAGACCGGGCTTATACCAGCGATGGTGTCTGCCACCAGCCTCGGAGCGCCCGAGATACGGGTCTTGTCTAAGATCTGCGAGGCCGGGCTTATACCAGCGAGGGTGTCTGCCACCAGCCTCGGCAATGTTAAAAACGTGACCACCTGAGGGACTCGAGGTGTCAATTTAAAGTCGCCTTCAGGGCAGTTTACCAGGACTCGGCCCAGATCGAACTCGCCCTTCAGGGTAATGGAAAACTCGGCCATTTAAGACGTGACCACCTGAGTGACTCGAGATGTCAGTTTAAAGTCGCCTTCAGGGCAGTTTACCAAGACTCGGCCCAGATCGAACTCGCCCTTCAGGGTAATGGCAAACTCGGCCATTCAAAACGTGACCACCTGAGGGACTCAAGGTGTCAACTTAAAGTCGCCTTCAGGGCAGTTTACCGGGACTCGGCCCAGATCGAACTCGCCCTTCAGGGTAATGGCAAACTCGGCCAATCAGAACATGACCACCTGAGGGACTCGAGGTGGCAATTTAAAGTCGGAGGATCTCTGTGAGCAAAAGCGCCGACGTTCCTGCCTCGGGAATTTTTCCCGGCTTCTGGAAAGTCGCTTCGAGGAAGAGGAAGCTAGAGACGAGCAGGGCCGAGGGGAACCCTCGGATCCGTAGGAATCATCAGGAGTTCTGATCCTAAGTGGAGTTCCGGTCTTAGCGTGAAACTTTAAGGCGATCGCTCGACCGGTCCCAAATCCTTCCATCCAACCTCGGAACTTACTTTTACTTAAGCAATCAGCGTGAGGAAAATCGTAGCCGATCCATATATATTAGATGGTTGAACATTTACAAAGTCGGATTACATCATGCCCGTAGGCTCATTCCGAGACCTAGGTGAAACGTGATCTTCCTGAGTTAATCCCTTCTTCATGATCGATATACTTCTGAGATCGCTGGAGGAACTCGGCAAGCGAATCGACTTGGTTGACCCCGACGTCTATCTGAAATAGACTTCCTTCACGAAGGCCAGCCTCCATGAAGTAAAGACGGAAGGAGTCGTCGAGGTTCCGGACTTGAGCAGCTTCTCTATTGAATCTTTCTATGTAGTCCCGGAGGGACTCATTTTCTCCTTGTCGAATTGCCTGCAATACCTTCCGAGATTTAGGCCTCATCTTCGAGTGGGCGAAGTGTGCAGAAAAGAGCTTGGCCAACTGATCCCAAGAGGAGATTGTATTTGGCTTAAGAGCCCTGAACCAGTCTAGAGCCGCCTTCTCTAGAGTGAGGGGAAAGGTTCGGCACTTTATCTCCTCTGGAACGTTACGGTATTGCATAACCGTGTCAAAGTAATCGAGGTGGCGATCCGGATCGCCAGTCCCGTCGTGCATTTTCAGACCTTCAGGGGGCTTCTCGAGGTGCTTTGGCACCGGGAAGTAGTCGATTTTCTCTGTGAAAGGTCCTTTACGCTTTGCCGACCTCTCAAGAGGTGGAGGCCGTCGGTAGCCATACTTACCGGGGGATCCCCGCGAGCTAGGGCGCTGACGTTGCGGCCTCGGAGACCTTTTCCGACTTCTGGTACGCCGCCTCGGAGACGAGGAAAACAGAAACGAGCTAGGCCGAGGGGAACCCTCAGGACCACAGGAATCATCAGGGGTCCGACTTGGGGGAGTCTCCGGTCTTCACCCTCCTCTACAACGAGGTGGAGTGCGATGATGGTATCTCCTCCAAGCCGGAGATCGGTGGCGCCCGCGGCCATGAGTCGTTCCACTTGAAGAGTGGCGCAGGGGGGAACTCCGATCCGGGATGTTACGAGCCCGGATCTCAGCAATCTGAGCTTCTAACTGGGTGTAGCGTTGGCTTTCCTGCCGGTCGGCCTCGGCTTGCCGAGTTAGGAACAGGACGAGCTGTTGAACAGCGTCGACCGGTACCTGGACGGTCGGAGGGGGAGGTGGAAGTCGGTTCCGGGCTGAGCTCCCAGGAACCATAGCCGTAGCCGAGCTTCGAGCATGCACCGGGCTAAGGGGTAAGGTGACCGCCACTCCTTCCGGAGTCACCTGTTGCAGGACCGGTCCTTCAGCGGCATTCAGGATAGTCCTATGACGTAAGGTCGGAGCCATCGTCAATCAAGGAGATGGGAGAGGAACTAGAGTACAGATCCTCCCACTGTGGTCGCCAATGTTCGGTACCGTATCTCTGGACCTGTATCCGATCTTAGACACAAGGTCCGATCCGAGATAGTTGGTAGGGGTTGGTCTTGATCAACCGAGCTCCGCTTCCGATCCGGGGCAGGTGGTACCTGCGAGGACACTCCGACGCTCAAGTCAGCCAGAGAGCTAATTAGAGGTGAAGAGTAGGAAAGAGTGTGTACCTTTAATGAAGCATTCAATGCTTATTTATAGAGTTTGGTGGTGATAGACCTGATGAATCAGGACCGTTCGATCTTGCGCTGCGATCTCAACCATTGGTTGATGGATCTACATTTGGTGTTGGGCCTCATTATTGTGGATTGGGCCGATCCATAACAAAAGGTATGGAGGATGTGGGTGTGGGTGGGACATTTGTAATTATAGGAGGGGTGTATAAAGATGCATTGGAGTTTTGATGGTTGACCGGTGGAGTGGTTGGAGTAGGCACATTTGCATAAAGTTGTTGAAGGATGAGTGGATGGCGAGGTACAGGTAGGTTTGCATTTGGGTTTGAGGTCTTGGGTTGGGGACCGGCTGAGTGGTAGTGAAAGGGAATATAGACTCATGGAAGACCACATGCCTAGAGAGGTATAATTTTTAAGTTGGCATGTGATAGATAGCATAGGTGGGCATGATGTTGAGGGGAGGGGTATAGAACTACACATGACATGTTTCTATTTTGATAATTTGTACTGAGAGTAAGATCCCTTTTGTTAGTTTTGATGGAAACAAACCATTTTGATAAGTGTTTAAGTTATCTGTTTAAGTTATTTGAGTAAGATCCCTATTGTTTAAGCAAATAACACAAATAACCACTACAAAGTCAAATCATAGAAACTCAGATTTTTGAATCCCCAGTTCAAAAAATAAATAAATATATAAGAAACTAACAAAAACAAATGGCAACAATAGTTCACATAGAGAAAACATAATAGACACACAACCTAAAGATTAGACAAAGCTCTTTGGAAAATTTCCTCCAATGAAAAGAGTTGTTTGGGTTCGCACTTGGATTCCAACTTCTTTCTATCTCTTATAACCTTGATGATTCTTCCTAAACCAAATAATAACTATCACTCATCCCATTACCTCGAGGACTTAACCAACTAATTTGGTCAGCTTCACGACTATCAAGAATCAAACAAACAATTTATACAACTCTATTCAGAGTTCACACAGAGAAAACATAATAGACACACAACGCATGGCCTAAAGAATAGACTTTGCTCTGATACCACTAAATGTGACACCCTTTACCCCGAAAGTATTTATAAGTGAAAAAGTACGAAAAACGAGTAAATTTGTTTTTCAAATAAAACTAACAATTCATTTTATGAAATGGTTTTCACAAGTAAAAGATGTCGTCCAACTCTTTAAATCATATATAAACGATCATAATAATATTAAAGACTAAAACATTGAAGCATTTCTTTCAACACGGTAATAACATTGATTTAAATATAATATTGAAAATACAACCCAAATCCCGATGTCACATTATCAGAGCAATAAACCGTTTATCACATAAATAAAAAGAAAGTGACATCAACGTGTAGTATCATTTTGCAAGTTGTTGGGTGATCCGTAGTGATCACATCCCCACCGATGCACAATCGTAGAAGGTCACTCCAACGACACATGGAACTCAATCTAAAAAAATGGTGCACGGGTGAGAAAGAGCGTCCAAACCATACAAGGAATATAAGACCGAAACTAAAACAGCAAGACTACCACAGAACAAGGAAACAATCAATAGTAGTGGATACAACTTTCATAACACGAATGCACAAACAATCCTTAACTAATCTTCATCTAATCTTAGTGTCGCGACCTCACGTATGGTCTAGTACTACAAGCAGCAACAACAACAACATAATTAGGATACCTTGCCAGATACAGCCTTACAATCATCAACACAACAACAACAACAATAGGACCGGGATACCTTGCCCGATAACTCCCTATGAAGAACAGAAGGAAGAGGACTATGAGGACCGGGATACCTTGCCCGAACAGGATACCTTGCCGGATAATGCCTTACAAGAACAACAGGACCGAGACACTCGAACGGGATACCTTACCCGATAATGCTCTGAAGAACACCCAGGAGAGGACTATGAGGACCGGGATACCTTTCCCGATAATGCCCTTACTAACGACAACAACAACAACAACATCTATCATCATCACCATCCTTTGAGGTACGGCTCGCCCATACTGCGACGAGTCCTTGCCCATACTGCGACAAGGTTCCTCCTACAACTTAAATTACTAAGGTACGGCTCGCCCACAAGGTTCCTTAAACATCATCATCAACTTCCCTAAGAACTCTTAAGTCTGAGGGTATCATCAACAACTAGGGGTCATTTAATCATCATCTCGGGTATCACTATACAACTAGGGGGTCACTATAGTCATCATCTCTGGTCATAGCTATTACCCAAGTCCCCACTAATTCTATATAATGACGTCATCCTTATATTCATATGTAGTCGTTTTGATTCAATGCATCTAATTCAAATCCACCCGTTATTTGATATTTCCTGAGGCTCCTCTGACTCTTATTGTCTCAATCATCATCCATGGTTAAGGTTACCTGAAACTAGCTTAGGAAGGGTCATTATCGATCGTTCATAACTTACTTAGCTTCGTTAATCTATCAAAATTTTCTTTTAAAACTTTCTATTGTCTTATGTCACTCGTGATTTACGACTGATTCGACATGCTGCCCTATCACTAATAATCATTCTCAATATCAATCTTCATATTTCTATTGCTACGACGAAATTACTAACTAACTAGTTGTGTTCTCAAAGCTCTTCATTAGTCTTGATCTTAGTTCACCATTTACTCTTATTTGCCAAGATTAATTCTAGACTTAATCCTTATGCTTCTTTCGTTCCTACACTAATTTCACCTTCACAGTCAACCCAATTTACTTACTAGTATCATAATACATACGATTTATACGCTCACAAATCCTATGTTCATCACTTGCAATTCAATGGACACCAATCAACATATTATTGACTACTCACATTAGAACCATTAATTAAACTTAGCATATTATTTGTATTATTTACGGTCATCCAGATACAAATAATTTATAGTCATCCATAATATTTACAGTCATCCAATTATTTACAGTCATCAGAATTGAATAAATCGAATAATAATAAATAATAAATACAAACACATAGGAATGGCGATAATCAATATTATTATAGTCCTATTCTCTATTCCCCATATAAAATTGAAACCCTTTCCCCCGTACCTGGATAAATAAAAATTGTAGTATCACTGGAAGCGGAACACACTTGTCTACGACAATAAGTTTATCACCAACGAGTACACAGAAAATTTACGGGTCACTCATGAAGTGGAAAATAACTGAAAATAATACAAAACTCCTTTTAAAGAATTTTTTGAAATTATTAAAACTGAAACGAAATTAAAACAAAACAAAAAGAGTGACCGAAATGGAGACAACGGCTCATGAGGGGTCTGACGCCAACTTCACTGAAACGAAAAAGGGACTAGTGCTTCCAGAAGGTTTCGACGCGTAGAATCTGAAAACGATGTCCATTTTTGCAATCAGAGAACGTGGTGGTCGGAAAACACCAATTACAGTTCGCCTGGTAATTTCGTAGGCAACAAACGGTGCTCCAATCGATAAAATAGACGCTAGAAATGAATTCAGAGGTCGATTTTGTGTAGGCCTTTGAAGTTTGGCATTTTTCGGAGGTCAAACGAGTGAGAAATTGAAGACAGGAGAATGTTGGAGGCTTTAAGTTGTTGCTGGCGGCATTGCTTCTACGTGCATGAAAGAGATGAACAGTAGCGTTTTGTTTTTTATTTTATTTTAATGAGCGAGGGGGTGAAATCAGCAAAGGAGGGGGTGCGCCAGCAGCACTGCAAGTCATGAGCTCTAATATTGGGCTGTAATGTTAGGCTACAACACTAAGGTCCAATACTTTGCTTTTCCACTTTAAAACCACTTCTAAACCTTATAAAACTATATTATTATATCAAAATAATAATAATAATAATTATAATAATAATAACAACCAAAAATCATAACTAATATTTTGTAAAGCTAGTAAATAAATAATAAAATAATAATCTTTACTAAAATATATCAATTACAAAGGCAAACAAGCACAAAATATGTCGAAACGTTACTATTATATTCAAGCAAATGAATATACATATAAATACTAGCCTCATCACCCGTGCGATGCATGAGGAGAGCTAGTATCGATTAAATTAATCCTTTTTAATATGCGTCAAATAATTGAGAAGATCAGATATTAAGAAAAACTTAATAAATTTTAAATCAATAAGTTTGAAATCTAAAAAAGCACAAGGCACAAATGAGATTTTAAAAAGTCATACATCTTAAAAAAGTCATACACTACCACACACAACATTATATAAAGTGCATACACAACGAAATAAAGCTACCGACTAAACCTAGCAGACCCACACGAACCATACACCTTAACACAAAGCACAACATTTAAAAAAAAAACACCAAAGCATTGAGTCCTAAAGTAAACAGCACCACGTGCACCAAAGACAAGGGTGGCTGGAAATTCGGTACGGGTATGACCATAATCTAGAAAAAATCCTTCCTACAAACATATTAAGAAAATGGTGAGTAGAAAGCATCAACAACTAAAGTAGGATGAAGAAACGAAATGTAAAACTAAAAACGTGAACAATTACCATATCCTTTTCGGTGAAACCGATGGGCCATTTGCAGCCTTCAATAATCTACATCAGGCCCAAAAGCAATAAGTATGTTAAATGGATGAAATAACATAAATTGCCGAGTATATTGAAAAGGCTAAAAATTAAAATTACCTATGTGAGGTTCCTAAATACTTCTTTGTAAACCAGATTAGAAGTAATTGGAGTATAATTTTCATCATCATCAAGAATAAGCAACTTTAATCCACTCCTAGAAGTAACACGTGATATTCCAACATACAGTTGACCATGAGAGAAAACTGGTCTCGGAAGATAAATACCAACTTTTTTCAAAGATTGTCCTTGGCTTTTGTTAATAGTCATGGCAAATGAAAGTGCCAAAGGAAATTGTCTGCGCTGAAATTTGAAAGGTATCCTAACATCAGATGGTGTAAGAGAAAGTCGTGAAATATATACCTTATCACCAACATTACTTTCGGATATGACTTTACCCTCAATAACATATTTAACAAGTCTGGTTATAATAAGTTGAGTGCCATTGCACAATCCTGATGATTGATCAATATTTCTCAACAACATAACAGGCACACCAATCTTTAGGGTTAAAATATGATTTGGAATACCAGAAGCAATGACAGTATTTAAAAACTCAGGAGTATGAACATCATCTGGAGAGTCAATATCAGAGTTAGTTGAACATGGATTATCAAAGCTCAAATACCTCATATCATCTCCAGGAATTGATGATAATATATAATCATTGATAACATTAGCCCTATCACTAAAGAAAGATGGGTTTGTCATATTATTCAACAACGATGGATACACCTCTTTAACAATGCTTTTGAGTGGATCAGTAGAAGGCTCGAGCAGCAAATCAGATGGAATTTCAACCTCTGAATCAAAATCATTATGAGAACCTAAGATACCATCACCAATTCCAAGAACCCAATTTGAGAAATTTCGCATCTCCTCAACATCAATAGAAGGACCGCCAGTTAACAAACGCATATTGGTCGACAAAGTAAGCACTTCACAAGAACTCCAAAGATAAGATGAATTAATAGATGAGTGAACAACTTGTTGTCTAGTGCCTTTAGGAATGACGGGCAACACTTGACGAAAATCACCTCCAAGAACAACAACCTTTCCCCCCAAAATGAATATCAAGGTGACTATTGTTTTGACGAAGGATATCTCTAAAAGTTTTGTCAACAGCTTCAAAACAATGTCTATGAGTCATAGGAGCTTCATCCCAAATAATTAACTTAGCTCTCAAGATTAGCTCGGCGAAAGGACTACCCTGATTAATACTACAAGTCGAATCCTCATCAACGTTGATAGGGATTGCAAATCGTGAGTGAGCTGTACGACCACCAGGAATCAAAAGAGCAGCTATACCACTTGAAGCAACGGTCAAAACAATTTCGCCTTTTGACCTCAAAGCAGCAGATAAAGCCCTCCAAATAAAAGTCTTCCCAGTTCCCCCGTACCCATAAACAAAAAATAATCCAGGAGCACCATTAGTGACACGTGATAGAACAGTGTCATACACCACACGCTGCTGATCATTCATCGTGGACAAAAGCTGCATATGCTCAAGAGCCAAAGAATCTCTATCATAGTTCACCTCATCATAAATAAGCCTATTAGATACCTCGTTGTCAGGAGCAAGTGGTACTGAAAAGTGTGTGGGACTTGGAAGGAGCAAGTGAATGGCTATTTATAGTATGATATGGACAGCAACACAGAGGAATACAATGATAGGGAACAACAACTTAAAATAAATTTTAGAGAAAAGTATAAATAGATTAATCAGTTAAAAAGTGGGGCCATCGAAGCAAAGAAAAACAATAGACAAAAGCACCTAGCAAAACCATAACACTCCATACAATTATCAAAAAGGCTAGAAGCCAATCACAACTACATTAGTACAACCCAAAAGTGGTCCAAAAGAAGCACAAAAAGGCTAGAAGCCAATTCCAAGTACATCAGTACAACCCAAAAGTGGTGCAAAAGAAGTTAAAAAAATACAAGAGTAGCATAACACTTCCAAAGTACAGACGACATAAACACGTGTGCAAAAGGACCAGAACATAACAATCTAAACAACATGCAAACAAAAGGAAATAAAGACATATCAGCCAACATAGTAAACAAATAGAAATCTCCTAATCCCAAATCCAGTTGATGGCGAGGTAAATAGTGTAGGAACCATCCCTTGAAACACCAATTCGGATACGCTGACCCTCCACCAATCCACACACTCTACAAAGAGAAGACCACTGCCCACCAAGGAAGCATGTCATAGACTGGTGAGCCAAATGAAGGTCCAAAGTAAGACAGTGATGCCACTTAAGTGTGGATGACCAAGAACGCCTCCATTCATCAATCACAACAACACAAGAGATGGACGGAGACAAGAGAAGCATGATAAAAGAAAGGAGGAAGGGCCTGCATGCAAGGTTGACACAACCATAAGGAACCAACATGAAAACAAAAGAATAGCACAAGAGATAAAAAAACTGATAAACTAACTAGATGAATAAGATCAGAGGCATCTAACTCCTTTGAATAACTATGGCTAAAACAACTAATTGAATGAGGACGAATCTACTCTAGTGGCAAGCCATTATCAGAAAGCATTATAGGAGAAGTTGAACTCCCAAGAGTAAAATGCACAGCAGGGGCTGGATAGGAGACCTCAACACACATCCTGTCAAAAACACGAAGAAAGAAGGTTGAATTCTCACGGTATGCTAGTTGAAGCCAGCCACCAAACTTAAGCTTGTAGAACACGCCCAAAACACTCCAACCTTGACATAGGTAAACGATGTCATCGTGGAGCCTAGCAACCACCTCAAACGTATTCCCTTTACGATCACGAAGCAAGACTCGGTTTGGAACAAAACAGCCAAAAACAGAAGTGACAAAAGGAATCGCTCCAAAACCCTAAAAAGGCAACCAAGCAACAAAACAAAGCAAAATTTATTTGTAAAAAAGGAAAAAACAAAACAAAGCAACATGACTCGAAATAAACAAACACAACGTTGAATAAAATCGAAGAGAGAAAGCCACATCCATACCAGAGCAAGATCATAATGACAGATGGCCATCTTCAGCCTCCCCTCCATTTGATGAAGCACGGCAGTAGCAACATCAGTAGTAACGAATACATCCTAGCGAGAAAAGCAAACAACAAAACAACCATGAAAACGAAGAAAATGAGGAAAAAGCGCAAAAGGATGATGAAAAAGAAACCTCACCGGAGAATCGGACATTACAGGAAAGTCAACCAAAAAAGAAGGAATATTGTAAGGACAAGAAGACAAAACAAAGCTCTGATAAGATGAAAGCACGAAAAGTAGCGATATATAAAGAAGAAGGAAATGTTTAAGGTAAAGCAAAGAGTTGAGGGGGAAAACAAGTTGCGGGATTCCTAGTGAGAGCACTTGAGAATGCCTGAAAATCATGATTGCCAAAACACAGGGCTCTAGAGAAAGCAGAGAAGACGATTGAGCGGAAAAAAAATAGAAAAGGGAAAATGGAAGAGCAAGAGGAAAGAAATAGAAAAAAACGAAAGGAACGAATGAAAGAAGAAGAGTGACGAAGAGCATATATAGGAGGGGTTTATAAAAATGCATTGGAGTTTTGATGGTTGACTGGTGGAGTGGTTGGAGTAGGCACATTTGCATAGAGTTGTTGAAGGATGAGTGGATGGCGAGATACAGGTAGGTTTGCATTTGGGTTTGAGGTCTTGGGTTGGGGACCTGCTGAGTGGTAGTGAAAGGGAATATAGACTCATGAAAGACCACGTGCCTAGAGAGGTATAATTTTTAAGTTGGCATGTGATAGCATAGGTGGGCATGATGTTGAGGGGAGGGGTATAGAAATACACATGGCATGCTTCTATTTGATAATTTGTGCTGAGAGTAAGATCCCTTTTGTCAGTTTTGATGGAAACAAACCATTTTGATAAGTGTTTAAGTTATCTGTTTAAGTTATTTTGAGTAAGATTCCTGTTGTTTAAGCAAATAACACAAATAACCACTACAAAGTCAAATCGTAGAAACTTAGATTTTTGAATCCCCAGTTCAATAAATAAATAAATAAATAAGAAACTAACAAAACAAATGGCAACAATAGTTCACATAGAGAAAACATAATAGACACACAACACACAACCTAAAGAATAGACAGAGCTCTTTGGAAAATTTCCTCCAATGAAAAGAGTTGTTTGGGTTCGCACTTGGATTCTAACTTCTTTCTATCTCTTATAACCTTGATGATTCTTCCTAATCCAAATAATAATTAACACTCATCCCATTACCTTGAGGACTAATTAACCAACTAATTTGGTCAACTTCACGACTATCAAGAATCAAACAAACAATTTATACAACTCTATTCAGAGTTCAAACAGAGAAAACATAATAGACACACAAAGCACGGCCTAAAGAATAGACTTTGCTCTGATACCACTAAATGTGACACCCTTTACCCCGAAAGTATTTATAAGTGAAAAAGTACGAAAAACGAGTAAATTTGTTTTTCAAATAAAACTAACAATTCATTTTATGAAATAGCTTTCGCAAGTAAAAAATGTCGTCCAACTCTTTAAATCATATATAAACGATCATAATAATATTAAAGACTAGAACATTGAAGCATTTCTTTCAATACGGTAATAAGATTGATTTAAATATAATATTAAAAATACAACCCAAATCCCGATGTCACATTATCAGAGCAATAAACCTTTAATCACTTAAATAAAAAGAAAGTGACATCAATGTGTAGTATCATTTTGCAAGTTGCTGGGTGATCCGTAGTGATCACATCCCCACCGATGCACAATCGTAGAAGGTCACTCCAACGACACATGGAACTCAATCTAAAAAAATGGTGCACGGGTGAGAAAGAGCGTCCAAACCATATAAGGAATATAAGACCGAAACTAAAACAGCAAGACTACCACAGAACAAGGAAATAATCAACAGTACTGCATACAACTTTCATAGCACGAATGCACAAACAATCCTTAACTAATCTTCATCTAATCTTAGTGTCGCGACCTCACGTATGGTCCTAGTACTACAAGCAGCAACAACAACAACATAATTAGGATACCTTGCCAGATACTGCCTTACAATCATCAACACGACAACAACAACAACAATAGGACCGGGATACCTTGCTCGATAACTCCCTGTAACATCCTCAAAATAAGTAGGCGAATTATTTGGATGTTAACCCAATTAGATTAATTTAGTGCTTGATTAGTAAAATTATTGAGTGCTAAAGTAATTATTTGGTCGTCTCAGGATCGCTAAACCGATAGCAAGGAATAAGGGAAAAAGGGAAATATGGTCATTGGACCATATTACCACTTAGTATTTTAAATAAAAGAAAGAAAAGAATTAAAGAAGAGAAAGAAAGAAGGGAACGCGAACAGAAGAAGAAAAGAGGAAGAAAAGAAGAGAAAAGAAGAGAAAGAAGAAGAGGAAAGAAGAAGAGAAAGGAAGAAGAAGAAGTGAAGCCCATCCCTCCAAATTTCGGCACCACCATCATCTCCTCTCCATCACCATAACCCAATAACTTGGTGTGTTTTCCTCCACTTTTCCCCCTATTTTAAGACCTACGAATTTTATGAGGGTTTTGACGGAAATTGTTGAAATCTTGGATTGTGAGATGAAATTGATGATTTAATCATGTTTAGGATCGAAATCAAGAGCGGTTGAACGCGATTGGAAGCTCGAAACGAAGTTAGGAGCGGGTTGGTGTTGAGTGGGTTCGATTTGGAGATTTTTGAAGTTTCGGTGATTTCGGCTCAACCGTCACTCTCGCGTCAAGGGTGAGTTTTACTCACGCTTTGGATGTTTTCTTTTTACAACGAACTTTTCGTGATTTGGTTTCGAAAGATTTTGGAGTCGAAAACCGTGATTTCGAAATATGTCGTGTTTTGACGAAATTCGTAATTGTTGAGTTTTTGATTGAATTACTTGATTGTTTGATGTTGATTGGACTGGAATATTGCCTGGTATGGTCTATTTTCGAGTTAGGACTCGATCGGAGCGAGTTTCGGATTAATCAGAAAGCGAAATTTCATGAAAAAGGCTATTTTTGCAATGCTGTCAAATGAGCACGATCCGTGCGTCTCAGAGGCACGATCCGTGCGCATGGTTCGGTTTCAGATTTTCAAAATGTTTAACAGGGCGCACGATCCGTGCGTCCCAGGGGCACGATCCGTGCGCATGGTTCTGTCCAAATTCTTCAAAGTGCCCTAAATGATTCCGTTTCGATTCCAATCCTCTCCTAATCCTTTCCTAACCCTTCTATAATGACATTAGGCTTATAATGCCATGATTTGGAATATGTTTCAAAAGGGTTTTATAAAATACTTTTGAAGTTAAAATTCTTTCGAAAAGCCGAACAATAGTGCACGTGTGCGGATATGTTTTATTGATAACAAAGCGGACTATGAGTCCTACGAGGTAAATTATAATTTAAATGAACTAAATGTTCATATGATTGTAGATATATATATATATATATATATATATATATATATATATTATATCAAGTTTGGGTGACGACCCATGTTGACATACTAGGCGGGGAAGTCATGAACCCTTACCCTAGGCTCCGTGCCATTAGGAAACACTATTGGTAATGGGGTTCGCCGGGATTAGCAAGTGGATTGTGGTCGGTGTTGTGTTAAAAGTTTGTACTACGTTCGCCGGGATTAGCAAGTGGATTGCGGTCGGTGGTACGTAGAAAGGCCTAGGACGTTAGTTCATCGGGATTAGTAAGTGGATTGCGGTCGGTGTCCTACTAGATCGAAGCCTTATTGTATGGTACACCGGGATTAGCAAGTGGACTGCGGTCGGTGTCGTGTCAAATCTTAAAAATGTTTTAAAAGGACCGAGAGTGCTAGTAGGGGTCTCGGTAGTCTCGGTAGAACTCACTGAGATTGTATCTCACTGTTTAAATGTTGTTGTTTTACAGAGACACAAGGACATCGGAAATCGAAGAGGCACGAGTAGGTTGAGCTCGGATGGTTGCCGTTGACATAGCCTTATGCTTTGTTTATATTTCCTTTTGTTGTCCATATACTAAGACCCTATGTATTTAGTACTTTATCTTTCTTCCGCTTCCTGTATGATACTGAATACATTAGTCGCTACAGTTTATGGTCAGAGAACCGTATGGTCTTGATTATGTGTAAGACTGTTTTGTTTTAATTCAGCAAAAAATTTATATTGGTATTCAGTGTCTGAGCAGGAAATATTATCTCTGATGATTTAGGTTTGGTGCATTCGGGTGTTTTTAGCTGATAAAAATACCGGGGTGTTACAGTTGGTATTAGAGCGGTTCGACCTAGTCGGACTTAGCTTTTAGCGTCTTTGCTTTCTTCAGTCGTGATTTTCTTAGTATGCTATTAGACATTGAGCTTGATCAACTTAATACTTTGTGCATATTTCGCAGAATCATGGCCAGAAGAGGTAGAGGCGTTCCTCCTCCTGCTGATCCACATTTCGAATGGATGCAGAATGTCATTGAGAATCAGCAGAAGATTATGCAAGATATGATGCAAATGCAACATGATCAAATGGGTCTGCAGCAGGCCAATATTCAACCTCATCAAGAAGATCCGAATCGGACATATTTCCAATTTCAAAAGATGAAGCCCCCAACTTACAAGGGTGGACCGGACCCAATGACTGCCTATTATTGGATTGATTCAATGGAGAAAATTTTTCAAACCTTGCAATGCGAGGAAGAAGAGAAGGTAATATGTGCGGCAAATGTGCTCAATGAAGATGCCCACACCTGGTGGTGTATTGCAAGGAAAATGATGGAACTCCAAGGAACTCCCCTCACTTGGGACAACTTTAAGGAATCATTTTTGAAGCAATATTTCCCTTCGGTGAAGAAACTAAGCAAGTAGGCAGAGTTTGTAAATCTTAAGGAAGGTGACTTGTCTGTTGGGGAATATGCTGCAAAATTTGAAAGACTATCTCAGTTCTATGAGTTGGGGAGCTATGCCCCAAATGATATGTGGAAGATGCAAATGTTCAAAGAAGGTCTCCGAGCTGATGTGAGCCAAGGACTCAGTTCTTACACTCTGGTTAATTATCCTGCCTTAGTGCAACAAGCATATGTTGCTGAAGAGGATTTAAGGAAAATGTATGCTGAAAGGAAGGACTATTGGAAGGGAAAGAAGAAGGTTGCTGAGTCTTCTACTCCATACAGGCCTTTCAAAGGAAGTAATTATAAAGGGAAGTAGGTGCAATCACATGACCCATCAAAGCCCCACAAGTGTGGCACTTGTGGAAAATATCATTCAGGTGATTGTTGGCAGAAACCTAATCGGTGCTATCATTGTAATGAAGAGGGCCACTATGCTGATAAGTGCCCATCAAAGAAGAGCTTTCAAGGAGAACCGAATGCGCCGAGGCAAGGGCGAATCAACACTTTGGATGCACGGACCATCACACCTACTGATAATCTTCTGAGGGGTACGAGATCTCTTTTTAATAACTCAGTCAATATTTTATATGATTCCGGTGCAACTCATTGTTTTATATCACAAACGTGTGTAGATCGGCTGGGATTAGCATTATCTGAACTATCCGAACCGATAACTATTTTAACTGCTGCCAAGGGTCGTGTCCAGACCCAATCATTGTGTGAAAATTGCCTACTTGTCATAGGGGACAGACAATTTGTTGTGAAATTTATTTGCTTGCCTATGAGAAGTATGGACATTGTTCTGGGTATGAATTGGATGGCTGAAAATCATGTAACAATCAACTGTTCCGATCGAACCATTAGCTTCGCCTCTGAATCCGTAGGATTGACACAGGCAGATTCTGAAGCAACGATCTCTTACACCGAAGCAAGTCAGTCATTATTCCAAGGTGCGGAAGCTATTCTTATTATGTTGTCTGCATCAATTGAAACGGGTTTAGATTTGTCATCTGTGCAAGTGGTAAATGAATTTCTAGGTGTCTTTCCATAAGAAGTTTCATCCTTACCTCCTGACCGAGAGGTAGAATTCTCAATAGAATTGATTCCTGGTACAGGATCAATATCTATTGCTCCTTATAGGATGTCTCCATTAGAATTAAGGGAATTGAAGTCTCAACTTGAAGAGTTGATCTCAAAGAGGTTCATTCGACAGAGCGCTTTGCCATGGGGTGCTCCAGTGTTGTTAGTTAAGAAAAAGGATGGAAGCATGAGGTTGTGTATTGATTATCGACAACTCAACAAAGTGACGATCAAGAATAAATATCCCTTGCCAAGGATAGACGACTTACTTCATCAACTTCGAGGTGCCGTGGTATTTTCAAAAATTGATCTGAGGTCGGGCTATCATCAAATAAAGGTACGAGCCTTAGATATTCCGAAGACAGCTTTTCGTACGAGGTATGGACATTACGAGTTCGTAGTAATGCCCTTCGGTTTGACTAATGCTCCAACCGTATTCATGGATTACATGAACCGAGTGTTTCACACTTATCTGGATTAGTTCGTTGTGGTTTTCATTGATGATATCTTGGTGTACTCTAAGACCATTGAGGAGCATGTCCAACATCTCCGCATTGTTCTGAACGTACTCTGAGAAAAGAAATTGTATGCCAAGCCGTCGAAGTGTGACTTCTGGATGACAGAAGTGAAGTTTTTGGGACACGTGATTTCCCAATCGGGAGTTGCGGTGGATCCCAGTAAGGTGGAAGCGGTGTTGAACTGGGAACGACCAACATTAGTCACTGAAATAAGAAGTTTCT
Source organism: Astragalus membranaceus (assembly GCA_039519185.1). Classification (NCBI taxonomy): domain Eukaryota; kingdom Viridiplantae; phylum Streptophyta; class Magnoliopsida; order Fabales; family Fabaceae; genus Astragalus; species Astragalus membranaceus. The sequence goes on from CM076851.1 coordinate 119,239,707, forward strand.
TGGGTCTAGCTGGGTACTACAGGAGGTTTATTCAAGGTTTTTCACAATTGGTTCTTCCACTTACTCAGTTAACACGTAAGGCCCAACCGTTTATATGGGATGCCTATTGTGAGGAATGTTTTCAAGAGTTGAAGGTTAGGTTGACTTCTGCTCCAATCCTAATTCTTCCAGATCCGTCTTTGGACTTCCAAATTTACAGCGATGCTTCTGGAAAGGGTTTGGGATGTGTTCTCATGCAGAACCAACAAGTTGTAGCTTATGCCTCCAGACAATTGAAGACTCATGAAGGGAATTATCCGACTCATGATTTGGAGTTGGCAGCTATTGTGTACGCACTGAAGATTTGGAGACATTACCTATATGGGTCTCGTTTCGAAGTCTTTAGTGATCATAAAAGTTTGAAATATTTGTTTGATCAGAAGGAGTTGAATAACAGGTAGAGAAGGTGGGTGGAATTTCTGAAGGATTATGACTTCGAATTGAAGTATCATCCGGCAAAGGCTAATGTTGTAGCTGATGCACTAAGTAGGAAATCCATTCACATAGCAGAGTTTATGATGCATGAAATGAAATTGTTGGAGTCCTTTAGAGACGTGAATTTGAACCCGAGATCAAGGAAGAACCGGTTAATGTTGAGCCATATGAGGATCTCTAGTTCATTAAGGGATTCTATTCGCTTAGCACAGGAAATTGATGTGAAGCTACAATCACAAAAAGTGTTGCCAGACTTTACCGAAGATAGTGATGGAGTTATTTGTTTCAACGGTAGGATCTGTGTGCCCGATAATGAAGATATTAAAAAGCAAGTGCTAGATGAAGCACACCGAAGTTTATTTTCTGTACATCCTGGATCCACCAAGATGTATAGAGATTTAAAGCAGATGTATTGGTGGCATGGAATGAAGTTAGAGATTGCTGAATTCGTATCTCAATGCTTAACTTGCCAAAGAGTTAAGATAAAACATCAGAAGCCTGCTGGTCTGTTACGGCCACTAGACGTGCTAGTGTGGAAGTGGGAAGACATTTCTATGGATTTTGTAATGGCGTTGCCAAGGTCTCAAGCCGGTAACGACTCCATTTGGGTAGTTGTGGATCGGTTAACCAAATCAGCTCATTTTATTCCAGTTCGTTCGAGCAGTAAAGTATCCAAGTTAGCTGAGGTGTATCTGAAGAACATAGTGAGGTTACATGGGGTTCCTACTAGTATAGTGTCGGATCGAGATCCGAAATTCACTTCTCGATTTGGGAAAGCTCTGAATGAAGCATTGGGAACTAAAGTACTTCTTAGTACCGCTTATCACCCGCAGACAGATGGTCAGACCGAGAGAACTATCCAGACATTAGAGGATATGCTTAGGGCTTCGGTACTTGATAACGGAAAGAAATAGGAGGATCATCTTCCGTTGGTGGAATTCTCTTACAACAACAGTTATCATTCCAGTATCGGAATGGCACCTTTTGAAGCCTTGTATGGTAGGTAATGTAGAACTCCATTGTGTTGGTGGGAAATCAGTGAGAACCGATTGTTAGGACCTGAGATGATTCATGACACTACTGAAAAGATCCGCCAGATCAGGGAAAGAATGAAAGCTGCTCAAAGTAGGCAAAAGAGTTACGCCGACAAAAGGAGAAGGCCGTTAGAGTTTGAGTCGGGTGATCATGTGTTTTTGAGATTGTCACCAACAATTGGCACAGGTAGGGCATTACGGGTGAAGAAACTCAGTCCTCGGTATATTGGACCCTTCCAAATTATCGAGCGAGTTGGGCCTCTTGCATACCGTATTGCTTTGCCTCCACCATTGTCAAATCTACATGATGTATTCCATGTGTCACAGTTACGAAAGTACATTCCCAATCCAAGTCAACCGTTAGATTTTGAGACGATTGACCTTCGACCGGACTTGTCTTTCCAACCTCATCCAAATTACATCATGGAACGTGGCGAGAGGACACTGCGGACGAAGACAATTCCCATAGTCAAGGTGGTTTGGGATGGTTTTTCCGTCAAGGAAGCTACTTGGGAGTTGGAGGACGATATGCGGACTCGGTATCCGTATTTGTTTTCTTGAGGTACGTTGTGTTTAATTTTGAGGACAAAATTCTTTTAAGTGGGGGAGAATGTAACATCCTCAAAATAATTAGGCGTATTATTTGGATGTTAACCCAATTAGATTAATTTAGTGCTTGATTAGTAAAATTATTGAGTGCTAAAGTAATTATTTGGTTGTCTCAGGATCGCTAAACTGATAGCAAGGAATAAGGGAAAAAGGGCAATATGGTCATTGGACCATATTACCACTTAGTATTTTAAATAAAAGAAAGAAAAGAATTAAAGAAGAGAAAGAAAGAAGGGAACGTGAACAGAAGAAGAAAAGAGGAAGAAAAGAAGCGAAAAGAAGTGAAAGAAGAAGAGGAAAGAAGAAGAGAAAGGAAGAAGAAGAAGTGAAGCCCATCCCTCCAAATTTCAGCACCATCATCATCTCCTCTCCATCACCATAACCCAATAACTTGGTGTGTTTTCCTCCACTTTTTCCCCTATTTTAAGACCTACGAATTTTATGAGGGTTTTGACGGAAATTGTTGAAATCTTGGATTGTGAGATGAAATTGTGAGTATAGATTGCGCCTAAGAGGGGGGGGGGGGGGTGAATTAGGTACTTAGAGATTTTTTCGGTTTCAAAGTTGGTTTGATAAAATCTTGTTTTATGGTGAGTGTATGGAAAAAGTAAAGTGCTGGAAAGTAAAAGGACACAAGAGAATTATACTAGTTCCTCTCCACAGTCCGGAGAGTACGTCTAGTCCCCTTGCCAACTAGCAAGAGATTTCACTATAGTTAGAATGATTGTACAGCCTGTTCACACCAATTGTGATGCTTACTATCTAACCTATAGGGAGATCAAAGGCTCTTAAAACCTTTAAGATCTAAACACTAAGTGCAAGAAGAACAATCCTCTTCAATGCACACACTTGCTCCAACAATCCTGGAATGCAAGGTCAAGTTTATACAAATCTGAATTTTTGTAGAAAGTGTTTGAAATAATATGTATCAATACAAGATTGATCTTTTCTCTTGTGACAACCAAGTCTCACAATGATATACAAGTGTTCTTTATGTATGATATGAAACTTATGACTTTGAATGAAAGTTTTGGAACAAAAGTTTCACTATAAAAATCTGGTTTGAACACTTGCCATTTTTGAAAGTTTTCAATAGAATGTATGTATGTGAAAATTGTAGCAAGAGAGATTGGTTGTTTGAGAATTGAAATACTGAAGTTTATATAGGCCTTAAAACACTTTTTCAAAAGAGTACCATTTGCCAAAAGTTGCCATTGTCAAAGTGCCAAAAGTTCCAATTTTTGAAAGCAAGTATCAAGGTTACTCATGGAACGTTACTCAGCAACGTTACTCATTTTTTAAAAGAATTCAAATGAATTGGCTGATGAATTGATAACGTTAACGTGTTTACCAAATTGACGTGAATTCAAAATGAAAATGATAACGTTGCCATGAATTGATAACGTTGCCATGCATATATTTTTTGAAAATTCAAGCATGCATGCATAACGTTCCAATACCAAGATTAACGTTCCAGTTTTTTGAAACTGAATTGGCATGCATACTCAAATATATATAATAATATTTTATTTTATTATTATATATATATTTTTTAAAACTCATGGTATGCATGTATAATAGCTTGAACACTTGTAATCAAAAGTAAGATGTGAATGTCATATACCTTTGATCAATCATAGACAATTCTTGCACTTTGATAACTTTGAGCAAATTGAAACTTTTAACATATTTGATCCATTTCCTCTTGCACAAATGATCTCTTGATTGTTGTTGTCTTCATCAAAACCACTGAGAAGCTATGTCTTCACATTCTCCCCCTTTTTGATGATGACAACCCAATATGTAAAAATTAGTTGTACTTTTGTTTCTCTACACAAGACTGCTCCCCCTGGATTAAAGCTCCCCCTTAATCCATAATTAGAGAGTTTTGAAATCTGCAAAATTTGTTAGAGAAACCAAAACAGAGCCATATTTTTCTCCCCCTTTGTCATTAACAAAAAGGATGGGAAAAACTTGACTTTATTATATAATATATAATGAATGAGAATAGACGAATTACACATCTCCTTCTTGCATAGCAATTATCCATTGGTCGTCTCCTAATGCTTCATCAACTTTGGAAGGTTCTATTTGAGAAACAAACGCCATGTTTAAGCAAGCATCTTTGAGATTTAGCCTTGTTGAAACTCATTTGCTTATGTCACCAATAACTTTATCAATTGGATGATCACGATGGGTTCTCCATTCTTGTGGAAGATCACTATGATTTGTATCTTGTTGTGAAAGTTCTTCCTTTTGATGTTCCGGTTGACTCACACTTTGATCATTAGGAACTTCTTCCGAGGGTAGATCTATAACATCATCATCATCACAAACAACTATGTCCTCCTTAGAGGTGTTAGTTTCATCAAAAGAAACATGCATAGATTCTTCTATAGTTAAAGTTCTTTTATTATATATTCTATATGCTTTACTAGTGAGGGAGTAACCAAGAAATATACCTTCATCCGATTTTTCATCGAACTTACCAAGATTGTCTTTGTCATTATTGAGGACAAAGCATTTGCATCCAAAGATGTGAAAATAAGCAATGTTTGGTTTCCTTCCTTTAAAGAGCTCATAGGGGGTCTTCTTAAGAATCGGTCTAATATTAACACGATTACTTACAAAACATGCCGTGCTTACCGCATCCGCCCAAAAATATTTTGGAAGATTTGAGTCGCTAAGCATTGTCCTTGCAAGTTCCACCAATGACCTATTCTTTCTTTCTACAACACCATTTTGTTGAGGAGTTCTTGGTGCCGAGAAGTTGTGAGATATTCCATATAAAACGAAAAGTCTTCAAAGGAAGCATTTTGGAATTCTCCACCATGGTCGCTTCTTATGGAGGCAATTGTTAGTGATTTCTCATTTTGGATTTGTTTTGCATATTTCTTGAATGCCTTGAATGCATCACTTTTCTGCACTAAAAAGAATGTCCAAATATATCTAGAAAAATCGTCAACAATAACTAAAGCATACACATTACCTCCAAAGCTTCTTGTTCTTGATGGACCAAATAAGTCCATATGCAACAATTGTAGTGGCCTTGTAGTGGACACCACATTTTTAGATTTGAAAGTTGATTTGGTTTGTTTCCCTTTTTGACAAGCATCACAAAGTCTATCTTTGACAAATTTCAACTTAGGCAATCCAATGACAAGATCATGCTTCACTAATTTGTTCAAATGCTCCATATGAATATGTGCTATTCTTTTGTGCCAAGTCCATGAATCATTGTCGTTTGCCATGAGACATTTAACCTTCAAAGATAAGTCATCAAGGGATATCATAAAAATATTATTGATTCTTTTACCTTTAAGTTTAACCTCATTTGTGGCTTCATCTTCTATCAAGCATTCATCTTTGGTGAAGTTGATTTTGAAGCCTTTGTCGCAAAGTTGGCTAATACTAAGAAGATTGTGCTTTAGTCCTTCAACATAAAGAACATCTTCAATGGATGTGAAAGGTGGTGCACCAACTTTGCCTATGCCAAGAATCTTTCCTTTGTTGTTATCTCCATAAGTAACATAACCCTTGGCCTTAAGCTTTAGATTTGAAAATTTGTTGATGTCTCCCGTCATATGCTTGGAACAACCACTATCGAGATACCATAGATTTGATGTGGTCTTCAAGCATACATTGCCATCTTCATCATCGGAATGGTGTGAAGCCATCAATGCTAGATTTGCACTTTCGTCACTATCCGAATCGGATGAAGAACTTATCTCATTATCATCCCATGCAACATAGGCCTTCTTATTCCTAAATTTCTTTTTGTCTTTGAGACTACCTTTCTTGAGAAGTTTCGGACAATCCGGCTTTATGTGACCTTGCTTGCCGCATTCATAACATGTGACATCTTGTGTTGAAGTGGATGCTTCTTTATCCTTGCTTTTTGAGAGTTTCTTCCTTTTCACAAAGTTAGAATTGCCAAAATTATTTTTATGGCCAAAGAATTTCCCTAACCTTTTAACAAGTAGCATGACATTTTCGTCTTCTCCCGAATCGTCATCTTTCTCAACTTCTTTAGAATCAACTTTCAAGGCAATGCCCTTGGCTTTCTTGTCTTGACTATCATGTTTTTGTAAGATTCCAAGTTCCGTCTCATATTCTTGAAGTTTTCCAAATAATGTTGCAAGAGACATGTTGGATAGGCTTTTCTTTTCGGATATCGCGGTTACTTTTGGTTGCCATTCCTTGGTCAAAGATCTAAGAGTTTTAAGATTAAGTTCATCATTAGTAAGAGTTTTACCTAATGCCTTCAAGTGGTTGGTCAAGTGCACGAATCTCTTTTGCAAATTAAGGATGGATTCTCCGGGCTGCATTCTGAAAAGTTCATATTCTTGACTCAAGGTATTCAATCTAGATCTCTTAACTTCGGCGGTACCTTCATGTGTTTCTACCAATGTATCCCATATTTCTTTTGCCGTTGTGCATGTTGAAATGCGGAAGAATTCATCCATGCTAAGTGCACCTTGAAGTAGATTGATTGCCTTTTTGTCATAGAGCACCCTTTTCTTATCATCATCATTCCATGAACCTTTAGGCTTTATAGTACCAACACCATTGACCACACTTGTAGGAACAAAAGGACCATTTTGGACACCATCCCATATTTCTTCTCCTTGTGCTTCTAAATGAGCCTTCATGCGAATTTTCCAAAAATCGAAATATTCACCACAAAACAATGGAGGCTTGTTATTGCTACCACCATCTTTAAATACCGGATTTGCGGAAGCCATTATGGATCTCTAGGAGCAGGTTACCTATAACCTGCTCTGATACCAAATGTGAGTATAGATTGCGCCTAAGAGGGGGGGTGAATTAGGTACTTAGAGATTTTTTCGGTTTCAAAGTTGGTTTGATAAAATCTTGTTTTATGGTGAGTGTATGGAAAAAGTAAAGTGCTGGAAAGTAAAAGGACACAAGAGAATTATACTAGTTCCCCTCCACAGTCCGGAGAGTACGTCTAGTCCCCTTGCCAACTAGCAAGAGATTTCACTATAGTTAGAATGATTGTACAGCCTGTTCACACCAATTGTGATGCTTACTATCTAACCTATAGGGAGATCAAAGGCTCTTAAAACCTTTAAGATCTAAACACTAAGTGCAAGAAGAACAATCCTCTTCAATGCACACACTTGCTCCAACAATCCTGGAATGCAAGGTCAAGTTTATACAAATCTGAATTTTTGTAGAAAGTGTTTGAAATAATATGTATCAATACAAGATTGATCTTTTCTCTTGTGACAACCAAGTCTCACAATGATATACAAGTGTTCTTTATGTATGATATGAAACTTATGACTTTGAATGAAAGTTTTGGAACAAAAGTTTCACTATAAAAATCTGGTTTGAACACTTGCCATTTTTGAAAGTTTTCAATAGAATGTATGTATGTGAAAATTGTAGCAAGAGAGATTGGTTGTTTGAGAATTGAAATACTGAAGTTTATATAGGCCTTAAAACACCTTTTCAAAAGAGTACCATTTGCCAAAAGTTGCCATTGTCAAAGTGCCAAAAGTTCCAATTTTTGAAAGCAAGTATCAAGGTTACTCATGGATCGTCACTAGTGGAAAAATGACATTATTAAGCATCATTTAGTGTCGGGTGTTTGAAAACCCGACACTAAATGTGTGACCGGTGGCATTTTTGCAATTAAATTGAAGATTCCATTTTTCGCGCCTACCTTTAGTGACAGGTGTTTAAACAACCGACGCTAAAAGTATTTGCTTTGGACATTTAGTGTCGGTTGTTTACACACCCGTCACTAAATGTCCAAAGCAAGTACATTTAGTGTCAGTTGTTTAAACACCCGTCACTAAATGTCCAAAGCAAGTACATTTAGTGTCGGTTGTTTAAACACCCGTCACTAAATGTCCCAGTTTTAATTTTTCGCACAAAACACGCTCTTCATCTCATCCTCTCACAGAAACACGCTCTTCTCTCTTCCTCTCACAGAAACCCTTGGCGCTCCATTCGCGAACTCCGTTCTCCTCCCCGCCTCGCCGTGCACTTCGTTCGTGAACTCGTCGCCACCACTCCACCCTCTGTGACGGTTTAGGGTTTTCATCTTCCCTCTCTCGCTTCCTCACAGAAACCCCTCTCTTCCTCACACAAGCGGCGCTCCATTCGCGAACTCCGTTGTCCGCCCCGCCTCGCCGTGCACTCCGTTCGCGAACTCGTCGCCACCACTCCACCCTCTGTGACGGTTTAGGGTTTTCATCTTCCCTCTCTCGCTTCCCTCTCTCAGTCGCGAAAACAATGTATCAGTCCCCAATTTCTTAGTGAATCGCAAGCTTTCTTCTTCAGTTCTTCTTCTTATCAGGTTAGATTTCTTCTCCTCTTCTTTGATGATTGTTTGATTTGGGGAAAATTGTTCAATTTCTGCGTGAATTGAAAACCCTAATTTCTGATTTTTTAAATTTGGAATCCCTGATTGTTGCTTCTGATTTGGGTGTTTAATTTGATTGTTTAATTGTTTATTTTCTGATTGTTGCTTCTGATTTGGGTGTTAGTTATCAGTTGCTTCTGATTGTTGAAAGAGAAGCTGGTGGTACTGAAAAACTACTTTGATATTAAATATCACCCTTCTGGTAAGTCCAATTAGCATATCCTTCATTAGCATAGTTACATGTGTTTTATTTCTTTTTCCACATCTTTTTCATCTTTCTTCGTTGACAAATTTAAAGGTACATTATATAGCAGCTGTAACATCCTTAAAAAGGAACTGGTCTCTGATCATGTGATGGAACTTATATATAAACTACCTTAAATCCTGTTACTTTATTTCATACTAACAGTTTTAAGGATGTAGCTTTAGCTCATGTTCATGAGTGACCCTTCCTGAGTCTCTTCTTTTAGTTCCAATCAACAAGTGGAACTTAAATATTATACATATCCATATCAGCTGATAATGACGATGATAACAATAATAACAGTAATAAATATACTTGTTGTTGTGTTGTTGTACGATTTACATGAATGATGAATAGGACATTCTGTCCTAGATTAGCAATTACATTTTTATAAATTAATATAGTAAAGAGTCCAATGGTTGATCATGAAATACTATTTTAGTTAATGTCTCACATCAGTAATATTTAATAGTCCTTTGTATATAGTTGTATATATTTGGAATTTATGTGATACGATATGATATGGTTTTTTAAAATCTAGCTTTACATAACAATCCCCGCAAAAGGATAAGGCACTTGTGGCAAGCAACAAGCTCTGTTGAGTATCCGTTTTGTTTTGTCTCATGTATATACTTTTGGAAAGAACCATTTTGTATAGGATTCGGATAAGATGTAGTGAGAAGCTTGCAGTGGACATTGGCAACTAATTATCTTAATCCCAAATCAAAATACTGTGGTCTGGATGTGTTCTTTAGGCCGCAAACCAAACAAAGAAATCAAAGGGATGCTTAGCAAGTAAGTTTTTATTTTTTATCATGGTTTAGATTGTAGTATTTGAATTAAGTTGGGTTGAGGACTTATAAGGACTTTTATATTGTTATTAGAGCTGTCAAAGGTTATTCTACATCTGCCCCCACGTGGTTGTACCCTACAGTAAGTAATTTAAAATATTGAGTTGATTTAATTTGAAATTGGTCATATATATATTGAGTTGATTTTAAAATATTGAGTTGATTTAATTGTTTCAAAAAACCGACGCTAAATGTCATTTCTGTTGGCGTTGAGAGACATTTAGCGTCGGTTGTTTCAAATAACCGACGCTAAATGTCATTTTTAAATGACGTTTAGAGACATTTAGCGTCGGTTGTTTCAAATAACTGACGCTAAATGTCCCCTTTGATACATTTAGCGTCGGTTGTTTCAAATAACCGACGCTAAATGTCATTTTTAAATGACATTTAGCGTCGGTTGTTTGAAAAAACCGACGCTAAATGTCCCCTTTGATACATTTAGCATCGGTTGTTTCAAATAACCGACGCTAAATGTCATTTTTAAATGACGTTTTGGAGACATTTAGCGTCGGTTATTTAAAACAACCGACGCTAAATGTCATTTCTGTTGACATTGAGTGACATTTAGCGTCGGTTAAATAAGCGACGCTAAATGTCTAACATTTAGCGTCGGTCGATTTAGCGTCGGACGGTAACCGACGCTAAATGTCCAATTTAACCGACGCTAAATGTCTTTTTTCCATTAGTGCGTTACTCAGCAACGTTACTCATTTTTTAAAAGAATTCAAATGAATTGGCTGATGAATTGATAACGTTAACGTGTTTACCAAATTGACGTGAATTCAAAATGAAAATGATAACGTTGCCATGAATTGATAACGTTGCCATGCATATATTTTTTGAAAATTCAAGCATGCATGCATAACGTTCCAATACCAAGATTAACGTTCCAGTTTTTTGAAACTGAATTGGCATGCATACTCAAATATATATAATAATATTTTATTTTATTATTATATATATATTTTTTAAAACTCATGGTATGCATGTATAATAGCTTGAACACTTGTAATCAAAAGTAAGATGTGAATGTCATATACCTTTGATCAATCATAGACAATTCTTGCACTTTGATAACTTTGAGCAAATTGAAACTTTTAACATATTTGATCCATTTCCTCTTGCACAAATGATCTCTTGATTGTTGTTGTCTTCATCAAAACCACTGAGAAGCTATGTCTTCACAGAAATTGATGATTTAATCATGTTTAGGATCGAAATCAAGAGCGGTTGAACGCGATTGAAAGCTCGAAACGAAGTTAGGAGCGGGTTGGTGTTGATTGGGTTCGATTTGGAGATTTTCGAAGTTTCGGTGATTCGGCTCAACTGTCACTCTCGCGTCAAGGGTGAGTTTTATTCACGCTTAGGATGTTTTCGTTTTACAACGAACTTTTCGTGATTTGGTTTCGAAAGATTTTGAGTCGAAAACCGTTATATCGAAATATGTCGTGTTTTGACGAAATTCGTAATTGTTGAGTTTTTGATTGAATTACTTGATTGTTTGATGTTGATTGGACTGGAATATTGACTGGTATGGTCTGTTTTCGAGTTAGGAATCGATCGGAGCGAGTTTCGGATTAATCGGAAAGCGAATGAAAAAGGCTATTTTTGCAATGCTGTCAAATGAGCACGATCCGTGCGTCTCAGGGGCACGATCAGTGCGCCTGGTTCGGTTTCAGATTTTCAAAATGTTTAATAGGGCGCACGATCCGTGCGTCCCAGGGGCACGATCCATGCGTCCCAGGGGCACGATCTGTGCGCATGGTTCTGTCCAAATTCTTCAAACTGCCCTAAATTATTCCGTTTCGATTCCAATCCTCTCCTAATCCTTTCCTAACCCTTCTATAATGACATTAGGCTTATAATGCCATGATTTTGGGTATGTTTCAAAAGGGTTTTATAAAATACTTTTGAAGTTGAAATTCTTTCGAAAATCCGAACAATAGTCACGTGTGCGGATATGTTTTATTGATAACAAAGCGGACTATGAGTCCTATGGGTTAAAGTATAATTTAAATGAACTAAATGTTCATATGATTGTAGATATATATATTATATCGAGTTTGGGTGACGACCCATGTTGACATACTAGGCGGGGAAGTCATGAACCCTTACCCTAGGCTCCGTGCCATTAGGAAACACTATTGGTAATGGGGTTCGCCGGGATTAGCAAGTGGATTGCGGTCGGTGTTGTGTTAAAAGTTTGTACTACGTTCGCCGGGATTAGCAAGTGGATTGCGGTCAGTGGTACGTAGAAAGGCCTAGGACGTTAGTTCATCGGGATTAGCAAGTGGATTGCGGTCGGTGTCCTACTAGATCGAAGCCTTATTGTATGGTACACCGGGATTAGCAAGTGGATTGCGATCGGTGTCGTGTCAAATCTTAAAAATGTTTTAAAAGGACCGAGAGTGCTAGTAGGGGTCTCGGTAGAACTCACTGAGATTGTATCTCACTGTTTAAATGTTGTTGTTTTACAGAGACACGGGGACATCGGAAATCGAAGAGGCACGAGTAGGTTGAGCTCGGATGGTTGCCCTTGACATAGCCTTATACTTTGTTTATATTTCCTTTTGTTGTCCATATACTAAGACCCTATGTATTTAGTACTTTATCTTTCTTCTGCTTCCTGTATGATACTGAATACATTAGTCGCTACAGTTTATGGTCAGAGAACCGTATGGTCTTGATTATGGGTAAGACTGTTTTGTTTTATTTCAGCGAAAAATTTATAGTGGTATTCAGTGTCTGAGCAGGAAATATTATCTCTGAAGATTTAGGTTTGGTGCTTTCGGGTGTTTTTAGCTGATAAAAATACCGGGGTGTTACACTCCCTATGAAGAACAGTAGGAAGAGGACTATGAGGACCGGGATACCTTTCCCGAACAGGATACCTTGCCCGATAATGCCTTACAAGAACAACAGGACCGAGACACTCGAACGGGACACCTTGCCCGATAATGCTCTGAAGAACACCCAGGAGAGGACTATGAGGACCAGGATACCTTGCCCGATAATGCCCTTACTAATGACAACAACAACAACAACAACAACACCTATCATCATCGCCATCCTTTGAGGTACGCCTCGCCCATACTGCGACGAGTCCTTGCCCATACTGCGACAAGGTTCCTCCTACAACTTAAATTACTAAGGTACAGCTCGCCCACAAGGTTCCTTAAACATCTTCATCAACTTCCCTAAGAACTCCTAAGTCCGAGGGTATCATCAACTACTAGGGGTCATTTAATCATCATCTCGGGTATCACTATACAACTAGGGGGTCACTATAGTCATCATCTCTGGTCATAACTATTACCCAAGTCCCCGCTAATTCTATATAATGACGTCATCCTTATATTCATATGTAGTCGTTTTGATTCAATGCATCTAATTCAAATCCACCCGTTATTTGATATTTCCTAAGGCTCCTATGACTCTTATTGTCTCAATCATCATCCATGGTTAAGGTTACCTGAAACTAGCTTAGGAAGGGTCATTATCGATCGTTCATAACTTACTTAGCTTCGTTAATCTATCAAAACTTTCTATTAAAACTTTTTATTGTCTTATGTCAGTCGTGATTTACGACCGATTCGACATGCTGCCCTATCACTAATAATCATTCTCAATATCAATCTTCCTATTTCTATTGCTACGACGAAATTACTAACTAGTTGTGTCCTCAAAGCTCTTCATTAGTCATGATCTTAGTTCACCATTTACTCTTATTTGCCAAGATTAATTCTAGACTTAATCCTTATGCTTCTTTCGTTCCTACACTAACTTCACCTTCACAGTCAACCCAATTTACTTACTAGTATCATAATACACACGATTTATACGCTCACAAATCCTATGTTCATCACTTGCAATTCAATGGACACCAATCAACATATTATGGACTACTCGCATTAGAATCATTAATAAAACTTAGCATATTATTTGTATTATTTACGGTCATCCAGATACAAATAATTTACAGTCATCCATAATATTTACAGTCATCCGAATTGAATAAATCGAATAATAATAAATAATAAATACAAACACATAGTAATGGCGATAATCAATATTATTATAGTCCTATCCTCTATTCCCCATATAAAATAGAAACCCTCTCCCCCGTACCTGGATAAATAAAAATTGTAGTATCACTGGAAACGGAACACACTTGTCGACGACAATAAGTTTATCACCAACGAGTACACAGAAAATTTACGGGTCACTCATGAAGCGGAAAATAGCTGAAAATAATACAAAACTAGTTTTAAAGAATTTTTAGAAATTATTAAAACTGAAACGAAATTAAAACAGAGCAAAAAAAGGGACTAGTGCTTCTAGAAGGTTTCGACGCGTAGAATTTGAAAATGACGTCCATTTTTGCAATCAGAGAACGTGGTGGTCGGAAAACACCAATTACAGTTCGCCTGGTAATTTCGTAGGCAACAAACGGTGCTCCAATTGATAAAATAGACGCAGGAAATGAATTCAGAGGTCGATTTTGTGTAGGCCTATGAAGTTTGGCATTTTTCGGAGGTCAAATGAGTGAGAAATTGAAGACAGAAGAATGTTGGAGGTTTTAAGTTGCTTCGACGCGCATGAAAGAGATGAACAATAGTGTTTTGTTTTTTTTTTATTTTAATGAGAGAGGGGGTGAAATCAGCAAAGGAGGGGGTGCGCCAGCAGCACTGCAAGTCATGAGCTCTAATATTGGGCTGTAATGTTAGGCTACAACACTAAGGTCCAATACTTTTCTTTAATTTCCACTTTAAAACCACTTCTAAACCTTATAAAACTAAATTATTATATCAAAATAATAATAATAATAATAATAATAATAATAATAATAATAACCAAAAATCATAACTAATATTTTGTAAAGCTAGTAAATAAATAATAATCTTTACTAAAATATATCAATTACAAAGGCAAACAAGCACAAAATATGTCGCAACGTTACTATTATATTCATGCAAGTGAATATACATATAAATATAAGATTTGGGGTGTTACATGTAGTGGGTGAAATGATCAACAAACACAATGTAGTATTTGTAGCCATTCATTGACATTATAGGAGATGGTCCCCAAACTTCAGAAAAATAAGTTCAAAAGGAGAAATGGTTCGAAATGTGGATGTAGAGAAGGGAAGTTTATGAATTTTATTAATAGAGCAAGAATTACAATTCAAGACTTTGTTATTGAAATTCTTATGTAGACCTTAAGTAGACAAAATCTAGGAAATTACTTTTGGAAGGTATACAGATCTAGGAAATTCTCATTGGCAGATATGGTTGCATAAAGGGCAGTACGTGAAGAGAAAGTTGGCTATAGGTATACAGATCACCATCACTTGAACCACACATCAAAACTGCACCCCGTCACCAGATCCTTTTGCATAGAAAAAAAACCTTGAAATTCAACATAAAGGGCTATAGGTATGGCTATATGTATACAGATCACCATCACTTGAACCACACATCAAAATCTAGGAAATTCTCATTGGCAGATATGGTTGCATAAGGCAGTACGTGAAGAGAAAGTTGGCTATAGGTATACAGATCACCATCACTTGAACCACACATCAAAATCTAGGAAATTCTCATTGGTAGATATGGTTGCATAAAGGGCAGTACGTGAAGAGAAAGTTGGCTATAGGTATACAGATCACCATCACTTGAACCACACATAAAAAATGCACCCCGTCACCGGATCCTTTACATAGAAAAAAAAAACCTTGAAATTCAACATAAACATTGTTAGTTTTGCAAAGTTTCTTTACAGAAATGAGTTTATGTTATGCATGAGGAAGACAAAGAATATTTTTGAGACGAAAAGTAGTGTTAGGTGTCAGAAGTGTAATGGCTCCAATATGAGATATTTTTAAACATGTACCATCACCAATTTGCACTTCTGCAGGACCATCAAATGCTGAATGAATGTGCAAGTTATTAAGATTGTTGGCAACAAGGTGACTAGCCCTTGTGTTAAGTATTCAGTTCGGGTTAACGGGGTTGACAGATGAATAGTGAGCCACTGCAGGGTTGCTAGTTTTAGGAATTTCTGGATAGTAGCGGGCAATATGTTATGTGGCTGAGCAGAATTGGCAACGTGGAGGTGGCATATCCCCACGAGACCTTAGTTGGAGCCACGTGAAGGATAAGCTGAGAAGCCATGACCATATGAGGGTGTTGGTAGAAGACCATTGTTTGTGGAGTTTTTCTGAGCAATGTTTGCAGTCAGAACTTGGATTTCCACTTGGGATTCAGGATGAATGTATTCATCATGGGCAAGTAGGTGGTTGTGAAGTTCTTTAGAATTAAAAGAATGCTTAGGAATCTGAATTGAGGTGGCAATGTCACGATAGTAAGGTACAAGGCCATTGAGGATATAGAGGGTAAGATCATCATCAGAGATTTTGCTATCAATGTAAGCGAGTTCATCTGCAAGACTTTTTAGTAAGATGAGATAGTTAGTGACGGATTTGCCGTCATTGGTGTAATGTTGAATCTGATTTTTTATGGATATGACATGAGAGCGAGAAGTGTTTTCATTTTGGGCTTCAATGGAAACCCAAAGTGTGTTAGTAGTGTCATAAGAGGTAAAGGAGAGATTGTCTACTTCAGTCATGAACGAGAGAAAAAGGTTGATGATGAGTTGATCAATAATGAACCAATTTGTGTATTCTGGGTTGGGGTTTGATACACCATCAGTAACTATAGTGGGAGGTTGAGGTTGTGTAGTGTCGACAATGTGACCAGAGATTTGAATGCCAGAGAGGAGAGTAGTAACTTGATGTTTCTAGGCACGATAGTTGATTCGGAACAGCTTGAAGGTGATGGTAGCATTGAGAAGAAGAGAAGGTTTAGAAGGAGTTGTAACAGTGGCAACCATTATAGAGGGATGAAGATCGAAGAATTGTTGTTAAGCAATGGCTAAGCTGATACCATATAAGATTTAGAAATACTCGAGTGATTTGCACTCAACCCCAATCCTTTATTTATACACTCTTGATAAGTACAATTTACAAGTCAATGAACTTACTATTTCCTAAGTGCATGGCTTGACTATGTACCTGAATGTGTTTGCTACAGTTTCTAACTAGCAGTTTACCCGTGCATACGCACGGGTCTTGTCGTGTTATTTTTATTAATAGAATTAGACATAATTTAATTAGTCCGAACATTACCCCGTGAAAATCAAGACTAATTTAAAGTATATAAACAAAAAGTTTCAAATTGTAGCTGAGTTAATCCGAACATTACTCCGTGAACATTTACCAGCAATATGTAATATTTCCCGTAGACATTAGAAAACAAAATTTTATTAAAGTTTCAAATTTTCCAAATTGTAATATTTCTCGTAGAGACTAAATAAAACTTATTGATAGAGAATAGTGGAATATTAAAAATGATGGAGACATCTACTATCTATCTATACCATTAACCTACTACCAAAATTCTAATCTTACCCTTTTCCCAACCAAACAACTTTAGGATATTTATGTAATTTCACTTTTTTACTTTTTTAAACTTTTTCATTCTCTCTCACTTTTTTCAAACTTTTTTCACTTTCTCTCTCTCTCTCTCTCTCTCTCTAATATACTTTTTCAAACTTTTTTACTCTTTTTCAAATATTTTTTCACTCTCTCCTCCTCTTTCTTTCTCTAACTCTATCTCATTTTTCTATTTTTCACAATATACCTACTTTAATTTCATCCACATGTCTCCTTCGTTTTTTAATATTCTATTTTTTCTCTGTCAATAAGTTTTATTTAGTCTCTACGGGAAATATTACAATTTGTAAAATTTGACACTTTACTACAATTTTGTTTTCTAATATCTACAGGAAATGTTACTTATCACTCTCTCTCATATATTTTTTCAAACTTTTTCAATCTTTCTCATACATTTTTTCACTTTCTCCTCCTCTTTCTTCCTCTAACACTATCTCATTTTTCTATTTTTCACAATATATCTACTTTAATTTCATTAAAGTAGTAAAAACCCTCTGCTAGGGTTTGGCGAAAATAGTAGGTGCTGCTAGGGTTTGGAGAGTAGGTATGCTTTCGGCCTGGAGATTGTGATCGTTCGCTAGCTCCAGTTCGTTTTTGCCGGTTCTCCATAGTCGTTTGGGTGTAGTGCAGCAGGTTGCTTTTCGGTTCTCTGATCGTTCCCTCCTGCACGTGTTTCGGTTTGATCTGCTGTGCATTCGCGACCTTGCCTGTTCTCTCCTTGGTGTCTTCTGCAGTTCTCGGTTTGATCTGCTGTGCTTTTGCAACCGCGCCTGTTCTCTCCTGGGTGTCTTCTGCAGTTCTCCAAGGTTAGCTTCGGTTTGTTCTTGGTTCTGCTGCTGGTCTGTATCTGCTCTTGTTGTTCGGTCTGCTCTTGTTATTGGGTTGCTGGTCCGAATTTCTCGCTGGTCTGGTATTCGGTTCTTACTATATGCGTCAATGAACTTCTATCCATGGCCATGCATGGCTGATCCACCAACGCCAGCGCCGGCAGCCACGCCTCCGGTCCAGGCTCAGCCAGTGACCGTTGCAAAGTCCTTTGTTGTTGCGTTAACTAATTCCTGCGTGATCCCTCCTAGTCAGTTGCCTAAGCCTTGCTTCAAAGGTGATGCTCTCACTATCAAGATCACGGAAACTGAATATCAAGAAGGAGTCAAAGGGTGCAAGAATGTATTGCATGGCCGCCTTACCCTTTCTAAGGGAGATTCTCCTATAAAGATTAATGATTTAAGGGAAAAACTTTTGCAAGAATGGAAACCCATTACCTCATGGACAATGGTTTCTTCGGGAAAGGGCTACTATAAATTTTGTTTTCAATCTTTTGAAGAGATGCGTAGCCTGCAAGCGATGAGGACATGGTCTTTACACCTGGGATTTCTTCGGCTCTTTGCATGGACGCCTGACTTCGATCCAAACAGGATCAGAAATACCAATGTTCAATGTTGGGTTCGCATCCATGGCTTGGCTCGTGAATATTGGCGTCCTGTCACTCTTTTCGAAATTGCCGGTGCAATCGGTGGTCCTATTGCTCTGGATGAGGCAACAAAGAAACGCACTTTTGGCCACTTCGCAAGAGTTCTCGTTGATATTGATCTTAATGGAGATCTTCTTGAGCGTATTATGGTTGAACGTGAAGGCTACGCATTTTACGTTGAAGTTGTTTATGAAAGGCTGCCACATTTCTGCTCATATTGTCATATTATTGGGCATAGTTATTCAAACTGTAAGCAAGCTCAAAGTAAGCAGGAACCTCGTGCTCATCCCACGGTCAATAGGCAAGTTTGGGAGCCTAAGAGAAAGAACGACCTTCCTGCAATCAATGTTCGTGACATGCAGGCGCATGATGCCGAGAAAGAAACTCAGGTTAAAGGTATGGCTACATTTAGTGATAATGCTATTGATAACACTATTGATAATGGTGCAGGTTGTGATCTCCAAAAGGATACTGTTGATGGTATTGAAGCCACTACAGAAGAGCTAGTGGAAAATGATAATCACTCGGAGCGCTCCGGAGATCTCATCTCTATTGAAGAGATTACAATCCCAAATCAGTTTGGAGGCCCTAATAACATCCCTCATGATGATATTAATCCCCTGCTTGGATTTATTTCTAACCATTTTGAAACTGGATCCCCAAGTGGCATAGCTCCACCAATAGCGCAGAATGGAAATTCACCGGATTCAGTTTTAGTTGGTGACTCTCAAATGGAAGCAGCCTTCGAGGTTGATAGAACTCGGGTCCAAGTGGTTGATGACCAACAAGCTGCTCAAGTTGTGATTGATGATTTAAACATCCTTAAGCAACCTTGGGCTGATTTAGTTGAGGAGGAGGTTAACTTGGCAAAGGAAACTGTCCAGTCTGATGAGGGCTCTGACTTTGAGGTAGTTCGCACTAAGTCTTAGAAGAAAAAACAAAGGCAGCGGCAAAAAAAGAAAGTTATATCCCCAATTACAACCCGTTCAAGGGAAGGATCTCAAAGTCTTGCTCAATGAAGTGCTTATATTGGAATACAAGGGGCCTTGCTAATCCCCCCACAAGATTAGCTCTTAAAAAGCTTTGTTCTACTAATAAGCCTGATTTTGTTTTTGTTTCTGAACCTTGGTGTTCTCTAGATGATTTTCCTCGCAGGTATTGGTCTCGGTTTGGTATGAAAGTCTTTGCTACTAATGACAGGAATACTTTAATTCCTAACCTCTGGTGTGTCTGTAAGGACAACTTCAATCCTACTGTTATCGCTAGCTCAGATCAGCATGTTTCTTTTACAGTGGAGGTTAAAAAAACTACAGTTGGTATTTCAGCAATCTATGCTTCTTGTAGCTATCTGGGTAGGCGGTCTCTTTGGCAGGATCTGTCTCTTCTCCAGCAAAATTATAAAATCCCTTGGTGCTTTATTGGGGATTGGAACGCTATTTTGGGCAGCCATGAGTATAGGGGAAATGGTACACCATCTAAAACTGCTTGCGAAGAGTTTCAGAACTGGACCAATCTGAATAACTTGATTCATCTTCCGACAAGGGGTGTTCAGTACACTTGGTCTAATGGCCGTAAAGGCAGGGCTTTCACGGAGAAAAGGCTTGATCGGGCTATTTGCAATGACGCTTGCTTTTCTTTTTATACAGGTATCTCCTGCTATACTCTTACTAAATATAAATCTGATCCTTTCCCTTTACTGCTTGATCTTCAGATTACAGATGGTGCTCATCCCTCCTCTTTTAAATTCCTTCGCACCTGGGCGAATCACCCTGACTGCCTGAATGTGATTAAGGAGGCTTGGCAATCTCATGTTGTTGGCTTCCCGATGGTGGTCCTCAATCAAAAGCTCAAAAATCTTAAGGTAAAGCTTAAGGCTTGGAATAAAGAGGTCTTTGGGGACGTTAATCTCCGGGTGCAAGTGGCGAATGCATCTCTAGACCACGTTCAAGCGCAGATTGATAATGTTGGCTACTCAGAGTTGTTGGATGAGCAAGAAAAGATCCTTCAGGTTGAGCTGCAGCAAGCTTTAGCATCCCAAGAGGATTTTTGGCTCGAAAAATCTAGACTTAATTGGCACTTGCATGGTGATCGAAACACAAAATTTTCCATCAAATGGTCAGGATTAGCCATATTACCAATAAAATAACTGCCCTAAAGCATGGTGATGCTCTTCTTACTTCTTCTAATGATATTGATAATGGTATGGTAGAGGAGATTATCCCTAATCTTGTTACAGGTGAGGAGAATACTATGCTCACCAACGTTCCTAATAGGGAAGAGATCAAGCAGGCCATCTTTGCTATGAATCCTAACGGTGCCCCTGGCCCGGATGGTTTTGGTGCTTTCTTTTTTCAGCATTATTGGGACATCATCGCTGAGGAAATGGTGAGTGTAGTTCAGCAATTCTTCAAGCATGGCTGGATGATTCCGAATTTCAACTCTAATTTGGTGGTCCTTATTCCTAAAGTCAATGGTGCTGACAGTATTGAGAAGTTCCGGCCTATCGCTCTTGCGAACTTTAAGTTTAAGATTATCACTAAGGTGCTTGCTGACCGTCTCTCCAGAATTGCTCCCTGTATCATTTCATCTCA
The DNA here is from genome assembly GCA_039519185.1 of Astragalus membranaceus. Lineage (NCBI taxonomy): Eukaryota > Viridiplantae > Streptophyta > Magnoliopsida > Fabales > Fabaceae > Astragalus > Astragalus membranaceus. The sequence goes on from CM076851.1 coordinate 119,260,894, forward strand.
ACAACGTGGTTTTATTCAAGGTAGAAACATTTCGGATTGCATCTGCCTAACTTCTGAAGCCATTAATATGCTGAATAACAGGTCCTTTGGTGGTAATATGGCTCTAAAGGTTGATGTCACGAAAGCTTTTGACACTTTGGATTGGAATTTCCTTCTGCGAGTCCTCAAGGCTTTTGGTTTTAATAATAAATTCTGCGAGTGGGTTAGTACTCTTTTGCACTCTGCAAAGCTTTCGATCTTAGTCAATGGCAAGCCTTCTGGATACTTTAGTTGCAAGCGCGGTGTGCGTCAAGGGGACCCCCTCTCCCCCTTCTTTTCTGCTTGGCTGAGGAGGTATTGAGCAGAGGCATCTCCAAGCTGGTGCAGGATGGGGACCTCCAGTTAATCAATGGTCCTAGAGGTACTCAGGTTCCTTCTCATACCCTTTATGCTGATGACATCATGATTTTTTGCAGAGCTTCGCAGAGAAATCTCCATAATCTCCTCAACTTCTTTACTAAGTATGGTGAAGCTTCTGGTCAGATTGTTAACTCTAGCAAATCTGCAGTTCATTTGGGCGCCATTCCCATTACCCGGCAGCGTCGCATTGCCGATCTCCTGGGCTTCTCTATTGGCCAGTTGCCGTTCACCTACTTGGGTATTCCAATTTTCAAAGGTAAGCCTAAAGCTGTTTATTTAATGCCAATCGCTGACAAGATTAAAGCCAAGCTATCAGCGTGGAAAGCTTCCCTCCTCTCTATTGCCGGAAGAGCGCAGCTGGTCAAGTCGGTTGTTCAAAGTATGTTAATTTACAGCTTCCTGATTTACAAATGGCCTTCCTCTCTGTTGAATACTGTAGCGACCGAAGAATCCGGAGGAGGGATCCTTCGTTGCTTTTGAACAATGGAGCCGCCATCAATATTTATTTTTAGGAAAACATTGAAAAAACCTTTGTTTTTGGGTTCGGGGGTCGATTAAGTGCGGGGAAGGTACTAGCACCCCGCAACATCCTAAAAAGGTTACCTTTTAATTTAATGTGTAGAAAAAGTTAGTTTTAAATGAAAATACCTTATTTACCCATTTTGATTGTTTGCGAAAAAGAGAAAGAAAAAAAAGAGAAAGGAAGACTTAATAAAAATTTTAGTTTTTTGCGCTCGACGGGAGTGGGCCCCCGCTCCTACGTATCTCCGGGTGCGATGGAGAAATCAAAGCTACGTAGTTCTTGGGTAGAAAATATTTGCGTGTTGGTGTTTTTTAATTATTGAAAACTTTGCGAAAACGGGAGGCCGTTCACGGTGACCAAGCAGATAAATCCAGAGTGGTCACCACTAACGACTTTATTCGAAAAAAGAAAGTATTCACAGCGTCAAACGAGCTAAGCCCAGAGTGACTGTTGTAAATACCCGGTTTGTGATTGAGCGCTTGTTCGTTTGAAAACGTGCTTACCGGGAAGCGTGACAAAAAGGAGTCGAAATTATGTTTGTACTTTATTAACTAAAAAAAAAGTTTAGGCGGATGTTTGCGATGATCAAACGAGTAACCTCAGAGTGATCACCGCTACTAATTCGCTGTGAAAAAAAAGAAGGTTAGTCCTAACGGTCAAACAAGCTAGGCTCAGAGTGACCATTAGTATCAACCTATTTTTTGTGTGAGTATGGTTGTTTGAAAGAAAGAAAAAAAGAACGGTTTGGAAGCATCACGTTGTGAATAAAAGCGGAAAAGGTGATAAAAGGGGGGTGCAAATAATAAAGGAGTTGTATTAAAAAGGGAGGTGTGAATAGCATTTTGACGCTAGAAACAGCCGTTGAAGGTGCGAGTAGCGTTTTGACGCTAAAAAACGGTTGATTGATTTCTTTTTTTTATTCTACTCTAGAACACGTGATTCTTGAAGCGCTTTTTTTTCTTAAAAAAAAAAAAACCTAGACTAAACAAGTGGTATGAAGAAAAATTCTTTTGTTTTTTTGGTTGTCCTAGTTACTATTTAATAAAAAGGGTACCTTGTTTTTTTTCTTATTTATTTGGAAGAATGGTCATTTGTTATTATATTTTTTTTTAGAAAAGGGGGTAGTGACATTAGTAACCGTTTCTTTTAAGAAAATATTATTTTTTTTTAATATTTTGAAAAGGATTTTGTTTTAATCCGAAAATCAGTAACACGTTTTTTAATATTTTTTTTTAAAGGTTTATTTCAAATCCGAAAATTAGTACCTAAATAAAAAAAGGAACACATTTTTTTTAACACTTTTTTTTTTAGGTTTATTTTAAATCCGAAAATTAGTACCTAAATAAAAAAAGGAACACATTTTTTTTAACACTTTTTTTTTTAGGTTTATTTTTAATCCGAAAATTAGTAACCATTTTTTAAAAAAAACAACATTTTTTTTTATCACTTTTATTTGATCCGAAAATTAGTAACCATTTTTTTTTAAAAAAACAACATTTTTTTTTCACTTTTATTTAATCCGAAAATTAGTATAATAACAGCAACATATATATCTATAAAAACAGCAACTAAACTAAAAAAAAACAGCAATAATATATTCAAGAAAAAAAAGCAACCAATATTTATAAAAACAGCAACTAATATTTATAAAAAAGTCAATAACTAATATTTATAAAAAAAACAGCAACTAATATTTTTTTAAAAAAACGTGAACAACAATAATTAAAATAAAATGGCGATGATAATATGAACAAAATTACAATAACTAAAAAAAATTACAAAAAAGCAACAATACTACGAATTATTACATTTTGTACCTTGAACAAATCCAGAAATGTTGAAGAAATTTCCTTCTTCGAATTTCTTCAATACAAGTGAACTTTTAAACTAATAAAAAAAATCTAGGAAGGAGGAAGAGAAGAGAAGCCCTAATTTTTTTCCAGAAGATCTTTCCCCCTTTTTTTTCTTAAAAACCAAAACCACACCCATTCTTCGAATTTCTGTGACCCTATTTATACAAAAAAATGTTGCCCTTGCTTCTCTTCATTGCATTCTGACTTGCTCCATGCTTGTACAGTGCTTTTTTGACAGTGGCTTGACATGGTGAATAAAAACTTATGAAGGGTATGGGTGTAGCAGAGGAGAGAATGATGGTTTTTTTTTTGTGTGAGAAAGGAGAGTGAATCCGTGAGTGAGAGAGAATGATGTGAGGAGAGAAAAAAAATGGAGTTTATGGTTTGGTAGGAGGGGTGTGCGTGGAGATGGGAGAATGGTGAAGAGAAAAAATGAGTGAAGTGTGTGTTGTGGGGAAGAAGTCTTAGGTATGGGGAGAGAGAGGAGGGAAGGGTTGAGTGTGAGTGGAAGAAAGAGAGAAAGGATGGTTGAGTGTGAGTGGGAGAAAGAGAAATGGGTGGGATAGGAGAGTGAGAGAGAGCCGTTGGAAATGAGAGAGAGAGAGGAGTAGGCGTAGGAATGGAGAGAGAGAGGTTGAGTGTATTGGGAAGGGAAAAATGGGGAAGTGGGAAGTGTGGGGAAGTGGAATTGAGAGAAAAGAGGAGAGGTGGAGTGTGGAAGGGAGAAAGGTGGGGTTTGACCATGGGATAATAGGGGGAGTGGCCGAATTTTTGAGGGTTTTGGGGGAGTGAATGTGGATGATTTTTAGGGAAAGGGGGGGATTGAATGTGGATGGTTTTTAGGGAAAAGGGGGGGGGGGTAGTCGAATTAGGGTTTTATGGAGGGGAAATGGGTATGGGTTGGATAGTAATTAGGGTTAGGAGGAGTTGGGTTATGGGCTGGATAGGAATTGGATTGGGTTATGGGTTGGATAGGAATTGGATTGGGCTAGGCGAATTGGGCTAGCTATTTTGCTGGGTTGGGCTTCCATGACAGCACCTTATTATTTTTTAATAGACCCCCACTTCCTCTTTGCTTATTTTTATTTCTTCACTTCTAAAAAAATATTTTCTTGTGTTAAAAACTTGTGACAAATAAAATAAAAAATAAAATAAAATAATTATTTTTATCAAAAGTAAATAAAATTTTCTCATTTTGGTTAGGACAAAATTAGGGTATTACAAATACTGTGGATTCTTGGATTAGAAATTTCATTTGGTCAGGTGACGTCAATCAGCGTAAAGTGGTTACTGTGGCGTGGCATAAGGTTTGTAGACCAACCGCTGAGGGGGGTCTTGGGATTAGGTCCCTCAAAGACACTAATAAGGCAGCCTGTCTTAAGCTTAGCTGGGAGCTCAGCATTTCCCAGAACAGCTGGGCTATTCTGTTAAGATCAAGGGTCTTCAGAAATAATACTGCAATCTCTTATCATATCAGTTCTTCTTTGTGGGGCCCTTTGCGTGATCATCTTTCCACCATCCAAGAAAACTGCATTTGGCAAATTGGTAAAGGGGACTGTATCAACTTTTGGATTGATCCTTGGATGTCGGCCCCTCTGGTAAATCTTCTTAATGTCCCTGAGCATCGTCATCTCTATCTCAAGGCCCGGGTTTGTGACTTCATTCAGGATGGTCATTGGTGTATTCCTGCTTCTCTTTCCAAGATCTTCCCTCATCTGGCTTCACTTCTTCATGAAAAAGTTCTGCCTTCATTTGACTCTCAAGATCAGCTGATCTGGAAAAACTCTACCGATGGTATGCTTACTTTTAAAACTGCTTATCTTTATTTCAGGCCTGTTGGGCATCCTAATAGGTGGTTCAAGAATATTTGACGAAGTGTTATCCCTCCATCCAAGTCTTTCTTATGTGGCGTATCCTCCATCACCGTATGCCAACTGATGAGCAGCTCAGAATCCGTGGATGTGGTACTGTTTCCATGTGTAGTCTCTGTGAAGCGGATTATGAGTCCTCCTTGTACCTTTTCTGTGAGTGTTCTTTCGCTAAGTAGCTTTGGGATTGGCTTAGTGGCAAGCTATCTCTTAATATTGATGTTTCCTCGCCGGCGACGATTTTTGAAGTCTGTCTGCGCCCTTGGTCGGACCAAATGCAGGATGTTGTTTCCGCTGCGGTTATTAACGTTTTTTTGGGCTATTTGGTTCTCTCGGAATCAGATTCGTTTTGACAACAAGAAGATCTTGCCCACCTACCTGAAAAACTTGATCATGGCAAATGTGAACATTGCTGGTAATCTCAGTAAGGGCTCCACGTCTAATTCCATGCAGGACTTTGTGATTCTTAAGGGTTTTTCGGTTGATTGCAAACCTCGTAAGGTTCCTACTACTATAGAGGTCATCTGGAAGTCTCCTCCTTGCTTTTGGGTTAAGTGTAATACTGATGGAGCTGCGAGGGGTTCTCCTGGTTTAGCTGCCTGTGGGGGTATATTTTGCGAGAGTAATGCTGAGTCTCTAGGCTGTTTTATGCTTCCTCTAGGTACAAATTACGCTCTTCATGCTGAGCTTATCGGTGTCATGGTCGCCATTGAAGTGGCTTTCCGCAAAGGTTGGCATCGTTTATGGATTGAGAGTGACTCTCAGCTTGCTGTTATGGGTTTCTCGTCTCACTCAATTGTGCCTTGGAATCTCCGTAATCGTTGGCTTAATTGCATGGATCTGATCAAATCAATGACTGTCACTTGCACTCATGTTTTTCGGGAAGAGAATCACTGCGCTGATAAGCTTGCGTCTCATGGGATCAACCTGTCTGGTTTCCAATGGTGGAATTCTATTCCCGACTTTATTAAGTATGATTTTATCCGTAATAGGATTGGTCTTCCTTATTTTCGTTTAAGGCAATAATGTTTGTTTGCATGGGTTTTGGTCTATGTCCCCCATGCTTCTTGTATTTTGATTTTGTTTTTTAATGAAATAGGGAGGAGTACTCTTTCCTTCTAATATCTACGGGAAGTATTACATATTGTTGACATAAAAAAGAAACTTATCACGATACGCCAAACTTTTTTCCTTTTTGTACATAATAGACCAAACCATTTTATTGACTGTTTTTGTTAAATACTTGAAAGCAAAATCCAATCTTTCTTTCCTTGATATTTATAATAGAGTTTATTTCTTTGGTCATATATACAATTTAACTAAATATTTATTGCATTAGTGTTTATATTACTATGGTAAAAAATAAAAATGATTTACATTTTTTTATATAAATTATAAGTTATTTTTATAATTAAATACCAGAAATTTTTTCAAAATAAACTTAAAATAGCTTATGAATATGTTAAAAGCCATTTACATATCTAAAGAGAGTGATAAGTGCTAACATTAATAGATAAGGAAAATTAAGTTGTTTATAAGCCAATCCTAGCAAACCATGTTTCTCCATCGTTGAGCTCATGTATCACCTCTGCTAACAATTTTGGTAATAGATGGGACATATATACACTTCCATAAGTGTGTTTGGTCTTGTTCTTACTTAAAAATATTCATAATTGTCAATCTACTCAAACTCATAAATATCTAAATGCTCATCATAGTCACATATCATGTCATTTAGTAGAGAACTAGTCGTATACAAGTGCATACGCACGCGTTGCACCATGTTGGTTGTTAAAAATGATGTAGAATTGGATTTGAAATGTAAAACTAATTTATACGTCTTATGAATTTCGCTTTAAAATATAATTAAATATTTATATTTATATATGAAAATTGTGAAGTATGTTTACTTAACAAAAGTAAAGATTTATAAAGAAAAGATACAAAGAGAAATACACCAATAACATATTTTTTCCCACCGTGACTCAAAAACAGAATAATCATTTTAAAAGATAAAGAAATTCATGATGACAAAATAAAAAATAATTATACTAACAATTTATAAGTAATATTTCTCCAACTTAAAACAAAGAATCATATATTTGTAAAAAATAGAGACATTTATAACTATAAATACAAAAAATAATTATACCGAGAACATATAATATTTCCTTTATAGCTTAAAATAATAAAATAATATTCACAACACGTAATGTTTTCTCGTTAATTAGCACTCAAAAGTTAAATATTCATTTTTGATAAAAAAAGTTATATATTCATTTATTAAAAACAAAAATATTATTAAGAAATACCTATAACGTGTAATATTTTTTATTGAGAATCAAAAGTAATTAAATTATACCATGTAATATTTCCCTATTGAAACTGAAAAACAAAATATACATAATTTTGATACAGAGAAAAATGGGAGAGAGAAAAGTGAGAGAGAGAGAGAGAGAGAGGAAAAAATTAAATTCAAAATGAAAGGAAAAGTAATTAAAGTGAGAAAATAGTTTAAAGTGATCAGAGAGAGCAAAGTTGAAGAAATTTAAATGACACGTAAAAATTAATAGGATCAATAATACAAGATATCTAAAAAAATAATTTTGGTAGTCTATTTCTGGTTTAAATAAAAAATAGATAGTTTTATTTCTTAAAATTATTTTATGTCACAAATCCAACGTCAGTCACAAATAGTGAATAAAAATGGTAAATACCAATTTTAGTCTATAAATGTGTGAGGTGTTGTCATTCTGTTTTGTATACCGAAGACAAGTTATTGTTGATATAGCTGATACAGGTTGTGTCCTTTGCGGAGGGACTTTGTCATTCTATTTTTTAGGTGGCTTGACTTGGTTGTCGTGCTCCCGCCTGATCTACCCACTTCACTCTATCCTGTTTGTTGGGGTCAACTCTAGGAAAGGTAGAGAGAGGCTTATAATGATTTGGCATGCTGTCCTTTGGATGATTTAGGAGACTCGAAATGGGGTGATTTTTTCAAATAAAACTCTAGACCTCTCGGAGACATTCCTTTTGGTAAAGCTTTACTCATGGAATTGGCTTCTGGTTAAGGCTAAGTGTAACATCCCCCAAAGTGGTTATGCTAGCTATTTCAATTAGTGAAGGATTTAATTAATTGTTGCTAATTGAATTTGGATAATTGTGTTGGAGTCAAAAATTGATGATTTTAAATTGCCCGAATAAAAGAAATACTTGTATGCTTGTGTGCTAGTTTGGGTACTTTAATTTGGGTAGTGTATTTGAAGAGAGATGAGGCGCATTTAGCGTAAGGGTAAAATACGAAATCTCTTTTTTAGACACATTCAACTGAACAACCATAACCCCACACTCATTATTGTCACTCATTCTCACAAACACATTCCACTTTTCTAAAAAGAACAAAACATTCCTAGAGAGAGAGGGAGCTTCAAAGGAGAGAAAAGAAGAGGAGTTTCAAACCCTCATTTCCCCATGGATCCAAACTGAAATCTACCCATTTATTCACTCCCACTTTTCAGTTAAAAAAAGAAAAAGGTAGAGTGAGGGGAATGAGAGAGAGAGAGAGAGCTCGCGAAGAGAGGAAGAAGGAGAGGCTAAAACACCAAAAGTGGAAACTATTTCCAATCTTCAAATCAGTTCAGTTCTTGTGAATAATCATCTTCCTTTTCTCCACACTCATTACAAGCTTAGTATCAAGATAGAGAGTTCAACCTTTGGTCTTTCCCTTTCTTGTTCTCTCAAACCATTTTGGGGTTGCATGTGAGCTAGGAGGCATGATTTGAAGAGAGTTGGGCTTGCATGTGCATTTGGTGGCTTGGATTGAGTACAAAACAGTGGCATTTCGAAGTTAAGAGTCAAAGGAGTGCATTGGATTTTGGGATTTCGAGTGGAAGCATTAGAGTTTTGGGTTGGTGTGCTTAGGAGCTTGCTTTGTGCTCAAAGTTCAACTTGCTTGTTTAGTTGTTGATGTTCAACGATTTGAGGTGAGTTCTTCATCCTTAGGATTTGTATGTTGTTATGAGTGAATGTTTGGTTTTTCAGAAAATCAAGTGATGCATGTGGTTTTATGTGATTGAATGATTGTGTGAATGTTTGGAAGCTTAATGTACTGAAATTTGAGTGTGGAATTGTCTTGCATGATGATTAGAATGTTGATTATGTATTGATGTTGAGTGGCTTTAAAATGTGTCGTTTGATAACCTTATGTTGCTAAAATTGACTGGTCTGTGCACCTTCAGGCCCGGTCCGTGCCGATCCTTCTGTCACCCAATTATAAAACCTTCAAATGCCATCTCTTTTGACTCTAATCTTTCCCCAATCCTTTTAGTAACCCTTCCCAATGATAATTGATTAAAGTTGAGTTAAAAATAAAGTATAATTATGATGCAACATAAGTAACTTTAAGTTAGGGTTTATAAAGGAACCGAATATTATTGTATCGAGTGAGAAAGCATAAAACACCAAGGGGGTGACGATCCCAAGCTAATAGCATACTAGGGGAGGGAAGTCATGAGCCCAGAATAAGTTGACCCGGTAATAGCTATTATCGGGTGGGTTCACCGGGGGAACCGTGCAGTGGTTGTCCGGTGTTGTGCTAGAGAAAAGAGAAAAGGTAATTAAAACACCGAGAGATTAAGAGTGAGAGATCCCAGAAGAACTCACTGATATTGTAAACCTCATTGTATATGTTGTGGTGTTTTTACAGATGAGCAGGGCACGACCAAGCAAATAGAGAAGTAGTAGCTGCTGAGCCGGGCTACAAGAGTTTGAAAGATCCTAAGGGATCGAGTTTACATTTGCTTAGTCTTCCCTAGTTTTTGTAATATGTAATATTACGAGAATTTCATATTGATTGTATAATCAAAGTTATTTTATTTAGCAAACCGTACTTTCGGAGTTGAACAAGTTATGAATAAGGCTTAAACATCATTTACCTCCCTGTAAATATCACGTTTATCCATTTACCCACTGCAATAAAAAACTTTTAAAACAAACCCTGTAAAATGTAACTGTCTCCAGTTACCCCCCCTACTGTTAGTTTTGGCTAACAGCGTTAATATTTGCAGGGGGGTAACTAGAAACACTTAATATTTGCAGGGGGGGTAACTACCCCCCACTTAATATTTGCAGGGGGTAACTAGAAAAACTTAATATTTGCAGGAGGTTAACTAGATCCCAAATGTCAGCCAAGTCAGCCTAGACTTAACGTTGTTAGCCAAAACTAACAGCAGGGGGGTAACTGGATACAATTACATTTTGCAGGGTTTGTTTTAAAAGTTTTTTTTTTGCAGGGGGGTAAATGAATAAACGTGATATTTGCAGGGCGCTAAATGACATTTAAGCCTATGAATAAGGACTCATGTTTAACTGTTTTCAGTTATGTCATTAAGTACTCATTTCGGTATTTATACCTCATCAGGTAAGATTAGGGTGGTTTCTTCCATCAAGTACGGTTATGTTCAATTCCATAACTAGGTTCGCAACTCTGATTTATATTGAAATTGTTAACATTCTAAGTTTATGACGTCTAAATTTAAAGATGTTACATTTTGGTATCAGAGCAGTTCGACCCTGTCGGGCTTAGAGATAACTTAGTTAATATATTAGATAGATTGAGTCAGCTAGGGACTTAGACAATTGACTGTCAGAACCTTTCGGTATATTGTGTGAAGCATTGAGCCGGATCCACTCAATATTTCATGCAACGTACTGAGAAGAATGACAATTTGTTGCCTCATCCCCAAAAATTTACGAAACCCTAAACCATAGGATTCCTCGCCTTCTCGTTGTTGCGCCCGAAAAAGTCCCTGAGGGAATCTTTCTTCGTTTACAACTTTTTTAAAAATCAATGAAGTCGCCACCAATATTTTTTATAAGGGAAATATTGAAGAAAACCTTTTTGGAAAACGAATGGCCTTTTAGAAATTGGAGAATTTGGGTTCGGGGGTCGGTTAGGCATGGGGAAGGTATTAGCACCCCACATCTCCTTTCTATCGAAAGGAAACCTTTAATTAAACGTGTGGTTTTAAGTGCTGATTTGGAAAATACTTAAATTTCCCCCTTTTTTTCGAAAAGAGAATGAAAAGACTTAATGAAAATTTTTTATTTTTGGTGCTTGACGAGAGTTAGCCTCTCGCTCCTACGTATCTCCTGGTGCGATGGAGAATTCAAAGCTACGTAGTTCTTGTTTGTCCTAAAAAGGGTTTTTGTATTTTAATCTTTTTGGAGTTTTTCGCAAAGGGGTTGAGCGTTCGCAGTGACCAAACAACAATGGTTTAGAGTGGTCGCACTACTAACTCTTATGAAAATAAATTATCATTAACGACCAAACGGCAACGGCGCGAGTGATGATTAATGATAATCGGTTTTTATTTTGAGCATTGAAAAGGTTTTCGCAATTGAAGGAGAGCGTTTGTGAGGACCAAACAACAGCGGTTTAGAGTGGCCACACTACTAGCTCCCACAGGAATGAAATCATCGCCCACAATCAAACGGCAACGGCGCGAGTGATCATTAGTGATGATTAGTTTTGATTTCGACGTTTGGAAAGATTTGTTTTTTGAAAAGTGTTTTCGTTGATTTTAATTGGAGAGAACGTCGTGATGAAAGGAATTTGCAATTGGATTGATTTTTGTTCGGGGAAACATTTATCCATCATTTAAAAAAGGTTTGAGAAAAAATAAGTTCGTTTAGGGAAAAGAAAATTTATTATTTGGGAAAAAAAAAAGGGTTTTGTAAAAAAAAACGTTTATCTAGGGGAAAGAAATAAAATTTGAAAAGAGAAACAGGGGGTGAAATAGTAAAATGGGGGGTGCAAGTAGCAGGGAGGCTGTATTATTAAGATTGGGGTGTAAACAGTAGCCCATCATCCTTAGCGAGAAGGCCCACGTTTTTTAGTTTTCTGATGGGCTCAGGGGGGTGCGCGTAGTGAAATGCAGGGGGTGTGAACAGAAATCTGAAAAATAAAAAAAAAACGCGAAAAGACGATTCTGCCCCTGTTTTAATACTATAAAAGGCTAACTAAAAATAGAAAACCCTAATCTTGCTTTCCTCTTCTCCATGCGGCGCCGCGCTCCCCCCCCATTTCTAACCCTAAAAATTCCTTCTCCCTCTCTTTGCCTCCTCCGTCTCCTCTCATCCCCTCTCTTCTCTTTTCTCCACGGCCGTATCCCTCCTCTCACAAATCATCCAACCCATTTTTTCTCCCTCTCCTCACGCCGCGCTCGCCCCTCTCTCCTTCAAGCCTCGTTTTCGTTCTCCTTACCCACTGGACCCAATCTCGTTCTCCCTTCGCCTTACCACCGCCAACGGCGAGAAATGGGGGGTGACGGTTTGGCTCGCGATGTTGGCTTCGTGGTGGCGCTGTGGTGATTTCGTGGGTGGTGGCTGATCGTACTGTGGGTGGAGGAGTTGGTGACGGCGAAGGGGTATTCGGTGGTTGTTGGTTCGGTGGAGCGGTGGTGAGAGAAACGAAGGGTGGATCGGTTGCTGGGTGGTGATTGATGGGGCTGTGGTTGTTGGGCTGCGGTTGTGGGGGTGAGGTGGTGTACGGCGGCGGCGTGGTGTGGCTACGGTGGTGGCGATGAGAAACGCGAAGGTGGTTGAAGGTGACAGTGATGGTCGGATGTGGGTGAGATTCACGGTGGTCGTGACGGTGAGGCTATGGCGGTGACAGTTCGTAGAGGGAGGAGCGATGACGGACATTGATGTTTTTTTTGGACAGTGGTGGTGGTTGTAGCGTTTTCCGGCGAAGCTACGGCGGCGGCCACCATGGACGGTGGCCGGAGGTAAAGTCTGCCTTCCCTCTCTCTCTTCTTTTCTACTGGTTCTGATTTAATTTAGTTACCCCCTTTTTGGTCTTGCATTTAAATCTAAAAAGACTACATTTGAAAAGGAACTCAAATTTTTGTTCCTGAACATTTTCTCTGTTTCTAATCTCTTCCCTTAGTCTTCTTTCTTTTCATGTCTAAACTATATGTCCTTTTTTTATTTGGCTTTTGTTGTTTTGTTTTTTTGCTTATGGTTTGGCTAGTCCTATCTCTAAAAACTGAGTTGGGAATCACACATTTATAAAAACGGCACCAAGCAGAAACACTGAAGAGATAATAAAACTAATTTTACGACATGCTTCTGTTTTCTTCATTCACTTTCTTAGAGCCCCTTTTTGTGATTATATTTCTAACTAGTAGTGATTGTTACGGGACCAAACAAGCACGTAATAAAACATACATGTAGGGAAGCATTAAGTCAGTAAATAAGTAAAGAAAAACACAGTCTAAACATGCATTCCTATATTTCTCATAATCTATATAGAGAAAACACACCTCTATCTCCAAGTTTCCGCTTTAGCTCCTTTTGGTGATGAACAAACGATTTTCCAGTGTTTATCCTCAAGTGAAACTGAATTCTTATCTTGATTTCAAATTCTTTTGGTGGTGAATAACTTAATTGTTGTGTGTTTTTGTTGCTGTGTTTTCTGTGTGTGTCCCCTTTTCCTTGTGCTTGCTGTGTCTCTATTTATAATGGGTTTCTGTGGTGTAGGTGTGGGTGAGATGCAGCTGAGCAATACTCATGGGAGGCCATAAAGCATAACTGCATCTGGTGAGCATCAGAGGTGGAGCAGGGACTGCCAAGATGGTGAGATGTCTTTGCCAAAAATGATAAGAAACCAAAGAGACAAGGAGAAGGCAAGTTGAGCTTGGAGCTCAAAATGCATGCTGTTATCAGAACAACCAGCAAGACGTTGCTCTTCTGTTTTTTTGTTTGACTTCTTTTTGTTTATTTTTTTATGTTTTTTATGTGTAACAACAAAAAGGAAATAATGTAATTTTGTATTATTTTTTTAATAATAAAAAAAAAACAGATTTAAACAAGACATTATTTGACTATTTCTCCTATTTTTCCTCTTTATTGATGACTACTAATTAACCAAAACAAATGAGACCAATAACAATAACGCTAAACTACCAAAAACCTTCAAGCAAAACGCGCAATTCATTGATTCTCGTACAAGCACGCACTTGACTAGCAGTTTAATTTGCACTAATGAGGATGAATACGCACACTCAAATAAACACACGCGTCTGAAAGAGACACGCATCTAAACAAACACGCCCACTTAATTAGGAGTCACACGCACATGCGATTAGGACTGACATCACATACGATAAAGAAAAAGACTCGCAAACACGACAATAACGAAGCAGTATAAGATCATTAGAATGAGGCGCGTACGCAGTCAAGAATAATGCGCGTATACCTCGACCTATGCTTTGAGTTTCTTTCAACTGCCAGACAAAATACCGTTAGAACTTCGTGTTCATGGAAAGACAATTTTTATTTTATTTTTGATAAACTAGTCGGACAAAATTGGGGTATTACACTCGTTTCATCAGAGCAAGCAGCAGAAGCAGTGGGCTACAGACGATGTTACAGAACGAAAGAATGGGCATCCGTGTTGGTACGGGGAATCGTGGGTGACTGTCTAGTTTTTGGAGCCGATTCGACCATCGTGTCGTCGTGCAAATCGCAAAAGTTCACCTAGAGAGTTAGAAGTTAAGAAAACCTTCGGAAGAAGAAGTGTTAGTGTCCTAGACTTGTTAGGACTAGTAGGCACCGTGAAACCCGGATTGTTGTTTCGAACACTCTCAATTACTGAGGTGGGGTTTAGGGATTGTATTAGTATTACTCTCTAGTCAACCTACCCTGTGACTCGAGTTAACCCCAACTTATGATTCAGCCCTAATGAGATCCTTTCGGATAGTCATGATTCTAGATCATGTTCCTTTTCCTCAGAAACACCTTCCCCAACGCCATGAAACCGAACTAGTGAGATATAATTGTATATACGATTTCGACAAATAGTACCGCCCAATGTCTAATAGATTAGTTTCCTTGTCAAAATTTCTAAGTAGGGTTCCTATCAAAAAGGGGCTAATATTTTTATGTCAAAAGAAGTAACCATATTACGACCCTCCGATTAGGAGCATGTCAGTTTCTCTGTGAGAAATTTTCGCTAGTCTTCCAACTTGTTTCGTTCATAACTTTTGATCCAGAACTCCGATTTGGGTGTTCTTGGATACGTTGGAAAACTAACGAAAATATCTACACCTGTAAGTAGATTTTGGACTATGTTTATATCTAGATTCCAAAAACTACTCTTACTCTCATGGTTGTCAAACTCGAGAGTCTACATAGACTCGTGAGGGGACCGCAGACTCGACTCGTAGACTCGTAAGAGTTTATGAACAAAAAAAATCGGTAAAATAATTACTGTAATGTCAAACAATATCAAACTATCAATAACAATGAAGACATTTCATCAATACATAAATATGGACTTACTATGTCATTATATGCCACAAGATGATTTGAAATACTTAAGCATGTACAAAGATAATGATAATAATTAATAATACACTTGATTCAGTAGCTTTAGAACATTAATACTAATTCAAAGAGCAATAACACAGTAGCTTTAGAGTAATAACACTAATCCAGCAATAATAGTACTTGATTCAAAGAGCAATAAGACTATCATTTTACTAATTCTAATTCAGCAATAATACAATAAAAAGTTTTTTTTTTAATCAAACAGGCAGTCAGCCCGAATTTATTAATAAAATAAAGAGAGATATAAAAAGCACAAGGGGGGACTAGACCAAAACCCTTGGTAATAAGGACAATAATAGAATGCCCAACAAGGCCTCTAAAATAAACAACCATAGAACTCTAATGGAAGAAATTCTAAGGCGAACAGAAAACCCGAAAGGAGGCAGGGCAACACCTGAGAGTCCCCACACAACCTCCACCCACCACCTCCTGAACTCACACTCCAAACCACAACAGCCTGCATCACCTCGCTATCCTCACATTAAGCACATCACAAAGTATCGAGGTTAGAGGTGGAGGCCCGGAGACGATTGGGAGGGGGCAAAGAAGCAGAAGGCAAAGGGGGAGGAGCCCGGCGATCTGCAAACTGCAATCTGGCGTCCGACAAGGTACAAACTATCGAATCAGCACCCACCGACAGCACACCCCCAGACATCCGGCGCCGTGACTCCAACCACCATCGCGAAGTCGTGCTACCGGCCAACACCGCGACAACACCTAGCTTGATCGAGGTAGCCGAGCCACCAACCACCACCGCGGCCTTGCGCCCCCGGCCAACACCGTGGCACAATCAAGCAAAACCGCGAGCGACAGGGAGAAGTGCCCACGACAAACGGAGAGGAAGCGTGACTGCGGTCCAAAGTCCGAAACGACAGCCACCATTGCGAACATCAGACAAACCACCGTGAACCACCGCGAAACACCGCAAAAACACCGCATCCGAAACAACCCATGCGCGAACAGAGCCACAAACCACCGCGAACAGAAGCACTCCATAGTACCTCCAAAAGCGCGCAGATCAACCAACAGGGAGATCTGACCAGCAACGCCTCGGGGGAGAGGCCGTGGACGTCACAAAGGAGATCAGATCCGATGAAAGGGAGCCCCCAACGGCGGTTCCAACCCAAGCAGCGCCCAACCCATTTTTATTAATTTACAGCCACCGGAACAACCGAAGTCGAACACGAAACGGCGACGGCGCAAGAACTTCTCCAGATCCAGATCACGAAGAGATCCAAATCGCTTAACAACATATTCAACAGATCCAAAAGAAGCGCAGATCAGAGGAGAAGGAGCACTAAGTGAAAACACATTTAAATGATTTTAATTTATTGTGTGTTTTTGTATTAAAAGTTGTTGAAAACACATTTAAATGTATTTTTTATATGCTACTGACAATATATGATTGTATTATATATTTATTTTATTTTTATAAATATTAATATTTTAGATGTTATTAATTTACAAATTATTTTGGGTTATGGAGGTGTTAAAATGATATCTATATTTAAAATGGGCTTTAAAAATGAAAAAAAACTGATTTTGGGCTTGTTTACTCGCATACACCCCTGCTTTGCTGATTACACCCTTGATTGTGGTAGATTCGATAGAATCGCTTCAGACTCGCGAGTCTATCCGAGTCTACCCGAGTCTATCCAAGTTTACCAAAATTGTGATTCTACATGAAATTTGACTCGTTTTGGGGGAGTAAACTCGTAGACTCGTACGTGTTGACTCGCGAGTTTGACAACCATATATGCTTACTCTATCCCAAGCCCTTAAACTCTAAGTGCTCGTAGAATATAAACCCTAGATTGGCATAAGAAGTAGGCCGGGGATTCCCAACGATTAAGACTAAGTATTTAGATCCAAGTTTAGAGTAATACCTTTCAGAATGGCTATTATTAGTTATAACTCTCCTTACGAGGTTTCAGGGTTAGTAAAAGTCCTATACGATTAGGCATCCAGTTCGTATGACGAAAAAGGGGAAAGTTCAGTTTACCTAAGTGTTAAATGTTTTTGCTGTTCTATGGGTAGGACAAGTTTCCGGATTTTATTGATTACGATAGTTGTAATAATTTTGTTTGTATTGTTTATGGAATTTGGAAAGATGGAGGGCCAAAGGAAAAAATAGTTTAGAATTCGTTTTCTGAATCAGTATTGGAAGCACTACCCATGCGCCCATTTGATTCTTTAAAAGAATCCTTCTATTTTCTCATTTCTGTGATGCTACAACTATCCCAATTCCATACCTAATCCAAATGTAAATGTATACACCTAGATTAGTCAACGATCTATTATGATAAGTCAAAGTTTATAGGTTTCTAGTGAGCCCTACTTTTCTAGGGAAGCCGCAATGCCTCAAAATAAGATCCCTATTGTTTAGAGCTTCTCATACCTTAGTATTTGAGTAGTGGAGCCCCCCCCCCCCCCAAGATAACGATTAGTCCGAAGGAACAATGATAAAGTTTCAGGAAAGTTCTGACAAAAAGAATAGTTCGGTCTTATAGGATTTCATCTGGCTAATAGTTTCCCGAAGAGTCCTCGCACTGGAGTAAAATCGAGATTTTTATTGTGGTTGAGTTTAAAGCTCAACTCACAAGGTATGGAGACACACCCCTACTAGTATTTTGGGTTTAGTTGATAGAATCGACTCTGATAGGTATATGGAAAATTGTTTTATACTCAAAGGTTTCAAATAAAGTTTTACAAAAACCCTATCATTTTGTGAGTCATTTGAGAATAGTGATTGTTCCCTAGTATAACCCAATGTACTAGAGGTATCTTCAAGAGAACCGAAAGGTAATGTTTCAATTTTTGCTATCCGTTACGGATGGAATTTGGGACGAGTGTGCTAGTGCATTGACTAGTAAGGAAAAGCAGAGGTCTTAAGCAGTGATTGGGCAATAATCCATAAGCCATGATGCCTACCCAAGTTTCCACTATGGTGGTAAGGTTTTATTTGTTAACCTATCGTTTGTGAAGGTTAACAATAGTTTGTGTTAACTCAAATCAGTTGACAAGTCACAGCGAGGTCTCTATCCTCAAGAGTTGTCTCAAACCCTTAGCAAGGGAGTATTGAATATTAATGCTTTTAGCATTAGATGAGTAGTTCTTATATTCATAGGAACTTGTTGGACATTGTGTTCTAGTTATGTGAAGTCCACTATCTCATGAGTATTGTACGTTGTTAATTTTTTTGTGTTGCACTATTCAATGGGATAGGTGAATTCATTACCTTGCCATGTGCCTTTAGGAAATTGCATGCTAAGGAGTGAGTTTTTAGTAAATTAACTGAATTGAGTGTAACTGAACTGTCTGTTGTACTTGATTGAGAAATGGCTATGAGTGTGAATACATGATTGAACTATAGTTGGATAATGCACGAGTCCTTGATAGTGGGAACATTAATGAAGTGTTGAATTGATTGTATTTTGAGTCGTTGTTTATCCCAAGTTCAACACATATTGTGTTAGGATTGAGTTAACGACCACCGGGATAATTTTTAAAATATAATTGTTTGAAAAGTTGCGAATGGATTTCCACAAAGTTAGAATAAGCCTCCCATCCCATATTCTATTAAATTTTAGTGATGGTTAGGTGTACTTGTTGTATTCACAACTAGTTTTATTTTTCCCTTACCTTCCTTCACGCTTTTTAGATTGGAAGTTTATTAAAGGATTCTTGTTATGCACAGAATGAGATGTCTCAAAATTTTCTTTTTTTTTTCGGTGGTCTTTAATTAGACTGATTTTCTTCAAGTCAAATGGATTGAAGTGGTTATTTTACTACAAATCTAAAGTTTTAAGTTGAGTAAAGCTACATAAGAAACTCTTCTGCACATCCTTTTAAACTAAGGATTAATCCACTTTAAGTTAATTAAATTTCCCCCTTTTGGAGATTTTGGAAAGAGGATTATTTCATTATACATAGCTCCATTGATAAGTTTTGAATATGTTAAATTGGGAATGGATTTCAAGTCGACAAGTTTGTTTTCTTAATTAAGACCCTTCGGGAGAGTGTTTATTCTCGATTAGCAAATCGGTAAGACTTGAACAAATTTTAGAGGACAAAAAGTTTTCAAGTTGGGGTGAATTGTAACATCCCCAAAGTGGTTATGCTAGTTGTTTCAATTAGTGAATAAGTTAATTAATTGTTGCTAATTGAATTTGGATAATTGTGTTGGAGTCAATAATTGATGATTTTAAATTGCCTGAATAAAAGAAATACTTTGATGCTTGTGTGCTAGCTAGTTTGGGTACTTTAATTTGGGTAGTGTATTTGAAGAGAGATGAGGTGCATTTAGCGTAAGGGTAAAAATAGGAAATCTCTTTTTAAAACACATTCAGCTGCACAACCATAACCCCACACTCATTATTGTCACTCATTCTCACAAACACATTCCTCACTTTTCTAAAAAGAACAAAACATTCCTAGAGAGAGAGAGAGGGAGCTATGAAGGAGAGAAAAGAAGAGGAGAGTTTCAAACCCTCACTTCCCCCCATGGATCGAAATGAAATCTACCCATTTATTCACTCCCACTTTTCAGTTTAAAGAAAGAAAAAGGTAGAGTGAGGAGAAGGAGAGAGAGAGCTCGCGAAGAGAAGAAGAATGAGAGGCTAACCCACCAAAAGTGGAAACCATTTCCAATCTTCAAATCAGTTCAAGTTCTTGTGAATAATCATCCTCCTTTTCTCCACACTCATTACAAGCTTAGTATCAAGATAGAGAGTTCAACCTTTGGTCTTTCCCTTTCTTGTTCTCTCAAACCATTTTGGGGTTTGTTGACTCACAATCATATGATGTAAGTTATGTATTTTTAGGACCAATTGTGCAGGTTTTTCATTGTATCACGGTCATTATCTGGGGATTTAGCCTAGTTGTAGATAATTGTAGTAGGAAGTTCATTTGTAAGTAACTCCTTCACTTTCGGAGCTAAATGAGACTTGAAGACCTCTAAATTGGTTGTGGCATCATTCGGCGAACCAGACACTTGCCCGGATATGCAGCAAAATGGAGGGATTTGATTTCTGTTCAATATCGCGTCGCGACCAGGAGGGTTCGCGACGCGACCAGGAGGAATTTTGCGAGCCAGAACTTTCTGTTTTTTTTCACGTCGCGACCAGGAGGGTTCGCGACGCGACCTGGAGCAGTTTCGCGATGCCTGATGTTTCTGTCTTTTGTCGCGACGCGACGGACACGGGCCGCGTCGCGATGGTGCGTGAAAATTAGGGTTTTTAAAGCAGTTTCAGCAATTTTTCAAGGGGTTCGTTTTTGGGAATTGGAGCCACACTTTGGAGCAGCTGGAGGGTGCGATTTTGGGGCCTTCTCACCACTTGGGAACAAGGGATTGAAGGTTCTAATGTCTTCCTTTATGTTTGTTTTCTATTTTATGTTGGTTTCTACTCTTAAGATGAATTGTAACTAATTTGCTTAGATTAGGGAGAGATGAATCTCCCAACCCTATCATGTGAACCATTGCTCTAGTCAATTCAGTTGTTATTCGAGTTGCTTTGTCTAATTACCTATGTTCTTAATGCTTTTCAATTACATATGATAATTGTGATGATCCAGGCTAGTGATTTCATAGGAATATGAATTAGTAGCTGGAAATTGGGTAGTTAGGTCACATGCTAGTAATCATCATAGGAATATATGGTAGTTTATGTGAATTCATTAAAATTCTTAATCTTAATGCGTTACCCTCTGGCATGACTCACCTAAGGAATTAGGGTAACTCTTAGGGTAATAGGGGTCTTGAGGCAAGGAATTGCCCTTGACCTTAATTAGTGAATTGAATCTAGAAATTGAATAATTAACTCGAATTGGCTAAGGTTCATGTGATAGGCGAGGTGAGAGGATTCGATCCCTAGTCGTCTTTCTCGTATTCTTAAATCACGTTTGTGTACTGTTACTATTACTCAAATTACCAAATCTCTACAATCTAAGAATTTACAATTTTGCTATTGTTGTCAACGCGCAATTCCTGTGGAATCGACCGGTTACTTACCGTATTTTATAACTTGCAACGACAATTGGTACACTTGCCAAAAGTCTTAACAAGTTTTTGGCGCCGTTGCCGGGGATTGATGACTTTGTTGTCGACAAGGCAAACGAGTTGATTCTAGATTCTTAGTTTTTGATTGTTTGTTTGTTACTTAAATTTTGCTACTTGTTGGTTCCTTGAATTTGTTGACGTTTGCTTCAGTGTTTCAGAGATTTGTGCATGCGGAGCAAGGGTCCACAAGAACTCTTGTTTGACCCGGAAATTGAAAAACTAGCAAAGGCAAATCGAAGAAAGGCTAAGCTCACCAAGCAACAAGCAAGGGAATTGTCACAGGTACAATCAACTTCTACCTCGGTACCGGAAGAATTTTCGAGTGAGGAGGAAGAGATGGCTGAACCTCCACCCCGACGTACTCTAGGTGACTTCGGGCGAAGAAATCAAGGTGCCCAAGCATTAGCATTTCAACCAGTGGGCGTGGCCCAGTTTGACATCAAATCTTCTGTGCTCACAGCCTTGAAATCAGAGCAATTTTCTGGGTCGGATGCCGAAGACCCTAATCAGCACTTGTTCCAATTCTACGAGATATGTGGGACTACACACCCTGAGAGAGTAACCGATAGTGCAAAGAAGGTCCGACTGTTCCCTTTCACTCTTACAGGGAGGGCGAAGGATTGGTTGAACACTCTCCCAGGGACAATCAACACTTGGAATGACCTTGAGAACAAGTTCTTGGAGAGGTTCTTCCCAATCTCCAAATTCATAAGGAAAAGAGCTGATATCTCCAATTTTACACAGGGAGAGTCCGAATCGTTGTATGATTCTTAGGAACGATTCAAACTACTACTCAAGAAATGTCCCGGCCATGGCATAGAAGATTTCCTCCAGTTACAAACCTTTTGCCATGGGCTGAGACCACAAATAAGAATGATGTTGGACGCCTCAGCTGGAGGATCCCTAGGTACCAAGACTTGGGAAGAAGCCAAGCAGTTGGTTGAAGACATGGCTTCCAATGAGTACAGGATCCAAAATGATAGGGGGGCTGTAGGAAAGAAAGGCGTGCTGGAGCTTGATTCAAACAGCGCGGTGTTAGCCCAACAGAAACTAATGACCATGCAAATCGAGGCTCTCACTAAGCAATTAGCGGCAGCGTGTGAAGTAGGATCCAAAGCTCCAGCAACAGTACAAGCAGTGCAAGCAGGCGGGTGCAATTATTGTGGTAGGGATTCCCACGAAGGTGATTGTGCAGCTTATGGAGAAGCATTGGAACAGGCCAACTATATGGGAAACTTCCAAAGACAAGGCGGGAATCCATTTTCTAACACCTACAATCCAGGGTGGAAGAATCATCCCAACTTTTCTTGGAAGAATAATAATGAAGGCACGAGTTCCAACTAACAACAGTCTCAGGCACCTGCCAATCAACAACAGAAACCACTTTCTCGGTTAGAGGATGCATTGACACAGTTTATGCAGATGACCAAAAATACCTTCCAAGCTCAAGAGCAGGTAATGAAAAACATGGAGAAAAACCATGAAGCATCAATGAAAAATTTGGAGGTACAGATTGGTCAGTTATCGAAGCAACTCGCGGAGACATCCAAAAGTGGTTTCCCTGCCAACACTGTGGACAACCCGAGAAATGAGAATTGCAATGCCATCCATCTGAGAAGTGGTAAGGAGTTGGAACCGTCTGAAGTAACCAAGCCCCGGGAAAAGAAAGCAAATGAAGAGAGTGAGGGAGCGTGGAAAGACAACCCCCAAGTGGAACCCAAAGAAACCCCATCGTACATGAAACTGCCCTATCCTCAGGTAAGCAAGAAAACTCAGAAGGATGAGCAGTTCTCCAAATTCATGGAGATGTTCAGAAGCCTCCAGATCAATATACCTTTTGCTGACGCCCTGGAAAAGATGCCGGTCTATGCGAAGTTCATGAAACAGTTATTGACCAAAAAGAAAAGGTTGAAGGAGAATGAAACGGTAGCGTTAACAGAGGAGTGCAGTGCTATCATTCAAAACAAAATACCCCCTAAGCTGAAGGATCCAGGAAGTTTCACCATTCCTTGTGCAATTGGTGATGTCACTATAGATAAGGCACTCTGTGACTTGGGGGCAAGCATAAACCTAATGCCCTTGGGAATGTGGAAAAAGCTTGGGGGAGGTGAAGTCAAATCGACTCACATAACCTTGCAACTGGCAGATAGGTCAATAAGGTATCCGTATGGTATTGTGGAGGATGTCCTGGTAAAGGTGGGAAAATTCCTCTTCCCGGTAGATTTTGTGATTCTGCAGTTGGATGGTGACACTGAGGTCAAGAGTTCAATGGATGGGGAAAATGACATCCCCTTCATCTTGGGAAGACCTTTCCTAGCCACCAGTAGAGCTGTCATAGATGTGGCAGATGGGACTGTGAAGCTGAGAGTGCAAGATGAAGAGGTAACCCTAAAAGTGATCAAGGCAGCAAGAAAGGATGAGGAAAAGGAATGGTGCTATAGTGTTAAGGAACCCAACCTCAAAGCCAAAAACAGAATGAACAATCACTCGCCACCAGATAAGTCCTCTAGCGAGTGGGTGGATCTTAAAGAAGTGGTGGGTGAGCCTAGTTGGAAATTTAACGGAGAAGGTCCTGAAGGAGCAGTGAATGGGGCACTTAAGAGGCCAAAGGCTTCACCTGGGCCAATGTGAGACATCTTCTGAACCGTCAAGCTAGTGACGTTAAAGAAGCGCTGAGTGGGAGGCAACCCACTGAGGTACCAAGTCTTTAATTCAATTTCAATTTAAGTCTTAATTCACTTTATGTTACTGTTAGTCGTAGGCATGAGAAGAAAATTTTTGTGTCCGGTCATGTTCGTGTCGCGAAAGGGAAGTCAATTCAAAGAAAATGTTTCTGGGTTATTTCGCGTCGCGAACAAGTGATCTCGCGTCGCGATGGGTCGAATTTTTCTGAGTAAAAAGTTTCTGTTTTATTTCGCGTCGCGAGATTAGACGCGTCGCGTCGCGACGTTTCAAATTTTTTGAAAATAAACGGTTTCTGTGTAATCTCGCGACGCGAAGCACGCGGGCCGCGTCGCGATGCAACATCTTTTAGCCCAGAAACTGGACAGTCCGAACACATATCAGTTTTCTTCAAATTTTGCCTTAGTTTCTTCTCTGGTGAGCCACTTCCCCCAATTCCCCCATTACTATTTTGCTCTTATTTGGTGGTGAATTTGCACACTTTCACACGGGTTCTCCCTTTTCTCCATCTCCAGGTAACATTTCCATCCATCTCCATCTTTAAAGTTGAAATTTTCTTCTTTAGTTTTCAGTGACTTAGGGGGAACGAATTGCGAGTTTGGGGTTGAATTAGGAGCTGGATTGTTGTCCCCCACCCCTCTACATTGCATGCTTGCTGTTAATTCTGAATTAAGAGGCTTGTTAAATCGAATTGTGGTTGGATTATTTTGTATTTTTAATTGTATACGAAGTATTTGTTATAATGCCTCAATGAAGTTTTTGGTGTTCACCAAGTGTTTGTGAAATTGCTCCAATGAGTTTTGGCTAAGCAACTCTATTGTTTGTGGAAATGTCTAAGTAAAGTCTGTTTTGGGGTTGCTGGCCTGTTTCTAATTTTGAACATATTCACAACCTTAGGGTAGATGACTTTGAGTCTAGAAACTATGTTTTGGCTGTTGATTATTTTTCTCTGCTGGAGTGGGGCCCACACCCGGGACCCGCCGAGAACTAACCATTTGGACTGGGTTCTGGTTATTTGCTTGCAGGAAATTCTTTTTAAACAGGTGTTCCCATGGACAAAAGAACAAAGACTGGCACATCTAGGAAGAGGAGGGGGGCCTCTCCATCAGAGGTTGACAGATTCAGGTCCCCCGTACACGAGGAGAGGTACCACCAAGTGGTCAAGGGTAAAAAGATTAATCCAGAAAGGGCTT
The DNA here is from genome assembly GCA_039519185.1 of Astragalus membranaceus. Taxonomy (NCBI): domain Eukaryota; kingdom Viridiplantae; phylum Streptophyta; class Magnoliopsida; order Fabales; family Fabaceae; genus Astragalus; species Astragalus membranaceus. The sequence goes on from CM076851.1 coordinate 119,285,862, forward strand.
TCAATCTCAGCACGGGGGAATTCCCCATCATTACCTCCACTCTCCGGGAATTGGGTTGGCTCTCGCTCAACTCAATGATCAAACAAGCTAACCAAAGCCTGGTGAGAGAGTTTTATGCAAATGCCTATGGGGAGGAAAACAATAGAGTTTCAGTGGTGAGGGGAAGAGAGGTGTCCTACTCTCCTGATACCATCAACAGTCTCCTCGGGCTTCCTACTACTGCTGATTGCGCCATGATGGATGCCTGGGACAGCAAGGGGGAGCACGATTATGAGGGTTTGCTGAGGGAGTTGTGTCGTCAAGGAGCGACATGGGACAAACATCTTATCGGTCCGATTGGACAAGACTTTCCCCGCCGTTTTTGCAACATGGCTCTGAAGGCAATTCCTAAGGCTTGGAACAATTTCTTTAATCAGACTATCATTTCATGCTCCAACTCCACTGATGTCAAGACAAAGGTAGCCATGGGACTATAAGCTATCATGAGAGGCCAGAGGGTCAATCTGGGGAGAGCCATTTCAGCGAGCATTGCAGAGATTGCCAGATGTCCTAGGGCTAGATTGGGGCACTGTTCTATCATCCATGCGTTATGTAGACAGCAGGGCTGCCCGGAGTACCCAGATGATCTTCTAACTGACCCCAGGGAGGGTATCACAGCAGCATGGATCTTGAAGCAGCCCGAGGGGCCCATAGATGGAGCAGCACCACAGCAGCCAGCACCTCCAGCACCGCAGCAGCCAGCAGGCCCATCTTACCGGGAGCAGTTTCAGACCGACTCCTCTTTTCAGTATGACCTCCTCATGGCCAGCTGGTGCGGGTCGTCTCTGTCATTGCAGCAGCAGGGCATAGATACTTCACATCTGGCATCATACAGAGTCCACCGTGCTGCTGAGGAGTATATGGCCGAGAACAGAGCAGCCGCCGCTTCATCTTCATCAGTACCCCATGCAGAGCAGCAGCAGGTTCCCCAGGATCCACTTCTTTCAGGGGATGAGTATTTGGAGGAGCACATTTCATTTCCTTGAGCAGGAGGCTCAATTTATTTTACTGTTTTATTCAGACATTTTTACTCGCACTTTTGGTTGTATTTTGCCCTATTTTGGCTTTATTTCGCACTTTGGTCTGTACTTATTACTATAACTTACTCTGTGATATTGGGACACCACTGCCTTATATTTTGTTTTTGTTTTGTTAAAGCAGCGTCAATGGTGATGATGTGTGGCTTTTGGGGTCGCATGTTTGCATTTTCCTTTTGACACTCGCACTTCAAGTTTTATCATCAAGTAATGGCAGGGGTCATGACAAACGTTGCGGAAGTTCTTTATCATCTGTGAGCAGCATCTCTCAAGTTCCATCTCTATGATCCCAACTGTGAGGTTTGAGCCTAAACACGTTCTTATATATATTGCGTGTATTCCTTGCCTGCATTAGTCTGCAGAACTTGACATTGTGCTTAATTGTTTTTTGCATTTGATTTTCATACACACTGAGGCATTTCTTTTGGCACCCCTGAGCCTTTCAAACCACACCTAATTAATGTTTATCCTCTGCTAGCCCCTCTGAGCCTATTGTTAAAAATTGTATGCTGTTTCTCTGACAATCATAGCCTAGTTAATTCTTAACTTGGAGTTAGGTAACAAAAGCTGTGAGAGTGGGGAAATTTTTAAGTTTGGGGTTGCTCGTGGAATAGCAACAATATAAGTTTGGGGTGGTATACAAGAGAAGGAACAAGAAAAGAAAGAACGAAAAAATATATATATGTATATATATATATATACATATCAAAAAAAAAAGAGAAAAATAAATAAATTAAATCCTTCTCTTGTTTTGTTAAATACTTTGGGAAAATGGGTGAGTATTGCGTGAAATTGACAAAAAGAGAGGTAGGCCTAACTCCAAGTGCAACCTACTTATCCAAATGTATCCACCTTTACCTAAGCCCCGCTATAACCTTTAAAGTCCTCAAAATGTGTGTATGCATTTCATTTGTCTAGAATGATATAGAACTCTGTCAAGCCTATGAAACGATGATGCAGGCACTGTGAATTGAGTGAATACCCGAAACACCTCAAGAGTGAAACACTGGTGAGATGTGCGTACAGAGAAAACTTGAGAATGCGGCCTGCTTATGATTCGGTATTTCCAATTCAGTTGTCCTGCCACTGTATTAGATTGATGATGATAGTTGATGTGCTGATGTGTTTAAGGTTGATGTATTATATGTAACAGCTAAATAGAAAAACAGCCACAGTCTGAATTGATTGTTTGCTTGAGGACAAGCAAAAGTTTAAGTTTGGGGTTGTTTTGACTCTCAATCATATGATGTAAGTTATGTATTTTTAGGACCAATTGTGCAGGTTTTTCATTGTATCACAGTCATTATCTGGGGATTTAGCCTAGTTGTAGATAATTGTAGTAGGAAGTTCATTTGTAAGTAATTCCTTCACTTTCGGAGCTAAATGAGACTTGAAGACCTCTAAATTGGTTGTGGCATCATTCGGCGAACCAGACACTTGCCCGGATATGCAGCAAAATGGAGGAATTTGATTTCTGTTCAATATCGCGTCGCGACCAGGAGGAATTTTGCAAGCCAGAACTTTCTGTTTTTTTTCACGTCGCGACCAGGAGGGTTCGCGACGCGACCTGGAGCAGTTTCGCGATGCCTGATGTTTCTGTCTTTTGTCGCGACGCGACGGACACGGGCCGCGTCGCGATGGTGCGTGAAAATTAGGGTTTTTAAAGCAGTTTCAGCAATTTTTCAAGGGGTTCGTTTTTGGGAATTGGAGCCACACTTTGGAGCAGCTGGAGGGTGCGATTTTGGGGCCTTCTCACCACTTGGGAACAAGGGATTGAAGGTTCTAATGTCTTCCTTTATGTTTGTTTTCTATTTTATGTTGGTTTCTACTCTTAGGATGAATTGTAACTAATTTGCTTAGATTAGGGAGAGATGAATCTCCCAACCCTATCATGTGAACCATTGCTCTAGTCAATTCAGTTGTTATTCGAGTTGCTTTGTCTAATTACCTATGTTCTTAATGCTTTTCAATTACATATGATAATTGTGATGATCCAGGCTAGTGATTGCATAGGAATATGAATTAGTAGCTGGAAATTGGGTAGTTAGGTCACATGCTAGTAATCATCATAGGAATATATGGTAGCTTATGTGAATTCATTAAAATTCTTAATCTTAATGCGTTACCCTCTGGCATGACTCACCTAAGGAATTAGGGTAACTCTTAGGGTAATAGGGGTCTTGAGGCAAGGAATTGCCCTTGACCTTAATTAGTGAATTGAATCTAGAAATTGAATAATTAACTCGAATTGGCTAAGGTTCATGTGATAGGCGAGGTGAGAGGATTCGATCCCTAGTCGTCTTTCTCGTATTCTTAAATCACGTTTGTGTACTGTTACTATTACTCAAATTACCAAATTTCTACAATCTAAGAATTTACAATTTTGCTATTGTTGTCAACGCGCAACCCCTGTGGAATCGACCGGTTACTTACCGTATTTTATAACTTGCAACGACAATTGGTACACTTGCCAAAAGTCTTAACAGGGTTGCATGTGAGCTAGGAGGCATGATTTGAATAAAGTTGGGCTTGCATGTGCATTTGGTGGCTCGGATTGAGTACAAAACAAAGGCATTTCGAATTTAAGAGTCAAAGGAGTGCATTGGAGTTTGGGATTTCGAGTGGAAGCATTAGAGTTTTGGGTTGGTGTGCTTAGGAGCTTGCTTTGTGCTCAAAGTTCAACTTGCTTGTTTAATTGTTGATGTTCAACGATTTGAGGTGAGTTATTCATCCTTAGGATTTGTATGTTGTTATGAGTGAATGTTTGGCTTTTCAGAAAATCAAGTGATGCATGTGGTTTTAAGTGATTGAATGATTGTGTGAATGGTTGGAAGCTTAATGTGCTGAAATTGGAGTGTTGAATTGTCTTGCATGATGATTAGAATGTTCATTATGTATTGATGTTGAGTGACTTTAAAATGTGTCGTTTGATAACCTTATGTTGCTGTAATTGACTGGTATTGAGTTCAGAGTGGAATGGGTTAAGCTTAGGAATCAACGGAATGGTCAATTTTCGAAAAAAAGAGTTTTGGGTGGCCTGATGGAGGAGCCCGGTCTATGCGCCCTTAGGCCCGGACCGTGCGCAAGTTTCTGCACCTCCTCTTAGTATGTTTGCAAACATGCCCGGTCCGTGCGCCTTCAGTCCCAGTCCGTGCCGATCCTCCTGTCACCCAATTTTAAAACCTTCAAATACCATCCCTTTTGATTCCAATCTTTCCCCATTCCTTTTCTTAACCCTTACAATGATAATTGAACAAAGTTGAGTTAAAAATCAAGTATAATTATGATGCAACATAAGTAACTTTAAGTTAGGGTTTATAAAGGAACCGAGTATTGTTGTATCGAGTGATAAAACGACCTAAGTGTCAAGTAAAAGCATAAAGCACCAAGGGGATGACGATCCCAAGCTAATAGCATACTAGGGGAGGGAAGTTATGAGCCCAGAACCTAGGACCAAAATAAGTTGACTGGGTAATAGCTATTATCGGGTGGGTTCACCGGGGGAACCGTGCAGTGGTTGTCCGGTGTTGTGCTAGAGAAAAGAGAAAAGATAAGTAAAACACCGAGAGATTCAGAGTGAGGGGTCCCGGAAGAACTCATTGAGATTGTAAATCTCACTGTATATGTTGTGGTATTTTACAGATGAGCAGGGCACGATCAAGCAAATAGAGAAGTAGTAGGTGCTGAACCGGGCTACAAGAGTTTGAAGGATCCTAAGAGATCGAGTTTACATTTGCTTAGTCTTCCCTAGTTTTTGTAATATGTAATATTACGAGATTTTCATATTGATTGTATAATTTAAGTTATTTTATTTAGCAAACCGTACTTTCGGAGTTGAACAAGTTTTGAATAATGACTCATGTTTAACTGTTTTCAGTTATGTCATTAAGTACTCATTTCGGTATTTATACCTCATCGAGTAAGAGTAGGATGGTTTCTTCCATTCCATCAAGTACGGTAATGTTCAATTCCTTAAGTAGGTTCGCAACTCTGATTTATATTGAAATGGTTAACATTTTAAGTTTATGACATCTAAATTTAAGGATGTTACACTAAGTCTAGTCATTGCCTTTTCTACGAGTGGTGTGTGGACTCCCTGGATTGTATTTCCACAAATATGCCATTTATTAGTCATTTTGGTCCTCAAAATTTCTTTTTTTTTTGGTAAACCAAGGTATCTTCCACGACGACTGTGGAGACTAGTTTTTCGAGGTATCAGAGATTTATTTAAGGGGTTGACCTATCCCAACAAATGTATTTCCATAGGCACCGGCCAGGGATCGAACCCAGGACCAAATGGTTAAGGGACCCAAGTATCTACCTCTTGTGCCACATTATGTTGGTGTACTCAAAATATTTTACTTGAAGAGGGTTTTGGCTCAAAAACTTTTAAACGCTCTTTTCCTTATATTTCCTTACAAAAATTATTTGTATTTAATCAAATCATGGATTTAAATATTTTTCAGTAATTAACTATTTAATATAATGAAAATAATATTATTTAATTTCTGTAATGAATATTAAATATAACACGATATTCCTAAATAATGACTAAAATGAACAAAATCATTTTTAGTGGTGGTGTTGAGGATTTTGCTCAAATGTTGTATCAAGTTAAATTTATTTCTTGGGGGTGGTTTATCAAGTTAAGTTTCACTAGCTGGTGTATTAGCCCTTTGGCTTGTTTTGAATTTGTTTCTTGATTGTTCCATGGGTTGAGGTACCCCTGTAACCACTTTAATCAAATTTGACTTATAAAAAAAACTTCATTTTACACTATGTAGTTAACTGTACAATTTGTTGGAAGTTGTATCTATATGCATAATTATTCACTCAACGCATACATGAAGGTCAAATAGCTCAAATAGTTTGGAGGTATGCAGGAGTATAAAATGTTGATCTGTAAAAAGATGCAAGTAGGAAAATATAGGACTGTCTTAAACAGTTTAGAGGTCCGGTTCAAATCTTAAAAATGAGGTCCTTAGTTGAACCATATTTTTATCAAATTGGCCCCCATAAATTACTCCTTTTTTTAAGATAAATTATAATCCACATAAGAAATTGATCAACAGTTTATCTTCTTAGAAAAAAATAGTTTTTACGAAGACATACAATTAACAAGCAGTGGAGACCTCGACCCCAACAATATTTTTGTTTTATCTATTGGTATTAGATATATATTTTTGTATTATTTATATAGTGTGTGTCTATATATATATACACACACACTGGCCCTATTACCCGTGCGATGCACGGGGTCGGCTAAATCTTGTTTGTGTAAAATATAGTCTTTTTTAGTTTGGATCATTGCTGGCTACCCATAGAGTGTCACAACGCTTTCAACTAAAGACTAATATCTACTAATTCTTAAGAGCAAATTTCTAACTGGCCAACATTGAGTTTGTCCACTGCGAGAATCAAACCCGAGAGCACCGGGTGACCGTCGTATCCCAGGGTAGCTTATGCCACTGGGTCAACGGTGTTGGTTTGTAAAATATATTGTCTAATAACTGTGAATAAAAGTTAAATTATAACTATAGATTAAAAAATTAAAATGAAACATTAACAAAGGTATTGAAATTGAACATCCATAGATAATAAGAATAAACAGTCTAAAAAATTTTAATAACATAATATGCATTCATAAAATATAAATATAAAAATTTAACCCATAATTAGAAAGAAAGGAAGACAACACAATTAGGAAGAGAAACAGGTGGGTATCATGCAGGGTTGGATGAAAACCCACAATAAAATAGGAACAACTATACAAAGTTGATAGAAGATGATGTGGGTTCTATTGTAAATGTGGCTGAAGTTCTCGTGGGAGTCAATGCTGCAAAGCGATACTCGAATATAATAGAAAGATAAAAATATAATACCAATTTAAGTATATTTCTAATACCTGTTGGTGGAAAATGACCAAAATAAAGAAGATAACACAAATCAAAAGTGAAACTCATGGGTATCATGCGGTGTTGGATGAAAACAACCAATAAAATAGAAGCACCTATAGAAAGTTGAAAGAATATGATTAGGGAGGTTCTACTGTAAATGTGGCTGAAGTTTCCGTTAATAAAAATCAAATCATAACTTAAAATTAAATAAGAAGATTATAAAATTAAAAAGGGATATTAACAAAAACATTAAAATTGAACATCCATGGATAATAGGAGGAAAATGTGTCAAGGATCTTAAAAACATAATCCATCACTAGTGGAAAAAATGGATTCTACATCAGCAATTAATATCGGTTCAAAAACTAACTGATGTTGAAAATAAGGCGGTGGCATTTTTGAAATTATCATGAAAGTTTTCGCATCGGTTGAGGCTCTAACCGATGTAGAATTGCACACCTATGGCAAGATTACATATTTAATATCAGGTCTAATGGCAACGGATGCGGAAAACCCAAAATTAACATCAGCTCTCTAATTGAACTGATGCGGAAAATCCCAATTTTTTTAGCGCTTCACCCTAGACACGATCGTTTCAAAGATCAGAATCAAGCAACCCACGTCCTTTCATTCATTCCTCTCCCTTCGTTCCAAAGATCAGAATCAAGCAACCCACGTCCTCAGCATCAACGGCGCCGTTCTCTCCCTCTCACTCTGCGTCTCACCCTCTCACCCTAAACCCCAAACGTTGTCCACGCCGTTCTCTCTGCGTTGTCCACGCCGTTGCTGCGCCGACACTGTCTCTGGAAACCCACATCGTCGCTGTCTCGGTCTCTCACATCATCGCCTCTTCTTGTAAGTTCTGCATGTGTTATAAAGAGACTGATTTCGTTTTGTATTGTTGAGATTGGTTTTAATTGGGACTGATTTTGTTTTGTATTGTTTGGTTTTCTAGTACGTCTCTCAAAACTCAACGCGACTCTCTCTCTAAACCACCCACAATCTCATTACATTTGAATATTCATCTTCTACGAAGTCACAAAGGAAAAAAAAAACTAATTGATATTTTTCTTCATTTTTCCTTTATTTGTAATCAGTCGGGAAGGAAAGAAACGGTTCTGAACTTAGCAAAATTTGTTGATAAAGGAGTTCAAGTCAAGCTTACCGGTGGCAGACAAGGTAACCCACATTTTCGTGTTTTTAGGGTTTCATCATATCAAACGCTGCGTTTTGGACTTAGTTTCAGTTTGCAACTTTTTTTTTTACGAGTTACGAGTTAATTAGTGCCGGTTTCTATAGTTAAAGTTTAGTTACCAACTTTTAAAATAAAACGAGGTATTTCCAATTGCAATTTTGTAGACTGAGCTTCATTATTAGTTAGTTGTTTCAGAATTTGTTTGTTGAGAAATTATTGTCTGATTTTGAGTTTGTAGACCTATTGTAGCCTTCTGTTCAATGAAATTGAATTATTTGTGTGCTCTGTGGTCCATGTCTGGATTGAATAAACTAAGGGAGTTTGTTGTAGACCTACTAATAGTAGTTTGATCTCTTAAATTCTTAATAGTAGCCAGTAGGTCAAGAGATCTTGTTTTGGATTTATCTGTTGAATATTTCATTCTATTTTGATGATGGGCTCAGGCACTTAGAAACCCTCCTTAGGATCTTCACACATTCTTTGCCTTAGGGATTTCATCTTCCTTTTGAAGTAATTGTTGATCCAGCTTTGAAATATGATTCCTGTTTCTGATTGACCTATGTATTGAGGGATCTCTTGGGAATCTGTCTTAGCTCCTAGTTATGCCTTGAGTTTCTTGAGCTTCATTCAGCTCTTCATAAACCTTTTCCAATACTTTTTCACATATCTTATAAACCTTGTCCATTATTTTTCACAAATACGATCCTTCAAAAAATCTGTCTTTTCAAGCAATGTGCAACATTAAACAAAAGTGCCATCTGATGAGTGATGACCCCACACAAAACCAAGATAATGGTACCAAGAAAGAAAGGCACTGCATGTCGATAAACTTATAGAGACGGGAATAGAAGCACAAACATGACTGATAGATATTAATATAACAGTAAGTAAAAAGAGACAGAAATGATAGTAATATGGTATATTCCTCTGAACTCAGTGTGAATTCCAGAGAATCAAATACATGAAAGTAAGGGAAATGGAAGAAAGAAAGTTCAGTACTCTATGACAGAGAAACTGTACTCCAGCCCTAGCCCAATCCAACAAAATACTTGCCTAACCAACTCTTACCTATTTTCATGAATATACAGATTCATTTGAGCATTATTTCCTTAGAACCTGGTACTTCAATTCAAGTCCCATAAGGATAATATGTTGTGCAAAATGATATTCCGATCCTTGCTTAACCTTAAACTGTAAGTTAGAAATACTGGATGTACGTAAGTTTTACTTTTTGATTCCTGGGCTGCTCATATTATGTTTATTAGTGTTTAAAGGTAAGGATAATTTTATCTATTAGGCATGTCTGGAGCAATACAATGCCTTGATTTTGCAAAATCTTAATTTGAAGTTATGGTGCAGGTGGTGTTTCTTGTGAAAGGACCATTTTACTTAGTGATGCCGGTATACTATACCCAAAGCTTGCTTGTTAGGTTTTACTATCTCTTCCATTCATTCCTATCATTACAGTTACAGAGTTGTATTGTATGTTTCAGATTGAGATATATGAAGATAAAGATAATGCAAGGAAAGATGAAATTGCTGCACTTGGAGGTCAAACTGCTACTGGAATTAATGTTTTTAGTGCCTTCTATGATAGACTCAAAGTGGTTCTATTTTCTCTCGTATTTTTCAATTTTAATTCTTTTTATTAGTTTAGCTTAAAGAGATGTAGCACCAAAGTTGTTGTGTGTTTTTAAGCTAGTAGTAGTACATGTTTGTGTTTGGGAGTAGAGGCAACATTGAGATTTTAGGATTAATAATTGGATATTGTGATGTTAGCTGAGTTCACTCAATTGTGTGTGTAACAGATTGTTTATGGTTATTTGGAGAGCCAATAGAGTATTCTGCATACCTTGATATTTTTGTGTGTGTAGTAGTACATGTTCTGTGGAACTATAAACTTTAATAGAATGCAAGTAGTTTATCAGCACTATACAAGCTCATCTCCTTTCCAATTTCCCATTTCTGACTGCAGTTAGTTCTTTCAGGAGTATTCCATCAATTTTAAATTAAAGAGAGTGAAAGCTACTTGTGGCCTGAGTCTCTCTTGATTTTAAAGCACATACAAACTGAAGGTAATGCTCTCATGTTTGCCTTATTTGCTTGTTGTATTTTATTTTTGCATACAAAATAATATTTTTATATTTACTGTTTATGCCGCCGCTACCGAGCATGGATGTTTGGTCGTCAATGCTCCCACCGCGAAGAGCCATATGTACTAAAATTTGAACAGTATAAAACCCTAATTTCTAATTTCTGAAATTGATGGAATTTGGGGAAAATTGATTGAAAACCGTGATGTAATTGGCTGTATATGAAATTGCTAGCTGGAAGATTTCGATTGCAACATCAACAGTGTGCAGTAACATGAATCACATGTTAAGGGGAGCGTATGAGAGAGAAGTGTAACAGATCTGATTTTATTTCAAACAAAGAAAAGTAACAGATCTGATTTTATTTCAACTGAAAATTGTTATTATACACAATTGTCACATTTCTCCTATATCTAATTGACTGATTGTTTTTATGCAGGATGTCATACATACGAAGCAAAAATCCAAGATTGGATAAACCTCCAAAGTGCTAAAGCATATGCACAGTTGTGAAAGCTTGAGGTATTACATTGCCAAATTACTAAAATTCATCATTTGGTCTTAATTTTCTGTTACTATGCTTTAGGTTGCAGTGACATCATTTATGGGATTTTATGGCAGTTTATCATATATACAGAGCAGTTTATGGCAGTTTATGGCATTTTCTAAAGGATATTAAACTAATCTACAGATATGAAATTTACAGTATTAACTTTACCTTCTATGTAGCTTTATAGCTTCAAGAAACCTAGTATGCTCCTCCTCTGTCCATCATTCTCTTTGCTTTGTGAATATTGTATATGGTTTTCTTGGCTGCACTTGCCAGCTAACTACTTAGACAACAATACCTAACTTCACTAATTTTAATTCTCATTCATTATAAACTTGCCACACCCAAATTCTAATTAAGAGTCTGCTTGTTACAGATTTTTCTCTAAAACATCACTTTTTAAAAAATTATTACTTTTATCATCTGTTCATTACAATTTTTCCTTTTAAAAAAATAGAATCCAACAAAAAAATTAAAAACCGATTTCAAATCATTTTGGATAGATGAAAAATTACTAAAACCGGGTCCTGGGTCAAAGGTTGGTATAATGGGCTTGGTCCTAGATGTTAAATGGGATTTTTATCATTTATATGATTGTGCTAATAGGTTCTTAGATGTTTCTGTCAGGGTCTCCATTATGACATGAATGTCGTCTTTTAATAATGTCTAACATTTACATACTTATAATGATGACAAATATGTGAAGAATATTGGCAGACATTGAATTCTATTCAATTTGGTGATATCAAATAGGCATATGCTAGCAAGAAATAGAGACCCAAATTATATTTTTCTCTTCTGATAAATTTTTTGAACTCTACCTATCTCATTTAAATATTTATTATGTGTTTCAGGCTTGCTTTATACTGTTCTTTAGATGGTTAAAATTTATTTAGTAATTTGTGCATAAGCCTAACTCAGCCTATTTGTGAAAATGTATGTAACTGCTTGCTTATCCTTCTATAATTCTTGCCTGTCATGTCTTCCCAGCATATATGTTGAAACTCTTTTATTAAACATTATTAAGACAGAAACAGAGTTGTGGATGTTATGAATGGCTCAATCAAAATTTCTGCAATTGTAATATCTGATGTTTTCTTTTATATTCAGGCTTATCAAGTATGGATATAATAGTTTTCTGCCCTTTATTTTGATTCCAGGCTGAATGGTATTTTGATGATTCCAATGAAGAGAAGTCAGATGGTAATGGGGCTTTGCTTAGCAATGGAGATCCTGAGGAAGAAACTGACAATGATTCAATGATGGTGAGCTTATAAAAACTCAATACTAAACTGTTTTCCCTTTGATGTCGGACATATGGCCTCATTGGACAGGAAGAAACTGACAATGATTCAATAATGGGGCTGTCCCGATCTCTCGCGTCCACGCCGTTCTCTCCGCGTCGTCCACGCCGTCGCTGTCCCGATCTCTCGCATCGCCGCCTCTTCAAGTAAGTTCCATTTTGTTTTTCTCTACTGGGCTTTCCTAGACAATTAGTATAATTTTAGTTTTCTATATAGCTATCTGTATTTTGTATAAAGTACAATTACTTGGGCATAATTCTAATTTTCTATAATGATAATAGTGAGTTAAACATTGTGCATAATAATATTGAATGTCCCTTTTCAAGCCGTGTCTGGATTTGCAGGTTGTTACTCCAATTCTTAGTAAGGTCTCAACTCAGTAGAAAAGGAAGATTCTGATGGCAGAAAGTGCCAACAAGTTTTATGAAGAGGTATTGGGAAGGAATGTCTAATCCAGTTACTCTAAGGCTACCAAACAAAACTGAATGGAAAGTTGAATGGAAAAAAGATGATGGTGATATTTGGCTTTGCAATAATGGTTGGAAAGAATTTGCAGAGTATGTGTGTTTGAGTAATAAGTTACAGTTTGTTGTGTTTCAATATGAAGGTAACTCTTGCTTCAATGTCATTGTATTGGCTAAAAATGGGTTAGAAATCAAATACAAAGAAGCTAGAGATATTAATACTACTACTAGGACTGCTGCTGAAGAAGAAAAGGAGGTTGATGAGAGTGATTGTTCTGTGAAAGTTCTTGATGTTTTGCCATCTTCCTCGGCTAAAAGAGCAAAATCTGCACAGCAATCTTCTCAGCCTCATAAGAAGAGGAAAACAAACCCAAAAGATCAGATAGAAAGCCACCTTAGCAAACTACAATTTTCTCAGCATCAACATCATAAGAAGAAGAAGAAGACTAGAAATGGGAAGGAGAAAGCTGAAGCACACTCAAGCTTTGATAATGCTAAGCATCTGAGTAGTGGTTCATTTTCTTCTTTTATCTTGCATGCTCACTTTTTATCTTTTGTCTTATTTTTGAAGCATTGTTACTTTTATGTTATCCAAATAAATTACTCCAAATTCGTTGAAGCATTGTAATGTTTACTGTTAGATATAAAGTGAAATTACTTGATCTTTGGTATAGTACCACTGCCAGATTTTAGATATAAAGTGAATTTTTTTTTTTAAAAAAAAATGTTAGTTTTAACATCGGTTCCCATTAGGACCTGATGCGAAAAGTACTTTTCGCATCAGGTGGTTCTGAAAATCCGATGCCAAAAATGTGCTAAAATCTAATTAAAAAGGACTTTTGGCATCGGGTGGTAATACAACCGATGCGAAAAATACTTTTCGCATCAGGTCCGTACCTGATGCAAAAGGTGCGTACTTTTAACATCGCCTGAATCTATAACGGACACGGAACCGATGCGAAAAGTCATTTTTAACCGATGCGAAAAGCCTAAATTGTAGTAGTGCATATTCAATAAATGTAAATATAAAAACTTAACCCCTAATTAGAAAGAAAAGAAAACAACACAAATAGAAAGTAAAACACGTGGGTATCATGCATGGTTGGCTGAAAACAAACAAATAAAATAGAAGTAGCTATACAAAGTTAAAGAAGATGATGGGGTTCTACTGTAAATATGACTGAAGTTCCTGCAGATTAACCCATAATTAGAATAAAAAGAAGACAACAAATTTAGAAAGTGAAACACGTGGGTATCATGCATGGTTGGATGAAAACCACCAATAAAGTAGATGCAGCTATACAAAGTTGAAAGAAGAAGATGGGGGTTCTTTTGTAAATGTGGCTGAAGTTTCTGCAGGAGTAAATTTTGCGAGTTCCCGCAGGAGTAAATGTTGTAACATGGTTTTCGAATAAAAGAAAGATAAAAATATAAACTCCAACTTAAATATGCTTCGAATACTTGTTGATGCAAACCGACCAAAATAAAAAAAACAACACAAATAGAAAGTGAAACACGTGGGTATCGTAGAGGTTTGATGAAAATCAACAATAAAATAGAAGCACCTATACAAAGTTAAAAGAATATGATGGGGTTCTATTGTAAATGCAGCTGAAGTTCCCTTGAATAAAAAATAATTATAACTATAAATTAAATATGAAAATTATAAAAATAAAAATAAACATTAACAAAGACATTAAAATTGAACATCCAAAGATAATAAGAAGAAAAAGTCTAAAGAATTTTATAACATAATCCATATTCATTAAATATAAATATAAAAACTTAACTCATAATTAGAAAGAAAGGAACACAATTAAAAAGTGAAACACGTAGGTATATATGATGTAGGGTTGGATGAAAACCACCATTAAAATAAAAGTACTTATACAAAATTGAAAGAATGTGATAGGGGTTCTATCGTAAATGTGGTTGAAGTTTCTGCGGTAGTAAAAGTTAATGGCATATTATATATTGCAAGACAAAGAAGTAACTCTCAGTAAAGATTGATGCAACCAAACACGAAGAGAGAAGTTATTCCCGTACACCGTAAATTCTAGAAAAATTTAAAAAAAAATCTGTGATTTGATAGCGACCGAACTAAATGAGTTAGTTTCACAAAATTATTACTTTTTTTTCATCAAACTGGTTATTTAGTAACGCAACTTTGAGTAATTGAACAATTTAAATTTTTTTTCAACGCTAAAGTACCCCAAAACACATTAAAATATCGTAAATATGGTTGAAGTTTCCGCGGCAGTAAATGTTAATGGCATAGTATATATTGCAGGACAAATAAGTAACTTTTAGTAAAGATTGATGCAACCAAACATGAAAAGAGATATTATTCCCATAAACAGTAAATTCTATGAAAATAAAAATATATATCTGTGATTTGATAGTGACCGAACTAAATGAGTTAGTGTCACAAAATTATTATTTCTTTTTCATCAAACTGGTTATTTAGTAACGTAACTTTGAGTAACTGAACAGTATAATTTTTTTTTGAACTCTAAAGTACCCCAAAACACATTGCTTATCATCGCACTTTGCATCTTTGGTCACGATATTATTATTTCTTTCTCACCAAACCCACTATTGAGGAACAAATTTTGCGTATTTGAAGAGTTTAAATTTTCTGAACGCTAAAGTACCTCAAAATACACAGATTAGCATCACCCTTTACGTATTTTGTCATGAAATTATTATTTTTTATCAAACTGATTGTAATAAACTTTAGATATTTGAACAGTTAAAATTTTTTCTGAACCATAAAATATATCAAAACACACCTCTTAGGATTTCACTTTACGTATTTTGTAATGAAATTAAGTCTTTTTTTCACCTAATCAGTCATTGAGGAATAAACTTTGCATATTTGAAGAGTTAAAAAAAAAATTGGAACGCTAAAGTACCCCCAAAAGACACTGCTTAGTATCACACTTTATGTATTTTGTCACAAAATTATATTTCTTTTCATCAAATCGGTTATTGGGGAACAAACTTTGCGTATTTGAACAATTAATTTTTTTTTGTGAACCATAAAGTACACCAAGATATACTACTTAGCATCTCACTTTCCCTATTTTGTTATGAAGTTAAATCTTTTTTCACCCAACCGGTTATTGAGGAATAAACTTTGTAAATTTTTTCTGAACGCTAAAGTATCTCAAAACACACTGCTTAGAATCTCACTCTATGTATTTTATCACGAAGTTAATTTTTTTTCACCTAACCGGTTTTTGAGTAACATACTTCTCATATTTCAACATCTAATTTTTTTTCTAGACTCTGGAGTACCCCAACACACATTGCTTAGCATTGCACTTTACGTATTTTATCATGAAATTATTATTCTTTTCACCATAGCGATATTGAGTATTGAACTACACGTATTTGAACAATTAATTTTTTTTTTCTAAACCCTAAAATACCTCAAAACACACAATTTGTTTTTGGTCTAGGGGTCTTTGACCTCGCTCCGGTGTCTAGGGGAAACAGGCCTAAATAATCCAAAGTTCGTCCGGGAGGTAAGTAAAGTCTGGCCCCAATTTATTCCATCACTAGGGATCGAATCCGGGTATTAGCCAAATCTGCCCTTTTAGATGGAGTGCATTTCAAAACAAACAATTAAAAATATTATGAAAAAGAAAAAAACAAAAAAAAAGAAGGGGAAGCATGAAAAAAAATGACACATTTGGGGCGTGGCATGACAAGCCGCATAAGATATTTAGATTTTTTTTAAACCCTAAAATACCTCAAAACACACATTTTTTTGGTATAGGAGTCTTTGACCTCGCTCCGGTGTCTAGGGGACACAGGCTTAAATAATCCGAAGTTTTTTCGGGAGGTAAGTAAAGTCTGGCCCCAATTTATTCTATCACGAGGGATCGAATTCGGGTATTAGCCAAGTCTGCCCTTTTAGATGGTGTGCATTTCAAAACACACAATTAAAAATATTATGGAAAAGAAAAAAACAAAAAAAAGAAGGGAAAACATGAAAAAAACTTATGCATTTGGCGCGCGGCATGACAAGCCGCATAATATATATACACACACACACACACACACACACGGTTAACAAGCAGTGGTTCAGTGTTATGGCCGAAATTTGTAACGAGACGAATACTAGATTTTTTATGTCCCATTTGTTTTTTCGCTAAAAACAACACTTTAACACAAAAAATACCAACCCGGGGATTCGAACCCACATACCTGCATTGTGCTGGGCCCTGTGCAACACAACCCACATAGGCCCATGTCCGGCCCTGGGAAAATACTAACAAATAGGGAATGGGTTTTTTTTGTACCCCCATCACATCCCATATACCCAAAAATACCTCTGCCCAGATAACAAAGCGGATTTACTTCAAATTGGGGTAAGGTAAATCCGACTTTAAAAATAACAAAACGGATTTACCTCAGATGGGGATACATCCGCTTTATTATTTTTCAAATCGGATTTACCTAGTGGGTAGATAAATCTGATTTCCCTAAAAAAGGAATTCGGATTTACCCCACCTAAGGTAAATCCGATTTTGTTATTAAAAATAATTGTTTTTTATTTAAATTTTTAAAAAAAGGCTATAAAAATGCTACTAAAAATCCGTTAAAGAGTCAAAACTAATCCAAAAATTATCAAAACACCACTAAAAATCTAATAAAACCAAAATAAGTTTGTGCAAATTTTTATATATTTTTTGGAAATTATGAAAAATTAAAAAAATTAATAATGGAATTTGGGTTTCTGAGGTCCCTGTTCTGAAAGAAGTATCTTCTTAAGGAGTCTTGATCGTTGACTTTTTTCGGATTTAATGGCTGTGGTTTCATTACAATTTGAGCAGATTGCCCGAGAACCGAGTTTTTAGCCTAAATTATTCGCTCGACATACAACATCGTCACGTGTTAACGAACTACACACTAAACAGAACCAAAAGACGGTCGAAATTCGTATCTAATTTTTTAACTGATTTATTTATTTATTAATTAGGTAAATCCGGATTTATTTATTTATTTATTAATTAGGTTAACAAAGCGGATTTACCCCCACATAAGGTAAATCTGCTTTTGTTATTTAAAAGCGGATATACCCCCATATAAGGTAAATCTGCTTTTAAAAATAACAAAATCGGATTTACCCCCACTTAAGGTAAATCAGCTTTGTTATTTTTAAAAGCGGATTTACCCCATCTTAAATAAATCCGCTTTTAAATTTTTAATTTTTCAGTGGAAATCAGATTTACCTCACAGATACATAAATCCGATTTCCAAAAAAAAATTGAAATCAGGATACGTTCGGGTTTTTTAAAATTTGTGAAGGGCAATTGCGTCTTTTCAAGGGTCGATGGGGGTAGATTGTTATGTGATGTGGGTAAAAAAAAACCCATAGGGAATGGAACAAATACTGATAGGAGGGGAGTACTGGAATATGCATGTTTCAATTTATTAATCTATATATATATATATATATATATATATATATATATATATATATATATATATGACCGTAGCTCTGATGTAGTCCCATTCTTGACAAACTGATGTAACTGCAACAAACATTTTTATCTCAATTTGGGTACTATTTTCCTTGCCCGGGTTTTTTTTCCACTAGGTTTTGGCCCTGAGAGGTTTTAACGAGACCCACTGTATATGTGTGGGTTGGAGCACCCCTTATGCTCCACTTCATTAATAAAAATTCTACTGCTTATGATCAAAAAAAGAAATTACTAAATATAAAATATTTTTTATATATTTAATTTAGTTTTTATAAATAAAATAAAACTAACTAATTACCTAATCTTTTTAAATATATTTGTTTAAATCAATATTCTTTTAATTACAATTAGTCAGTAAGATATAATTCTCGAATAGATTAAACATGAAATATGAATCTGA
Source organism: Astragalus membranaceus (assembly GCA_039519185.1). Taxonomy (NCBI): domain Eukaryota; kingdom Viridiplantae; phylum Streptophyta; class Magnoliopsida; order Fabales; family Fabaceae; genus Astragalus; species Astragalus membranaceus. The sequence goes on from CM076851.1 coordinate 119,304,336, forward strand.
AAATATATAACATAAAATATGCAAAAAAAACAATGTTCATGAATATAAATACTCACCAATAGTTAAACTTATTCCATTCATTCCAAAAGCGAAAATCTAATTGGAAATAAGATTAAAATTAATATATACCAACTTAGATCCTTTTTATCTCTCTTTTAAGGTTGTTTTACACAAACCAATTAATGAAACAAATAAATTTTGTTGTTTTTATAAAATTATAATTCTTTTTCCTATTATACTCTTAATTGTCTATTATTATTCATCACAAGGGCGTAATTGAGAAAGATGTAATTAAATAACTTAAATTGTAAAAAATGACAAATAAAAAGAAACAATATTTTACTTTAAAAATCTAATAATTAATACTCTCTCAATTTCACATCCCATATCGTTTTAATGTTATTTACACATAACAAAAAAACCATTAATTTCTTATTTTTTATGAAAGTATTAATTAATCTTTTTCTTAGAATACTCTTACTATTTATTATTTCTTTTTATATATTTATCTCTCTCCAAATATTAATTAACAATATTATTATTGACAAAATAATCACTACAAGAAATTCGCTGATTTCCGACGAAAAAATTCGTCGCAAATGCAGGAAAATTCGTCGGAAATGTGCATTTGCGACGGAATTTCTGACGGACAAAATTCCGTCGCAAAACAACTAATTCTGGAACAAATTGGCATTCCTTCTATTAGCAGTATCCTATTAATCTAAAAAAGTACTTCTCATTATGTTCGGTCCACAAAAACATAAAATCTAAATTTATGTTACTTATTTAGTTTTAGTTGTAACTTGCAAGTAGTTAAAGAGATTAAAAGCTAATAATTCCAATAAGAACTACTCTGGCTGTATACCTGAAGAGTGCTTTCCACTAGTATGAATTTTTTCATTGAGTAAGGAAGCAACAACATAAATATCATCATGACTAGTAAGGAACACTAGAACATCTCCCGCGTAATAGAATCAAACATGTGAAAAAACAAGAGAAAATAGAATTCTAAAGATTAATGTTAAAAAACATATATATGCTGCAAGGTAGTGGCGATACCTCTTAATTTTTCTTTTAATAGAGCTGCATAATTAACTGACAGTGATTTGATTTCTGTCTCAGATGCTTGAAGTTTCTTGATTCCAAATTTGTATTGTTCTATTTACAAGAAGTAACTCAAAACAAACCCAGAAAAAAGTGTTAATTAAAATGTAGAAGAAGAGAGTGAGAGAAGGAATTACTAGCAACATCCCATATGGCCAAAAGAAAACTGAAACTAAACATTCATTCGTCAAAGTAATGCATAACTTCAAATATTGTCATTCAACATAACAAGAATTCAACTAGACAAACAAAATGACATCCCAAACATATGTCAACTTTGAAACTAACAAACTAAAAAGCTAGCATTGCCATCAGTGCCACATTTCAACAATCAATTTGTGTTACAAGCTTATGCACAATATTGAAATCTAAAAACTAGAAACTAATCAGTTTGTGTGCTAACAGCTATACATAAAATGTTTTAAAACAACTACACGTGAATCCAGAATCCACATACAAAACAACAAAGAAGGTAAAAGGGGGTTAGGGTTTTGATTCGCAACAACAGCTATTGATTCCATAATCCACAATAACAACTAATCAAACCTAAATCAAACCCTACCAACTACTGATTCCAACCAAAAATGGGGGTTAGGGTTTCGATTCAAAAATGGAGGGGTTAGGGTTGAATGTTGTAAATTTGGGATTTAGGGTTTCGATTCAACTAAGAATGGAGGCATTTCAGTAAAATAGAAGTAGAGAAGAAGAAAAAACACTTACCTTTTAAGAAGAAGAGAGGAGAGCGACTGAGAAAAGAGAGGCAACAGAGAGGAGAGTCACTAGTTACCGGTGGTGGTGCTTCGAACATGCCAGAACGTGAGGCGGAGGCGACCGTGGAGGGATGGCGGAGGCGAGGGATGGCAGAGGTTAGGCCAGGTGTGTGTGGTTGAGAGAGATGTGTCGCTGATTGAGAGAGAGTGAGCGTTCTGTGAGGGTGAGTGAGAGAAGTTGGAATTTTATAAAACATGACGTTTCCGACAGAATATGTGTTCCTCGGTAATTTTGGTAGCAAAATAACTATTTTCTTGTAGTGAATAACAAATAGGCAGTTTTTTTTGTACCCCTCCATTGTACTCCATACCCCCCAAATTGACCAAACGGACCAAAATACCCCTAAAAAAATGTTAAAAAACAAACTCATTCCTCATTCCATCATATTTCCGGGAAAAGTAAGTTTTTTTTCCTAAATTTCCCAGAAATAGACGTATTACCGGAAAGATTTCCCAAAATACACCAAATTACGGTATTTCCGGAAGGTTAATTTTCAGGGAATTCCGGAAATACCTCAAAAAGAGGTATTTCCGGAAGCCAAAATGGCTTCCGGAAATACCTCTTTTTGAGTTATTTCCGGAAAACCCATATTTCCGCCTTCCAGAAATATGTGTATTTCCGAAAAGTTTTAAAAAAAAAAATTTTTAACGAAAAATTAGGGGTATTTTAAAGATTTATGGTAAAATGAGGGTACGAGGTCTAATAAAGGGGTATAAAAAAACTGCCTAACAAATATTGCATTGCCCTTTTGAAAAGGACAATTAAAATAAAATGAAACACAAATATTCTTATAAAACGAAAACTTAGGTAGTAAGAAACTGAGGGAGTAACTAACTAGGAAAGGTAAACTTCTAGATTACAAAAAATGGCTTAGCAATAATAATTAAGTAGCTTCCATTAATTCCATGTGCAGACGGAACAGATAAGAATCAAGTGTCCCCGTCGCTTTAAGGGGGGTCGTTACTCTTTATAATAAAAAGGCTGCTGCGTGGAAGTTCACTTTTCTCACCTAAAACGCGCTTTTCTTTATTCTCCGCCCACCCCCAAATACCTATTTAAACAGATATATCTATCCCCTTTCCCTGTTATCTAATTAATCACATACACATAGAAAAAGAGATCAAAAGCAATTTTATCATAACAATGACTAACAACATCAATCAACAACAATCTCCTGGTAAGTGTTTTAATTATTTAAATTGAATACATGAATGATTAATCATGCATGTGATCATATATAATAATCCATGTTTAATATCCAAAGCTAGAATAATTTATTATTTTTTAATCTAATTTATAATTGTTCAACCAGTGACTGCATACCCAGCAGTGGGTCAAACCAATCCTCCAACTGCATATGTTGCTGCTCCACCACCACCTATGGGTTATCCCACCAAAGATGGTACTCAACAAAGTGTTTCAGTTGAAACCACTAGCAGGGGTGATGGTTTCTGGAAAGGATGGTGAGTTTAGTTCATATATAGCTAAAATAATATATATGTTTTTTCTTCTTATTTGATTGTATTTTTATGATAAAATATATGTGGGTTTTTTAATATATATTTATGTTTATCTGACTTTGCAGTTGTGCTGGATTGTGTTGCTGTTGTGCCCTGGATTGTTGCCTCTGATTGAATTCCAATGATTTGTGCTTGAATTACAAATATGTCCTTATTTACGAAACAATTTTTGTATTGAATTATCTAATAAGAATCTTTTGTGTCCTCTGGGATAGCATAAAGAATTTGTAGTTTGTGGATTTAATTTCCTTTGTACTTGAGATATTGCAATTATATAAGGGATATGTTCTTCACAAAAAAATATAAGGGGATATGTGTTAGTTCGTTCATTTCCGAAACAAAGTAAATGAACAGGAACAACATATTATATGGTTTTGTTCAACACTGTTCAACAACCGAAGTCATGCTTGTGAGTCTTACCCTTGACTTCTTAATTAGCTCAAGTTTTGGATAAGAATGCAATTTAATACCTTAATATAAGGATCATACCAAACCCACATAATTGAGATATAAATATAAACAAAAATTAAAATAATGTCGCCTGCTACAATTTGACTCATAGTAAAGATCTTCTTGGTGGGTGATATACAAATATTTTAGTAAGTGTGTTGTCTTTTCATATCTCCATGAGTCGTCGGGATCAATTTGTCTAAACTTTTGTAGTAAAAAAAAAGTAACTAATGTCACACTATTTATCAAAGAATAAACATCCGATGGAGTCTCCACGTCACCCTTCCCGCCTCACCCCCCTCTTTCCCTCCAATTCTCTGGCCAGTTGCTGACCGCCATGTGTCCACCAAGTGTCCTGCCCTCCCCTTTCTTTTCTTGCATGCGCAACACGTTCCATTCTCTCATCTCTCTTCTCTCAGAAGCTTTCCTCATCTCCTTTCTTTCTCTCTGCAGATTTTCTTCTTCTCACTCTCTCCTCGCCGCCGACCTCCTTTCCTCCTCCCACACCATCCCCGCCGTCAACCACGAACCAAGCTTTCCTCATTTCCTTTCTTTCTCTCTCGCAGATCTTCTTCCTCTCACTCTCACCTCACCGCCGTCCTCCTTTCCTCCTCCCACACCATCACCGTCGTCAACCACGAACCTCTCTTTTCGTATCCTTCCTTCACTCTAAAAGGAAGCGAGATTCAGAGCGATGGAAAAATAGAAGAATGAATATTGTATTGAATATTGTGAGGTAATAGTTACATATATACAAAAAGACTAAACTGCCCTAATTGATTTACAGAAAGTTCCAAACTGTCCTAACAACATTGTAACAGATTGATAACTAACTAAAGAGATAATAACAAATAATAACAAATCAACTCCTAATAGATTGTGTAACAAAGGCATATAATACACTGAATTTTCCAAAACCCCCCCTCAAGCTGGAAGGTGAATGTTGTGAACCCCCAGTTTGGAAAGAAGTTGATTAAATTGGTGAGGTTCCAAAGCTTTTGTAAGCAGATCTGCTAGCTGAGAAGAACTGGGAACTGGTAGTAAATGGAATAGCTTGGCCTGCAACTTCTCACGCACCACATGACAATCAATGTCAATGTGTTTGGTGCGTTCATGAATACAGTAGAGCGGGTTGAGTAAAATCCAGCATTAGATCGCGAAGGAGGTAGGTCAGCCACTGAACTTCACACACAGTGGCAGCAAGGGCCCTGTATTCAGCTTCAGTGGACGATCTGGAAACAGTAGTTTGTTTCTTGGATCTCCATGAGATTAGAGAGTCACCAAGAAACACACAGTAGCCAGTTACTGACCTTCTTGTCAAGGTGCAAGTAGCCCAATCCGAATCACTAAAAGCCTTTAATTGAAGAGTGGAGCATGCTGGGAAGAACAAACCTTGCCCTGGGGCACCTTTAATGTACCTGAGAATACGATTGGCTGCCTGTAAATGTTGCTCTCTGGGGTGAGCCATAAACTGACTCAGTTGTTGTACTGAGAAACTCAAGTCAGGTCTGGTGGTATTAAGATACAGCAGTCTTCCAATTAACCGACGATACCGAGAGGGATCAACTGGAGTTGAAGCTTCATCAGTGGCAAGATGGCAAGATTTTGTCATAGGGGTAGCAGCAGGTTTTGCACTTAGCAGCCCAGTTTCAGACAGCCAATCCAAAGCATATTTTCTTTGACAAATGGAAATGCCATTAGTAGTTCTAGCTACCTCAATTCCTAGAAAATATCTCAAGTTTCCTAGGTCTTTAATCTTAAAGGCAGTGTGTAATTTGTTTTTGACAGAAAGAATCTCTTCCAAACAATTCCCAGCCACAATGAGATCATCAACATATATTAACAGCACTGTGAAAGTGTGATTGTGGCCTTTGGTGAACAGAGAGTGGTCTGACTGTGACTGCTTGTAGCCATGAGAAACAAGAAAGGTAGACAGTTTTGAAAACCACTGTCTACTCGCTTGTTTCAGGCCATACAAAGACTTTAGTAATTTGCAAACCATGTTAGGAGAATCAGAAGCATACCCTTGGGGAATATCCATGTAGACTTCCTCATCCAAGTCACCATGGAGGAACGCATTGTTCACATCCAACTGTTGGAGATGCCATGACTGGCTGGCAGCTATGGCAAGAAGCAATCTGACTGTTGTCATCTTGGCAACATGGGAAAAAGTGTCAAGGTAGTCTATGCCTTCAGTTTGTGTGTACCCCTTTGCCACTAGCCGAGCTTTGTGTCTTTCCAGTGATCCATCAACCTTGTACTTAGTCTTAAACACCCATCTGCATCCTATTGTACCCTTACCAGGAGGGAGAGGCACCAACTTCCAGGTCTGATTTTCTTCTAAGGCTTCCAGTTCAGTCTCGATAGCCTTCCTCCAACAATCATGTTTAGAGGCTTCATTGTAACTGTCAGGCTCAGTGTGGGACCCAATTGAAAAAGCAAATTTTTTGTAGGAGGGCATGAGCTTCTCATATCCTACCACAGATTGAATAGGGTACAGAGTTTTGGAGTCTGTGGCAATATTGCCACAAATGTAATCATTGTATTTTGTAGGAGGTTTAGTGATCCTGATAGGTCTTTGATGTCTCTCTGTGGCATTGTTTTCTGGTGCACTTGTATGGTTGGTGTCTTGTGAAGGGGGGATCATATCAGTGTCCTCATTTTCAGTAGAGTTTTCATCTGGGGCAGAAACATCAATGGCAGTGATATCTGCTGGAAGTTTAGTGGCAATTTGAGGACTGTCAGGATCAAAGGTAGCAAAGTCATATGTATTTGGTGTAGGGGTAAATTTCTTAGTGTGTTTGTGAAAGGCTATGTAAGGGAAGGTGTCTTCGTAAAAGATCACATTTCTTGAGATGAAAACCTCTCTAGATTTTAGGTCCATTTGGATGTATCCTTTTGTATCAGGCTTGAAGCCAAGGAACACACACTTTCTGGCACGAGGATCAAGTTTGTGTCTCCCTTGCAGGAGAGTAGAGGCAAGGCTGAGGCATCCAAAAACCTTGAGGTGTTCTAGGTTAGGGACATGATGATATAATGCTTCATAGGGGGACTTGTTCCCATCCAAGACACTTGATGGCAGCCTGTTGATGAGGTGGAATGCATGTATGACTGCATAGCAGCAAAACACCTTTGGTAGGTGAGACTGGAACATAAGTGCTCGAGCAACGTTGAGTATATGCCTGTGTTTTCTTTTTGCCACAGCATTTTGCTGAGGAGTTTCCACACAGGTCCTTTGGTGTAGGATCCCTCTTTCTTGGAAATATTCTGTCATGAGGAACTCCTGCCCATTATCTGTTCTGACTCCTTTAACAGGTGATCCAAATTGAGTTTGGATCATAGCTATGAAGGCCTTTATCAACACTCTAGTTTCAGATTTGCTCTTCATGAGAAAAACCCAAGTGTGCCTTGTGAAGTCATCTACAACAGTTAAAAAATAGAGATGACCATGGACAGATGGAGTAGAGAAAGGACCCCATATGTCCATGTGGATTAGATCAAAAGCATTCTTTGACTTAATATTGCTAATAGTAAATGGCAACTTATGTTGCTTAGCAAGATGACATGAATCACAAATATGATCTGAAACATCCTTTACAAATGAGAATTTATTACAAACTTGTTTGATTACATGGTGTGAAGGATGCCCTAATCTAAAATGCCATAAAGGAAAGGTATCAGGTGCAACATGATTACAGGGAGATTTATTCAAAGAATTGAATTTACATGTTAGGACAAACTTATCACTATCTATACTAAAGGCAGACAAGCATTTAGATCCTTGATCAAGCACATAAAGTGATTGGAACGCTCTAGTGTGCCCAATCGTCCTCAATGTAGGCTTTTCCTGTATTGTACAGTCATCATCATCAATAACTATTTTGCACTTCAGATAATGTGACAATTTATAACCAGAGATCAAGTTAAAACCAAATTCAGGGATATATAGCACATTATGTAATATCAAATCAGAATTAAACATGATTGTTCCAGCATACTTAGCATAGGTTTTAGTTCCATTTGGCATTCTGATGCTAACAGGTCTAATTTCATGGTAAGAGTAAAACAACGACAAATCATTGCATATATGATCAGTTACACCCGTGTCAATTATCCAAATGGTATAAACGATTTTACCTGTGCAGTCTTGTGTGGCACTGGCTGCTATAATGTGGTTGACTTGACTTGCTGCTCCTTCTCCATTTTTGTTCAACAGACCCATCAATTTCTGGTACATCTCAGGTGTAATGCTGACTGAGGATTCATTCTGTCCTGTGCCCCCAGTGTCTTCTTGGGTGTTGTTTATGTCAGCAACAGTGTTGTTAGCAGCAGTTTCCTTGTCTTTGAACTTGAACCCTGGTTGAAAGTCATGTTTGAAGTAACATGTATCCACTGTATGACCTAATTTTCCGCAATACTGCAAACCTTCCCAAGATTGTTGCCAAAGGATCTACCAGGGAATCTTCCTCGTCCTCTTCCTCTTGAGCTGAAGTTCCCTCTTCCTTGCGAACTCTGTGTCGACCCAGTGTTGGCCATTAACGTGTTCCTAGGGTTCTCTCCCAAAGCACTCCCATTCAGTTGCCTTTCTTGTTGCAACGTGAGGGAGAACACCTTGTTAATCCCAGGTAGTGGCTCCATCATCATTATCTGCGTCTTCACCGTGGTGTACTGCTCGTTAAGACCTTTCAAGAAACATATAACGTATTCTTCTTCACGCTGTTTCTTGATGTTGGCATCAATAACCCCACAAACGCATGCATTTATGGGTCTGAGGGTCTCAAGATCCTCCCAGATCACCTTCAAATCGGTGTAATAGGCGTTGATGCTCCTTTCGCCTTGTTTAATAGAATGGATCTCCTGCATCAGATCGGATTTACGAAACGCATCGCCTTTTGAAAAGTGATTCTTCAATTCGTTCCACAGATCGAACGCATTCTCCACGTTTTCGACGCTTTGTGCAATCTCTGGTGCGAGAGAACCGATGATCCATGTAACGACGGTTCCATTGCAACGTTCCCATGCCTCGTACAGATCATCGTCCTCATCGGGTGCGGTAATCTTTCCGTTGACGAACTTGATCTTGTTTTTGGTAAGAAGGGCTCTCTTCATCTTCTTGCTCCAGGCATCGTAGTTGTTCCCGTTCATCGGAGGAGTAACAACAACGGCGCCTGGGTTTTCTGCAAGATGAAGATAGTACGGAGAGGTAAGGTTTAGCGCAGGATGTTTCGCCTTTCCCTCATCTTGTTGGTGTGTTTCTTCATTCAGATCATCACTCTGAGAGTCGGTTTCCGCCATTGTTGAAGGGTGGAGGTGTCGATCGCTCTGATACCATAAAAGGAAGCGAGACTCAGAGCGATGGAAAAATAGAAGAATGAATATTGTATTGAATATTGTGAGGTAATAGTTACATATATACAAAAAGACTAAACTGCCCTAACTGATTTACAGAAAGTTCCAAACTGTCCTAACAACATTGTAACAGATTGATAACTAACTAAAGAGATAATAACAAATAATAACAAATCAACTCCTAATAGATTGTGTAACAAAGGCATATAATACATTGAATTTTCCAATACACTCTGTCTTCGCATTTCTGTCCAACACCACTTTCCCTCCGCGCGAACTCCTCCCCTGCACCGCCGCAAGCAACAGGTCGCCGCCGCGGCGCTGCATCCTTCTGCACCGGCGAGTTCTCCCCCACCTTCGCGAAGACTCTCTCTCTCAGTCACACTATTTCATATTGCTTCTCTCATTACAATCCATGTTTTCATTTATTTTTTGTTTAATTTTACAATTTTGAAATCTGAAGTGACATAATATCAACGTGATAAATACCTTTGTTATGTTTTGATTTTGGATTTACAGGACATGATGATGATGATGATGATGATGATGATGATGATGATGATGATGATGATGATGATGATGATGATGATGATGATGATGATGATGATGATGATGATGATGATGATGATGATGATGATGATGATGATGGTGGTGGTGGTGGTGGTGGAGCTTCATTCACATGGTATAGGTATGCTTCGTTTTGCAGTTTTTGCTATGGGATAGAAATTTAAGGTGATATATTGTATTGTAGTTGTTAATTCTTTCCAGTGATTACTTATTATTCTGTTGGGAGTAAGTACTAATTTTGTTATTTGTGTTTGTACTGGAGAGTAAAATTAAATGAAACGTCTCAATGCTTTTGATTGTGTGCGTTCTGTATTTGGCATTGATCCATTCATTGTAATTATGTTGGGGTCAAAACTCGTATAAGGTACTTAAATGGTTCATTACTCTAATGGTGTCATTTGGAGGGTAGTTAAGCCAATGATTACAGCATGTAGTAAGGGTGTTAGAGGGATATAGCATCTATAAGTTAGGAACTTGGGTGTGAGGTTCTACACTTCTACTGCCATTTTCTTCATGTGATTATTCTTTCTGCTCTTTCTTTCCCTATTACGTTATTATATTATGGATGACCAATTTGGTTTGACACTTTGACTATTGGAACATATTTTTTCTACACCATCTGCCACGGTGCCTTGATTTTTATGTGGCTAATAGATCCTGGGTCTAAAACATCTAATCTAAAGACTTGGAATCTGTCTCTTCCAGCTTTGAATGATGAAGATGGTTCTACAGCCCGCTATCGCTGATCTATGTGTCACCCATGGGAACTCTCAAAAAGGAGTGACACTGGTGAGTCAGTAGGATTTTGATATGTTGTGGTGTTTATCAGTCATGTTGTTGGGTGTGGATAAATGTTTGTACATTTTCTTTATTTCATAATTATCCTCTATATATGAGCATCTTTGCAATTTTAATTGCTATCTATTGCAACCAACAAACAGGATTGGTAAAGTATATTAAGCACATTTCCAGATATGAAGTAGTTGTCAAGAATCCTATTATGATCACCTTTAATCATCAGGACATCATTGTTGCTAATGCAGTCCCAAAAATCAGAGGTAAATCAAATTAATAAAAACGGTTTATAGATGATCATTTTTTTTTGATAATAAGAGGTATAGCACTACAAAAAAACAGCGCATTAGCGACGGATTTTTCCCTCGCTAATGCCTGTTTTTCCCTCGCTAATGACTGTTAGCGACGGACCAATTCCGTTGCTAAAAAGCTGGTCGCTAATTGGGTAGCGAGGGAATACAATTCGTCGCTAAAATTAGCGACGGAAAATCCGTCGCTAAAATCCGTCGCTAAACACTGTGCACACTGACCGTTGCAGTTGATTTGACAGTGACACTGACCAATTTAAGCGACGGAAATCTGTCGCTAAAATCCGTCGCTAATCTCTTTTTTTTTAAAAAAAAATGCTAATCTCAGATAGAAAGAGGGAGAGATAAGGGGTTGGGGAGGAAAATGGAGAAGGAAAATAAATGAAAGAGGATGGTGTGGTGGTGGTGGTGGTGTTGTGTTGAAAGGAGAAGATGAAGATGATGGTGGTGGTGGTGGTAAGAAAAAATGAAAGAGGAAGAGGAGGAAATGAAAGAGGATGGTGTGGTGGTGGTGGTGGTGGTGTGGTGTGGTGTTGAAGGGAGAAGATGATGGTGGTGGTGGTAAGAAAAAATGAAAGAGGAAGAGGAAGAAATGAAAGAGGAAGAGGAAAATGGAGAAGGAAAAGAAATTAAAGAGGAAGAGGAGGAAATGAAAGAGGATGGTGTGGTGGTGGTGGTGGTTTGGTGTGGTGTTGAAGGGAGAAGATGATGGTGGTGGTGGTAAGAAAAAATGAAAGAGGAAGAGGAAGAAAAGAAAGAGGAAGAGGAAAATGGAGAAGGAAAAGAAATGAAAGAGGAAGAGGAGGAAATGAAAGAGGATGGTGTGGTGTGGTGTTGAAGGGAGAAGATGATGGTGGTGGTGGTAAGAAGAAATGAAAGAGGAAGAGGAAGAAATGAAAGAGAGGAAAAAACGGAGAAGAGGAAGAAATGAAAGAGGAAGAGGAAGGATTCGGGTTTATAAAAAAAAAATCACCCGTTAGCGACGGATTTAGCGACGGATTTCCCTCGCTAATGTCTGTCACGTGTCAAATCAACTGCAACGGTCAGTGGCACAATGTTCCAAACATTAGCGACGGATTTAGCGACGGATTTCCGTCGCTAATTCAAACCAAAATTTTCAAGTTTCGCGCCATGTTAAATCCGTCGCTAATTTAGCCAATTTCCGTCGCTAAAGACATTGTTTTCAATCCGTCGCTAATGCTGTGAATTTCCGTCGCTAATTTTGATTTTAGCGACGGACCACATATCCGTCGCTAAAATCCGTCACTAAACACTGTTTTTTTTGTAGTGTAGATGATCATTTTAAAATCAAAGATTTTGGTGCTCTCAAATATTTTCTTGAATTTGAATTGGCAAGATCTTCCAAAGGAATAATTCTTTCACAAAGAAAATGTGCATTGGAACTTCTACAGGATCTTGATCTTCTTGGCTGCAAACCAACCACACCAAGTATTCCAGGAATAAACCTCAGCTCTTCTTCTGGTGGTGAGACATGCTCAAATTGAACACTTTTAAAATGACAATTTCTGGGCATATAATTGCTAACTGAGACTTGAATGAATTCAACTACTTGACATATGTGCCACCATGTTTCACCATGTCATGCACCTATTTTGTGCCATTGTTCTGGTTTGGATTGAGTTTGATATCATTTGATTTGTTTTCTAACCAAGTTGATTACACGGGTCTTGCTCCCATGTCTGACTTTTAAAATCCATGTGAATTATGCTTTGTGCAGGTATTAAATCAGTATACCAGTGGGAAGGAAATGTATGTATTCCTGTTGATGAAGAATGCTACTTGGACCTATACTACTGATAGGAATTGGAGCTTTTGTTTCAAAACGTCTTCATCTTAACATTAGAATTTATTCTTTTGTATTTATTTGTATGGTCGATTAAGGCTCCTATGGAGTTGTTTGGAAGTTTTGTTATAGCTTGACTTTCCAGCTTTGTGTTACAAATTGACAAATCCAAACAGATTCTGAGGTACTACTTATAATCAAGATTAGGCAATCTCTTCTAGAAGCACTGACAGAACATATTAAAGAAAATCATGGATCTGAGTAAGGCCGATACATCTTAAAAATTATGTTGCTATGCATTTTGAATTTGCTTTGTAAAATGGAGATTTTGAGTTGCATATATTACTTGATCTTGAAAAAATGATTGAAGAAAGGAAAACTTAAAACCATATATCTGCCACTAACAGGAATACTGGGAATCAGAGAGTTGACTTTCTGAGAAAGAGTTTAAAGAAATGTTGAGAAAAGTGTGGTTGGTAAGTGGCAAATGTATGATCTTTGGTTCTCTTTCACTCCTCATTCACAGTTTTTATTCTAGATCAGAAAAAGTCAGCTTTTGTAGCTTTTGTTGTTTCTCCTACTTCAATGAATAAATAATTAACCCCAGGTAATCTAGCAAGGGTGTGGTTGCTAATGCTAAGTTGTATACTTTTTTCTGAATCACTCTAGCTGGTGTGAATGTCATTTAAAGTAGGAGATTTTTATTCCTTTGGAAGATCTTGCCAATTTAATAGATATAAGGTATTATACAATGTCAATGATCTTCCATTTTTTCCTCCTATTTTCTTCTAATTCATTTTCACTGTACTATTGTTTGGGTTTCTATCCCCTCTTTTAGTTTCCTCATTCTTTTCATATTTTCAATAGTTGATTTTCTTTGTCCCCTTATTTTTCAGTTGGTGATGCAAAGAGGGGACCATGTTGTTGCAGCAGCGGCTTTCTAGACTTTTTGCGAAATAGAACTATTGCGCTACTACGGGTGGCGGCACGACGTTTTGCTTCAATTTTCAAATCAGTTCACTATCTATAATCACAAGGTGAGTTCATTCTTGGATTATATTCATTTCTTGTGTTAGTTTGGTTATGTTTATTTCAAAAATGATATTAGTTGTTAGTCCTGCTATAATTGATGGTTATGTTTCTTTCACAATAATAGAATTCATGATTACATCCTAAATTGATGTTTATTATGTACTCATGGTGCTAAATAATTTCTTTTTGTTTATATTGCTGCTTTCTTTAAAGATTGACCCGAAAATGGCTTGAGCACAGGAACTACCTTCAAGACAATGCATCGCTTGGGCTCCAGCCACAAGTCCACCCTTTTTTTCCAACACCCATCTTCCTCAATCTAATCTCCCTCGTGCTCTCCCTCATGTCAGCATAGATCTGTTTACTCCCATTTATCACCCTCTTTTATTAGCTCTGAGAGTTTTGCACGATGCAGGCACGTTAGTCGGAGCCTACGGAATCTAGACGATGCATAGGTATAAGAACAACATCAAGTTCTTGCAGCAATCTTACAGTGGGAAACATTTTGGTAAGTTACATGAGAAAATTAATTGGTGTTAATTGGTGTTTAATTTGAAAGCCATATACAAAAGAAATGTTACCTGAGGAATTTTTCTTTTAATTTGAAATGTTAATTGGTGTTTACCTGTTTGGGTTTCGTAATTAACATGTCATTATTTGGTATCTTCTTTTGTTATATGCAGTAAAATATGTTCATTTTGCCAGAGAACAAAGGGTCTTTGAATCATCCTTCATACCTCTCTTTTGACTACAAACAAAAGGTTGGTATACAACTCAAATCCTTAACCAAAACACAGTGTGTCATCACAAGACTTAATATTAATATTTGGTTTGTTCTTAGTAAAAAGTTCCTTATTTCGAGTTGATTGTTACCTTGGCACTATAATTACTAGGGCCCTGCTCAGGCTCAAAACCAAATGGTAAAGAATCCAAGAATAGGAGAAGAATACTTAGAAGACTCTAAGTGCAATAGAACAATGAAGTTGATGGTTGATGACTGAATTTGTAAGTGTCTACTGCAAATGAGTCCAGCCCAAGGGTGGATGTTTCCTTTCTCATGAACTTACGGATTAGTTCCTTTTTATTTCAATTTTCCTGATCTCCAGCTGTTTGTGATAATTATCCTAACTTCCAGTTCTACTAATGCATCATTTATTTCTTCATCTTGCATAGATTTGGTAATTGTTTTGGTTTTGGAACTTCTGCAGATGCATTTTAGTGGATGAGAATGATCGTGTGGTTGGTCATGATTCCAAATACAATTGTAAGCGGACATTCCATCTTGATATCTTATTTTGTTTGAAATTTCAAGGATTAACATGTTTGGCATTAAAATATTTATTTTTAGGGGTAATTTGCACCTTATAATTCGTATTATCTGAAGAATAGATACTTTTCTACTCTTCCATCTCAGCTCTTATGCTACATTAATTTAATTTTTAGATGGTTGATTTTTTTCAGATACCATTTTTTCCTCCTATTTTCTTCTAATTCATTTTCATTGTGATCTTCCCCATTTTTGTGTACTGTCCCTCCCTTTTCTTCTAATTCATTTTCACTGTACTATTGTTTGGGTTTCTATCCCCTCTTTTAGTTTCCTCATTCTTTTCATATTTTCAATAGTTGATTTTCTTTGTCCCCTTATTTTTCAGTTGGTGATGCAAAGAGGGGACCATGTTGCTGCAGCAGCGACTTTCTAGATTTTTTGCGAAATAGAACTAAGTTCATTCTTGGATTATATTCATTTCTTGTGTTAGTTTGGTTATGTTTATTTCAAAAATGATATTGGTTGTTAGTCCTACTATAGAACTGATGGTTATGTTTCTTTCACAATAATAGAATTATGTTTATTATGTACTCATGGTGATGGATGGTTTCCCTCTTTTGCTTTACCTATCGTGCCTCTCCTTGCATCTTAAATTTTGCTGAATTTTGGTCCTCATTTAGTGCTTTTCTTTCTTCGTAGAATAAACATGAAGGTTATTTACAAGGAAAAGAAGGTAGCACATTATAGTTGTCTTTTTTTCTTTGTTGATGATTTGTTCGTAGTTTATTAATTGGTTGATTAATCTGTTAATTGATTCTTTTAATTCCTTATCTTGGGTTGGCTTTGTTTGGTTCCTGAAAAAGTGGAAAGAAAGGAGCTACAATTTGTATTTTGTGTTAGGTTATGTTTTTTGATTCAAGGTTAGAGTTCAATGACCAAAATTTCTTCAACTTATGTAAATTTCCATGTAGATGAGATGTAACGCCCCAATTTTATTAAAATCTATTTTGAGATGAATTTGTGAAATGATTGAAGAGATTAGAGAGTTATTGGCGTGAGAAACCATGGTATAAATGACTAGAATTGAGGTTAGGTTTTTCAAGGTTTTGTGTTCTCAATCGAACTCCGTTTTGAATGGTTCTTGTTTAGTTGGAGAGTGGACCTAATTCTCTACAAAGTAGGCATTGGTTTCATAAAATTTCATTAAGAAGTGAGAAAGGAAATTTGGTTGCAAGTTGAGTGAGAAGTTCCGTCCAAGTTTGGTACCTCAGTGTAGTATTTTGAAAATCTGTACCAATTGGTTACTTATTTTGGGAATTAAAAATCATAGATAGAAACTACACTCCGAGAGCTTTCCAACGAGTGGTCATTTGTTAAAATCCGATGTCGTTTGCTATTTTAATCAAGAGAAGGAAGAAAAGAGTAGTCTGCGCATGTATGCTGTTGTTGCTGCCATTCTGCGCCTGAGTCACGCTCAAGTCGCGCCCCAAGCGCAAGTGGTGTGCGTGAGTTGCTGCCATTTCGCGCCCAAGTCGCGCCTGGCTCGCGCTCCGAGCGCGAGTTCGCGTATATAGCTGCGTTTCTGCGCAGCTAGGGCATTTTTCTTGCCGTTTTCACTCTTTTTATCATATCTTTGTCTCTGGAGCTCCGATTGTGACGCCGTTTGTTGCGTTCTTCTCGTATCGCAGAGGGCTTCGATAGGAGAGCAATTCCAGAGTTAGAATCCAGAAGTGGTGAGAACGAAAATTAATCTCCCTACAATCTAAGAGAGAGAGAACTTGCGATCGTGAGAAGGAGAGAAGAAGTGTAGATCGCGTGGATTGTTGCTGTTGTTTCGTAGGTGACTTGTAGTGATCTCTTGTCTTCGTGAAAACCTAAGGTAAGGGTGAGCGTTTCGATTTAATATAATTGGGTATGTAATTGGGGTTTTGGGGGTTTTGATGTTGTCGATATTATTCTGATGTCATTGATGTTATTTTGATGTTGTTGATGCCCTTTCGATGTTGTTGATGTTATTTTGATATTGTGATGAAATTGATATTGTCGAAGAGTTTTGATGTCGTTTTGATGAATTTTTGATGATTTCTTGATGAGCATTTTGATGATTTCTTGATGAACATTGTGATGATTCCTTGATGAACTTTTGATGAGTTGTGTGATGAGCAAATCGCGTTTTGAGGTTGGTGATGATTGGAAAAGAATTCATGATGTGAATATGACTGTTTTCTCCACTGTTTTTCCTGTTGTTTTCACACTATTTTCTCTACTTTCAAATGTGACATTTTTCCAATAATAAGGTGACGTTCCCACTATTAAAATGTGAGTTCCCTCATTTAAAATGTGAAGTTTTTCCAATTAAAACTATGATGTTATCTCAAACATGAATTATGATGTTTCCTTTATAAAAAGGTGTTGCTGCCACTATTAAAAATGTGATGTCTCCTCTTTTTCAAATATGGGGTGTCTAAGCTTAAAAATGAGGTGTTTTCTCGAATTGAAAATGTGACGATTCCTCAGATGAAAAATTGTGATGCTATGTTTATATAAATGAGTCTCTGTCAATCAGTTTACTATTTTATAACACGCTAAGCTAAAAGATAACTGAAATATATATATTTATATATATATACTTAATGTTGATGATGGTATGTATAACTATAATGATGTTGCAATATGATTCTGATGAATATGACGAGTTCACTCTATGAGTGATTATGATGATGTGATCTATATGATTTTGATGAATATGACGAGTTCACTCTGTGAGTGATTATGATGATGTGATATATATGATTTTGATGATTATGACGAATACACTCTATGAGTGTTTTATGATGATGATGAGTACTCCAGGTGAGTGTTTGATGAGTTGCACATGCGTTCATAGAGTCTCATGGCATGTGCATACTATGACGAATAGGCTTCGGCCTCTTATTGATGATGATATGCCTTGAGTGGTTCTTTTTTTTTATGATGATGATATGCCTTGAGTGGTTTTTATGACGATATGGTACCATCATGCATATGCCCTGGAGGGGTTTGCATTCACATGCACTTTCATGACGGTGATTCCTTGAAATTAATTGTGTTTGAATTGATATTCTCTGATGATGAGTTTGATGATATTGATGATGTCGTATGATTTACTGTTCATATTTCTCTGTTTATGCTTGATTATGTTTTATTGAAATTCTCACCCCTTCTGCTTTGAATGTTGCTCTATTGTGGCAACGCTGCAGGTAACCGCGAGTGAAGGATCTGCTGCCTTCCTCATTAGTTCTTGGGATGTATTTTGTGTCGCTCTCTGATACTGTAACACCTAGGGGGCGTGGGTGAAACTTGATAAATTATTTGATTGGTTGTTTAATGATTTTATCGATAAATTGAGACGCGTTTTGAGAGTTACTAGTGAGTTGTTGTTTATTCAGCTGTGATGGGATTTTCGAGGACTTGATTTTTCATGACGGATGTTTGTTGCACAAATTTGAACAGTGCAAATGATGAGTTTGCTTTAATGAAGTTGTAGCATTTCTTTTCTATCAATTAAAATAATATTTTTGAAAGAGAATTACTCCGATAAATGACGTGTAATATAAGGGTAGAAAAGGGGTGTTACATTAGTGGTATCAGAGCAGTTCGGTCTGTCCGGCCAAGTTGTCCAGTGTCGAGTCTAGTTATCTCTCGAGTCTTGGTACTCGTTCTAACCATGATTTGTGTTGCAGTGATTAGCTGAATTGGCCAGACGGTAGGATTGCTATTGTTGAGAATGGTGTTGCTTATTGTTTTATTGCTGCTATGTGTGTGTTTGCTCTGAGTACTTTGTGTAACTGCTATGTTAGTTATTTTTTAGTTACTACTCCTTACCATATGTTGCGATATTTTAAATGTTAAGTGGTACTTTCACCAACATGTTGCATTTATTTGAGTAATTGTATTTAATGAAGTGATTGAATTTTGTTGATTAATCCATTTGATATATGTAGAACCAGATAAGGTTAGACTCTAAGAGAGTTTTGTACTTGCGTCATAATTTTACTCTATGGTATGTCAATGATTGCCTCGGCAAATTTACATGTTCTATTTAAATTCCCTTGAAATATAGCAAAACTCAGGAAGTGGGAAAATAAAGTTAGAGAAAATGCGTTGGTGTTCAAATTGCCATCTTTGCATGGCTATAGTGTCAGGCTGCATATGCTTCGATCATTATTAAGTTATAAAACTAGAGCTTAAATAGCGGGAACTGCTGATTTAATTATGGTGTGCTATCTGAAAGTAGTTTTCTCGCTCTACTATGATTTCGTGTTTGTTGACTCTCAAATTCTAAAAAGTTATGTGTCTAAAGAATGCCTGACTGCTTTACGTGTTTTCTCTAGGATGATAATTGATCTCAATCTCGTTTAAGTGCTCTTGTTCTTGTTGGGTTTTGTAAGGGTGGGTTTAACATCCATAATGGGTTTATGATGGGTTTACGGGTAGTAGGGTTTTGTAAATTGAATTGAGATGTATGTGATAATTGAGTGTTCTTGTGTTAATTGATGATTCATATTGTTGTTGATGATTTATTGATGTTTTGCTGTTGATGATTTGTTAATGTTTGTTGTTTAATGAGTGGTTGAAGAATGGAATGATTTGTGGATGAATTTTGTATTTGTTGTTTAACGAATCTTAATGTGTTTATGTGTAAATTCGTGTTCTTGATGTTGAGGGCGTGTGAAAGAGGTTGGATTAGGTGATCATTGAGTGAAATACCGAGTTTTTCTGAGTTTTCTGCACGTTACGTGTCTGCTGTCAAACCGCGCCCCGTTTGCGCTGCAGTCGCGCCCCAAGCGCAACTGCGCTGCGCTGTGAACTGATTTTTCTGTCCAATTGCGCCTCGGTTGCGCCCCGCTCGCGCCCCAAGCGCGAGTGGCTGTTTCTCACTGTTTAGTGCTGTTCTCTCACTGTTATGTGGTTGTTTTCACACTGTTTTTCCTCAGCTTAAAATGTGATGTTTTCCCCATTTGAAATGTGGTATTTTCTAAAAGAAAAGAGTGTATTTTTCTAAAATATAAAGTGATGATTAAATTGAATCGAATTGAATTGAATTGATAATGGTTCGTAGAGTTGATAATTGGATTTGATGTGTTCAAAGAAATCAAAGTTACAATTGTATTTAAAATAAATGGTGTGCTGTTTGACAGTGTTTCAGGTCGCTGTTCTATTTTTAAGATGAATAGTGTGCTGTCTTATATTGTTCAAATGTTGCTGTCTTGCTTTTGAAAATAAGAGGGGGCTGTTTTTATGCTGCGAAGAGTTGCTGTCTTGCTGTTTTTCAAAATAAAATGCTGCTGTTTGCTACATAAGAATGCTGCGGTTTGCTTAAAAATGAGTTGCTGTGTTGCGGTTTATTTCTATGAAATGAGTTGCTGTTTTTATGAGATAATCGTATTGCTGTTTTACGAAAATGAAGCGCTATCTTTATGTTGTAAACGTGCTGTTTCCACTGCCGTTGCGCGCTAAAAAGAAGTATTATTTTCACTCCGTGTTTTGCTGTTGTTGTGCGCTAAAAGACCACTGTTTACACCTTATTGTTGTTGTTGTTCTTCTTGGTCTTGCTGTTGCCGTTTTACTCAAATAATGTGGTTGTTTACACACTGTTTTGTTGTTGTTTTTGATGATGTTTTGCGCTAAAGGGCTGTTGTCTTTCACTCTGTTTTGCTGCCGACTTAAATTAAATTTTCTGCTGTTTCTATAACTAAAAAGGGCGCGATTGTTGCTGTTTTCTTTTTATAAAAAAAAAAGGGGGTTGCAGTTTTGCCACTGCTCTTATAAATTTAATGTACTGTGTACTCATTTTCAAGCACACTGTTTACCCAAAATTTTACGAGGATGTTTACAAAAATTGACGTGCTTTTTCCCAAAGTTAAAGAGTTGGTTATATTGTTTACAGTTGCTGTTTCGTTTTGAAAATAATAGTGTGCTGTTTTTATATTGTTTAAAGATGCCGTTTTGTTTTGAGATTAATAGTGTGCCATTTTTATGTTGTTAATGTTGCCGTTTTTGCTGCTGTTTTCGCACATTAAAGTGTACTGTTCTCTACAATCTAGAGTGTTGTTTTCTTCGACTTAAATGTGATGTTCACTCAAATATAACGTGTTGTTCTCTTAATAATTTAAAGTGCCGAGTTTTTAAAATTAAAATGATGTTTTCTTGAATCAAGTGGGCCGTTTCGTAAATTTTAAAAGGGCTGTCTTCCTATTTTTCTTTAGTACTGTTACTGTATTTTGAGAGGTTGCTGTCTCGATTTTTTTTTATGTGCTGTTTGGTCCCTATGGACGTTGACTTAGTCCTTTATTGACAAAGGAGTCGCGTAATTAATTGTGATTGATGTGATTGATGTGGTGTGTGCTTCACTTTGGTGAAGTTATGATGTGTTGTTGATGAGTCGGTCCTATGAAGGACCTAGGGGGGGAAATGGGAGTTGAGGAACTCTCAGCACAAAGATGTCGTGGTTGGTGTTGTCACGTTCGTTGAAGTACTTTAATGGGTGTCGCGCCAATTTCAAGTGAATGGGTGTTGTAGTCGTAGCTAAGTTCGATCATAGTGTGAGGACCAAAGAAACAAGAAGAGATGAAGGTTAGGTGTATAAGGTGACATAAGAGCCGAGATGTGGTTACCTGACTATAAGTGGGTCGAAATGAATGGGAGTCGACGTGTGGTGTTGTCAAAGTATATGGAAATCGAAGTATAAGTGGGACGAAGTGCAGTGTTGCAGTGTTATCAAGGTATGTAGGTGTCGAACGTGTGAGTCGAAGGTTAAATGTGTCGAAGTGTATGTGTACGTCGAAGGGCATGTGTGGCTAAGTTATAAATTGTACATAGTGTCGAGGTGAATTGTTGTGCGTAGGCGGTGCGCCTAAGCGTAGTTGTTGAAGTGTGGTGAGTATAAGCTTAAGAGTAAATGTATGTAGAAGCTAGTGTGGTTGAAGCATAAAGTGCCTAAGTGCAGCGTATGGGTGGCAAGGAGAATGATGGAGAACCGAAGTAGATGTAACCGAGGTAGTTGATGAGGTGTAGTTGCCTAAGTGAAGTGTCACGGTGTTTGAGTAGTTTAGTGGGACTTTGATGACCTTCAGATTAGAACATCTAATTAAGAGTAACAATGGGGAGAAGGGTGATGGACAGGGATGGTTGGAAGTGACAAGAAGATTGGGTTTCGTTTCGTGAGTTGGAGTAAATTTTCGAGGACGAAAATATTCTAAGTGGGGGAGAGTTGTAACGCCCCAATTTTATTAAAATCTATTTTGAGATGAATTGGTGAAATGATTGAAGAGATTAGAGAGTTATTGGCGTGAGAAACCATGGTATAAATGACTAGAATTGAGGTTAGGTTTTTCAAGGTTTTGTGTTCTCAATCGAACTCCGTTTTGAATGGTTCTTGTTTAGTTGGAGAGTGGACCTAATTCTCTACAAAGTAGGCATTGGTTTCATAAAATTTCATTAAGAAGTGAGAAAGGAAATTTGGTTGCAAGTTGAGTGAGAAGTTCCGTCCAAGTTTGGTACCTCAGTGTAGTATTTTGAAAATCTGTACCAATTGGTTACTTATTTTGGGAATTAAAAATCATAGATAGAAACTACACTCCGAGAGCTTTCCAACGAGTGGTCATTTGTTAAAATCCGATGTCGTTTGCTATTTTAATCAAGAGAAGGAAGAAAAGAGTAGTCTGCGCATGTATGCTGTTGTTGCTGCCATTCTGCGCCTGAGTCACGCTCAAGTCGCGCCCCAAGCGCAAGTGCTGTGCGTGAGCAGCGTGAGTTGCTGCCATTTCGCGCCCAAGTCGCGCCTGGCTCGCGCTCCGAGCGCGAGTTCGCGTATATAGCTGCGTTTCTGCGCAGCTAGGGCATTTTTCTTGCCGTTTTCACTCTTTTTATCATATCTTTGTCTCTGGAGCTCCGATTGTGACGCCGTTTGTTGCGTTCTTCTCATATCGCAGAGGGCTTCGATAGGAGAGCAATTCCAGAGTTAGAATCCAGAAGTGGTGAGAACGAAAATTAATCTCCCTACAATCTAAGAGAGAGAAAGAACTTGCGATCGTGAGAAGGAGAGAAGAAGTGTAGATCGCGTGGATTGTTGCTGTTGTTTCGTAGGTGACTTGTAGTGATCTCTTGTCTTCGTGAAAACCTAAGGTAAGGGTGAGCGTTTCGATTTAATATAATTGGGTATGTAATTGGGGTTTTGGGGGTTTTGATGTTGTCGATATTATTCTGATGTCATTGATGTTATTTTGATGTTGTTGATGCCCTTTCGATGTTGTTGATGTTATTTTGATATTGTGATGAAATTGATATTGTCGAAGAGTTTTGATGTCGTTTTGATGAATTTTTGATGATTTCTTGATGAGCATTTTGATGATTTCTTGATGAACATTGTGATGATTCCTTGATGAACTTTTGATGAGTTGTGTGATGAGCAAATCGTGTTTTGAGGTTGGTGATGATTGGAAAAGAATTCATGATGTGAATATGACTGTTTTCTCCACTGTTTTTCCTGTTGTTTTCACACTATTTTCTCTACTTTTAAATGTGACATTTTTCCAATAATAAGGTGACGTTCCCACTATTAAAATGTGAGTTCCCTCATTTAAAATGTGAAGTTTTTCCAATTAAAACTATGATGTTATCTCAAACATGAATTATGATGTTTCCTTTATAAAAAGGTGTTGCTGCCACTATTAAAAATGTGATGTCTCCTCTTTTTCAAATATGGGGTGTCTAAGCTTAAAAATGAGGTGTTTTCTCGAATTGAAAGTGTGACGATTCCTCAGATGAAAAATTGTGATGCTATGTTTATATAAATGAGTCTCTGTCAATCAGTTTACTATTTTATAACACGCTAAGCTAAAAGATAACTGAAATATATATATTTATATATATATACTTAATGTTGATGATGGTATGTATAACTATAATGATGTTGCAATATGATTCTGATGAATATGACGAGTTCACTCTATGAGTGATTATGATGATGTGATCTATATGATTTTGATGAATATGACGAGTTCACTCTGTGAGTGATTATGATGATGTGATATATATGATTTTGATGATTATGACGAATACACTCTATGAGTGTTTTATGATGATGATGAGTACTCCAGGTGAGTGTTTGATGAGTTGCACATGCGTTCATAGAGTCTCATGGCATGTGCATACTATGACGAATAGGCTTCGGCCTCTTATTGATGATGATATGCCTTGAGTAGTTCTTTTTT
Organism: Astragalus membranaceus; assembly: GCA_039519185.1. Classification (NCBI taxonomy): domain Eukaryota; kingdom Viridiplantae; phylum Streptophyta; class Magnoliopsida; order Fabales; family Fabaceae; genus Astragalus; species Astragalus membranaceus. The sequence goes on from CM076851.1 coordinate 119,328,557, forward strand.
TTTTATGATGATGATATGCCTTGAGTGGTTTTTATGACGATATGGTATCATCATGCATATGCCCTGGAGGGGTTTGCATTCACATGCACTTTCATGACGGTGATTCCTTGAAATTAATTGTGTTTGAATTGATATTCTCTGATGATGAGTTTGATGATATTGATGATGTCGTATGATTTACTGTTCATATTTCTCTGTTTATGCTTGATTATGTTTTATTGAAATTCTCACCCCTTCTGCTTGGAATGTTGCTCTATTGTGGCAACGCTGCAGGTAACCGCGAGTGAAGGATCTGCTGCCTTCCTCATTAGTTCTTGGGATGTATTTTGTGTCGCTCTCTGATACTGTAACACCTAGGGGGCGTGGGTGAAACTTGATAAATTATTTGATTGGTTGTTTAATGATTTTATCGATAAATTGAGACGCGTTTTGAGAGTTACTAGTGAGTTGTTGTTTATTCCGCTGTGATGGGATTTTCGAGGACTTGATTTTTCATGACGGATGTTTGTTGCACAAATTTGAACAGTGCAAATGATGAGTTTGCTTTAATGAAGTTGTAGCATTTCTTTTCTATCAATTAAAATAATATTTTTGAAAGAGAATTACTCTGATAAATGACGTGTAATATAAGGGTAGAAAATGGGTGTTACATGAGATGTTTTATATTCTGCTTTGAATTTGATGGCTAAAATATAGACATTTGATTTTATGATCCGACATTTGATAAAATTAGCAATTATCCACATGAGATGTTAATAACAAGACTGTCACCTGCTAAGATGCTAATGAACAACAGGACTGATGTTGAAAGAGTGTTTGTTTGTCATGCCTTTGAGTTACAGCTCCTAAAGTGGGTTTATTATTAGGTCATTTTTTTCCTCTTTTATTTTCCCAATTGATAATGATATTTTTGAATGCAGCAACAGCACATAATAGTTAATTGATTCTCTTTAGTTGAATCATTGGATTTTGTTTTGTAACCCTGTAAAATTTTGATATAAACATGTACTATTGAAAGTTGAAACTATTATAGAAAATAAATTACCCTCTTTTGTTTTCCAAATGTTGGGTTGATCGGTTTTTGGGTTGCCTTGGTTGTGATTGATTGCTTTGTTTTGCAGTTTCACTCAAGAATTAAATGGTGATTTAGAACATATTCAATATGAGGGTATAAACATCAGTCCAAGCATTAAGGCTTGCAGGTAATCTGGTACAGCTTGAAGAACAAAATTAAAGGTGGGAGACTGGAATTCCATATGGTCCAGGGGGTAAGCCTAAATTTGTTGTCATTCAGGTTAACCTCTAATAATTTAGAGTGTATTTTGCTTCTCTCAATCTATGTTCTTCTGCTTCCTCTCAGATCTCGAATTGAGGGATAAACTCATATTATTGAAAAGTAAGGTGTTCTCGAGGTACTTGATACTTGATATTCCTTCATAGTGATATACTTGATACTTTATTTGTATTTTATGTAACCTCTTAATTATGCTTGGGTTGTATGAGCTATTCCTTTTTGCTATCAACACTTCTCTTAATATTCCTTTCTTTATTTCTATCTCTCTTTGATCATCTTTTGTTTCCCTGCCTCTTTTTTGAAGTCATTTGTTCTTTTTACAGATTTAATGGGGAATGGAGTTTGAAGAGATGATTTCTTCTTCCTTCATCCACTCTTTCTTCCTTCATCCATGCAATAAAAACTAGAGGGAGTCGATTTCGCAAAGCTATCCGAAATTCTCCATGGAAGTAACCACACTGTTTCCATCATCACTTTTCCTCTCTTTGCTTTCTCTCAAAATCTTCATTCGCATGGAATCTTATTTTGATCAGAATTCTTGTGAGAGATTATTCGGTTTCCTTTATTATTTTGATTTTGTTGTGTTTTCTTTCTGATGAATACGATTTCTCTCGATTTGTTTCTATTCGATTGGGGAGTTTTCGGGAATAGAAAACGGTTTGTTTGTTTCAATGTCAAATTGGTGTTTGTTTGTGGTTTTTGTAGGTTCCTGTGATGGAAGAGAATGAAACTAAGTCTGAGGCGCATTTGACTTCTGCTGTTGCTTTTGTTGAGCGTGTAATCCAAGATGCTTGTGACTTCCTTAGATGTTAAGTAAGCTGTGGTTCTTGTGGTAGTGATGAGTGACTCTATGTTGGACTGTTAATTTGCCCCTCTTTTTTTAAAAGTTGCTTTGACCCTTCCTGTAGGTGATGATGGTCCAAACGACGCTCGGATGCGGTGATGCAAACAGTGCAGACGACGCCTGCGGTGATTGAATCGGCTCTCGCGACGGTATGTACGGGTGCTCCCTCTTCTTTCCTCACTCTTATTCTTCTGCTCTCTAAATTGTTTGTCTCTATTTTTTTGATCTTTTATACGAAACGAGGAGGTCTCCCCTTTGTGTTGCTGCCAAGGTTTTGATGAAATGCCTAAGCTTGGTTTAAAATTTGATTTTTCTTTGTTGTTTAAGTCATTACTCTGTGCAACAGGTTTTGGCTTTTGATCACCTACTATGAGTAGAAGAAGATAGAGAGTTCAAAGGGTATACAAAGAGAGAAAGTGGTAACCAAAGAAAGGTGATTTGCTCTCATTCAAATCTTCGACTATTTTAGGATGAATAAAAACCGAGTGGCATTATATAACAAAGTAAATAAAATGCATTTTCCTATGATATCTATTTAGTCTCACTAGATAATGGGTTGCTGGAATTTTAGCCATATCAGTGGATATATGGATAAAAGTTCATGACTTTAATTTCAGACAATATGAGAGCCAATTTCATGTGGATATATGTAATCTTCTTTTCAAGTGTTTCTTAGGGTTTTAGAATTGAATTATTGATTCTAATCAATCTTTTGTTTTCTGTTTGGATTGCAACTTTCGTGCATTATGTGTAAGATGGAGGTAGGAACTTACTTTGTTATCAGGTATGTAACTATTTACTGTATTTAGCGGTTGATTTACAAAATTGTTAAATAAAAATGAGACCAAGTCATGTTACTGAGAATGCAGAGTTTTTGGATTTGCGTATTTTATACCGAATTAGTGTCTTTAGCTCTCAATGGATGATGATAATATTTGTGTATAGTCCTTCAGTGGGCTTACTTTTTGGTTTTGGAACCTGGGTTTGAATAATATACCTAAAAAAATCATCCTATTTTGAATTTCAAGTCATTTAGTTGATGATTTGATTACAGCATATACTTGAAGCTGTTGAAGCAGTTCCTGACAAGCAGCTTGGAGGGATATTAAAGTGGCTCTAACATTTAGATCGTTTGTATTGGCATCCTTTTTGCAATGAGTGGTTTTGTTCTATCAAAAGGTATCTTGAATCATGAATACAATACAAATCAATCACAAAATTTCTCTCATTATGTTCTATACTAACACTGCTCCTCTCTTTCCTTTGCTTTATACTGACACAACTTAAAAAAATGGTGGCTATGGAGCTTTTGGATATCACCTATGATGTATGGAAAAAAATGCGATGGTAATGAGTTCCTTGGGAAAAGATAGACAAAAGTGAGTCTTTTTTACTAATCTATATGTTCATTTTTATGCATTTCTCATCATATAAATAATCTGCTAAATTGTGATTGAGGAAAGTGATTCACTTTAACCTTATTTGTGTGCTGGTTTGTGTTGCTAATCTCATGAGTTCTATCATTATTTGGCTTCTTATATTGGATAAAATTTTGGGTGGATAGTTTTATTATATGTCACGGTTAATGCAGTAAGCTTATCAACGTTGTTGTACCAGGACTATAGATGACCGAGCCATCAATGGAAAACGAAATCTTACTCTTTGGGAGAGAAATGAGAACCATACTCTTAGTTGAAGGAAGAGTGAGTTTTTGAACTAAGCTCCATGTATTCTATTCTATTCTATTATTGGCTTTTACTTGGGATCTTTAAGTTCTTAATGCTTGGTCTTTGTGACATTATTGTTTGGTTGTTTATGTTCAATGAGGTATGTAAATCAGTTGGATGTGTATTGATAAGAGATTTTGTATTTTTTGGTGACTTCTTCTCATATATATTTTTACTAATTTTGATATGATGATTTGCTGCAATTTCCTATGTTTAGAATTAGTTTTATCATAGCTTCTCTTGATACCTTCTCCTCTTTATACTGTATGCTTTTCCTTCGTATTTTAGTCTTTTTGATCAGCTCCTTCGTATTTTAGTCTGAAGCAACCTTTGAGTTGTTGCTCTTCTTTTTTTAATTTGCATAACTTAAATTGATTTTTGTCTGATATAGGTTACTAAATTTTATTTTGCTTTGGTTTAGTTTTATTTTAACAATTGATTTTTTATCTATGGTTTTCCTTATGTCCTGTGCAATGGCATAACTTTACCTCTATACACTTTTGGTTCTTTAATGTGTTTACTTGATTTGCTGTTTATGAAAATACTTCTAACCTTTGCCTATGCTCGTTTTTTTAAAACATACCAGTTAAATTGTATCTGAACTATTAATATTGCCTATGCTTTTTTAGTATTTCTTCATACATTCAGTTGAACTTTCATTTCTCTCATGCAACCTACAACTTATGTATCTCAACTTTTTGGGTTCATTATCTTACTGATTTACCATTTGTTCAATTAGAATTTTTTCCAGATTCAGTAATATTAGGATCCATTTGGCTGATGTCATTTGAATTTATGTTTATTATTGCAATATCTATTAGCTTTTCCTCTTCAATCTGCATATCACTACCATTAGTCATTGACATTGCTGTTTTTCCATTTGTTGGACATGAATTTGTCACTTTATTCTAATGAAATTTATAAGTTTTTACTCTTCTCCCCTTAGCTATTCATAAGTGATGATATATGGTTGTGTTGGATTTGAGTAGATATATTAGGTCTTGCTTGCTGTTTATGAAAATTCTGGTGTACTTCGCCTATCAATTTTTTGTTTAAAAGCTATTAAACTATAACAAACCAACTTGGATTCCTTATTTTTGAGACTGTACGTTGATGAAAGATCTCTGTTGAGGAAACTAACACCCCATTTCTGGCATGTATGAATTTTCTTAGGCATTTCCCTTTTATAATTTGGTTTAGTACATTAACTCTTTTTGTATTTATTTATTGGTTTCCTCTATTAAAGAAAGTAATCCCCTTATATCTGATGTTTTGGCAGCTTTTAGTCATTGCCTCTTGATCTATTTACTAATTGTTTTTCCTTAATTCTCTTTGCAGTTTCTTCACATGGAACATGTGCTTTGCCGTTAGGGCTTAAGTTCGATTTTTCTTTGGTTTCTATCCTTTTGAATATACTAAGCACATTTTAATTGTTAGAATTTGTCTTTCATTTCTATTAAGCTAATTATAGTATTATAATGATTATGCAGTCTCTAAAGCTTTGACCCCGTGCATTACACGGGTCATCCCACTTGTTTGTTTAAGTTCTGATCTCTTACACAGTTACACAACCTTTTGTTTCTGAGGAAAAACTATAAAAGAAAACGTAAAAGTATAGTGAATAAGATTTTTTTTAGTAAATAACATGAATGCAACCGTTGTAGCCTACATCTGTATGACTGTGGGGAAACGTGCAAAAACTCAGACTTTTTCCTCTCTTTCCAGTACTCTCTGTATCTCTCATTCTCTCTCTCCCTCTCTCTTAATTTCACTCTCTCTCGTCATTAAAAACTTATAAATAAATGATGAGAGAGAGTGAAACTAAGAGATCAGAGATAGAGATGAAGGAGGGAGATATAGGGAGAGTGGAAGGAGTGAATCCAAAGTGCAAAAACACCATTGCTAAAGTTGACGTTCATACATGTGGCCTTAGAGGATCCCAATGGAGCACCCCTCATTTTTTCCTTAAGTGGGACCTATGTGTACATCACTCATTTATAATTTTTCAATGTTAGTTCTTTATAAACACTCAATCTCTCCAACTAAACATCTCAAAAAGTTTACTAAATGAGTTCCACTAAATGGCTCCAATATGAAGAGAGAGAAAAAAGAGAGAAGATTATGTGATTGGGACTCCCAAAGAGAGAGAAAATAATAGTTATAATTGGTTTTTAGTAGTGGGGCCCGCAGAGAGAGAAAGAGAGAGATTACTAGTTTTTTTACCAAATGAAACTTATATCATTTCATTATAAATAATAGGCTAAATAGCACTTTTGGTCCTTTATGTTTGCTCCAGATTTCACTTTGGTCCTTTATCTTTTTTTGTCCGTTTTGGTCCCTCATGTTTCGTTTTTGTTTTATTTTGGTCCCTCACGTTAGTTTTGACTAACGGACGCCACGCTGTCAGTTAAGCGTCCGTTGTTCATTAAATTACGTGGCAATTCATTAAACACATTAGCATTTTATTTTTTTAAATTTTAAAAACACAATTAACAAATAACTAAAAACATTAAAACTAAAACTAAATCCATTTCCTCTCATCTCCTCCTTCATCACTGCTTCTTCATCACTGCTTCTTCGTTCTCTCTTCGTCTCCCACCAGCTTCATCTCTCTCACGTTTGGTTTATTTTTTCAATTCCCCATCATCTTCAGATTTGGATTTCGTTTTGCTCCAACATTCCCCCATTTTTTTCCAGTAAGTAAACTAATTAACCAACATTCCCCATCTTTCTCTCTGCGCAGAAACCCAGAAGAAACCGAATCAGCAACGAAGAAGTGCAACGAATCAGCAACGAAGATGAACCCACAAATCTGGATCTTCAATTTCGTCAGCAACGAAGATGAACCCAGAAACCCTTTTCCCCTCTGTCTCTCCTCGCGACGAATCTGGATCTTCAATCTGGATCTTCAAATCTGGAAAACCCAGAAACCCTTTTCCCCTCTGTCTCTCCTCGCGACGAATCAGCAGTGAAGATGAACCCACTGCACGCCCTTTTCCCCTCTGTCTCTCCTCACGACGAATCTGGCAACGAATCTGGATCTTCTTTTCCCCTCCCTCTCTCTCTCTCTCTCTCCCAGAAACCCAGATGAACCCACACTACAAGAAAAATTGGACTTGGCGGCGGATATTTGGACTTTGCGGCGGAATTTTGCCGCCGGTAGCCAGCTCGAAGCAAACGCTTTGCGAAGGATTTAGTGGCGCCGCAAAATTCGCCGAAACTTTGCGGCGGATAATCCGCCGGAAAAGGCACAAATTTTTGCCGCAAAATATCCGCCGAAAAGTGCCCAATATCCGCCGCAAAGTATCCGCCACAAAGTACCCGTTATCCGCCGCAAGTACCCGTTTTATTTAAAAAAAATAAATATGATTTTTTAAAAAAAAAACGTTTTATTTAAAATTCCGCCGCAAAGTACACAAATCTGCTGCAAAGTACCCTTTTTTTTAAAAAAAAATTAATATTTTTAAAAAATAAATATTATTTTTAAAAAAAAATCGTTTTAATTAAAAAAATATATTATTTTATTAATTTTTTTAATTATTGATAAAAAAATAAAATTCAATAACTAATTAATTTTTAATTTAAAAAAATAAAAATTAGGTAAAGCAGTAAAATATTATCACCATTACTAATTCATGTACGTTTATCTTTATAATGATGATTATATATAAGTTTTACTTTTGTTGATTATTTGTTTATATATTGTTTATTTCCTTTTTTTAAAATTTATATATATAGATACAGTCATGGCATCAGAATCAGGATCCGACCCACCCATACCACCAATTGTTCCTGATAGAGGGAAGAGAATTTCTACTGCAATACGGCAGCGACATTAAACGGTTCGTGTTGTTACAACTGGCACATTTGTGCCTCCACCTTCCTCGAACACAACTGGCGCTGGACCGTCACAAGTGAATGAGATCCCGAGGTCACAAGGTACCAATAGGCAGATTGATGATGATGAGATCCAAGATGCCCCAAAAAATGTAGAAGATGAGATCGTGCATTAGTATAATCTTAATAATGAGGTGGTGGAGCTGGAAAATGACGGTCGTACTATATTGACGATTCTTGGAGGAGCGTAAGTATATATTTATTAATGATAATTATTATTGAATTTATTATAACTTTATATAGATATATAGATTAACATTTTTTAATGTACATGTTTTATCTTTCGAAGCCTGGATCCACCTCAATCACAAATGTGATATAGGAGAATTACAACCATCCATGGATGAGTTGCATGGAGATTAAAAAAGATAAAGTACAAAAAAAGAGGATGTTTGATGCTTTCAGAGTAAGTTGTTTTACTTATTTTTTTAATTTTTAATCATTTTATTGATTTGATTAATTTTTTTTGTTAACAAGTTATTTATAAATTTAATTTAACAGGAAAAAATGGCATGGGCACCCGATATAGAGAAGGAGTTTGAGAAAATCTTCCATAAAAGATGTTCTCACCGTCTTTCTGAATTACTTTGGGATGGGCTTAATACTGATAAGAAGCCTCATTTAATAGGAGAGTCTGATTGGCAAGAGCTTAAAACCAAATGGAATACACCAGAATGCAAAGCAAAATGTGAGAAAGCCAAGAAGTGCCGTGCTTCTGAGAAAGGTGGTTGCATACGCACATCTGGTTCTGTCAATGCTGCTCAACATCAGAAGCGCTTGATAACTTTAATTATTAATTTATAATTTATTTAATAGTCAAATGCAATGTTATATATATATATATATATATATATATATATATATATATATATATATATATTACTAATGAAATAGTTATTCATTTCTTGGTTTTTATTTTCAAGAGACCTACCAGACTGAAATGACCCAATATCATGAGACTCAATAGAGTAGTAGTAGCACTCCTGATCCCGTCGAGGAGAGTCGAGAGGCTTATAAAATGTTGAAGAAATTAGTTTGTCCACAAAAAACTGGTCGTATGACAGGAAATGGTAGTTTCGGCTCATCGACTTTCAAACTCGCAAGAAGCATTATTCCAAATCTGGGTCCATCATCTTCTGCTGAGAGTAACTGTTGCTCTATTATGCCTATCGCTGCGGACTTACATGTTCAACAATTGACGTAGAATTAAGCGAAGTCCATCGTGAGTTGAGCGAGCAGCGAGGCTAGGTGAAGAGCAGTGACAACTTAGTGAAGAGTGGCATAGTCGTTTTGAAGAGCAAATGCAGGAGCAACGACAGTTTGTATGAACAGATGCAGGAGCACGCTAGGCTAAATGAGGAGCACTGGAAGTGTTTTTTGGATATATATGACTCAACCCCCGATGCCATCATCATCATCATCATCATCATCATCATCATCATCATCATCATCATCATCATCATCATCATCATCATCATCATCATCATCATCATCATCATCATCATCTTCGTCCTCATCATCATCGTCATCATCATCGTCATCCTCTTCGTCATCATCATCGTCATCATCATCATCATCATCATCATCATCCTCATCATCATCATCATCATCATCATCATCATCATCATCATCATCATCATCATCATCATCATCATCATCATCATCATCATCATCATCATCATCATCATCATCATCATCATTTCATCCACTGTACCAGGTGCAACAGGCTTACAGCGGTGCTTTTTCCGCCGTACCATGGTGTCATGCAGCCTTCGTCCCATAGCCCATATGGTATCTTCAACTCTCAACTAGCTAGGTTCGAGCAGTCACCTATCCAGTAGCAGCCCCATCAGTAGTTCAACACAAATGTCGATCTCAATGACAATGAAATTAATTTTTGGTTTAGAGGAGAAGACCAAAGTAGAGGCTACTATGACGACCCGTAGTAGTTTTAGGTTATTTGAATTTATATTATTGCTTGGATATCTTATTTCGTATTGTGTTATGGATATTTTAATTTGTACTTTCTTGGATGTGAATGTTTATCGTTTTGATTATCGAAACTATTCTTGTTAGGTATATTTAACTAATAATAGTAAATATATAAGTTATAAATATTAGTTTTATTTAATTATTATATTATTATACATATATTTTTTGATTGGATTTAACTATCATAAATATTAATTATAATTATAATAATTATAATTATAATTATTGAATTTCCCAGAGTATTTTTAGTAAAATTAAAAAAGGGGAATTTCCGGCGGTTTATTGTTCATTACCGACTGTTTTTAGAATTTTTTTTGAAAATAAAAGGAATTTTTGGCTGTTTTTTGTACATTACCAGTGGTTTTTCAAAAAAATTTAAAGAAAAACAGAATTATCGGCGGGTTTGAATCGAAATACAGTACCGGCGGATTTAGTCGTTAACGACGGTTTTAGCAAAAAAAAAAATTAAAAAATGGCTTAAACATGTTTTAGGCCCCTGCAAATATAGGGTGTTTTGGTTTAAGCCCCTGCAATTTTTTTTTTTTGTTAAAATCCCTTGCAAAATGAAATATTTTGTTATAAGCCCTTCTCAACATATCCAGCAATCATAGCATTCCATGTTATAGGCTAACATTTTAGTCATAGAAGGGCTTATAACAAAATATGTCATTTTGCAAGGGCTTTTAACAATTTTTTTTTGCAGGGGCTTAAACCAAAACACCCTATATTTGCAGGGGCCTAAAACATATTTAAGCCTTAAAAATTGAAATACATTACAGACAGTTTTGTGTACGTTTCTGACGAAAATTCCGCCGGAAAACATTACATATGAGTGAATAATTACCGGCCGATTTTTTCTGTCGGTAAAGTAACGTTTCCGACAGATTTGGTGCGTTTTCGCCGGATTTTTTCTACCGGTAAAGGGCGATTTTCTTGTAGTGTTCTCCTAATTCCCTCTATTCACATTTCAATTTTTTAATCTATGTTCTATCTATTTAATGAAAACACTCACTACTAAAAATTTTATTTTCTATCTTTTATTTAATCTCGATAGAATATTAGACCGGAAAATATCTTTACTTTTATAAATGAATATTTCTTTTTTTAACAGGTAAACATTGCATATTGTTAGTACAATTTTATTACTTTTGATTTCTTACGGGAAAATGTAACATTTTGTCGGTATAATCATTTTTTATATTTTGTTTTCTGAATATCTTTATTTCTTATAAATGGACATTTTGCTTTTTAGTTGCGACAAAAAAGCACAAGATGTTGTCGGAAAAAAAATTTATATTTATTTTTGAGTTTCAACGGGTGAGCATTAAATGTTTTTTCTATAATTTCATTATTATTGATTCTCTATCAAGGAACGTTACACATTTCCAGAAAAATAATTTTATATTCTATTTTTGCGTTACAATGGAAAAATGTTAGAAAAGATTGATTGAACAATGTTTTTTACTACTCTATTTAGCTTGATATATGAATTTTCCTCTTGATGTAAATTACTAAGTTGTCATCAAATCTAATAATTTATCTTCGTATGTATAAACTAATTGAATTGTATTTGAGGCTATTTATTAAAAAACACTCTGTACCGTGCATACCACTAGTACATCTTATATGGTTGACACCTATTTTTAAGGTTAAAAAAGTTAGGCTAAAGTGCTCCCGGGGCCCCTTATCTTTATTTAAAGTAACGAATTAGTCCTTTATGTTTTTTTTGTCCCAAATAAGTCCTTTATCTTTCAAATTTTTGACACATAAATCATTTTCCGTTAACAGTGCTGATTTATGTGTCATAAACAAGGATTTATGTGTTAAAAATTTGAAACATAAAGGACTGATTTGGGACAGAAAAGGATTTATGTGTCAAAAATTTAAAACATAAAGGACTGATTTGGGACAAAAAAAAGATAAATGACCAAATCGTTACTTTAAATAAAGATAAGGGACCCCGGGAGCACTTTAACCAAAAAGTTATTTGATGTTCTACTTTTTTCTCTCTCACTTAAATCTTACACTCTCGCACTCTGGTTCTCTCTCATCTTATTTTGAATTTATTCACACTTCATATTTATAAATATTTTTACTTTTTATAAATGCTATTTTACTTTAACTCGCAAGTGGGAAATATTACTTATATATCAATATATTTATTTTTTATTATGTCTTCATGAATGTCTTTATTATTTTTCAAGATATGGATGTCTTTCTTTTTAGAGTAAACTCTTAAATTGATCCCCCAACTATCATCCCCTCTCAAATTTAGTCCCTAAACTATAAAAATATAATAAATTGTATCTAAACTATTCTACATATCCATCAATTTAGTCCCTCAATTACTTTCTAAATAATAGATATGGTGGATAGTTCAGGGACTAAATTGAAGAATTTAGAAAGTTTAGGAATTATTTATTATATTTTTATAGAGTAGGGACTAAATTGGAGAGAGGGTGATAGTTGAGGGACTAATTTGAGGGTTTATTCTTATTTTTATAAATGAAGAAGAGGAAGAAGAAGAAGATTAGAGATTTGGGTAGAGTTTTAATACACATAGGTTTTAATAAAATAAATAGAAAATAGAAAATAAATAGACACATCAGCATGTAACATAGGGTTAACAGAAAACCATATTAAAAAAAAATTGCAGGGACTTATTTGGAAAAAACGTTATATTTACAGGAACGAAAAACATATTTAAACCATGATTATTTTACTTTCAAGTCTCGCAGAGAAAATACATAATATTGGTGTATTTATTTATGTACTTTGCTTTTTCAAATATCTTTATTTACCTTTGTTTTTTTAAACATTCATTTACTTTTCCGATTTAAATTCAATTTCAACGACATTGATAATAAGCAACACAACACAACCTACACATATGCACCAGCTAGCACATAGCAAGTTTTTTCATAAAGCATTAAAGCTCGTGCACAAACACTTTGAGTTGTTTTCAACAAAACACATTCATAGTACTACTAAGTCAATTCAATGTTTTTTTTTTGAAGATTAATTTGATGCAATCTAGAAAGTCCAGAATTTTGGGAAACATACGCGTTTGAAATTGGGAGGATAACGAATGAAATCAATCCATGACTCGTGTTGTGTTCCGGGAACATGGTAGGAAGCTGACGTCAAATGTAAACGCCGTCTTACTGTTTCTTTCCCTACCCTGTAACGCGTTTGACCCACGCGCCATTCGGAATCAAATTTTTCTATTGCGTTAAGGAACCGTATAGACTTCCTTCCAAACGAACCTATATATACACACATTGTTGCTTCCATAGTTTTCATTCACATACCTTTCATCGCCCTCTCACAATCCCATCGTTCAACCCTTTGATAATATTGCATAAGAATATAAAAGAGTATTTACAATTCATCATCACCATGAATCACTTCAACAATCAACAAGAAGCCCCTGGTGAGTCTCTCTTTCTTATCTTTAATATTATATCATACTACTTTATAATCTTGTCAAAAAAAAAAATCATACTACTTTATAATATATGATGGATCTTTATAAATGGGATTAATGAGATGATATTATGATGCAGCAGTATCATATCCCCCAACAGTGACTGCTTCATATGTTGCTGCCCCACCACCTATGGGTTATCCTTCCAAGGAAGGCTACCCCCAACAACAACAAAGAATTCCAGAGGAAACAACAACTAGGGGTGATGGTTTCTGGAAGGGATGGTAAGTACATAGCCAAAATCACAAACAATACCTAATTTACCTGCTCTTTCTTAATCGATGAATCTATATATGTTTTGACTTTTGCTCACTTTTTTTCTTGCAGTTGTGCTGCTCTATGTTGCTGTTGTGCACTGGACATCTGCTTCTGAGTTCGTTATCATTGAATCACATCGCATTAATACTTGCTTGTCATCACTATTTTTGAATCCTGATTCTTTGTAGTGTGTAGAATAATAAGGATTTTTATCCTTTTACACATCATGTATTTATCCAATTATCATGAATGTTATTCGTTTCCTTTGTACGTATATTAAAACTTTCTGATGTTATTAGTCATTATTTATCGCATGATTTTTTTATCAATAAGAAAAGGTTATTATAAGATTCTTATGTTGATTGAGAACAATCAAATGGTTTCTCAAACCCGTTATTTCAATCTCATACGCATGTGTCACACTATTTGGATCGAAGGGGGCTCAATATGCTCACTCAAGGAGCTCACTGGTGTAGAAGCTCGGAGAGAGAGAGAAATAGGGCTAGATTTGTGCAATCTAGGGCAATCAGAGATAATAATTGATGATGTAATGATGTACCTTTCATTCATTGCAAATGGTGTATATAAGCACCAATAATTGGGACACTACAGTCATTTACAGCTGGAATTGATATACTATAGCATTGTAGTACTCTAGGTAAAACAAGCTAATACCAAATAGCAGTACAAATAACTAAGACAGTAAAATAACTAGGTAACTAGCATTACTAATAATACCATCAGCTATTACTAATAATACCCTATCACAGTACTCCCCCCTAGGAGTACACTCTTGTCCTCAAGAGTGGAATGTTGGAAATTCACGCAGAAGGTCGTAATAATACTCCCAGGTAGCCAATTCTGGAGCACGATCCTTCCACTTCACAAGCACTTTTGTAGCAGCGATTCTACCTCGTTTCACCATCTTACGGTCCTAAATAGCTTCAGGTACAGTTCTGGCAGCTGTATCAGTATGCACCGAGGGGTGTTGTATAACTGCAGCAGCAGGGGAAGTGCAGAGCTTTAGTTGAGACACATGTAAGACATTATGAACACCACAATCAGGGGGCAAATCCAGCTGATAAGCTACTTTACCAACACGGTCAGTAATACGATAAGGACCATAAAATTTGGGTGAGAGTTTGTTGAAGGCTTGCTTCCTCAATGAATACTGCCTATATATAAGGCTGCAGTTTCATAAAGACATAATCAGCCACAGCAAATTCACGGTCAGTCCTTCGCTTATCAGCTTGCTGCTTCATCCTATTTTGAGCTCTTATCAAGTGAAACTTCAGCAATTTCATAGCCTCCTCTCTTGCTATTAAAGAACGATCAACAGTCTGTGATGAAGATTCCCCAGGTAAATATGGTAAGTGAAGAGGAGGGGGCTGTCCATAAACTGGCTCGTATGGAGAACATCTTATAGAAGAGTGAAATGTGGTGTTATACCACCATTCGGCAAGTGGCAGCCATTGGAACCAAGTAGAAGCTTGCTCACTACACATACATCGTAAGTAAGTTTCTAGTGCCTTATTGACAATCTCTGTCTGACCATCGGATTGAGGGTGATAAGCACTAGACTTGTTCAAGGACACACCCTGGAGAGTAAAGAATTCTGTCCACACTTCACTGAGAAAGATTGGGTCTCTGTCGGAGATAATTGAAGATGGCATTCCATGTAACTTGAACACACAGTCAAGGAACAATTGAGCTACATACAGAGCTGTATATGGATGTGCAAGAGCCAAGAAGTGAGCATACTTGCTCAATCTATCAACAACCACCATTACAACCTGTTTGCCACTAGATTTTGGGAGTCTCTCAATGAAATCCATGCTAATAGAGTCCCAAATACGCCCTGGGACTGGTAGAGGCAGCAATAAACCATGATATGCAATCTGCTCACTCTTACTTCTTTGGCATGTAACACATTCCCTCACATATTGTTGAATGTCTCTAGTCATTCCCTTCCAAAAGAAGAGAGATCTTACTCTGGCATAGGTAGCATCACGTCCAGAGTGACCACCCGTAGCTGAGTCATGCAGCCACTGAAGTATAAAAGCCTTCACCTTAGAGTCATTGCCAACCACCAATTTACCTTTCCTTCTAAGTATACCATCCTTCCATGTGAATTTTTGATGTGAATTAAGTAGCATCAATGGTGAGGTCTTGGACAATCTTAGCAACATGTGGATCAATTTCCCACGAATGCTTAATATGTTGCAGCAAGTCATTGCTAACTGAATTCAAAGCTAGAGCCATCAACTCAGCCCCTTCTATACAAGACAAGGCATCAGCAGCCTTATTTTCCTTGCCTTCCTTATACACAATCTCAAACTCAAGACCCATTAGCTTGGCTACCCAAGCTTGTTGAAAGGGTGTGTTCAAACGCTGCTCCAAGATATACTTTATGCTTCTTTGATCCGTCTTGATGATGAAGGGTTTGTGAGCTAGATAAGTGCTCCATTTCTGCACAGCAAACACAATCGCCAGTAATTCTCTTTCGTATATAGATAAAGCCTGTTGCCTAGGCCCCAATGACTTGCTCAAATACGCAATAGGATGTTGCTCTTGCATCAGTACAGCTCCTATTCCTTTACCAGAAGCGTCAGTCTCTAAAACAAAGACTTTAGAGAAGTCTGGTAGTGTAAGCACAGGTGCGGTGGTCAAAGCATGCTTCAAATTCTGGAATGCTACTGTGGCAGCTACATTCCATTCAAAACTATCCTTCTTGAGTAAATCAGTGAGAGGCTTGGCAATTTTTCCAAAATCCTTCACGAATCTTCTATAATATCCAGCCAAACCGAGAAATCCTCTCAATTGCTTCACATTGCTAGGCTCGGGCCAGTCACAAACAGCCTGTATCTTTGCTGGATCAGTTGACACCCCATGTTGAGTGATGAAATGACCAAGATATTCCACCCTTGAAGTACCAAAATGAAATTTGGATTGATTAAGGGAAAGGTGGTTAATCCTGATAGCCTCAAACACCTGTGTAAGATGACTAATGTGGTCCTGCAAATTAGCACTGTAAACCAAAATATCATCAAAGAAGACAATAACAACTTTCCTCAAAAAATCCTTGAAAAGGTGGTTCATCAATGCTTGGAAGGAAGCTGGTGCATTAGTGAGGCCAAAAGGCATCACAAGATACTCAAATTGCCCACTATGAGTCTTGAAGGCTGTTTTGAATTCTTCTCCCTCAGACATTCTTAACTGATGATATCCAGATTTTAAGTCAAGTTTGGAAAAGATAGCTGCACTTGCTAACTCATCCATGAGATCCTCAATTAAAGGAATGGGAAACCTATCATTAATTGTGTAATGGTTCAACCTTCTATAATCAACACACAATCTCCAAGAGGCATCTTTTTTTCTCACTAACACCGTAGGAGAAGCAAGGGGACTATTACTATGTCTAATAATTCCCTGTTTCATCATTTCATCCACTAGGTGATCAACAATATTCTTTTGGACTATGGCATATCTATATGGTCTCAAATTCACAGGAGGTGTATTATCTTTTAAAGGAATTTTATGGTCAAATCCAGGTCTAAAGGGTGGTAAGTGTTTAGGCTCAACAAAGATATCATGATATTGTTCAACTAGCAAGCTAATTTCCCTAGGAACAGGTTGGACAGAGTTACCTGTTGTAGACAATTTGTAGCTAGGAATGATGAATTGTGGCTCAGATTGATCTACTTGCAGAAAGCACAATTCCGCCCCTTGGTCAACAGCAACATTCATGGCCTTGTTGGAAATCAATTTAACACCAGAAGACTTAGCTCCCCGTAGCACCACCTTCTTGCCTTGAACCGAGAACTCCATTTGAAGTTTTCAAAGTCCCAAAGTATGGGTCCAAGAGATTTGAGCCACTGTATTCCCAAAATCATATCACAGCTAGCCAAGGGCAATACTATCATATCAGCAATAAACTCTTGATTATGCATTGACCATTTGAACCCCTTACATACGAAGAGGGCCTCCA
Source organism: Astragalus membranaceus (assembly GCA_039519185.1). NCBI lineage: Eukaryota > Viridiplantae > Streptophyta > Magnoliopsida > Fabales > Fabaceae > Astragalus > Astragalus membranaceus. The sequence goes on from CM076851.1 coordinate 119,346,044, forward strand.
ATTTATGCCCACCACCAGCAGTTATTGACATTGATTTGACCGCAATTAAGTCACATTTAAGCTTCTTTGCTATAGTAAGATCAAGGAAGTTGTGAGTACTTCCACTATCTAGCAAAATTTGCAGTATCCTCTTATAATACAACCCTCTAACTCTCATGGTTTGGTAATGAGATGAGCCTGTCATTGCTTGTAAGGATATCTGAGGGGTGTCAAGCTCATTGGTTGGGGTTAAAACAGGTTCTAATGTTGCTTCAGGTGGGTCAGTAGGTGCAGTCTCCTCCTCTTTAGGCTCCATCATCATTAGTGTTTGAGGTCCTCTATGTTTAAGGTGGTGGCCAGGGGTGAATGGTTCATCACAATACCAACAGAGTCCCTTGGCACTCCTCTCTTCCAATTGAGCTCGAGAATAGGGAGGTCTAGTAGCTCGTTTAACTGTTTGAGTGTTAGGTTTCTGGGTGGGTTTGCTTTGGCTAGGTGAGGCCTGGGTTGAGGGTGAAGTGAATTTGTTTGGATAGTTCTGTTTGTAGGTAGATTTCTGGGAAGAGGGTTTGGTTGACTCAACGAGTCTAGCTAGGTTAATGGCGTGAGCTGGGCTGGATGGGTTGAACATTCGCACATGAGGTTGAGTGTGTGCATCCAGGTTAGATATGAAGATACTAAGGGCATTTTCAGGTAGGATACTCACTTGTGTCAATGCCAATTCGAATTCATCAATATAGGTTTGAATCGAGCTCGTATGTCGTACCTGAATCAGCTCAGCAAGGGGATCTTCGTAAAGATCTCCGAATCGTCGTTTCACGTCTGTGGCGTACTGCGGCCAAAGAGGATACTGATCGAATCTACCCCTCATGTAGTTCAAGTGCCACTGCAGTGCCAATCCCTCTAAGTGAATCGACGCTAACCTCACCCTCGACTCCGACGGCGTCTCATCGAGAAGAAAAAACTGGCCGCACTTGTACAACCAGTCCTTGACCTTTTTCCCGTCGAACTTGGGAAACTCAACCTTCGACAACCTCGTAGAGTAGCTTCGTGGTTGATTTTGCGGAGGATCGGTGATGTTTCGAGGCGTGGCGTTGCTTTGAGCTTCCAGCGAGTTCCCACAAACCTGAGAACGTAACAGGTTGCGAAGCTCCTCTTGATTTGCCTCCATCTGGATCTGGAGCTGATCAATCCTTGCGCTAACTTCGTTGTGTTTCTCTTCAAACTTCCGATCTAAATCGGCGACCGATTGGCTGCGGGTAATCGTCATCAGGTACCAGGCGTTGCTTTGATACCAATTGTCACACTATTTGGATCGAAGGGGGCTCAATATGCTCACTCAAGGAGCTCACTGGTGTAGAAGCTCGGAGAGAGAGAGAAATAGGGCTAGATTTGTGCAATCTAGGGCAATCAGAGATAATAATTGATGATGTAATGATGTACCTTTCATTCATTGCAAATGGTGTATATAAGCACCAATAATTGGGACAGTACAGTCATTTACAGCTGGAATTGATATACTATAGCATTGTAGTACTCTAGGTAAAACAAGCTAATACCAAATAGCAGTACAAATAACTAAGACAGTAAAATAACTAGGTAACTAGCATTACTAATAATACCATCAGCTATTACTAATAATACCCTGTCACAGTACTCCCCCCTAGGAGTACACTCTTGTCCTCAAGAGTGGAATGTTGGAAATTCACGCAGAAGGTCGTAATAATACTCCCAGGTAGCCAATTCTGGAGCACGATCCTGCCACTTCACAAGCACTTTTGTAGCAGCGATTCTACCTCGTTTCACCATCTTACGGTCCAAAATAGCTTCAGGTACAGTTCTGGCAGCTGTATCAGTATGCACCGAGGGGTGTTGTATAACTGCAGCAGCAGGGGAAGTGCAGAGCTTTAGTTGAGACACATGTAAGACATTATGAACACCACAATCAGGGGGCAAATCCAGCTGATAAGCTACTTTACCAACACGGTCAGTAATACGATAAGGACCATAAAATTTTCGGATGTAATTAGTCATTATTTATCGCATGATTTTTTTATCAATAAGAAAAGGTTATTATAAGATTCTTATGTTGATTGAGAACAATCAAATGGTTTCTCAAACCCGTTATTTCAATCTCATACGCATGCCAACTTGTTGGGGATGGATCAGAGGCCCCATTCAATTGGAAGCCAGAGAATTAATTTTTTATAAGGTATTGGTTCAACTGGAGTTTGTAAAACCAAGTTGCAGATTAAACCAGGAGACTTACGAGTTATCAGTTACGATTAAATTGGATTATTAAATTGGAGAATTTTTTTTTTGTTTTGATTTGATTTATTTACAAAATAAGCTTGAGTTAGGGTAAAAAGGATATTATTGTCATATTAAAAGTTAGATAAGTACTCTAATTTTGTTTATCAATTTAGGTAAAAATTATTGGAATATACCTTGTAATTGTGTATTGCTTGTATTTGTAATAAGTAGCTGTCGAAATACTACCTAGTCAAAGTTATAGTTAGCTGTAGAAGTTGCAGTGTAATTAGTAACAGTAGAAGGTGTAGTTAGTAGTTGGCATATTGGGCCTAGTCGAAATATGGGCCTGGGCCTGACTTTAGGTTTTGTGTATAAATAGGGATCACTAGTTAGTGAATAATAATGCTTTTGATTGCCTTTTAACCTAATCCTATCACTTTACAGTCTCACTGTTTTATTGCTCCCTTTCCTCTCTCTAGCGCCGTCGCTCTCCCTTCCCTCTCCTGTCTGCTGCGCCGCAGAATCCCCAACAAACTGATATCAGAGCTTTAAGATCCATGGCAGCGAGAGATAACTATGGTGGAGGTATTCCGGGGAGCCTCCCCATTTTCGATGGAAAGGACTTTGAGAGATGGTGTTCGCAGATGAAGGTGCTGTTCAGATATCAAGATGTACTTGACATCGTGAACGATGGAGTTCCACCCATGGCAGTTGACGCCACAGAAGCGGTGAGAAACAGCCACATTGCGATGAGAAAGAGAGACGGAAAAGGGCTGTTTTTACTTCACCAGTGTGTCGATTCGAATGTCCTGAACCTGATCATCGACTGTGAATCAGCAAAGGCAGCGTGGGACATCCTCAAGAGCTCGTATGGCGGAGCAGACAGACTGAAGAAGATTCGACTCCAGTCGCTCAGAAAGCAGTTCGAAGCCCTGAAGATGTCAGAAGCAGAATCGATTGGCGAATTTATTACGAGGTTAGTAGCATTAACTAATCAAATGAGGGGAAATGGTGAGACTGTCGAAGAAGTGAAGAAGGTAGAAAAGGTGCTTCGATCCTTAACCGAGAAATTCGACTACGTTGTTACAGCTATTGAAGAATCCAAGGACCTAGATACATTGAAGTTAGATGAACTTCAGGGTTCCTTAGAGGCACATGAATTGAGGATAAGGCAGAGAAGTTCAGAGAGAGAAACTGAACAAGCCTTACTTTCATATTCCTCTAAGAAGAATTGGAAGGCAAGTAACAGGGTCGAAAGAGGTAGAGAAGAAGGATCAAGCAGTAAGCAGAATGATTTCGACAAGAAGAAGGGATCTTTCGACAAGAAAGGTGACCTGTCGAAAGTGCAATGCTACAACTGTCAGCAATTTGGACATTATAGAAACAGGTGTAAAAACAAGAAGGTTTCTAGAGATGCTGAAGCCAATTTTGCGAGTGACAGTGACACAGACTCCGACTCAGATGGGCTAGTGCTGATGGCAGTCGAAGATGAGATTGAAGATAACACTCATCTTGACGAAATTGCTGAAAGTAGCGAGCAGAACAGTGTGAACACTTGTATAAGTGGATACACTTGTAATGCTCAAAATATTTGTGCTATGTGTGTGTGGCAGGCCAGTCGAAACACTGGGGATACCTCCAACATAGCCAGCAACGATGATGAGGAATTATCATTCATGACGACTATAGACCCAGAGTTGCTGTTGTTGAAACCAGATACAAATTCGACTGAAGAGAAGTGTGTCGAATTGCAGGTTGTCGAAGAACATTGCCTGAAGAGAACTGTCGAAGAATGTTGTGAAAAACCGACAACAATGGACTTAGAAGAAGTTCATGATCAGAGTGATCAGGATGTCGACGAGGTCGAAACTGAAGAGCCAGAAGAACCCATTGCTGTCGAACCTCTCAGAAGGTTGCAAAGGGAAAGTCAGAAATCAGTAGAGCCAAATGATTTCGACACAATCCCAGATTCTGCTGTAACTGCAGAGGGAGAGTTAACTCAATTCGAACTGATGGCTGAAGCAAAACCAGTGAGTCTGGAGCAAGCTCTTAGTCGAAAGGAGTGGAAGGAAGCTATGATTGATGAGTCGAAATCAATAGAGAAGAATGATACCTGGAAGCTAGTCGAACTTCCAGCGCAAAAGAAGGCAATAGATGGTGAAGTGGCCAAGGGTAAGGCAAAATTAGTAACCATTGAGAAAGAACCCTTGTATTGGGCACCAAGTATTGAAAGTTGCGGCCCGGTTCGACAGAGTGCGAAACAGCTCGAAAAGGGGCAGAACAGATCGAAAAGTTGCAGCCCAGTTCGACAGAGTTCGAAACAGTTCGACAAGGGGCAACACAGGTTCGACAGGGTGTGGGCAAGATCAGGCAACACACTTTGGGCACATGGGTGCCGAATTCCTCTCGACAGGAAAGATTCGACAGAGGAACAAGAACTCTGGCTATATGCAGAGTTGCCGCCTGGTGACTGGGGGCCAAAACTGAAGTGTCACTTAGCAATGACCAATGCATTGCAGAAAGGACAATTCGACAGAAACAATGACCAAGCCATTGCAGAAAGGAAGATTCGAAGAACTGAGGACAATGCTTGGAATGATGTCACGTAGCAATACAAATTAGGAGGGAATATTGGAATATACCTTGTAATTGTGTATTGCTTGTATTTGTAATAAGTAGCTGTCGAAATACTACCTAGTCGAAGTTATAGTTAGCTGTAGAAGTTGCAGTGTAATTAGTAACAGTAGAAGGTGTAGTTAGTAGTTGGCATATTGGGCCTAGTCGAAATATGGGCCTGGGCCTGACTTTAGGTTTTGTGTATAAATAGGGATCACTAGTTAGTGAATAATAATGCTTTTGATTGCCTTTTAACCTAATCCTATCACTTTACAGTCTCACTGTTTTATTGCTCTCTTTCCTCTCTCTAGCGCCGTCGCTCTCCCTTCCCTCTCCTGTCTGCTGCGCCGCAGAATCCCCAACAAAAATGAGTACTTAGTTTATTAAAGAGGATCATAAATTCATAATACGGTTTTCAAAGATTAATATAAGCTTTGAAAAGTACAATGGATACTTTGCCGTGGTTTAGGGGAGAGAATGCATTAAAACACTTTAATGCTTAGGACATTAGAGTAGTATAGTCAAATACATCGCTAAATAATAAAAGATAAAAGATTTTTCTTCGATAACGAAGGTGTGGTATGATTGGGCAAGTTGGGATGCCACTTGCGGGTTATTGATGTTTAACCATCCATATCATATTGAGCATTGAGTTGGGGTCTTTCGAAATGCTTGACCGAATTCGGCGGCGTAGTTCTTGGTCTGAAGTGAAGGGCTCGCCGAGATATATTTCTATAGAGTCTTCGAAGGGCATATTTATAGAGCATTAGAGTGTGTGAAGGGCTCGCTGAGATTTATTTCTCACCCCATTTGTGTTTGTTTGAGATAAGCAAAAGTTGAAGGATGTGTAAGGAGTTCTTAGAGACCATGCTTTGTGATATCTCTTCCTTATTATGTTTCTATTTTCAATTGTAAACATTATGGACATTCTGTTGCAACGTTTTGACAAGCATTTTGGCACCTACACTTAGTGTGTACGCGCAGGGTTGATCATTAAAAACTTGAATGGTTAACTTAAGTTTTTTTTTTCGATAATTAAAAATGTCATTTCACTACTAGAATTTTTGTCCTTTCCTGCAGATTTTCATTAAAAATTCGCAAGAAACGTGTTTGCTGCGGAATTTTCAGCGAATTAAAGTTCCCAGTTATTTCGTTCGTGGATAAATGTTTCCTGCGGATTTTCATATCGCCAGAAAACTTCCGCAGGAAATTCAGCAGGAAATTCGGCAGGAAGTCCACAGGAACTTCCGCAGGAAATCTCTGCAGTAAGTTCCGCACAAAATTCCGCAGGAAATTTCTACAGCAAAATCCGCAGGAAACCGCAGAATTATTTTTAGTTCAATTTTGCAGCAAATTTTAGTGACTGATAATATTATTAATATTGGCAGAAGCAAAGCTTGATAAAAATGAGAAAATACAACTATTAACAGAGGCAAAGCCTGAAGGGCACAAATAACAAATTAAAATCTATATCAGACAAAAATAAGATGGCACAAACTGATAATTTATCTTCACAAACTCTATGAACAAAAATATTGCTATTACTTGGCTATAAACTTCAAGCAAACAAAAATACAATAGCATTTAGAAAGTTGAAACAATTCCTCAATTCGTTGAGAAGAAGTAGATTAAAGAGAAATCGAAGCAGATTAAAGAGAAATCTTTCTTTTCCATTTGAAGTCTTGTTTTGCCCAATGATGGAAGGAACACTGCCACTTAATGAATTGTTTACCACTGACCTGCCAAAGAAAATGATATTAGTAAGATTGTTGTCTGATAAATCACTTCACACATAAGGTAATCAATATACAATTTACTGAGAAAAGATGTTGTAGCAGCATATTGGAGTAATGGCCCAGTATCAGGTTTCAAGTTAATCATTCCACCTACCATTATGCCTCAATTGTTTAACATTAATTCCACATGCATATAATGCAAGTTACAATTGATCATAGAATTAATTACCAGGTGTCCTGCCATAATGCAAGAAACTAACAGTAAATTTCTTTTGAAGTAAAGGTTACATTGGATTCTGAAGTTTTCAGTTCTATAGGTGGCAAATCTTCATCTTTGTCTGTTATGATACATCTCATAGCCAAAGAATATGATGAAGTATTGACAACCAATCAAGATATTAACATAAAATCCCATGCTAAAAGACATGATTCTAATACATCTAGCAATGTCAAGTGGGAAACAATAGTGAAAACTTCAAATTTGCATCATGATCATGTACGCTACTCTCAGGTAATAGTCTATATCAACTCTATAATGATTATACTAGCAATCTCAACACCAAGTATAACATGATTTATAAATTCAGAGACAAAAAATGTATAAGGCAAGAGTACATACGAGTTCTTTTGGAAGGTGCGTAGTACTCCAATGTCAGGGATTTCACCAGAAAAGAAATTGGTAGACAAGTTCCAGAGATAAGGAAAATCAGCATAAACTAAAAATTGAAATTTTCAGCATCGCGGTGCAACTGAGCTATAGACTAAATTGACTTACAGAACATGCAAATGTGAGAGACGGCTGTAACGCCCCAATTTTATTAAAATCTATTTTTGAGATGAATTGGTGAAATGATTGAAGAGATTAGAGAGTTATTGGCGTGAGAACCATGGTATAAATGACTAGAATTGAGGTTACGTTTTTCAAGGTTTTGTGTTCTCAATCGAACTCCGTTTTGAATGGTTCTTGTTTAGTTGGAGAGTGGACCTAATTCTCTACAAAGTAGGCATTGGTTTCATAAAATTTCATTAAGAAGTGAGAAAGGAAATTTGGTTGCAAGTTGAGTGAGAAGTTCCGTCCAAGTTTGGTACCTCATTGTAGTATTTTGAAAATCTGTACCAATTGGTTACTTATTTTGGGAATTAAAAATCATAGATAGAAACTACACTCCGAGAGCTTTCCAACGAGTGGTCATTTGTTAAAATCCGATGTCGTTTGCTATTTTAATCAAGAGAAGGAAGAAAAGAGTAGTCTGCGCATGTATGCTGTTGTTGCTGCCATTTCGCGCCCAAGTCGCGCCTGGCTCGCGCTCCGAGCGCGAGTTCGCGTATATAGCTGCGTTTCTGCGCAGCTAGGGCATTTTCTTGCCGTTTTCACTCTTTTTATCATATCTTTGTCTCTGGAGCTCCGATTGTGACGCCGTTTGTTGCGCTCTTCTCGTATCGCAGAGGGCTTCGATAGGAGAGCAATTCCAGAGTTAGAATCCAGAAGTGGTGAGAACGAAAATTAATCTCCCTACAATCTAAGAGAGAGAGAACTTGCGATCGTGAGAAGGAGAGAAGAAGTGTAGATCGCGTGGATTGTTGCTGTTGTTTCGTAGGTGACTTGTAGTGATCTCTTGTCTTCGTGAAAACCTAAGGTAAGGGTGAGCGTTTCGATTTAATATAATTGGGTATGTAATTGGGGTTTTGGGGGTTTTGATGTTATCGATATTATTTTGATGTCATTGATGTTATTTTGATGTTGTTGATGCCCTTTCGATGTTGTTGATGTTATTTCGATATTGTGATGAAATTGATATTGTCGAAGAGTTTTGATGTCGTTTTGATGAATTTTTGATGATTTCTAGATGAGCATTTTGAAGATTTCTTGATGAACATTTTGATGATTCCTTGATGAACTTTTGATGAGTTGTGTGATGAACAAATCGTGTTTTGAGGTTGGTGATGATTGGAAAAGAATTCATGATGTGAATATGACTGTTTTCTCCACTGTTTTTCTTGCTGTTTTCACACTGTTTTCTCAGTTTTTAAAGGCGATACTTTCCCAACAAAAATATGATGCTTCTTCCATAAAAATGTGATGTTTTCCACTAATAAAAATGTGACGCTCCCAATTCAAATGCAATGTTTTCCCAAGCTTGAAAATGTGGTTTCTTCCGAATTTAAAATGTGATGTCCTTCAAATTAAGATGTGATGTTTACTCAATTAAAACGGGATGTTTTTCTAAACTCCAAATGTGTGGCTACCCAAACTTCAAAAAGGATATGTGTGATAATGATGTAATATGATTATGATGAATTGTGAAGAATGTACTCTATGAGTATGGCTTTAATAATGTTGTAATGTGATTGGGATGAATTGTGACGAATACACTCTATGAGTGTTTGATGACGATGATGATGAGTACTCCAGGTGAGTGTTTTGATGAAATGCACATGTGTATATAGAGTCTCATGGCATGTGCATATCGTGAAGAATAGGCTTCGGCCTCCTGTGAAGAATAGGCTTCGGCCTCTTGATTGTGATGAGTATGGTACCATCATGCATATGCCCTGGAGGGGGTTGCATTCACATGCACTTTCATGACGGTGATTCCTTGAAATTAATTGTGTTTGAATTGATATTCTCTGATGATGAGTTTGATGATATTGATGATGTCGTATGATTTACTGTTCATATTACTCTGTTTATGCTTGATTATGTTTTATTGAAATTCTCACCCCTTCTGCTTGGAATGTTGCTCTATTGTGGCAACGCTGCAGGTAACCGCGAGTGAAGGATCTGCTGCCTTCCTCATTAGCTCTTGGGATGTATTTTGTGTCGCTCTCTGATACTGTAACACCTAGGGGGCGTGGGTGAAACTTGATAAATTATTTGATTGGTTGTTTAATGATTTTATCGATTAATTGAGACGCGTTTTGAGAGTTACTAGTGAGTTGTTGTTTATTCCGCTGTGATGGGATTTTCGAGGACTTGATTTTCATGACGGATGTTTGTTGCACAAATTTGAACAGTGCAAATGATGAGTTTGCTTTAATGAAGTTGTAGCATTTCTTTTCTATCAATTAAAATAATATTTTTGAAAGAGAATTACTCTGATAAATGACGTGTAATATAAGGGTAGAAAAGGGGTGTTACATTAGTGGTATCAGAGCAGTTCGGTCTGTCCGGCCAAGTTGTCCAGTGTCGAGTCTAGTTATCTCTCGAGTCTTGGTACTCGTTCTAACCATGACTTGTGTTGCAGTGATTAGCTGAATTGGCCAGACGGTAGGATTGCTATTGTTGAGAATGGTGTTGCTTATTGTTTTATTGCTGCTATGTGTGTGTTTGCTCTGAGTGCTTTGTGTAACTGCTATGTTAGTTATTTTTTAGTTACTACCCCTTACCATATGTTGCGATATTTTAAATGTTATGTGGTACTTTCACCAACATGTTGCATTTATTTGAGTAATTGTATTTAATGAAGTGATTGAATTTTGTTGATTATCCATTTGATATATGTAGAACCAGATAAGGTTAGACTCTAAGAGAGTTTTGTACTTGCGTCATAATTTTACTCTATGGTATGTCAATGATTGCCTCGGCAAATTTACATGTTCTATTTAAATTCCCTTGAAATATAGCAAAACTCAGGAAGTGGGAAAATAAAGTTAGAGAAAATGCGTTGGTGTTCAAATTGCCATCTTTGCATGGCTATAGTGTCAGGCTGCATATGCTTCGATCATTATTAAGTTATAAAACTAGAGCTTAAATAGCGGGAACTGCTGATTTAATTATGGTGTGCTATCTGAAAGTAGTTTTCTCGCTCTACTATGATATCGTGTTTGTTGACTCTCAAATTCTAAAAAGTTATGTGTCTAAAGAATGCCTGACTACTTTACGTGTTTTCTCTAGGATGATAATTGATCTCAATCTCGTTTAAGTGCTCTTGTTCTTGTTGGGTTTTGTAAGGGTGGGTTTAACATCCATAATGGGTTTATGATGGGTTCACGGGTAGTAGGGTTTTGTAAATTGAATTGAGATGTATGTGATAATTGAGTGTTCTTGTGTTAATTGATGATTCATATTGTTGTTGATGATTTATTGATGTTTTGCTGTTGATGATTTGTTAATGTTTGTTGTTTAACGAGTGGCTGTTTCTCACTGTTTAGTGCTGTTCTCTCACTGTTATGTGGTTGTTTTCACACTGTTTTTCCTCAGCTTAAAATGTGATGTTTTCCCCATTTGAAATGTGGTATTTTCTAAAAGAAAAGAGTGTATTTTTCTAAAATATAAAGTGATGATTAAATTGAATCGAATTGAATTGAATTGATAATGGTTCGTAGAGTTGATAATTGGATTTGATGTTTTCAAAGAAATCAAAGTTACAATTGTATTTAAAATAAATGGTGTGCTGTTTGACAGTGTTTCAGGTCGCTGTTCTATTTTTAAGATGAATAGTGTGCTGTCTTATATTGTTCAAAGTTGCTGTCTTGCTTTTGAAAATAAGAGGGGGCTGTTTTTATGCTGTGAAGAGTTGCTGTCTTGCTGTTTTTCAAAATAAAATGCTGCTGTTTGCTACATAAGAATGCTGCGGTTTGCTTAAAAATGAGTTGCTGTGTTGCGGTTTATTTCTATGAAATGAGTTGCTGTTTTTATGAAATAATCGTATTGCTGTTTTACGAAAATGAAGCGCTATTTTTATGTTGTAAACGTGTTGTTTCCACTGCCGTTGCGCGCTAAAAAGAAGTATTTTTTTCACTCCGTGTTTTGCTGTTGTTGCGCGCTAAAAGACCACTGTTTACACCTTATTGTTGTTGTTGTTCTTCTTGGTCTTGCTGTTGCCGTTTTACTCAAATAATGTGGTTGTTTTCACACTGTTTTGTTGTTGTTTTTGATGATGTTTTGCGCTAAAGGGCTGTTGTCTTTCACTCTGTTTTGCTGCCGATTCAAATTAAATTTTCTGCTGTTTCTATAACTAAAAAGGGCGCGATTGTTGCTGTTTTCTTTTTATAAACAAAAAAAAAAAGGGGTTGCAGTTTTGCCACTGCTCTTATAAATTTAATGTACTGTGTACTCATTTTCAAGCACACTGTTTACCCAAAATTTTACGAGGATGTTTACAAAAATTGACGTGCTTTTTCCCAAAGTTAAAGAGTTGGTTATATTGTTTACAGTTGTTGTTTCGTTTTGAAAATAATAGTGCGCTGTTTTTATATTGTTTAAAGATGCCGTTTTGTTTTGAGATTAATAGTGTGCCATTTTTATGTTGTTAATGTTGCCGTTTTTGCTGCTGTTTTCGCACATTAAAGTGTACTGTTCTCTACAATCTAGAGTGTTGTTTTCTTCGACTTAAATGTGATGTTCACTCAAATATAACGTGTTGTTCTCTTAATAATTTAAAGTGCCGAGTTCTTAAAATTAAAATGATGTTTTCTTGAATCAAGTGGGCCGTTTCGTAAATTTTAAAAGGGCTGTCTTCCTATTTTTCTTTAGTACTGTTACTGTATTTTGAGAGGTTGCTGTCTCGATTTTTTTTATGTGTGCTGTTTGGTCCCTATGGACGTTGACTTAGTCCTTTATTGACAAAGGAGTCGCGTAATTAATTGTGATTGATGTGGTGTGTGCTTCACTTTGGTGAAGTTATGATGTGTTGTTGATGAGTCGGTCCTATGAAGGACCTAGGGGGGGGGGGAAATGGGAGTTGAGGAACTCTCAGCGCAAAGATGTCATGGTTGGTGTTGTCACTTTCGTTGAAGTACTTTAATGGGTGTCGCGCCAATTTCAAGTGAATGGGTGTTGTAGTCGTAGCTAAGTTCGATCATAGTGTGAGGACCAAAGAAACAAGAAGAGATGAAGGTTAGGTGTGTAAAGTGACATAAGAGCCGAGATGTGGTTACCTGACTATAAGTGGGTCGAAATGAATGGGAGTCGACGTGTGGTGTTGTCAAAGTATATGGAAATCGAAGTATAAGTGGGACGAAGTGCAGTGTTGCAGTGTTATCAAGGTACGTAGGTGTCGAACGTGTGAGTCGAAGGTTAAATGTGTCGAAGTGTATGTGTACGTCGAAGGGCATGTGTGGCTAAGTTATACATTGTACATAGTGTCGAGGTGAAGTGTTGTGCGTAGGCGGTGCGCCTAAGCGTAGTTGTTGAAGTGTGGTGAGTATAAGCTTAAGAGTAAATGTATGTAGAAGCTAGTGTGGTTGAAGCATAAAGTGCCTAAGTGCAGCGTATGGGTGGCAAGGAGAATGATGGAGAACCGAAGTAGATGTAACCGAGGTAGTTGTAGAGGTGAGTGATGATGAGGTGTAGTTGCCTAAGTGAAGTGTCACGGTGTTTGAGTAGTTGAGTGGGACTTTGATGACCTTCAGATTAGAACATCTAATTAAGAGTAACAATGTGGAGAAGGGTGATGGACAAGGATGGTTGGAAGTGACAAGAAGATTGGGTTTCGTTTCGTGAGTTGGAGTAAATTTTCGAGGACGAAAATATTCTAAGTGGGGGAGAGTTGTAACGCCCCAATTTTATTAAAACCTATTTTTGAGATGAATTGGTGAAATGATTGAAGAGATTAGAGACTTATTGGCGTGAGAACCATGGTATAAATGACTAGAATTGAGGTTACGTTTTTCAAGGTTTTGTGTTCTCAATCGAACTCCGTTTTGAATGGTTCTTGTTTAGTTGGAGAGTGGACCTAATTCTCTACAAAGTAGGCATTGGTTTCATAAAATTTCATTGAGAAGTGAGAAAGGAAATTTGGTTGCAAGTTGAGTGAGAAGTTCCGTCCAAGTTTTGTACCTCATTGTAGTATTTTGAAAATCTGTACCAATTGGTTACTTATTTTGGGAATTAAAAATCATAGATAGAAACTACACTCCGAGAGCTTTCCAACGAGTGGTCATTTGTTAAAATCCGATGTCGTTTGCTATTTTAATCAAGAGAAGGAAGAAAAGAGTAGTCTGCGCATGTATGCTGTTGTTGCTGCCATTTCGCGCCCAAGTCGCGCCTGGCTCGCGCTCCGAGCGCGAGTTCGCGTATATAGCTGCGTTTCTGCGCAGCTAGGGCATTTTCTTGCCGTTTTCACTCTTTTTATCATATCTTTGTCTCTGGAGCTCCGATTGTGACGCCGTTTGTTGCGTTCTTCTCGTATCGCAGAGGGATTCGATAGGAGAGCAATTCCAGAGTTAGAATCCAGAAGTGGTGAGAACGAAAATTAATCTCCCTACAATCTAAGAGAGAGAGAGAACTTGCGATCGTGAGAAGGAGAGAAGAAGTGTAGATCGCGTGGATTGTTGCTGTTGTTTCGTAGGTGACTTGTAGTGATCTCTTGTCTTCGTGAAAACCTAAGGTAAGGGTGAGCGTTTCGATTTAATATAATTGGGTATGTAATTGGGGTTTTGGGGGTTTTGATGTTATCGATATTATTTTGATGTCATTGATGTTATTTTGATGTTGTTGATGCCCTTTCGATGTTGTTGATGTTATTTCGATATTGTGATGAAATTGATATTGTGATGAAATTGATATTGTCGAAGAGTTTTGATGTCGTTTTGATGAATTTTTGATGATTTCTAGATGAGCATTTTGAAGATTTCTTGATGAACATTTTGATGATTCCTTGATGAACTTTTGATGAGTTGTGTGATGAACAAATCGTGTTTTGAGGTTGGTGATGATTGGAAAAGAATTCATGATGTGAATATGACTGTTTTCTCCACTGTTTTTCTTGCTGTTTTCACACTGTTTTCTCAGTTTTTAAAGGCGATACTTTCCCAACAAAAATATGATGCTTCTTCCATAAAAATGTGATGTTTTCCACTAATAAAAATGTGACGCTCCCAATTCAAATGCAATGTTTTCCCAAGCTTGAAAATGTGGTTTCTTCCGAATTTAAAATGTGATGTCCTTCAAATTAAGATGTGATGTTTACTCAATTAAAACGGGATGTTTTTCTAAACTCCAAATGTGTGGCTACCCAAACTTCAAAAAGGATATGTGTGATAATGATGTAATATGATTATGATGAATTGTGAAGAATGTACTCTATGAGTATGGCTTTAATAATGTTGTAATGTGATTGGGATGAATTGTGACGAATACACTCTATGAGTGTTTGGTGACGATGATGATGAGTACTCCAGGTGAGTGTTTTGATGAAATGCACATGTGTATATAGAGTCTCATGGCATGTGCATATCGTGAAGAATAGGCTTCGGCCTCCTGTGAAGAATAGGCTTCGGCCTCTTGATTGTGATGAGTATGGTACCATCATGCATATGCCCTGGAGGGGGTTGCATTCACATGCACTTTCATGACGGTGATTCCTTGAAATTAATTGTGTTTGAATTGATATTCTCTGATGATGAGTTTGATGATATTGATGATGTCGTATGATTTACTGTTCATATTACTCTGTTTATGCTTGATTATGTTTTATTGAAATTCTCACCCCTTCTGCTTGGAATGTTGCTCTATTGTGGCAACGCTGTAGGTAACCGCGAGTGAAGGATCTGCTGCCTTCCTCATTAGCTCTTGGGATGTATTTTGTGTCGCTCTCTGATACTGTAACACCTAGGGGGCGTGGGTGAAACTTGACAAATTATTTGATTGGTTGTTTAATGATTTTATCGATAAATTGAGACGCGTTTTGAGAGTTATTAGTGAGTTGTTGTTTATTCCGCTGTGATGGGATTTTCGAGGACTTGATTTTCATGACGGATGTTTGTTGCACAAATTTGAACAGTGCAAATGATGAGTTTGCTTTAATGAAGTTGTAGCATTTCTTTTCTATCAATTAAAATAATATTTTTGAAAGAGAATTACTCTGATAAATGACGTGTAATATAAGGGTAGAAAAGGGGTGTTACAACGGCCAATAGAGAAAGGTATAGCTCCTTTTAATGAATTGCTTCATAAATCCCCGTAATAAATTTTGCATTAAAATCCTAAATGAAAACTGAAAAAGTAGTTGAGAAACAAAAACAATTTAGTTAAACTGAAGCCTGAACAAAGATAGGTCCATAGAGATAAACCAAGAGAGGGGCTTACAGTATATTTAAATATGAAAGGTTTCCAATTCCTGATGGTATGCCTCCTTGGAAATAATTAGCCCTCAAGTAGCTTTCAATTCATTAGATTCGGATGAAAAATATAAGCCATTCAACATGGTATAAAAAAGGAAACATATTTAGGGAATTTACATAGCAAATTTCTAGCAACAGAATTGAACTATTTAACTTACATGGCTCTAAGTTCAGTACACTTGGTAATCTCAATAGGAATGATTCCATTCTGATGAAGAGCCCTGATTCACCACAAAAAACGGATCAAATAGCGGGGGTTTTATTGCGGAGGTTTTAAAAACCCCCTCAGTTTAACAATAAAAAAGGAACTCCTCGGTCAACAAGTTGAAAATGTTGTTTCAATTTACGGAGGTTTAAAAAACCCCCGCTGAGTGTCACGAAAAACCCCCACTAAATATAAAAAAACCTTCTAAATCCGTTTCCCCCTCATATGTTTCGGGTTCCCTCTTCTCACTTTCGCTCTCGCGAAAACCTTCCCTATCCCTCGCGAAAACCTTCCCTTTCACACGCGTTTCTATCTCTCACTCAGAACACTCATTTCTCTAACTCTCTTGCTCCAGCTTCGCAAAACCTCTCTCGCTCTCTCGTTCCAGCTTTGCAAAACCTCTTCGTTCTCTCGCTCTCTCGTTCCAGCTTCGCAAAGCTCTCTTCGGTCGCCTCTTCAATTCTCCCGCTCCAGAATGCAAAGCCCTATTCATTCTTCTCACTCCAGAACGTCTTCATTCCTTTGGCTCCAGAACGCATCACTGCGATGCAACCTCTTCACTCGGAGCCCCACCAAGAGACGCCACTGTAGCACCGCTGTTTCCATGTCCCCTTCTCTGATTTTAGGGTTTCACAACCATTGATTATCTGATTTTGATTATCTCTGATTTTAGGGATTTCGATTATCTGATTTTAGCGCTTAGGGTTTTCTATTTTAATGATCTCTTATTTTAGGGTTTTGGGTTTTCTATTTTGATTCGGGGGAGAGAACGCGACCAAGAGAGAGGAACGACGGCGGAGGGAGAACTACGAGTGAGATGTCAGGAGGGCGGTGGTGATGGTCCTTGCGGTGGTGGTGGCGTTCCCAGTGGTTCACCTGAGTGTGGTGGTGGTTCTCCCTCTATTTCCTTTTTCTTTCTTGGTTTCTTTACTATTCTTCCTTCCCCTCTTTCAAATTTTTTTACTGTCTTTTGCTTAATCGATTCCTCTTTCTCTATCCTTAACTCTCTTCTCTACCTTTATAGTGTGAAGGTTATATAATTTGATTTTGTATCTCTTGATTTTTTTCTAAGCGGTTACCACTCACATGCTGTTTGATATAATGCCCCAATGAAGTGAGGTGTATTTAATTTTTTATTTGTAGAAGAATAGTGTTTCAATTTTTATTTATTTTGTTAATAACAATGTATTATGAAGAAAAATGAAATCATATGAATCCTTTCTGCTATTACTGCTGTGTAACTAAATATAGGAAAATGAAATGCTTGTTTTGCCTTTGACTGTGTTGAAACGTTAGAACTGTGTTGTTTGATAACACTTCTTATATGAAGTGCAATGGTGCAGACACCGACACTGTAGTGATAGTAGAATCACCATTTAGGTTATATCTCTTTCGAATTTAATCATACTCTGTCATAATTTTATCAGGCAAATATATTTGTTCTGTTTGTGAATATCTACCTACCTATCAGCAGCAATTTGTTAATCAAGCCTTATTCTTGTGTCACTTTGCACCAAGATTTACCTAATATTTTTTGCTATTGATTTTATTTCACTATATATACATTTTCCCTCACTTTCTTATGATTAGTGTTTTCTTTTTTACTGTGCTAGTGTGACCCATACTTTGATCAAACTGGCTGTTCTCATCCTGGCTGTGAACCAGCATATGGAACTCCTAAGTGCATGAGGAAGTGTGTAAAGGGAAACCAGCTCTGGAAAAGGTCAAAGTACTTTAGTGTCAATGCATATACGGTCAAGTCTGATCCCTATGATATCATGGTAGAAGTTTATAAGAACGGGCCAGTTGAAGTCGCATTCAATGTTTATGAGGTACAAGAAATATTTTGCCCAACTTTTTGCAATCTTTTATATCCCAACAGCTAAGACTACAGAGTTCACGATCTTGTGAAATCTTCTTTCACTTCTACTGTTTTACCCGAGTTTTTTTCTTTCTATTTTTGTGTTCCTCTTTGGTATTTATTGGTATACATTCATATAATTTGTATACTAATATGTTTCTTGTATTGAGATAGGATATCATCCGTCTCCCAAGGTTGTTTCGGTTTCTCCAGCGACCATTGGCAAAATTGATTTCTGTTCTCCGGGCTCCTAAATCCAAGGAAGGGTATGTTGCTCTGAATTTGCTTCTATTATATTGTCACTTGAATAATCTCTTCCTATACTGATTTTTTAACCATAAAGTAAGAAGTTATATCAATGCTGAATCTTCATTACTGATCTGTTCCTATGCTGAATTTGTTATTGCTGAATTTGTTCCTATGCTGAATTTGTTAATGCTAAATCTGTTCCTATGCTAAATTCTGCTTTACTGATCTTCATTACTGATTTGTTCCTATGCTGAATTTGTTATTGCTGAATCTGTTCCTATGCTGAATTCTGCTTTACTGATCTTCATTATTGATCTGTTCCTATGCTGAATTTGTTGTTGCTGAATCTGTTCCTATGCTGAATTTGTTACTGCTGAATCTGTTCCTATGCTGAATTTGTTAATGCTAAATCTGTTCCTATGCTGAATTCTGCTTTACTGATCTTCATTACTGATCTGTTCCTATGTTGTTGCACAAAGATATTGCAAACTACTGAATCTGTTCCTATGCTGTTTGGCAGCCTCGTTTTTGTTCCTCTTGTTTGGCAGCCTCGTTTTTGTTCCTATGTTGTTAAAGGGAGTAATACACCCCCATTGCTTTGAGGAGCTGAATGAACTAAACAAGAGGACGTTAGAAGACTCCATAAAAATGGTAGAGACTATTGCTAAGGAGAATATAGCCAAGAATTAGCAAGACAAGAAAGAGAGAAATATGAAGTTGTAGCATTGGTTAATGTTTTTTAGGATCTTTTAGTATAAGATTGTTTTAAGCTATTATAGATTTTTAAGTTGTATTACATTGAATATTTGAACTACAAATGTTTCATTTGATGGAGAGGCTAAGTATCTCTTAAATACATTTATGTATCATGGTTATATTTTAAAGGCTAAATTATAGTTTTGGTCCCCCTATTTTCAAAAATTCAGACATTTGGTCCCCCTATTTTAAAACTCAGACATTTGGTCCCCCAATTTTAAAAAATCAAATACATTTAGTCTAAAGAGGGACCAAATGTCTTTGATTTTTAAAAATTGGGGGACCAAATGTCTTTGATTTTTTAAAATTGAGGGACCAAATGTCTTTGATTATTAGCCATAAAAAACTGAAAATTCCTCTTGGGACTAAATGTCTTTGATTTTTTAAAATTCGGGGACCAAATGTCTGAGTTTTAAAATAGGGGGACCAAATGTCTGAATTTTTGAAAATAGGGGGACCAAAACTATAATTTAGCCTATTTTAAATAAAGTTTTGACACTTTGATTAAATTCTCATGGTTATATTTTTCATGAAGTTTTGAGTACTTTAATTAAATTTATTGTATATAACACTGGGTGTTTGTAATAGAAGCTAATAAAGAGGTGAAGGGAAAATCTTCTCAATTATAAATAATAACAAAAGAGTATTAAGATTCTATATAGAACATTTAGAGGAGGTTAAAAACCCCCACTAAATAACCCCCACTAATCGTGGGGGTTAAAACCCCCGCAAATAGTCTCGATACCAGCGTTTTCTAAAAACCCCCGCAAAATGATTGCGGGACTTGAAACTCCGGCGGTTTTAAAAACCCCTGCAGTTTGATTTGCGGAGGTTAAAAACCCCCGCTAATTGACTTAAAAACCCCCGCTATTTGATCTTTTTTTTCTAGTGATTCATTAATCACTGAATAGAATAAGAATGAAAGTAGTCTAAAACAACGAGTTCTACTTACAATCTTTGTACTCTACTGAGTTAACCAATGCTAGGAGATATTCCTCCAAGCTGCATGTACGGCGGATTTCTGAATAACAACAAAGAAAGTGTCACACTCAGCTGAGAATGTGGGAAAAAAAGTAATAATTGAATGAAAAGCATTGTGCTACTTGCTTACTTTGAGAGAACTCTTTGTTCACCAGGATGACAGATGATGCCAGGTCCATGCACAAGGGGCTCATCAAACTCTTGCCAGTTACTAAGAACATCCTTAGTGTCATTCAAACTGCAATCGTTGCTGTGCTTTCTGCCTGTGCTGATTTGGGTGCTCTTCTTGATTTGAAAATCCTTCAACTTCTTGTTTACTTTTCTCAGCCTAAAAAACAATAGTAAACAAATTGACAATTACAATGGAACAACTCTTAGTGGATACTTGATGAATTTCATTCTATCTAGTAAGCAAACATCCATTGTCACAAATAGATTTATGATGAAATTCATTCAAAGTCAGAGTTATAATTTGTGTTTAGTATCATGTGCAAAATGCATAAAAACTACATTAGACATCCCTTCACAATTTTCTCATACACCTTAAGTGCACCAGAATAATCCTCATCCAATAACCTTAACCTGCGCCAGCTGCAATATCAAGCACACAAAGACAAGGAGTATATAAGAGACTATACAATCCATGATACACAAAACTCTAGTAACAAGATCAATATATGATGACTAGTTCTAACTCTTGGGCCTGAAGATTTGGAGATTCTTCAGCTCTAGAAAAACATAAGATTCCAAAATGATAAACAAATAGGATTAGATGAAGTTAGGGTTTGAATTAGGATTACATAAGATTCCAAAATGATAAACAATAAAGACATCAAAACAAATCCCTTACTCATCAGTGCAACAATTTACCCATTCCCCCAGGGAGTTGAAAATCAATTACGGAAGCAATTAGGGTTTGAATTAGGGACAGGTTCAAAGCACAGGGAAACAAGTTAGGGCAAAATCAATTAAGGAAATTCAAATTTGGGGGAAAATCAATTATTAGGGTTTGAATGAGAGAAATACCTAAGCTACAGAAGAGAAAGACGAACTGAGGTCTGTCACGGAAGATTCACAGACATGTGATGGTCTGGTGGTGTCCGCGTGAGGAAGAGGAAGAGACGGCAGAGGTGGCGTCGCGGTCACTGTTGGTGTGAACTGAGGAAGATGAAGAGGAACACGGAGGTGGCGCTGCGGTCTATGAACTCGACGGTGAAGAGATCGGCGAGAGACAAGTTCAACGGTGAGAGACGATGAGAGGAACGAAGAAGGCGATGAGAGTGAACGAAGCTTCAATTTCTCTTTTTAAAGTTTTCTAAAAAAATTAGTCAAAATAACTTTTTAAAAAAAAACAGATTTAAATTATTTTTAAAATAAAAATAAATTTGTCAGTTTTTCAATTTTTTTTAATAATAATAAAAGAAATTTCATGCGAACTATAGTTCTTAGGAAAATCCGCAGGAAAATCAAAAATTACATGCCAAGTTACCTGCCAACTCAAATGCCCAGCAAATATTCGCATAATTATAAATTGGCAGGAAAATTCTCAGAAATTACCTGCAGAAAATTTCCGTAGGAAATTTCCGCAGGTAATACCGAGACTTCTAGTAGTGTTATAGATAAAGAATACTGATCCATGATAAACTTGAATTATGGTTAGCTTGAGCATAACATGGAACCTACTCTACCCACCTTTTATGAAGGGTTTTAGAGGCCACTAAATCATTTACTTCCAAAGCTAGATAAAGAATACTCCATGAGAAAGAGTTAATCTCGTGCTAGAGGAGAGGTTGCATTTGATTTATACTTGCTAAGGCTTGTAAGTAAAACATCTAAAAAAGAGAAGGATGCTAAAGGGAAAAAAATAGAAACCCCAACCGAAGCTGTAGGATAGAAATATGGCTAGAGAAAGAACATTTTTTTTTAGTTTGGACCATTGCTGACTACCCATGAAGTGTCTCAACGCTTTCAACAAAAGACTAATCTCTGCTCGTGCTTAGGATCAAATTTCGCACTAGCTAACACCGAGTTTGTCCACTACAGGAATCGAACCCGGGAGCGCCCGGTTTGCCCCTCGTGTCCCAAGATGGATTAAGCCAAAGGTCTAATGGTGTTGGTCAGAGAAATAACATATGCTAAAACTAAATAGCATCCTGCATCCCGCATCCTGATAGTGTGGCACGAAACACGCTGAGAGAATCTCCACGCAAGCCCAACAAATAGGTTGAAAAGGCTCTTGTACGTAGGACCACCTAAACAACCTTCTAGCTTCTGCATGATCCTAAAATCTGATTCGCAATTCCCACCACCTATCACACTACTACTACCTTCTTACCAATAACAAGGCTAGCCAAATTGTATTCAGTGATGTAGCACTTACCCCAAAGCAGCAGCCCCTTAGATAAAAGGAGCACTATTAAGCAAGTAGCGCAGCTACTCTCCAGGGGATAGTGAAGCACCATGATACAGACTAGTTTGAATTGATATAACCTGTAGCCTGCATAGAGCCATGAGCATGCATCTTGATGGGGGGATCCTCTGAAGCAAACCAAATCTACATTTGATAGACCAAGATTTCTACTGCTACCATAACCCAATAATCCTAAGATCCACCATATGTGTTATATGTTGGAAATGATTGGAGTTGACCATCTTGAAGAAGTTATGTCGATGGCTATCGACATATTGAAACTCTTGGAGTGGTTTAGCTTCAAGTGAAGTATACTCTCCACGGGGGAATATGATAGTTCTTTTAAACTATGATTGTCGGTGTAGACAATGAAAGCTGAAGATTTCTCGTGTATCAATTACAATCAAGGTGGAGTTTGTTGGAGTTGATTGAAATTGAGCATCTTGAAAAAGTCCCACATTGCTTAGTTTTGTGAAGCAAGAAGGAGACCAATGCTATATAATGGGCTCAAATTATCCTTTACAAGATCCA